>OZ022490.1:15145807-15745807 GCA_963989405.1 Trypoxylon attenuatum | reverse complement strand
CCCGCTTAAAACAATAGGTTCTAGGGCATTATGACCTTAGCAGTCGCTCCCGAAAAACAAAAACAAACAAACAGCAAAGTCTCGCGTTTAAAAAGTCCGATTTCGGAATACTAGCTGGGTGGGCTCCGATATCTCATTGCAGATCGCGCAACTCTCCAAAGCAAGCTCGGTAATGTATACGTTTCTCTCGTTGAAATTGTGCGGAAGCAATTTGCAACCGACTAAAATTTCACGTTCCGTTCAGCAATATTGTGTACGCGGCCACGTGGAATTATGTTTATAACAACGTGATTCGGTCGAACCTCGACACCTAGATCAGTAATGCCTAGTAATGCTAATTATAGTTAAACGCCAGTGGAGAGCCACGTACCCGGCTAATAACTTTACTCGGATAATACCGACTACCGATGTTTATCGATGGAGGCAGTTATTGCTATGATCTGTCAGCGGTTTCATTATGGAAATTACGTGGAATCCATTAACACGAAGCATTAGAGCCCCATCAATTATGGATCCTTGCTCTTTCTCCTAGGGATCCTTGTGCATTTTAACGTACAATTTTAGTTTGAACTTGAGTTCGAAATATTGAATCGCGCGAAATATAATCGACGGATTTTTAGTTAGAAATTCGTAGCTTTTCGATCGATTCGTGGTTCTTTCGCCGTTAGAAAGTCGATCGGGTGTAGGCCGCGCGCGCAGTCTTACCTTTCCGTGAAAGTATGGAATAACAGAAACGGAGGTGTGGTGTCAAATTGGCCAATAAGAAGAAAGATTAACGCGCATAGATACGATTTCGACATAGCGTAAGACGACGGAAAATATGATACGCAATAATACTGAGAAAAAGCTAGTATAATAACGTGAGTGTGCGATAGTTGTCGGTAGTTAAAATCTGTCCTAGCTAGGAGAAATTCCACACAAGGACAAATGTGAACTACTGCACGAAGTGAAATACGTTCAGTCATAAAACTTGACACCAAAACCGTCGATAGGGGTATAATTCTGCGACAATTTCGGATGCGAGTAGCAAAATACCGCAGCAAACTGCCACCTCTACTCACCTTGCAACCTTCGCAGCTTGTAACGCCGTAGTGATAACCGCTCGCCTTGTCACCGCAGACTTTGCAGGGTACAAAGCTCTTCGCGGGTGTCGAGCTATTTGAATCGGCTGCCGCGTAATGTTGCTCTGTAACAGAAAATAAACGAAAGCCTGTTATGCTGGGAAATCAGCTACACTTATCTGTGACATATCGCGCGACCAGTTGTACGACTTGACCATTACCAAAACGTGGAATTGCTAATGAGGTGACTTGTTCCATTTAACATTTCCCTTTGCCATTTTCATTTGTCATTATCATCGCGTTCTTAAACCGCGATCGTCGAAATTTCAAGTTCTACCAAATTTTTTGGGATAATTATATCATATCCAATGCACTTAAAATCACTTTTCTTTGGTCGATTCCTTGCAGCCACACCCCTATACAATTAGTGAAAGCTGGGACTGGGAAATCGCTACCGTGCATTTTCCATATAAAACCTCTTTTAGAGTTTTAAAAAAAGTTCCACCGAATTCCACTTTCTCGTTTAAATTTTTTGAAAGGTAAAAATACAGGCTTGAAGGCTGTGGTAATTACAGTTGCTTATACTTGCTCATTTTTAATTGGCAGACAATAAAAGGGCACAAAACGTGATATAATTATCATAATTCTTGAACTTAAGAATTTGGGACCTAACGAGTCTGTTCACAGATTAAGGATGGCACGATTATTACCTCTAGGTACGCGCACTTATCCTATGAATTACGAAACATAGATGTATCACCATATAGAATATGCGAGCATTTCTTTCAATATAACGAAAATGATTCCTCAAATTTTCTTTTTTTCTATCATTTCCGCCAATTGCCGTAAATAATCCGACAGAAAATAGCCTATAATGAAATTTTGTATTTATGGCGCGATTTGAGGGGTCGCTGGTCCACTGTGCGATGGTTGAAAAATAATAGACAGTTTCAAGGAAACGTATAACGCGTTCGTGATGCGAGTAACGGTACCGTTGAGCACGTCTAGTCAGTGGCCAGGGTGGAAGGTGCGGCGCATAGGACGGGGGCATATAACAACCGCGGGATCCATCCAGCAACGATGGAGAGGAACGACGAGATCCAGCTAGAGCTGCTAGAGTGACAGGATGCGGCAAAGAGGGGAGGGAGGTCAGAAGGAACCAGGAAAAGAATTGGTTCGAAGTTGCTGCTGCTGCTGCTGCTGTAGCTGCCACTGTCGAGTACCATAGACCCAGGCAACTTCTTTCCTCGGTTCGCGGAGAAGCTGGCGTATCCATAATGCAGCGACAGCAAAGCTACTGCCGGAGAAGGGCAAAGGCTGCCGGTGGCAGCACGGACTCGCTAACGGAAAGGCCGCGTGACCGTTACGGAAAGGGGACGAGAGTAAGGAAGAAGCTGCAGGAGCATCGGCGACCGAACGGAGGTAGGCGCTCAAACCCTGGAGAAGAAGAACAGCGGGAAGAAGAAGAAGAAGAAGAAGAAGTCGAGAATGAAGAAGTCGAAAGAAAAGAGAAGAACAAAAAGGCGAAACGAGGCCGGCCGCAAAGGGAGAGCAAAAGAGGAGTGCAAGAGGAGTATACCCCGTACAATGTTATATGTATACCGTTGCACTCTCGTGAAACTCTTGCCAGAAGACGTCGTTACCTCCGCGAGCATCGCGATCCAGCGTGAGGCGCATGGGAGAAAGCCAGAGGAAGAGTGCACAAGAGTGAGAGACATGCCGAGAAAGAACGAACTCGCGGAGATGCCGTTGCGGATAGGCGAGGAGGAAAGATCGGCTCTGAAAAAGGCGTTAGGATGGACGGAAAGGGTACGAGGGAGGGAGATGGGTAAGGTTGATTGCACTGTCTGGAACGAGGGATGCGATTTTATGACGGCGTCGCCAGTAACGTGCTCGCGATCGAACGGTACTCTCCTCTTTTCGCATCGACGACAATGACCAAACGGTGCACGAAGCGAGTGCGAGCACTCGCGCTACCCCGTTACTCATTCGCGATCTTCGCGAGACCGATTCTTACCTTTACGGAGCGATAACGCGCGTACTCAATGTTCTACGTGATTGTTCCCGGGTACTGAGACTTTTTTTTCCAAGCTTTCGCCTTCTTTCGGGAACTTTGTCCGATGTCGGAGAGTTCCCACTCGGCTTTCTGTGATCGAGATACATGTATATTCATAGAAAATTGAACTCTGCTCTATGAAGCAAACTAGTCGATATACCGGTAGATAGGAATCCCGCGTGAGACAGCTTTTCCTCCCGTTTTCGAGGGAGCTGTTATCGGTGATTTTGTTATCGGAAATTGTCGCCGGCGAAAGAATCCGCACGGACACGCTCGAAAGAGTTGCCCTACGGGGAAATCCGTAATTAGAGGCATGCTGCTAACCGTTTGGCCAATCTGCAAAGTCGAGCGTTCGCACGACGATAGATTGTAATTTATGGGACCTAAGGGTGCTCTGCAATCTCGCGATACCAAGGCGGAAGAGAGGTGCACGCTCCCGCCATAATGACGTACATGGTAACTGGTTAACAGCGGGACCAACTTTTTTGGTTGTTCCTCGTGGGAATACGCGGTAGCACGTATCGTATTCGAGGACGCATTTGGTCGCGGCAAGAGAGAGGTCACGGAAATAAATCCGCAACGAATGCCACTGCACCCTGTATCGCGTCTCATCTTAACTCTTTGAGGCACGGTGGGATTAAAAGTGCCTCACCTTCTTGATGTATTTCACGGCATGGTTGGACATTTTTAGTCCCACTTCGAAATCTTGCAGTAGCTGCATGTGCTAAAGCAGTTAATAATGTCATCAAACAATGTTACAAATGTATTCCTTATCTTGACAATATTCAACACGCAATTACCGGTTGACCAATTGTTATAAGCGGGAGGTTTATTGCGCTAACATTTGTTTCTTAGTTTCATGTAAAAAATCGCAGAGGTACGTTAATTGTTATAAAAATTAGTACTTTATAAGCGAGTAACGAATTTTATAATAAAAATCAATGGTTAAATTTGTTTGCAAATGATGAAAGTATGGTGGGATTTCCTTTTTCCCACCATGCAACTCGTGGAGTAACACAAAAAAACAACTAGTCGCGGGCAATAACAACAAATTTAATGAACTATTACTATTTTGTTGTATGTTTACATCATATTACACCATTATTAATAAAAATATACCAATTTTGTTTCATTTAAAACCCGATAAAGTTCCTGTGGAACATGGGTCTATTTTTGATCTGAAATCCTCTACCTCAAGCAGTTAATAGTCTCGTCCGAACCACCATCTTTTCCATCTTTCATTTCGGGTCATTAGAGAACGAACGATCCAGGAAATTCTGTCCGATTAGTTTGCAACTTCTTAACCAGTGCGCGCATTATTTATCGCGTTATTTATCGCATACATTTGGCTAATATATTCATTACTATGGAGGGCACTTTCACGCGGGTCGGTTGCTCGCCGCCGGTTATATCGCCGCCATAAATCTTTTATAGTTGGCTATACATTCTATTCGTAATCGTGGGGTACTTAACATTTCACTCACTGTTAGCAGTGGCAACGACGGCGATACTCCGTAGAACAGAGCCGTTTCTATTTCTGCCTATAAATCCAAGCCCGCCGAAGAAACTTTCTCTCAGTAGGAAAACTTGCGAGCCTCGCGCGCACTCTGCACTGCGAGTTGCTCTGTCCGGACGGGCCAATGCGAAAGTGGAATACGGCTGAGGCTAGCATAAAGAAAGCTACTGCCAGCGGGAATTGGATGAAACGTACCGGCTCGAATGGTTGGAGCGTCGCAATATCCGCAAGATATATCCACCGTCCTATTGGAATATTATATTCCCAAGATCGTCGAGAACCAACCTCTTTTCAGTTACGTTTGCCTCGCTGATACTCAAGTGTATCGTCAGTCTCTAAAGTCGCTTGGTAAATGGAAAAAAAGCACCTCGTGTCGTATCTTTTATCATTCAAGTTAAGTTCCGAAAATAATAACGCGACATTGAAGAGTCTATTTCGTAGAAGAGACTAGTTAAAATTTTTCTTCAAAATTCTCTGTCAGCGTTTAAGGGAATCCAAAAGGTAACCGTAGAGGAGGTTTTACGGCTCAGAACGGGAAGAGAGAAGCACCGATGAAAGAGGACACATAAATTTGCAGGGAAGCTCCTGTTCACATTTGCCAGTATATGTACTTCGGGAGTCGAAGTTCGGAAGCTTATTCGGAATGTTGAAGGGGGGAAGCAAAGTAAGTTCAGTCCGTTCTTCTCTCAGTCGGGTGCTCTACAGCAAGCTTCATGATCTGTACCTCATACGTTCGAACTAGGTCATAATGGTACAACTACTGTGCACTGGTCCTTTTCGCTCGGCGAGTTAATACGCCAGTTCGTGGCATGCTTCCACGCTCACAGTCGTATTTCTCTTCGCCTCTTTCGCGCGGCTCTCGAGTACCTCGCATAATTGAGCTGCGCGATAAGCCGTCGTTAATTCTACTGTTAATAACAAATATGTATCCTAGAATGGAATTCGCTCGCTCGGACGGTGTCGAGGAAACAATGTGTAAAAAAAATCTACCCAAATTAACCTTTTAGATACGGCAGGATTTTGCGCGTGGCTATTTCTCTGGACGGCAGTGTATGACGTCAACGATGTAAAAACGATACAACACTGCAAAGTGGGACGGGCAATGCCGTTCTGTGCACGAGTAGATTCAAATGAAGTAATTGATAATCCACTACAGCAGCGCGGCGTTCAAAGATGACATCCGCGAAAGCCGCTATAGTGGCTCCTCGTTCAGAGAGATAACATCTTCGAAAGCCACTGTAGTGGCTCCTCGTTCAGAGAGATGACATACGCGAAAGCCACTATAGTGGCTGCTCGTACCTAAAAGGTTAAATTTATTCTCGAAGGATGAGATTAGAGATCCACTGCTGTTCCGCGATAATTCCGCGGTGAGTCGGAAAAACTACCGCTGAATCATGCGTCTCGTGATGAATTGATCAATTATATAATATTGCGTCAAGTTATTCAACGGAACTGTGAGAGTGTAACTTTGGCATATGTACTGGGTTGCAGCTGGTTGATACGCCTGCGCTTTCACAAATCAGTGTCTGAACTCGTTTGACGTTATACAAGCAAATATTACGTAGATCGCATACCGAATACTTAGGTCGAATCGAGCTTGTTTTTCCTGGGTTACTAGTCGGTGAATTTTCTCATGAAGCTTCTCGGTACCTCGGTAGAATCGCAGTAGAGGGTGTCCCTCGTCGCGTTGGCTTTGATACAATATTTACCGATTTTACTGGGGACTTGCCTAGGGAGCGACCCAGGTGGAGCGACGTGTCACTCGTAAAACTCGGAGGAAATTATGATTTCGGAATGACATAAATCGTAAAGTTACCGCACCCCATAAGAGGATACGCGTCACTCTTTGAAAGAGCATTATCGCGTAAAAGCTTCGTAGCGTCGACCTTGCCACGAAATTTGGGGCGGCTGCACACGGGGTGACGCAACAACGCAGCCGTAACAAAGAAAGGAAACCCCGAAGCAGGTCGCCCATTGTGATCCTTGACTACGGGGCAAAGATAGTTAACCCCGTATATCCGGGTCTTCCCTTTGAAATTGGAAAAACCTGCATTCACGATCAATTTATAATTTTCTCTTATAATCCTCTCTTTACACACAAGTTGATAGACCTGTAAAGCTCGATCAACTTTGGCCTCTTGATACCCAGCCTAACAGTCTATCGACTTTCTCCCTCGCGAGTTAATAGTTAATTAAACATTCCCAGAGTGCGTTATTCGGGCGGAGGAAGAGATTAAGCCAGCGGAAGAGGCTCGATTTTCGCGTAAATTTCACTGGTAAGCGAAAAAATAGTGTAAACGATGCGGTCGAGCGCGATCTACAGGTACAAAAGCGGATGAGCGAGAAATTCGAGCTAGTTGGGAAATGACTAGTGCGAATAGTCGACTAGGTTCGTAGGGAAGGCGATGAGTACGAAAGGTTGGAAAGCCTGGTTTCACGCAAGGAAACATCGAAACGTAGCGATTAAGCATTGGGTAGCATAGGGTTCAACGATCACCAGAATAAAATGGTGGAAAATGATTAATTTACCGCGGGGGCTCGATTCCAGCCAGCCGCAACTCTCGCACCCGCTGGTGCTGGTTAGCCAGCGCGATGAATAAACGGGCACGGCTGCTGGATTGGGATCCTCGTTTTAATGCATATTCGATGTCGGAACCGGTGCAGTGACTTCTACCTCGGAGAGGAGGACTCGCGCAAGTGTGGCATGCGCGCACACATCGATTCTCCTGGACCGTCTATACCTCCGCGCGTGCATATGCTCGTACGAGTGCACTTTCAGTTCGTTTGCTCGTTTACTCGTTTACAGCTACCGGAAGCTCCCGCTTCCTGACGAGCTTCGGGGCCAACGACGTTCCTTTCGTCTCGTGTCCCTTATACAGGGTGAGTCAGTGACCTTGCACCAAACTGAAACCACGTATTTTGGGGGTCAATAGAAGCCTAAAAGTCCCGGAACACAAAGTTGAAATCTCAACCCTTTCGGAATTACAGGGGGTTGAAATTTTAAGTTTTAAAAAATCATATCTTCCGACAGGATAATACTAGAGTCACGGGTCTTTTTCTAGAATGTGTGGGAGGGCCCGAGGTACCTGGAAAAAAATATAAACGACGTGAAAATTATTATTAAGCCACATTATTATAGATTTTCTCTAAACGGGCAAATTTCACGTTCATAGAAGAACTACAAGAAAATCAATAATAATGCGGCTTAATAATAATTTTCACATCGTTTCTATTTTTTTCCAGGTACCCTGGGCCCTCCCACACATTCTAGAAAAAGACCCGTGACTCTAGTATTATCCTGTCGGAAGATATGATTTTTTAAAACTTAAAATTTCAACCCCCTGTAATTCCGAAAGGGTTGAGATTTCAACTTTGTGTTCCGGGACTTTTAGGCTTCTATTGACCCCCAAAATACGTGGTTTCAGTTTGGTGCAAGGTCACTGACTCACCCTGTATATTTCTAACTGGTCGAACGTTTTCAATTGTCGATTGGTCCGTTTTTCACCGAGTTTTTGAAAACAATCAACGGAACTATGAACTTAAGTAATTGATCTGTTACGCTTTTACTTTGCGTCGTATTCCGTGCTGTTCACTTTCGCTAACTGGTTACATTTCCCTTCGAAATTTTGCGAGAAAAATATTTTCTCGAAGTTTGCCGTATCTATATTTATCCGGGGAGATTGTGCTAATCGCAGCGAGATCGAAGGGGCCTGCGGTGCTCGATTGTATAACGGGAGAAAGTCGGCCGATATTTCGGTCGGTCGGAAAAATTGGGCGGAAGCATGATGCAGTCGGGTAAAAGGCCCAAATCGCGAAAAGAAGCACTACCAGACGCTATGGTATTTTCAAGTAGAATGAAATTTTCCCGAGATATTCGGAGCTGCACGTAGACGCATAAAGAGTCTCGCGGCGAATGCGAACTGGACTGAAAGAGAATCCGCATGCTCATAAGCCCTCGAAACTTATTCAGCGTCTTTCTCGGTACTTAAACGTTTTATTACCCAAGATAGTAGACCCGGTCGCGATTGGACGTCGAATAACATAATGAGACGCTTTGCATCGCGAGTCTTTCAGAAATTTCTTTGCTTTTGCCGCCTTATGAATTCCTCCCTCGGTCACTGTGCTCTTTCCTCGTAAAAAAGAAAAAAAAAACAATTAACAAACTGTCCGTAAACGTCTCTTTACCAGCCAATGGACCATTTCAATTTCGGAATAATTCCTAGCACTTTTCGGAGACTATAAACACGAGCACCTCTTGTCGTTAACTTTTTCAAGAAGCGTGTACGAAAACTCATTGAGTAGTCATGGTACAGTTAGCGAGGGATAGGGCACGCCCTCGAGCACAACGAGACAGAGAGCCCTAGGATGTCGTAGAGTGTCGTACAACGAATGCAATTTACCACAGCCCTATTACAGTGGCGTTTAATCACACCCAAGGCACTCGTGAGTTTGTGGATCGTGCTCATGCGTGTTTGAAATCGATGCAATTTTCCCCTGATGGCGAGTGTTTCGATAAAAATTTTAATTGCATTACCACCAGAGACAAGGGAATTATTTCAACGATAGATCGATACGTCGAATCTCTAATATTTT
Organism: Trypoxylon attenuatum; assembly: GCA_963989405.1. Lineage (NCBI taxonomy): Eukaryota > Metazoa > Arthropoda > Insecta > Hymenoptera > Crabronidae > Trypoxylon > Trypoxylon attenuatum. The sequence continues at coordinate 15,736,581 of OZ022490.1, read as the reverse complement.
TAATGCTCCCACCTGCTGTCCAATTTGATCACTCGATTATTTCGCGTCAATGAAATTCCCACTGGGAGGAGATTAACTGTATTAGCTGGTTTTGACACCTGCTGCACTCTTATCGTCAAATCTAGCAAACCGGGTGCAAGCGGATCAGAGGTATAGCCATGGCACGCTTTTGTTTTGAAATCCATCCGAGGTAGAGTGCACCGAAGCTCGATGGGTTTGAATAAACTCTGTTTCGATGTATTAACGACATTATCCGATCGGGACAGTATCGATTTCCGCTGTTACGGACGGTCCTGCGGTGAATATTTAGCACTGGATTTCGGCGAGATTTGAAAATTGAATGTAAAACAGGTGAAGAGGCACTCTCGCCGAAAGCTTTCCACATTAAATCTCTCTATATTTATGGTAATTCATCGTTGAGTTCCACTGCTAAATTTTCCAAAGGAAAGTCTTGCTTTACCGGCGAATAAATCCGCAAAATTCATTTCTACGAGCGTCACGTTATTTAATTATTTCCCTTTAATTCAATTCATTTCGTTGCTTTATTATCGAAAAGCGGAGTGATTCGCGAAGAGGCAAGTCAACGAGAGCTCGATTTCCGATGGGTCATTTTTCCACGGAAGTACGTGGGTATATAGAGTTACGATGGAAAAGTGCGTCCGCTCAGTGTTTCCTTATCGGCTTGGCTAATCGAGATCCAGCGGTAAAGCATCAGCGTCGGCCCATTGTTGAAGGGCAGCAGTGCGTGCTTGAAACGACAGCGAATGCTCCGGAAGAAAGGTGGGAGCTCGCAAGAAATAAGTAGATCCAACGGAGCAGTCCGTTCGCAAGATTTCGGCAGGATGTTTTCCGACGAGCGTCGCAATTAATTCACAGGGCTTACTATTGGCTCGTTCGGAAAGTTGTTTCGTTTTTTCTCAACAGAAGACTCGATTGTATTTTTTCACACCCAAATGCGAACATAAGCCGCAAAATTGTTATATACTTTGACAGCTGTTCTAACAAGGCTTGAAAATTCTTGAAAAAGTCTGATTAATTCTACGCAATAGTTTTGGGTTGGTAACCTTTCCAATATGGAAGGTGAAAAGCGGAATTTTGGATATATTTTACTTTTGCACTATCAAAAAGATAAAAATGCGGTTCAAGTAAGAAAAAAATTATCCAATGTGTATGGAGAAGATGCATTGACGGAACGTCAGTGCCAAAATTGGTTTGCAAAATTTCAATCCGGCGATTTTGACCTTGAAGATGCACAACGTTCTGAAAGGTCACTAAAGCTGATGAAAACACAATAAAGGCTTTGATTGATACAAGCCGTCGAATAACAACCCGTGTAATCGCTGAGTGATTTAATTTCTCAAAATCGGCCGTTCATGATCATTTGAAACGCCTAAGTTTAAAAGCAATCGTTTTTTTTGCGATTCTACCGGACAACAAAACGATCAATTCTGAAGTGTACTGTCACCAGCTGGACAAAATGAATGATTCACTTAAACCGAAGAGAACACCATATTCTCCAGATCTTGCACTTTCCGATTATTACTTGTTCCAGTTTCTACAAAATATTTTAGACGGTAAAATTTTTACTTCAAAAGAGGAGGTCGCCTAAAAATCACTTGGATCAGTTTTTTGCGAGCAAAAACTTTATGAGCGTGAAATTGTGCTGCTGCCAGAACGATGGCAAAAGCTATAGCACCAGAATGAACAATAAATAATTCAAACAAACATTTAATTGCTATAAAAAAATCGTGTTTCATTTTCATGAAAAAAAACGAAACAACTTTCCGAACGATCCAATAGTTGACAACGAATGAAACAGAGGGAAAAAAATACTTTAGGACAATTGCATAGCATTTTCGTATGTAGCGTCATTGCAGGAATATATTGTATGATTGGTCTTTTCACCAACTTCCGGGACGAAGTGCTTTACAGGCATGGTTCTCTTGCCGCAAGTATGCGGCAGTAGATTTTACGAGATGCAAGCTACGAGTACCAATCGTTCCGAGTGTGTGTCCATGTGTGCGTTCGTGTGGCCCACATACGCAATGAGATACTCCGTTGATCAAATAATGGGAGGCAATTGCGAATTCGAAAGGTGCACGATAGCGGAAAGTCGTATTGAGACTTCCTGCGTATGCGTGTGTGTGTGTGTAATTCGCGTGTGGTAGGGACAGTGGCAAGCGACAGTGGTAGCAGTAACGGGCAGTGAAATCGATCCTCGATAAGAGTAGAAAGAGAGACAATACACCAGTGACAGGGTGAATTATTTTGAGCAACGCTCGCGTGCGAAATTAAGAGTGTTATCACTTATCATCCTCGCAATAGTATATAGAAAGGATATATCCTCTCTCGACGACAACGAATTACTCCGGCACTATAAATTTCTTCCGTGCGATTAGACTTCCACTGCTCGAATTATCGTGAAAAATAGCAACCCGTTCTTCGCGACCTCGTTCGCTAATAGGACGTCGTCAAGAGTGTGACAGGTGAACTCGAGATAAAAATTGCATTTGAGGAAAAGTTATACCGTGGGATCGTCGTGTAATTTCAACTGGAGAAACCAGCGAGCATTTAGAAGTACGAGGAAATTATATGAGCTACTCCGTGCGACGGTGATTTGAGAAAATTCAGAAGGGAATGCAACGATAATGGGGCGCGCGAGTTCTTTCGAGATAATCACGGATTAGTTTGTCGTTTAGAAAGTTTCTCAATACGTGCGTAACTGTTGAAAGTGGTGCGAGATTCGCGCGTAGTTACGGTTCCTAAAACATCGATAGCAATACCGTGGGAAACGCTTCTCGACCACTCGCATGATTCATTATTGTAATAAGTACTCGAGATATCTTCAAACACGAATCCAAACGGAAATTGCAAGTGTAAAACTGTTGGTAGCTCGTTAACCCGTCGATTATCGAATTAAGAAAACTGACTCTACACTTCACGCTTCTAATTTCTTCGAAAAATCCAAAGCACAGTTGCGCCAACAGTCCAGCCTAGATCCACTGGATAATGTTGCTTATCGCTATGCTAACTGTACCTCGGTATTTCCGCGACGAAATTGCGAAAAAAAAATAGTGTCATTAATTTATTACTGGCACGGATAAAGAGTAGTTATCTAGAATAAGTAGTGTTTCCGAGATAGCAGAGCCGCGGGGGTAAATTACCGTCACTAGTGCGATCGTAGCTTCTGGCTCACGTAATACCAATGTAATACCGATGCAATGCCATATTGCGCTACACGCGAGGCACGCTGCTGCTTGTCAGCGAATTACGAGTTACACCGAGGAAATTTGAGAAAATCTCAGCTAGCACGCGCAGAATCTCACGCGTGGCCACGTAATCGACATAACGGTCGAGAAAGTCTCAACGTCAAATTTACTCTCTGTGGTTCTCGCTTGTATTAGTATATTTCTCTTAAACGAATAGTTTCAAACCCAATCGCATTTAACAATTCAATTTCGCATTTAATTAGTCGACTGAAATCTCTGCTATTTCCCTGCGCGATTTAATTCCCGAAAAGAATGTAAGTGACATTCGTAAAAGCGAAACTTTACGCTAATTAGTAAAGCAGGATGAACACGGGTTAAAGAACTCATATTGTATGAGGCTTGAGACCGGAGCTGATCATCCGGCAGCGGATGTTTAATCGAAAGAAAGTACTGATTCGATGCTGGATAATCCGATTATCGAAGCATCCTACCAACTAGACCTAGCTCTCAAACCGAGCGAAACACTCTGCATTAATAATGGCAAATTATTAGGACTATGACTAAGTTCTCGCTGTTTGTTCGTAAAAATGAAGGCTTTATTTTTGAATTATAATTAAATAATTTAATAATAAATACATTATTGAAAATATTGACCATCGCTGGCTATTACTTTCCCCCATCTCTTGCCACGGACGGCCGAGGTTTCGGGTGAAATTAAGTGATTACATTCTTTGCGTTTAAGCAGGTTTATTCGACATCGCTACTAGTCCGGGTCAGTCTAATGGGTCTGTACTATTCGAGAGTTCGTCCTGAGTCGTCGTCGTGGGTCCAGCGTCGTAAGGTGTTGCATCGGAGTAGGGAGAACAGAGTAAGCGTTTTGGGTCCAGTGGCGTAGCGTCCGTTACACTCTCTGGCAAATTTGAATTCCCCGTCGGAAAAATGATTAAAATCATTGTTTCTAAACCTACTGAACCAATCTCTGCGTGTCGTGTTCGACAGAGCATGGTCGCCGTAAGTCTCTACAAGTATTCTGTGTGCTTCATCTGTCGATTTTTTTTTAATAAAATAATGCAGCAGAATTCCCTGCAAATATTCCTTTCTTGGTATAAAATTCGGCGTATTTATCGCTTTTAAAAAATATGTTGTTCACAGTTTGGTGAACTGACATACAGTGGATTTGAACTTTGTTTATGGTACTTTCTGATAGATATGCTATCACCTTAAATTACCTTCACGTAGTTGGAATAACGTCCTCTGTTAGAAAACAGCGAGAACTTATTCATATTCCCAATACAATAAAAAATGTTATGAAAGCAGAAATAACTTTTTTACGCTTGTGTTTTCTGATCGCTAGCTCCGCCAGTTCGATGAGTGATTTAAAATGTGATCGTAGTCGCGGCAAGATGTTTAGCACCCCTTGTTTACAAGGAAGCGCCGCGCGTCGCATATATTTACTGGGGTCACAGCATTCGTATTCCAGCCGGCCGAACGTCTGGTCGTCCGTCCGTAGCCGGTTAGCTGCAACCAAGTGCACTGTGCGAGTGTGCTTCTAGTGCCGATACGTGTTGGCATTCCAATGCGAGTTGCGCTATGCCACTATTCTTCTCTTTCGTCGAAGGGTTTTCATCGAATCAATACAATATGAAAAATTCAATAGTCTCGGGAGATTCGTTGGAAAATTGACCGTTTGTATTCGGTTTATCCTTCTCGTACCTTGGAATTGAGCTATGGTCTTTCGAGGGAGGTCGAAGAATACGGCCACATAATTGTATAATTGTATTGTAACTGTTCTTAATTACTTCCTAAATAGAATCTATGGTAGTTCGTGGAGAAATTCATTGTGCCGAAAGGAAAGTGATTCTTTGTTCCTTGCCGCGAGCAGGAAATGAAACGATGAACTTGAGGTGCACATAACTGTATAACGTTATCCTACTTATGATAATAATCGTTGTCTTCTATACATTTCTGTACACGCGCAGAAATTCTCACGGGAGCGCGAACATTAGAATAATCTTTTTTTCTTTTCGAACACTAATTCAGTCTAGGCAATTAGCGCGAGAAGTTGATTTCAACAGGGTAAACGATGTATCGTTACGACTATCACCGAGAAATCTTTATCTCGTTTCGACGAAACAAGTGTAGAACGTTAAATCGTGGTCTCACATTATTTTTCTCGACTGATTTGGATCAGCGCTATCCGAACGAATCTGTTTCGCGAATAGAAAGAGAAATACGCGAAGCTCACGGGAAACTGAACCGATATTATTATCGCACGAGAAATTACTCGTGTTCCGTTAACTTGGTAACGACGACTCGGCTTGTTTTATCGAACGATCATAGAGAATCATGGCCTTGTGTGTAATTATTATGACGTAGTAATGTGCCAATTACGTAGAGGCTTCGCGTCGCGAACAATGTCGACGTGAAACGCTGACTAACAAGAGGTTTCACACGACATTACGAGGGGACGAGCCGGGAGAAATGAACGCTCGAAGACTCGTAGGATGACCTTTCGAATGCCATTTTCATTTGCATACAACTTGTACACACAGAGCAGTACACATTATCAGCGTCGTGCCGATGACTCGAGTGCGAGGAACAAGAGTTTTTAGTCTAATTCACAATTAGCTTCTCCACTAGACTCCTCGTTAGAAGTTCCCGAGTGAAGAGGATCTTGAGTGCTACCTTCTCTCGTTCGATACGCCCTAGAGTATGCACGGCTTCAACGGATCAGTGGTTTTAGCGGAATATAGTGACGAAATCAAAAGCGAGGATAAACTCTAGACTACGCATGCCCAACCCGCGGCCCATTTGAAGACTTTTTGCGGCCCAGTTGAAGTTTTTAACTGTCTATATTATTTTAAACATTTGGACTCAGGTCCTCAATACGTGAACCGTACCCAAAAATCAAGTAGGCAGCTCTAAATCAGCACAATATCAAACTGATTTACAACTAAATTTAATGGAAGTCTAGGACCTCTGGTATTGTCAGAAAACCTTACAATACCTTGGCAATGCGCATTACAGCAGCATTTGGAACTACTTATCGCTGCGAATCATTTTTTTCCAAATGAAACTTAGTAAAAACAAAGTATCGCAGCAGGTTGCTCGATAAAAACATGACAAATCAACTACGATGCGCGTCGACTAAATTATCGGTTATATTAAAAAAGTCGGAAATAAAATACAAAAACAAGTGTCACATTAATTGTTAGGTAATAAAATCTTTTGAATGTTGTACGATAATACAATATTTTGAATAATTTCTTCTTTTATTTTGATGTGTGCGGCCCACCTCAGTTTAGAAAATTTTTACTTGGCCCACCAACCAATTTGGGTTGAGCACCCCTGCTCTAGACTAAAGATGACTCAAGTACTTCGAAAGATCCCGATGGTCGATAATTATTATTAAGGGATACGTCTTTCAGAAGAATCGCTTTTTACCACTGGTAAATGAATTCTTTCAAGAAGAGCTTTTTCACACTTTCATTTGTGCAAATTGTATCACTAACGGGATAGTGGCTCTTAAAGTAATTTGATCAGTGGCGAGGAGTAGATACCATCGAATTCAGAGTGAATCAGTAGGTTTGCATTGGTAAAGTTACTGGTCAAAGGATCAAACGAGATTCGAAGTTTACCGATACCACTCGGTCTGCCGCTCTGTAGAGTACTAGGAGACTCGCGTATTCTATAAGTATACCTGCGCGGCTTGCCCTCACCGCGGGACAAATAATTTATGGTCACATTTATGCACTCGCCCGCTCGCTTTCCCAATGCACTTTCTACGAGCGATCTCGCTGCGCTGCTGCAGGAGTCGAAGCTAAGAGCTCAACTTCTCTCTGGTCGCTTCCTTTTTTCTCTCTTTCGTCCTCGATGCTGTCTCTCCTTCTTCGTCTCGCGCCTTTCGCCTTTCTCCTTCTATCTTACCCTTCCTCCTCCAACCCCCTCTTGCGCAGAGTTTGCGCTGCTCGTTACGCAATGCCAAAGATATACGCTCGCTTCAGGAATATCTTTGAGCGGTTTTACGCGTGGGACCACCTAACGGGTGGTCCTCGTCGCATCTGCCGGATCTCAAGATTTGCGGCCCCTTAAATTTCTCGAGGTACGCGATGAGTACTATTCGTCCTATTCGATATTTCAAGGAATGCTTTCTGAGTCATCGCGCAATCGCACGGAACAGGTTCCCTCGATCGAATCTCCTTGTTGCTTTTTCCTAGGCACAAAGGACCACGGAAAATTAACCGAACGAAAAATCTTTGTCGATTCGAATGAAGCTGCAGTCTTTTGTAATCCGTCTCTGCGGTTGATGAGGACGAAGGGTGACCGGGTGGAAGGGCAATGTGGGAGCCAATGCGATTGTAGACATTAGGGACTGGTCGCGAGTTCGCAAAATCAATTTGGCCTAGGGCCTCGAGATTTGCGTGGGAGACGAGTGTATAATATAGGTATCGAACAGGTGTTGTGCAACGAAAACGCGGAAATGCAGTGTCGATAAACTCTCCTAAGCGAGAAAGGCTCAGACGACTGGCGCGTCGGCGTCAGCGTCGCCGGACTCTCACTCGACCTCTTCTCGCCTCGCTTCGTCCCTTAGTCCGCTTCTCCTGGTTACGCGTTACAGAAATACATCGGGAAAATTATGTCACTAATGCGCTTGGATATATCTCTAGCCGCGGAAGTGCGCTTTCGTTGGTTCGACGCTGCTGGAAGTATAAGCTACCGCGGACACACGCGTGTGGCTCTCTGCTAATTTTAACGCCTCTCTACTCAGATCTCGCAACTTCGCAATTATTTCCGATGGTGAATATCGCAGTGTGGTATATCAAAACGACTTGGAAAAATATTGCGACTTGTTGAGTTCCGTGCCGTCACCTTTTCTTGCCGCGTTACATGGAGCGGTATTTACATGCATGCCATGGTGCGAAGAACACTCCTGGAGTTCATAAGTATTTCCTCGGCAGAAGGTAGCTCGGAAGGCCGTGACCCTAAGGATTCACGCTTCTTCGCGTCAACTCCCCCTCCCCCCCCCCGCGGATTTTCGAAAATTCGCGTAAATCATTCAATACCGATGCTCGTCAAACTGTAGTGAAGATCGTCCTCCGTCAACGGCGGGCACGGAAGAAGAGCGCACACCAGAATCATTTCTGAATAGACGTCTATTTCTATGCAAAATATGAAGGTGTAGCGAACAGAGTTTATAAAAAAGGTTTGAGACCGGCCGTAGTAGCCGATCTCTCCTATCCCCGGCGTCCAGGCAGTTTGTCCCGTACCATCCTCTTTGGGCGTCCGGCTTTCCTAGCCGAACTCTCCACTCTGAGGAGGACCGGCACCATTGCCGTTCTCTTCTCACCATGAGGTGCCTCAGCTACGAAACTCCTGTACACTTCCGGTTGCCGGCAGGCGGCCGAAGCTAAGCTTCGTCCTCTTCTTGACTCTTCCAGGCGGCCGTGGTTTGGTAACCTAGTCCTCTCCCGGTGAGTCTGGCTGAACTCCCCGGAATCGGTCCTCGCACGACCTTTTTTTTATACTTAACCGTTGCTATGTTTTTCCCACCGCTGCGTCGATAATCGATATTGCGGTTGCTATGCGGCGCGTCTCGGGCTTTGCGTTGCTACAAAGGAAATTTCCCTAGCGCAAGATCTACATCTCTGGGGTGTCTCTCTTTATCTCTTGGCGATGTATTTTCCAAGAACCTGCCGAAAGATGCTCGCGTATTAACGAGAAATCGATCAATACCAAAAATATGCTTCGTCGTCGACACAGATTTTCGGGTCAGAGTTTTCGAGCTCGTTTAACGAGTACCAACCAGAGACTTCGCTTCCCCGAGCATTTTCCTATCGAATCGAGGAGTGGAGAAACAAAATGACAAGTTAAAGGAAAGTTTGCCAAAATTGCGACGTCAGCTGCAGTTCTGTTCCTCGGTCTCGTTGGAAAAAGGCAAGTCCTCGAGTGTAAAGAGTTCGCTCTTTAAATACAAACGAGCCCACATTTATTGGGAAATCGTTACAAAACTGTGGCGAAAGTCGCGCTTCTCACCGAGAGGTGATCGAATGAAGCGAGATCAAACGTAATTGGAGGAGGATTTCAACGTCAATGAGGAAGCTACTATCTCGAAGCTTTGACGACGATTCGCGAGAAACTATCGTTCAGATCGAAAGCTCGAAGAAAAAGCTCTGTGCGATCGTGTTACCCTCAGGAATATTTCATTCCCCTTTCCCGCGTCTAATTTCCTTTGAAGGCGTTTCATTTATTATTCCGTGCATTAACATAAGCTCACGTGATCCTTGGGGCAGTAGATAAGAAAGGTGAGGCAGTAATGGCGAGGTAAGAAAGTTACTTGGGTCGTTTACCTCGAGAATACACCGTCCATTAGCCGCACACACCGGCCGAGCGATATGGAAACGAAGCGAGAAAGGGTTGCAAAGTAAAATCGCAGGCAAAATGATCAGCTTCCACTGGACTAAACCTGACTAGAGCCGTCTGGAACCACGACGAGAGAAAGGTAGAAAGCTTTCAGCGAAATTGTACGAGATGAATTTTATTGAGATGGAAATAAGAATGGAATTATGAGAACAGCTGATGGACAACACGAAAGATAATGCGATTCCTACAAGATAAGAATTGTATGGATCACGCAGAGGCTAAGTTCGCAGCTCGGTAAAAGTAGATTGTCAATTGTAGGAGTGAAAAAAAGCAAATACGTAAATATAGAGAGTCAGACGGCAAGCAGAAGTCCCGGAGAATAATCAGAGACGGAGAAAGTAGCGGGAGAAAGTAAAACAAAAGAGCGGAATACGGGGAAGGATTGGTCGAAAAATGAAGGGAGAAAAAAGAAGAAGCAAGGAAGGAAAAGCGAGGGAAGTGTCCTTAATGAATAAAACGAATTATTCTGCTGAAAGCGCAAGCTTCGTCGAAGGAATAAATTGTCGCGAATATAGGAGGAGGGTTTTGGTCGACGACGAATTACGAGAATGGCTCTGACGAGCAGATGGACCTAAGAGGATAAATTCCACAGGCAACAAAGACAAGGAACGAACGAGCGAGTCAAGTTTTATTTTTTTTCCAGCCTCTTCTTCCGATTTTATACTCAACTCGATCTATCCCCTCTAACCACGATATCGAATTAAATCATCTCTCGCAAATCATCCATTCGCATGCGAGTTTCCGATTATCGTTTCCAACATCGTCAATTTTAAAACGATTTTCTTCTTCCTCGGGCAACGATCGTTCGCAACTCTCTCGATACATATCGTTCGATTTATTACCGGCGGATGGTTTACGTTACGATCGTTACGTCTTTACGAAAACGGGCAATCGGTACGTTGTACGGTAGTCGTGCGGCTGCTAATTACCATTCTGCGGATAGTTACGCACATCCCGGGAACCGAGGTAAAGGAGCGAAGCATTGTAAAAACATAAAATCAGCCATTTTCTAGTGGCGGCTTGGGAGAACCGTGTACGGAGTACCGCAAATACGCGCCGCCACGGTTTTTCCATGTCTGTGTTCGCTTCGTGGACGTGAGAAACGAAGCGGCCGCCGTTCTTCAGGTTCATTGCCACGAGCACTGTTACGCAAGGAGATCCTACCGTTCCTTCCTTCTGTTATGCCTTAATTGCGTTTAATTAATCGTCTAACAGCCAGCCTGCCAATTAGACGACTGTGGCTGCTGGCACGAGTCGCACTCCTGCTACAATCGGCTTCTTCGCGGTCGCAGATTTATGCGCCCTTCGTCACTAAACTCCGATAAACCTGCTGCCCTTGTTTTTTGCAGAAAGCTTACTTTCCGATTACATATTAATATGAAGAAGCAGGAATCGAAGGATGGAAATACGTATTACGAGTTTTCGAGGATCTCGCGCGGGGCTACTTTTAATACGCTTATTACGATTCCCGAGGTATCGCGTAATTATAAGTCTTCTTATCGAGTTCGCTTAATGGGATACAAGCTCCTCGCAAGCGCATCCCCGTGGAGCGAGGAAATTAAAGACGTGACGGGTGGCGCGTTCGATTCTGTTAGGACTGAAGCGACCTTAGATTCTATCCGGGAGGGTGACGACCTCTGTGTTTAATTATTCTCATTAATGGAAAAACTGGATTCCATTCCGTGGTGAATTGAGAAATGCGATCCACGAGTTTCGCGATCCCTTATTGTTAGTTTCTCCTGTTCTCATGGCCGCGATAGGAATCGATCGAATCGTCATATTTTACTACCATGGCAACAATCAAATCTCTCGGGATACTTTGGTCGAAGCCGAGTTTTACGAGTCCTTTGACGCGGACGGTCGTTAATTGGTCCTCGGAAGCTCTCGTTTTAACTCGCGTAATTAAGACGCCAGGAAGATAATGGGACAAAGGACAAGCAAGCTGGGGGTTTATAACGCGCGATGTCATAGTGTTGCCAGGGTGCATCCCGTGAGGGTACGCTTCGGTGGGTAAACTTGGTTACATCGTAAGCAACACTGCAAAGGACTCGATATTGAGCTTGCTAATTGATTAAGGCTGCTGAAGTACTCTGGCTTATCGCGAGAACCTCGATCCTCTCCTTCAGGAAAGTACAGCTTCCGGTTCAGTTTAATTCGAAATTCTGGAAACCCTCGCGCTCTATGTATTCGTGGCGCGTAACGAGCCCGCATTAATTAGGTTCCATCTCTGTCGCTGCCACCGGAAGTAACGAAGAAAGTTTGTTCGCCAGTTATCCGCTATCCTTCCCTATCCTTCTCTATCCCCCGCAATGCGAACGCCAATGCCGAAAGTGCTGCTTAGCGATTCGCGTAAAACCTGCATCCGCTTTGAACGATACGCAGTGCGGGACCCTGAAAATTTCATTCCGACTACTTGTAGCTCGCTCCCTCGATTCTATCTAATTTTATAATTTAGAACGGGCTATAAAGTTTCCGGTTAGACGAAGGACCCTTGGTACATTTTCAAGTAAATTCTAATAAGCAATAAGTATGGAAGAATTATGTTTTTCTTCTGTAGAAAAAAATACGTTGATTTATTTGGAAAGATCACTTTTTGCAAGAGAATTAACCTTTTAGGTACGGCTGAATTCTGCGTGTGGCTATTTCCCTGGACGGCAAAGCCTGATAATGCCGTATTAAAAACAAAGACTGTATATTCTGTCTGTCTATTGTTAATACTGTTGTAAATCGATGTAAAGACAAAAGAAGTGCCAACGGTCTTTGCCTCCTTGGAAATACCGGTTCCCGTTCGATCACCGAAGTCAAGCAAGGTTGGGCGTGGTTAGTACTCGGATGGGGTGACATCCGAGAGGGATGTTTCTCACTCATCTTTGGGAAACACCACGACATACTGTTGCGCACATGGTGGTTCGGATCCCACTTAAAACAATAGGTCCTAGGGCATATGACCTTAACAGTCGGCCCCGAAAAACAAAAACAAACAAAAGAAGTTCAGAGAGATGACATACGCGAAAGCCACTATAGTGGCGCGTCGTCCTGAAAGATGATTCCCGTTCTTAAAAGGTTAGTCAATGGAGGCTCGAAAGGAAGATCCCATTTCATCGGGAAGTTTAGAGCTGGGTCAAGCTGTCCGTCGTCGGCCAGACGTTAAAGCGAACTTCTGGAGAAGACGGACGACGAAATAATTGCAGAGGTGTGCAGCAGAGTGCGAGAGCTCGCAACCGAGTGTATCGGATAAGGCAGCGTGCACCGGAACGGAGGCAACAGAACTAGTTTGAGAGAACGGCACTCGGTGGATTCGGTGGTGGCTCGTGGGGTAGCAGCTCCATTGGATGGAAGAACACACCAGTGCTACGAGGTTTTTATGATTTTCGTAGAAGCGACTGTGAATATAAAGTTACAGTACTTACGTACTCCGACGGCTTCCGCGCGCACTCAGAATTGCATTTTCTTTCTCTGGCTTGCTCTTTGTTGATCCAACGCGCGCGATGTTCTTCTATCGACTTCCCCCCCCCCTCACTTTTTCCCGCGAACCTTCTATCCTACAAAATGCCTGCTAGTGTAGCGTCAACGGTGATTCGCCGGTTTTTTCCCCGATTAACAACGTTCGGCATCGACAAAACTGGGTCGTTTCTTTGGTCTACGCCCGAGGTTTTTCCATCACGAAATTGTCACCGCACACTAATATCGTCAACGTAGATTCGTTTTAATTGCTCGCACTAATTGTTGTGATTCAAAGAATTACAAAGACAGTTGTAATTCAATTTATGCCATACTAAAATGTGCATCATATTTGGACCGCTGAAATAGAATTTCGGTTGAAACCTCGGTTTCTTTGAGGTGCCACTTGAATTTACCTTTCCGTGAGTCATCGATTCGGAATTGGCTGCGATAGTGTAAAAATGAGCTCGGCGAAGCGGTAGAAACTAATATCCGCCGATACTAATCAGCGGGAATGCTTTGATTCCACAAAAAAAGTGGCCGGTAGCCAGCGGCTGCTGACCAAAGAGCATAGAGAGCGTAGCGTTGCGATTAACGCGAAATACATGTATGTATGGAAGAATCGTACTGTTGATTGCTCGCGTTCGAATCGCGCGTAATTATGATTCGTTCTCTTTGCGCGCCCGCAAAGTTCCGACGAAACACACCCTCCTATCCCTCGAAAGCTTTCTCGTTAGCAGGTCGGCCGTGTTTTCGTTCAATTAGGTCCGCTCGGTCGCCACGCGGATCCATTATCTCACGAACTAGCGAATTGATTCGCGAATTGACTAGTGAATTGACTCGCGAATTGACTCGCGAATTGATTCGCGAAGAATATAAAGAGCAAACGAGCGTGACAGTATAACTTCCATTAAGCAGAGAATTAGAGAGTTCGTTCGATTGGCATTGTGTGGAGGCCCACGCACCGTGGAGCTCCATTGTTGCCTGCAATATCTGCCGACGTTGTATTGGCTGCGCGGATCAGGATTATTGGTTTTATTGTGTACGCTAGTACACGGTACTGCGCCTCTCTCGCGACGCCATTTCATTTTTGCGCTCGATTTTACGTTTCCCAACCAACACCCTATCTGTATATTGGCTGGGACCCGCACACTGGTTCTCCCCCCTCTTTGTCTATCCACTTGGTAAATTCGCGCGACGAAAATCATGATATTTCTGGTGAATGCCAATCGATAGCCCTCCAGAGGATTTTCCAGGCTTTGCGTTCTCCTCTCCGTTGTTTACTCTTCTTCTGGCCTGAATCAATGACCCGCCAGTGATATCGATGTCTCTTTCTATCTCTTTCCCTTTCTCTCACTCCTTCGCTCTCGCTTCCTCAACAATTTACATTGACGCTGCTTCAAAGCCGGGTTTATCAACGAAACAGGCGGAAGGTGCGCGAATTTCTGACGTAAATGTATTGCGAGCTGCCAGCGCGTGAACCAAATTAACAAGCTGCCGCGTTGGGCCTTTTGAGTCTGGCTCGTGGTACGTTCTCCGAAAATGACTGTCGTGTCGCGAACACCGAAACCAGCATCGATTATTATTAGAGTCGCGGAACGTTGAGAGCCGTGGTAGGCTTTATCGAGCGATCAGTGACCCGTGGACGAAGCGAGCGAACGTTTACCGTCGAGTTGAATCGGTCGTCAAGAGTTCGAATGACAAGAAGAGAAGCCAATTCTTGAGAAATCATCAAACTCTTCCGATCTTTGAATTAAGTTCGCACCCATCGATGAAAATCCTGAAGACAACATTTGTGGGTGATGAACGGGGTGAAGACCTTACTTCAGGCATGTCGAACACGCGCATACATACGAACTGGCTCCCCGAAACTTTTTAAAAAAGCCAAACAACATCTAAAAAATAATGGGGTTACATACAGCGAGAAAGTGGAAAAAAATCGATTTTTTCTTTTTTACGTTTTCATAATGTTTGAAGTTCAAAAAATGTGTCCTGAAAATTTCAACAGGTATAGTTACAGTACAAGTTCAGGCGAAAATAATAGTTAACTAAGAATAATTCATATACAGAACCTGAAACGCGTTTTTCTCGAAACTCAATTTTTAAAATCGGTGTACACGATATCTCGAAGACTACTCGATAGAATGATCTGAAATTTACACCAGTTCTCCCTCGAACCATAGCGTCCTCGGTGACGTTCTTATTTTTTTGAATTTCACTCTCCATTATTTATTATTGCAGAATAAAGAGCCAAATTTGTAAAAAAATTCGGCGAAAAATGTTTAATTACCGCTGTTTTTTAAAAAAGTAGGATTTTTGAAAAATGTAAGGACGTCACAGAGCAATATGTGTAATCACCTTTGAAACGCCATGTGCGTTTTTTTCCCCAGATGCGTCATTTCATAGGGACACTGTACATTGCAAATCGCCTTTTTCTAAACCGTCCATTGTAGTTATATACATATCTTTTATATTAATAAATATTTTTTGTTAAAAATTTATGGTGATGTTCTTAGTGGCCGAACCTATACGGAGCATTCAACCCGGTTTTGATATCTCTTGTAATTTCAACAAAAACAAATACCGAATTTTCTTCTGATTTTTTCGCTTCTCGCTATATGTAACCCCTTAAACAGTGATTTTTTTTATTTCCCGTTACAACTTTTATTTTTGTTTTTTCATATATATAAGATGTGAAATATTTATTGCCCAAGTTTAAAAATTGACAGAATATAAAACAACTAGATGTATGTATAACATCTAATACATTGAGGTTGCCAGTGAGTGTAATAAATACATAAAACACGTTATAATCATCCTAAAAATTGTGTTTCATTTAATTTGTAAATATTGGAAACAAGTAGCCCCCAACTTAATACAAAATAGATAATGTGGCCCGTCATATCATATGAATTTGACATGCCTGCCTTACTTGATCACGTTTCTTTACTTCCCGCGTACCCACGTATCGAAGACCCTAGTCTCGTACCAAGTCAATTACTGGTTACTCGGTTACTCGCCGATGCGTGCTGCGCCCAACTCCAGATACGACACATACATAACTCCGTGTATCGTAATTCGCAATTTGCTCGAGCATTCACCTTCGAATTCCCGTTACTTGCCTCCCGTACCGTCCTCCCACGCCCACCATTGCCGTTGCCATCGTCAAGTTCGCTCCGTGATTTTCTTTCCTCCCATAATCGCAATTTAACTCGAAAACTCCCGTCGATTCGTTCCCGACTTCGTAGTCGCGCGTGTGTGCATTTGAACCCTCGCGCAAAGTCACCGGATGCAGTTTAGTTCCGAAGCCACCGGGAAAAGTTTGAAGCAGACTGGTGAGAAAAACGACGATAAATCGAGTGCTCTTTAAGGGAAGTAACTTGGAATCAGCCCTAAATGGTAGACGCAACTGTCGGTGCTTCTTCGTGAATTCCTCCTTCGTTGGAAACTCGTCGTTAAGTTTGACGGCAATTGTAACTCTCGTTACGTATGTGATCTTTTAGAATTCTTGCTCGGGATAATAGACAGCCCAATATGGATTACTTTCTATCGGTGCACTCGTCCCGTAATAAAGAAAGATCTCCAGCAGTAATGTATCGATCGGCGAACAGATTTTCTATTACGCAAGATCTACGAGAGATCCATGAAAGTAACCAGTTTGCTATTGGTCTAAATTACGTTCGCACAATTTTTCCCACGTATCAAGATAGAGAATTCATCTATTGGAGAGATGTCGTAAGTGGCGTTTCGACGAAGTGCAAAGTCGCGTGTTCCAGTTTATTTATCCTCGGAAGAAGAGAAAGAGGATCGACGGGGGAGACTTTCTACCGACGAAACGGTGGAGTCTCGCGAGGCGCTCGTAAAGTTCAGCAATGTCCATAATTTGTGGCTGCCACGCGGCAATCGGATCCGAGACGCGAGGCGTTAAACGATCGCAAAGACGAAGCATCGCAGAACTCTGGCCCGTCGTGAATACATCGACTCTGTTGGAATTACACCAACGTTAAGACGCTTTCTAATGCACGTACGATATGAAGATTTCTCTCTCTCTCTCTTCCCTTAAGGGGTTACATACAGCGAGAAGCGAAAAAATTAGAGGAACATTCGGTATTTGTTTTTGTTGAAATTACAAGAGATATCAAAACCGGGTTGGATGCTCCGTATAGGTTCGGTCACTAAGAACATCACCATAAATTTTTAACAAAAAATATTTATTAATATAAAAGATATGTATATAACTACAATGGACGGTTTAGAAAAAGGCGATTTCCGGTGTACAGTGTCCCTATGAAATGACCCATCTGGGGGAAAAAACGCAAATGGCGTTTCAAAGGTGATGGCACATATTCCTCGGTGACGGTCTTACATTTTTCGAAAATGCTACTTTTTTTAAAAATAGCGGTAATTAAACATTTTTCGCCGAATTTTTTTACAAATTTGGCTCTTTATTCTGCAATAATAAATAATGGGGAGTGAAATTCAAAAAAATAAGAACGTCACCGACGACGTTATGGTTCGAGGAAGAACTGGTGTAAATTTCAGATCATTCTATCGAGCAGTCTTCGAGATATCGTGTACACCGATTTTAAAAATTGAGTTTCGAGAAAAACGCGTTTCAGGTTCTGTATATGAATTATTTTTAGTTAACTATTATTTTCGCCTGAACTTGTACTATAACTGTACCTGTTGAAATTTTCAGGACACATTTTTTGAACTTCAAACTTTATGAAAACGTAAAAAAGAAAAAATCGATTTTTTCCACTTTCTCGCTGTATATAACTCCTTAATACTCGTGTTATTGTTGCGAATCGCATAAAGGATCCCGGTCGATAATTCTGTTTCGCAACGCGCCACTGCCGAGTGAATTTACTCTGTCCTCGCGACCTACCGTCCTAACGCATCCTCACCGGACGTTTATTAACGCGCTTGAACCAACTCGCCGGTAAATTTTCTCGAGGTCTCCGTTGGATATTTCAACGACTGAAAAATTCTCCAGGCATAAGTGCAATCGTAATTTTCGGCTTAAAGTAATCGCGGTGAGTGGCGCATAAAAACTGAAGGATTACTGTGCGCGAGGCACCGGAGGATCAACTCGGATAAATTCCGTTGAAAACTCAAAGCTTACCATTATCGGATTTCCGAGAAATCGGAATAATTTACCGCGATCCCCAGCCAAAATCAGCGAATTGAACTTTTAATGACCCTGCAGCGAAAGGGTCAATTGGTTAAACCAGCTCGATGGAGATCGTTCATCGATGGTGAATTATACAGTTCGGGTAGAATTCACGCGAATGATCTCGATCAACAGTAGGAATTACCGTCACAATACAATTTGCCGGATACGCGTGCAGCATAATACAAGGGGGTATATGCTAACGTGGAAGCGAACCTCGAGATAAAGTGATCGAGAAGCATTCGGCCGTTGCGATTACGCCAAGTGAAATTGTATAATTCAACCGATCGAAAGCAAGCAAAATTCCTTTGGCGATTCGCAGAGATCGGTAGTGGAGGGTGACGTTATTCAGAATCATCGAAGCGCCACGGTATGATTGCTCATTCACGCAACCGGCTTGGGCGGTGCATTTAGAGTTGCGCGCCGACATAACTCGCAAAAGGAAAGCACACGAGCACAATTTCATATCGATTGCGGCTGCTCTCTGCCAACTCGACTTTTCTAAGGCCAGTCGCGTCGCGTTATAACTCGCAAAGAACCCTCGCCAACTTGCGTCTCTATTGCGAATCCGAACTTGAAACGAAGGACGAGGATTGTTGTTCGGGAAGAGGATCGCGTTTTCGAAATATACATCACTATTTTTCTCGTTTCAGCAACTCTCAATGATTCCGTGAAGGCTCATTCGTGGGTTAAGGCAGTTTATGCTAATTGGCGTCTCAAACGAAACAGCTGAAAGCAGGTTTGAGTCATTTTTTTTTCCTGCACAGCCTCTCGAGCACCAGGATTAATTATGAGCTTTATTCCGAGATACGTTGCGGAAAAATAATCCTCTCTCTTTCTCTCGCAAAAATGCGAAAGTAAATTCAACCCTGAGGGATGAAGCACTCGACGCAGGGTGTCCACAGTGCTTCAATCAGCGTTAGTACAGTTAGACTCTGAACAACGGAAACTTGCCATTGCGAACTTTTCCAGAACTTGCACGACTAATTTGCAAGTTTCGCACTCTTTACACATTCTTGACGTGACTTTGAACCATTTACTCTAGAGTCCGTTTGTACTAGGTGTTCACCGAGTGAGTTAACTTCTTTGTACCAATACGGCATTATAAGCCAGCGCGAGTTTGATTTGATCCCCCGAATAATTCCGAATGAAAGAGTTGAACGGAACTCGGTGAAATCGCAAGATCGTCAGAGAAAGAAAGAGAGAGAGAGAGAGAGAGAGAGAGAGAGAGAGAGAGAGAGGGGGGGGAAGTACGAGGAGCGACGAGAGTTTCAAGAGAGAGGGAAAGATAGAACCCCCTAGTCGACAGGAGAGAAGAAGAGAGGTTGCGTTCGTGCTCAAGCAGATACCTGATATCGGTATTAACTCGACCATAAAGCATTCCGCAAGCCCCGTCCACAAAGTGATTGCGATTGCGCCTTGGGCATTACAACGCGCAGATTTATGAAGAGGGGTTGCCTTGAACGTAAGTCAAATCCCCTCAGGATGCGTTCAACGGAAAATCGTTTGCGCATATGGTGTCTACGGCCGTGAGGATCACCCTTGCTCAAACGGTGTTTGGCGAATCGTCGCACAGTGGGATATTTGACCCGAAATGCTGGCCAAAATTCGAAATTTTGATTTTTTGCCTGAAAAGGAATCCATAGTTGTTGATAATAATATTTATCAACGTCTGGTATCAATTTTTATGTTTATTAAATAATTAGAGCGCATATAAAAAAATGCGAATCTAGTGCGGACTAAGTGAAATGAAATTATGTCTGGGTGCTAGAGGTTAGCAAAAAAGTAAGATAACAGTCTTTTCCATTTGTTTATAAAAATGTATTTAAAAAAAACCCCAAAAACAAAAAATCAACATTTTATTTCAAATTAGTGAATGTTCTAATTCCCCGATGCATTGGAAATATCGTATGTATCGTATTATACCGTAAAAGTAATGACTTTGGTATCCTGTGCCTGATATTTATGGAATTCCGGAGTTTTTTTAACACATTTTTAATACGTTAGGGCACTTTGGGGCACCCAATGTTTTAGGGATGATTTGGCGCAATGTCACAGCTTTGAAATGAGGCCAAAATCAAAGGGGCAGCTTGGGTAGGAAAACAGTTATCAACTTTGTTTATTGACATGGCCATTAAAAAATTATTGGTATTCAATTATTACTTTATAATGAACGGAAGACGAAAAACAAACATAAATCTTTACTTGCCTGTCACTACTTTCGACAAATATCGGCATTCTACCTTATTAACACAACCTTTATAAATCACTCATGATCGGATTTTTCACTAAAACTAGCACTAAATGTTGCTACTCTTAAAAATAACGATTACGAATCAATTATACATACATTCAGAAATATAAACATCAAAACATGATTTGTCTAGCTTAAAAAAAAAAAAAATTGAATTTCGGCCAGCATTTCGAGTGAAATACCCCACTGTGCGTCGCTTGTCCGACGAGGATTCGGCTAATTTCGGGCTAATAATGACTCGTGCAATCAGATATTGGCGGCGAGCAATTAATTAGACGCGTAACTCGCATCTTTGCACACTGTTAACTATGTAATCCCTCGTCTCGTGGATCAGGGGTTTGTTCGTATGGTCGCCGAATCAATCGGGTTCTCCCAGCTTCCGCTTTAACCAATTTTCATCGAACGAACCGATTAAACGAGCCTCGGTCAATATGACGCGTGCGCGGGCTCTCATGGCTTATTTAGAAAAATACCACGCCGATAATGACAAACATTTTAACGTGATTACCCGAACGAAACTGTACATAGCCGTACAATTTCGTTATTCGCGTCCTCCACTCAAATTGATTATACTCGAGTTTTTTCCGGATCTGTGTTTACGTGGAAAAATTTCGCGAGCGTTGGGCATCCCCATTTGCACTGGTGTCTGTGCGGGTGTTTGCGTTGTAGCAAAATGCGTAAGTACGCGAGCGCATAAAGGTTAATAACTGTGTTGTACTTTGATGCACCTGACTGCACCGTGGTAAGCTGGTATTTCGCGGTAATTTCGTGAGTGCAATATTTTAAGAGAATTTATGCTTCTCGTTGGACTATCTCTCCGCGAGATTTTACGCTTAAACTCGAAAGGCCGCGCGCAGTACTTCCTTGATAAGCTCGGATAAAATTATCTATGGAACCGAGACAGGAAAAGTCTGTGATTTAATAGCTGAAAGTTCGTAGCCAGATGTACAACGCGCAATAGGAGCTCGCCTCTTTGCCTTCGACTTCTGAGGACCCGAGTTTCAATTCAATTTCAACCGCATCCGGCAACCGTCAAAAATAATAATTATTTCTTTTTGATTATTATCATTTAATTATTAAACAACGAGCGTGTAAGAGTGCGATCGATCGGTTTGGAATCTGCGTTCGAAAAACGGAGGAAGTTGAGCGCGAATAGCCGACGCCTATCCGTGGCGTTCGAGGGAAGTTGCATTCAGCTAAAAGACAGACGAGCAGGGATAAAAGGATACTGTCCACCCCATTAATCTTTGGGCTAAAACCCGCGGCAGAGAGTCCGAAGCATTCTCGTCCTTTGCAGGACTCGCATCACCAATGTTGCTTCTACCTTCACCGGCGATTCAGTTTATCTCTCTTACTCTCACACTCTGCATTCTGCTCGCTTTCTTATTCTCCTTCCTGTTTTTCTCTTTCTCTTCGGTGCATTGATCTCCCTGGCCGCGGTCGTGTAATTAACTCGTCGTATCTATCCCTTGCAAACCAAAGTTACGTAACGTGCCTCTCTCTTTCTCCCATTCTTCGTTTCCTCTTTCTTTTCCGACACGCTGAACCCCCACCTCTCTCGTCTCTTCCTCGCACTCTCGTCGCCGACTCCCTTTACTCGTCGTTTTTCTTCTCCTCGCTTTCTGATAGCATCTCTCGCTCTCGCTTCCTCTCGTCGTTCCGCGCCTTTCACGATCATCTTTCCTCGATAGCAACTTTCGTCAGCATTTTCCTTCTACTTCAGCTGGACTTTGCTGGCCGCTTTAAATTGTCCGGAGAGCTTCTTTGTGCTCGACAGTTACTTCTCCGATTCTTGACTACATCACCTCGTTTTTCCACTCTTGTTCGCTCTAGTTCGCTGTTTTCCCTTAGAGCCACTTTCAGAGCGAGATCTATCTCTCAACGAGATTTCGTATGTTGCTGCCAGGCGTCATTGTTACATCGATCGGACGTACGGTTGTACTCTGAGAAATTTCATCTCACTAGAACGCAAATGGTAGAGGAGGATTAACGACTATCGGGGCCTCGGAGGTTCGAGCACGACAAGCAAAGAGAACGTGGATTAAGGAAGCCAGTTAATCGACAGGGGCTTCTTTATGACTTTCCTCTCTAGTTGATTATTACCAAAGGAAACTGTAGCCTGTTTCCGATTCTCCCGGCGCCGTAATACAACTAGTTGGAAATATGACGATCTCCGGTAGCTTTACCACGAATTATTTGCCTCCGGGCAGCCGTTCGATAAGCAGCAGCCTGACAACTGCAGGCTATTATTCCTCGGATCCTCTCTATGCCTGCTCGACACTTTGGTCTCTACCGGAGCGTACCGTGGCACCTTTCAATGTTGGTTCACGGAAACTGCCCTCGGGGTGTTGCACTGTTTTTCTCCGGGAATCCTCCAAGTGTTTCCCGAGCGTGTCTCCGGTCCATCTATATTTCAGCTAGCAGGATTTACGTAAACTGGTCGGGGATCGTCGTTCCTGTCGTCGTGGTAAGTTGCAGTCGTAGCTGCAGTTTCCTGGATCCCTGTGTACCTTCGAATACGCGTCTGTATGCGTCTAGTCTAGGTGCATCGAGATCCAAAGGATGCAGAACCAGTCTGTGACGTCACGAGAAGGACCCACCATGAGTCCAAGATGATCCTGATTTCCGGGTTCGGCTCCCGCGCCACGAACGAATGCGCCGCGATTTATTAAACGCGTGAGCCTCCGTTCGCCGTAGCGTGCACGAGAATTTCTTCACTGCACTCTCCGAGCGCACCTCTGTGAGTTTGGCTTGAGAGCCTTCCGCTTGTACACTCAGCGTGTACCTGTCCTCTCGATAACGAACTCGTTAGGAAGATTGGATCGATGCACGCGTGTTTAGCACCCTTGCTGCGAGGTAAACTCGCGGAAGGAGCTTGCTGCGTGCTCCTTCTTCATTCGGTGGATCGTAGCTTTAGAAATATCTTTCTCTTCTTATTTTTATCATTTATATTAGGTACTTCAATCTAACTGGGTTTATTTCATTCGCGCGTATTCCAATGACCGCATATTGCGCTGTCGCAATACATTAAAATGCAACCATATTGGAACAAGTATCGTCGCAGCAGGCAGAACAATACTTGTGGATAAAAACAATTTATGGAGGTAAATTGAGAGCGTACGCAGCAGGCTTTGTGCAATGAGAGAAACACAGAGCATAACAAATTCCCCTATTAAATTGTTATTCGTCATTCTAGTTCGATCGATCGAACCACTGGAACCCCTTAAACTGTTTTGACGTGCCAAACAGGGCTGGGGCGAGAACGCTGCCCCAAGCTACGTAAATCGATCCTCGTTAATCCCTTAACAGCTTGGTATAATTTAGAGGGACGGACGCGTTTCCACATAAAAATCAATAGCCCACAATTTACATATTCGTGCCTTGATTCCACTATCGATTTCTCATTGAGAGCGTATGAAAGTTTAGCAGCCACCGCCTTCTCGACCGTGATGCTCTATACCCCCCGCCCCTTCTCCGCCAGGTTTCATCATTTTTAGGAGACAAAATGACAATAAAAAAATAAGATGGCAAAAACGAAGAATCCCAACAAACTACATTGACGGATTTCGCCGTCACAGTATTTAATTTTCAGTTTGCCATTGGCATTGGTCCCCACGGATAGTAGAAGGGTAGCTAACAAT
This sequence comes from Trypoxylon attenuatum, assembly GCA_963989405.1. Classification (NCBI taxonomy): domain Eukaryota; kingdom Metazoa; phylum Arthropoda; class Insecta; order Hymenoptera; family Crabronidae; genus Trypoxylon; species Trypoxylon attenuatum. Next base: position 15,712,443 of record OZ022490.1, on the reverse strand, counting down.
TTTCGCGAGTAATATGACTCGTATCGGTACTTCAGTTCTATTCGACGCACATGGTACGTTCAACTTCAAGTTCGATATTGTTTATTTAAAATTCGAATTTGCAAAATCTATTATATCCGTATTTTCGGGAAATATCTATCCCACAATCCTACCCAGAGCGATAAAAATACCATTATGCTTAGTACTAAAAACAAATGTCTATATAAAAAATTCGATTCGGCAGTTTTGTAGCTCATGAAAAACCACGAATTTTTGCAATTTATACTTTCAGTCTGTCTCGTTTTACTTTGCAAGATATTTAACAGAACGTAATTTTGCACTGATTTTCAACCCCCATTTTCAACCCCTAAATATGCGACTCAGCACGAAAAAAAAATATTGGGCCAATATTTTTATGATATCTACATGTGGTATAAGTTTCATTAAGATCTGAGATTTCACGTTTGGAAACCTCCCTTGTAAGCGTCTAATCCAAGAGCTGTAAAAGCCGACTGTTTGTCGGTTGAAGAGGATGTGACAACGAGAGGAGAGGAAGGCAGTTCATGGAGGCTGCATTTGGAGAGAGCCCGGGGAAATGCCGCGGCACAAAGTGTTCGCGACTGTGCGCGTGGCTCGGTCCCGCATCACTGCGTCAAGAGGGTTCACAGGGTAACCGAAGGAAAAATAGAAAGCCTCGAGACTCGAGAATTACTGGCTGACTAGCGCACACCAGAGTTATCTCTCTTTCGCCCAGTCTGCTCGTTCGCAGCTGATAAAATCAATCGTCCGTACCTGGGACGTGACAGCGAGCAATTATCAAACTTTCTACCTTTCCACTAGCCTATTCCGTCTCGCTCGAGTTACGTAACTAGGCTGATGGGACTTTTCTCGAAGCAGACCCCAAGCAACCAAGTCCGCGGTGGATACATTGGGGATCAGCGTTGAGCGTGAATTCTGTCAAACTAAAGAGTCACTGGCGGCTGTGGGAAAGGTGGCAAAGGTGTATTCCTTATCTCGTTGAGGCTGCTGCCGGAGAGGGAGGAGCATGGATGCTAGACGAAGAGACGAAGCTTCTACGCTACTCGTACTTCTATTCGAATTGGCCTTTGCCCGAGGTGAATACCGCACGGGTACCGTGTAATATCCTGTAGCAGTACTCTCTGGGTGTATCAGATCCGTGCATACGTGTGGAAGCAAGCCGAAGCAAGTCGAAGCTTCGTGTGCAGTTGTGCATGGTTCGTCTAACCTCTGCCATTTCCCATAGATTCGCAGCAGCCACACCCATGCATCCGAGCCTCTTGGGCTTTAACATTAAGCGCGTTATGCTGCAGTTGCGCCCTATGGAAGAGCAATGAACAAAGGGACGCTAGTGCCCACGTGCAAGCGTATCTAACAATGAGAAATCCTATACTCCCGTCCCTGACTTTTTATCCTTTCCTCTATCCTCGAATCTCTCCTCTTCCAGAACTAGGCTACTCCTCGTTCGTTTTCGTGGAAATATATTCAATTCGATGGAGATTTCTAGCCTGTTATACGCGTTATACTATCTTTGACCAAAATCAGGGGTGGATGAGGCATCGATTAGCGATACTATCGGACAGGCTCACCGTGTTAGGCTATTTTTGCCGGAGCAATATTTGGGTCGTGAATGCTAATGCAGTCGAGTAGGGTAATGGGAAAGGACGAGAGACAGGTTGAAGGGCGTTTCGAGGTGTACAGATGTAGTTTAGAGACAGAAGGAATAGCGGTCCTTCTTCGAAGGAGCCACCGTAAGACACGTTCCGAAATAACCGTCTAATAATGCAATGCGGAACAAGTTATTCTGGTAGCTCAGGCTCCCTCACTGGGTTAAGCCGAGTGTTTGCCCGCGTTTGCTTTGCTTCCTTTTGCCGTAGCAGCATAGATTGGGACAGGCCATGGATCACGGCGTAAGCTTGCAGACGACGCGGAGAGGCACTAATCTTTTTGTCCGTATGCGTGAGTTTGCACGCGTGCTTCGCACCGTCTCCACACCATCTACAGGGTGTGACGTGCAAAATCACCGTTCACGTGTGTACACTCGTTTGAGATAAGCGCGTTTTGTCTTTATCCAGCGGCATCTTTCACGCGATACTCTGAGTTGTAGCGTAATTACCAGTTTACTACCGATAAAATATGATATGTTCATTCTGGGAAAACGCTATACCCTCGACTAAAATTTCTATCGCTTCATAGACTGATTGGCTAGGAGAGTTTTCCTGCGAGCTACGATGTCTCGGAGAATTTTCTAGGATCAAACAGAATTCCATGGTAGGGATGAGCCATAAATTTAGCTTTTGAAGAGCCTGAATATTTCTGCGAAATCTTCCCGCGAACCGTCTACCCGGTTCTGTGGTTTCCAAGGACCGTGCAAAAGCACGAGTAAAGATAGAACCGCACACACCCTGCAACCCCTTGCAACGCCTTGCAATGCCTAGTCTCACAACGAAAACAAAAGAACCGAGGAGAATACGAATCTAGAATGGCGCAAGGGAGAAGGTGCAAAGAGAATAGCGAAGAGAATTAGAATTACAACGCTATTAGAAAGTTAGGTTTTCATTTAAAGAAAAAAAGAATGACGGTGTCCTCTGAAATCTCTACCTGTTAGAATATGCGTTCCCAACTCAAAGAAATATTTCGAGTTTGTTCCTACGTTCAAAAACCAATCGACACCGATGCGAAGGCTTCGGGAGAGAATGTTTATCTTAGTATAAACAAGGGACTGCGGGTTCTAGAAGCGTAATCTCCCTTAGCGCTCTTTGTAATAGAAACATATCCATGCCTAATCTTTGTAACTGGTTTCTCGGCTAGTCAGTCGGTTGTAGCTTTCAGAATCGAACAAACGATCCTTCCTCGTGCAGTTTTATCTCACAGTTAATAAAGACAATCGGTACCAAGAGTACTGCGAAAGTGTATTCACTGAACATTTTAATCACCCGTTTCCATCACTACCATTTAAGGGGAGTATTCCCCTTTCTTCACTTGTTTTACTTCAGGTTTTTCGGATTTTTTAACAATAATTCAAGAACACTTGTTGGGTTAAAAATAAAGTAGGTATATTTGTGTATTCATACACAACTTTTCTGATTTTTTTTAGACTATTTCATGATGCCACCATGGAGTGACGGAGGACAGAATTTTCAGCTCTTCGCGCATGCTGTGCACGATATCTTCTAGTAAATTTGTCGTAAATTAAAAACTCAAAGTTATTAATGATCAGTATGATTGTGGCTATCCTGTGAACCACGGAAAAACAAATACGACGTGTTTTGACAAAAGGGTACTACGTTAAAGATAAAAAATAAATTTTCTGTAAATATTTCGCACTTTAAATTACTCCCAAAACTGTAAAATATTAGATATTCATTTTCTTTTGGTTCAAACGAGAACTGTGCACGTACAACACATGTCTTCCAAATTTCAAGTTAATTGATTGAGCCGTTCGGGAGATATCATGCACACTCTCACGAAAAATGATGTTTTGAGAATAACGCGTTTAAAGTTTTCGTTAAGGTAATCGTGAGTAATCTTCAGTCTGCAATTGCGGATTGTTTGAAGTGTTAATTTTGATTCAATTGGCTTGAAAATTTCGGGAAAAATTCTCCAAGCAGCATAGATTATGAAACGCAAATAAAAAAAGTCGCTTTTTTTAACCCTGCAAAAGGGAATACCCCCTTAACTACAAGAATATACTGGTAGATTCGGTAGCAAAGGCAAAGATGCGCGTTTGAAATATCTGTTCTTAAAGTCCGGAACGAATGGCAGAAATGGGATAGTTGATGGCGGCACGCTTCTTATGCGGATAGCTTGATGGATTCCCATTTCCACGGACACTAATCTTCAGTTTGGTATCCGTGCTCGAGGATCGGCAGAAGCTAGCCATTAAGATTTTGCGGGGTACTAATGACCCAACTTGCGTTACTCGCCAATTCGCAATAAACGAGGAAGCATTGCTTATTATTGCTATGACTGATTAGCCTTAATACCGTACTCGACAGAACAGACGGTTTCTTGCAGGAAACTGAGAGCATAACTTTATCTCCGAACCGTAAGAATCATAGAAAACGCGAACTGCCATAAGGAGAGTCGATCGAGTCGCCAATTCGACACGAAGGAACCGAGTCGCCGCGTAGCGAAGGTACACGTTGATCGGTCTGATTTTCCAAGCGTGTCTCTTTCCTGATCCCTTACCCGTCTTGCGTTACGAGATCGGTTCTCTGGCAAAGAAAGAGGAAGAAAGAAAGCAAACGCGAGAGTAGTGGCAAACGGAGAGAAAGAGCCAGGAGTAGGAGAGTAAAGGTAGATCTGCAGCCTCTTCCGCGTTCGCGCAACCGCTTATGGCGTACATACGAGGCTCGATCGTATATGCATGCCTTGCTGAAAGCTCACCACGGTAACACGGACTTGCTCCTTACGTAACCATATTAAGGCACCTCTACCGGTGACTAGGTTCGTGCCAACGTCACCGTCCCCGTCGTTGGAATTACCGATCGACAAGAAAGCTGCCATTTCTTTTGGCTCGCTAATCACCTGCGAGCCGAGTGCTCACGCCACGATGCAACACACGAAAGCCTCCACGCTTTGTCTCTATCTGCATAGAGCTCCCGTCTACCGTGCCGTGCTGTACCGTGAAAGTTGCAGATTTGCTGCGAGAAGCGTGCGTGTTGCATAACGAATTGTCGCGAGTGTGCGCGCTCGGACACTAATCTCCGTCGGCGGGGCTATTTTTTTTTAGTCATAATGCTGCGACCGAGCCGCCGTGCCGTGTTACGCGATTATAACGAGCGAACTGTGGGTGATATATCGGGGTCCGCGAGGCAAAATCGGTTCTCTTACCTGTCGGTAAGGGCTCGAATACCTGGTTGGCGTAATATACCGTCGGAAAAATGACGACATAACGATTCAATCTCTCGCATAGCCCCCCCCCCCCCCACCCCCACCCCCCTAACTTCCTTTAGTTTTGCCAATTCGGACAGTGACAAATTGATCGCAGAAAACTTTACTAGTTTTCAACTAAAACGATCCAACACTGTGGCTCTTTGCCTTCATTGGCAATCCGAACGAATCCATCACTTAGTCAGTTACTTAGCAACCCGATAGTTTCGCTAATACTTTTATCGAGATATTTCGAAGCATAGGCTAGCAATGGACCTAAACTGAGACGGTCGAACAATTGAATTCTGTTGGTATAAAACGCGTAGTGGAACAATGGTAGACTTTCCATTTTGCACCGTTCTGGTTGATTCTGGCAGCGGAGCAATCGATCTGGTAGAACCCTCGATAGGATTTGTTTATCGGGGGTGGAGGCAGACCGGTTACGCGTGGTAAAGGTACGCTTTCACTCGGTCACTCGATTCAGTCGTCGTCATCGTTCGGTTCGCTGGAGAAAGAACGGCGACTAAAGCGCGAGCTCTGTGCGATAATGCATCGAGTGCATTGACCAGGGAGCAGAGTAATGCCAGGTGCATGATCAACTTCAACGTGGCCCGCGATACACCTACCATGGCTCCGTCCCTTGTAACACACTCATCCGCCGCTAATTCCGCCGGTAGTGCGGTAAATATAGAGGCGGACCAACGTGGTGCGGAGTGCTACTCAGAACTCAATCAATTATTCCCACAAATGTATATTTTCTACTTGTCTCGGATACACTGCTCGGCGTGTTTCTCTTCGCTGGGAGCACTCGGAATGGCAGAGCTGGACTATTTCTCATCCGACTTAGGTTATCCAGCACGTTCGAATCAAATCGGTCTTATTCACCGCTTTTATATCAAATCAGAACGATTTTTAAGCAGAGCGCTTTCGGATAAAGTTCCTCGTAAAGTGTTTTCCGATTCATCGGAAAAGGCAAATCGGGCGGATACTCCTAGCGAAAGAGAATTCAAAGGTTCTCGAAGGCCTTGCACCTTGCGATCAGCGCGCCGAATAGGAATTCTATCCTGAAAATCGTGTTTTCTATTTGATCGTTTAGCCTTTTGGTGGAATGGGATGGAATCGGCAATCCACGAGCGTGAGAGAGAAGAGTAATGTCAAAAAGCGGCACATTCGGATCCTCAGGAACGCGGTTGCCCCCAAGCCCCAACGCGTCAACGTGTAAGTAGAAGCGGTAGCGTGCGGGAAAACCGGCGATTCACACGTTCGTCGAATGGACGGATCGCGGGACCCACGGCTTCTCTTCACGGCTTCTTCACGACTTCTTCACGGCTTCTTATTCCATGGTGGTCCTCGCACGGAATCTCGAGTTCAATGCCTCCTTGATGACTCTTCCCTTCTCCTGCGGCACAATAACCGGCGCTGCCGCCATCCTCGCGAACCATCCACCTTCCCCTACCAATTCCGATCCAACCGATCTCGAGGATACAACTGCACACATGCACCTTCCGATTTACTCGACGAGCAAAACTAGCTCGTTCGCACCACCCTTCCCGAAAGATACTTCATGGAACAATTGCTGAATATTTTTACCTTTTGCTCGAGAGAGTTAATTTTCATTATGTATATACAATGTCGGTAATGCGACGAATTTTATCCTCGATATCCGATCGACCATTTCCGATAAGGTGTCCTCGATAATATACATGTACTATTTCCAGCGGAAGATCGAACACGATGCCCCAGTAGATTTCGTCCTGCATTGTCAATTCAAGTAGGTAGAAGGAGATCGATGTGGCCTCAAAACAGAAATATATTACCGAAAATTCTACTGGCGGTCTACGAGTGTTCGAAGGACGCGGCACCAAAATCGAAACTTTGCAAAATAGGGAAGAGATGGAACTCATCCTCTCTTACGCTTATTTTAATAACCTCCAGTCATATGTATCAAGAGACAAGGTCTTGTCTCGGGCCAAGCAGAAGAAGACAGACCTTGTATCTATTCCGGAGACAAAAGTTACTCTTGTCTTTGCAATGTTAAAGGTCCATAAACAAATTAATTAATACTATATTAATTAATAAATTAATTAATACTGCTCAAGTAACATTTCTCATGCATAGCCATCCTGTAAATATTATATCCAGGAACACTCCTGTAAATCGATCTTGCTGAAAGTCTCTCAAAGGTCATAAGCAAGCGGATTTTGGTCGGTCCATATACAGGTATGATTGTGCATAAAACCTGCAATTGATCCAGTAAAGGTGTTATGCAGACCATATGTAGACCATTCCAGATAATTTGCAGGGCGTGTGCAGAGCAAGCAGGATGTATATAGGGTATATACAAGCCATATACAGGATCAGAAAAAGTAGAGGAAATTTTTTTAACATATCCTACGCGCGCAGGATATATGCAGGGATCTTTGCCAGCCACCTGTAGGCGAAGGCTATGTGCTGGTCGTATGCAGGCAATAGCTGCAGAAAAAGTATATTTACAGGTTGTATGCGGGAGGACTGCACGAAAAGAGAATATGCAGGGTATTTACAAGCGCTTCTACAGGAGAAATGTTACTTGGATGACGTATCACGGCGGAGATTGCAAAATTAGAAGAGCATAGAAAAAGACGACTGAGCTAAATCAAAGTTTTTCTGGCCAGGACTTCTTGCGTTCCGTCGGGTAAGTAAACCCTAGAGTGTAACATCCTCGAGATAGCAATCGGAGTGAGTGAATTTATGCGGAGGCAGGTTCGAGGTGCGTTCAAGTGGGTGGAAAATCAGGGTCGGTGGGTGGCACGACCAATAACTCACCGCCGACAGGCTAAACGCAAGGGGCAATGGCTGCTTTCGGTTTTTTCTTCTTTCTTTTTTATTCCAAATATACAGTAGCATTTTTGTCAATTACCCTCAATTTCTACAAAAGCCCTTTTGGAACCTTCTCATTTTACCTTTTACAAATAGCGTCAATTTATCCGCGTTTTGGTAGTTAATCGAGTTTGCAATTTTACTTTGCGTAACGCGCGAAATTGACGAGGATTCGCGACTAAAATCTGGATTAAAAGGCATTTGCAGCCGCAGCAGTTAGAAAGTGTTTGAGAAAAGGGTGAGCCTCAAGTTCTTTAGCGTTTGCGAGGGGTTCCATTCATTTTGAACATCACACTTTCAATGTAATCCCTAAGAGTTTCTCCTTCCATCTACCTTTTCATGCTACTTTAAGTACTTCCACGCTGCTACGTGGCCCTTTGGCACACCTATTTTCTCATTTTCACTACTCGCACCGTCTCTTACGTCTCCTGGACGCGAGTCGAGAGATTTTCCGCGGTACATTACTCGCCAATCGATTATCTCGTCATCCATCACTCGAATTATCGAAAAATTCATAAATATTTCATCGCACGAACAATCGCCCCCCACTATTCGATTTTCCAAGGGAACGACGCTTGCCGTTTGAAAACAACGCGCAATCAGGAGGCTGCCCCGGGACAGTTTAAATTCAGTCTGGAATCAATTCAACACTCAAGAGAGAGAGCCGAGATGTTTCAAATACACGATGCTATCGGATCGTAGAATAGCAAAGTCATCGGCGAGTCCATATTCCTCTAAGACATCCTCGGCAGCATCCGATTTCGAGATTGCGGGGTACACGATCTTTTTCCCCGAGACCTTGCGAGTCCCCAGCAACCAGCCGCGTTCCACTTCGCGGAGACTTAAAAGAGCGTCTCGAACAGCTGTTTGAAGCTTAAAGGCAAGGTCGTAGCCTTACGTCTGCGTACGCAATGCCGGCTGTTCCTGCACTTCCACTCGTTCCCCGGACAAGACGTGTGTGTGCGTGCGCGCGGCATGTGTGCTGCCTGGATGTCTCTTGCGTGTGGAGTGTGGACGCACGTATGCCGGGAAGTACGTGATACCCTAGCGAGTGCACTGCACTTCCAATTACGTCGGTGTGCATGTGTTGCGGCTCGTGTGGCTGCGCGCGTACACCTGTGAAGGCTCGCACACGGATTCGGTGCTAGAGAACGAGTACCACCCATCGACCCAGCGTGCGCGCTGGCACCCAGATGGACATGCACACAGCCGTATGTGTGTGTGTGTGTGTGTATGTGTGTGTGTGTGTATGTGTGTATACGAGAGATACACACCCCTTTACGAGAGTCCGCGCTTTAGTGCGAATAAGTGTTCGCCGCGGACGCGTATTGTGCACACAGGCTCGATGTGGGGGGGGGGGGGGGGGGGGGAGTGCCACCGAGAGAGCCACCGTCGTGCCACGGTACATAACTATAGTTATGCAATCCACCAACTCGTGTTCATGGTCAAGGCCTGCGTCCTTACCGCTAGATAGGTATATGTAGTTATGTACCCACTCAGGCGCACGAGCCTACCAGTTCGCGAATGCGAAAAGAGACGAGGCCATTGCGGGGAGAATCGAGGGGGTAACGCAGCCGATGCATTTCGTTCAGCCGAGGCAACGAGAAACGTGTCGGACAGAACTTTGCGTAACGAGGTGCTTGGAAAGAAAAGTGCTCGCGATCTTCCCTTTGAATCTCCACTTGTATATTTATAATGTCAACGAGACAGAAGCCTTTGGAAAACGGATTTATCGGCGCCCGCGCGATCGAGACAAAATGAACAGTCGGAGAAAAAGACTTACCACCGAAGCGTCCGGACTGAGGAGATAAAGACGAGTGACTAGAATCGGTTGATTCTCACAGCCACAATTCCACGGAGTAAAAGTGTATAGAACGAAACGTCACCACGATAAAATTTTCAGAAGAGAAGGTCGGCCGATCAACGATGCTTCGAAGAATGAGAACCAGCCGGTGGTGCACAATGGTAAGGAAGACGAGGACGCATACAGGAAACGCGGTTTCTTTTACCTTTTCACTTGGTAGCGCGGATGCATACATGCACGGTACACGCGCATCACACACACACACGGGTACGAAGAAGAACGATAGTGGTGGCACTCACAGTCCAAAGAGGAAAACGGTAACAACGCTGAAAAGCGGCAGAGGCGGTTGCTGTGATTTAATATAACCGACTTGCAGGAAGTGAATATTATTAACATTCGCTTACTGTGGGCCCATGTAGATACACTACATACGTACTACGTTTATCTGGCTGGTAGCTACCGGCATAGTCGACGCGTGCACCTACACGCGAATCCAGCGCAGCGTAACGCTCAAGAGAAGCTTGCACATATGCACGATTCTCCGTAAATTCTTCCTAGATTCTCCGGAAATTCTCTGGAAATTCTTCGTGTGAGAGCAAAGAGCGGATAAGCTCAAAGCAAAGCTACTTGCAAAAAAGCAATAACGCGAGACGGAAGAATGGAATCGAGAGAGCCACGTGGAAAGATGTAAAGTCAATGACGTGTCATGACGCAATTCTGAGGAAAGATCCATTGCGAAGTTAATTAAAGAACATCCGACGATTTTCATCGGCAGAAACGTCGATACGGTTCTCGGTCACCGATCTCTTAACTCTGAGAAAACTGCTGGGAGCAGAGTGGAAAGATGTAGCAGATTCAACGGGAAGGAATACCGACGTAACTATTCCGATATTTCCGTCGCGATACTCTCCGAGTGCTGATTTAAGTCCGCGGGAAATATGGAATCTCTTCCGCGAGGGAAGATTACGCGAGCGAACGAGTAAGCAAGCTTTATGAAAATTTATATTGGTCGTACCTTCGAGCGTTTCGAGTATTATGCGCAGAAGTACGCACGAGTATATGCGGTGTACAGGTGTTTTTCCTATGCGCTCGAGAATAGGGGCGTGCTCCTGTTCGATCAGATACAACGCGAAATGACCGATCCTAATCAATTTCCCTTAATTCTGCCGTTGCATGACCACTTGGTACGCGCTGCTAGTTTAATGGCACTACTCTCTTGGTACAACGTCCTTTTCCACGTACAATTCTTTCCCGGCTATCAACAATGCCTATTACATATATGTACTAGGCTCAATGTCCTTCGAGGATCACCGAAAAGGTGTTGAAAAGTCCAAGCTACGAGCATTCGTCTGCTTGTTCCCTCGTACCTAACATCGACAGTGCCATTTCACGACTTGGGTATTGCGCATCAAATGTAAATATTATGGCTTTGGCTATGGGCTATGCCCGTAATATTTAATCTTTTAGGTACGAGCAGCCACTATAGTGGGTTTCGCGTATGTCATCTCTCTGAACGAGGAGCCACTATAGTGGGTTTCGCGGATGTCATCTCTCCGAACGAGGAGCCAGTACAGTGGCTTTCGCGTATGTCATCTCACTGAACGAGGAGCCACTATAGCGGCTTCCGCGGATGTCATCTTTGAACGCCGCGCTGCTGTAGTGGATTATCAATTACTTCATTTGAATCTACTCGTGCACAGAACGGCATTGCCCGTCCCACTTTGCAGTGTTGTATCGTTTTTACATCGTTCACGTCATACACTGCCGTCCAGAGAAATAGCCACGCGTAGAATCCTGCTGTATCTAAAAGGTTAAGTTTGGCCCATCATCGTGCTGCGTGCTATGCACGTCATTGTAGGTTAAGGGGTTAATTATCGCTAATGATCTCCGGAACTGACAATAAGCTAATTTGGGTTTTCGCGAGATATTTCGGCAATAGTTGACGCTAGCTAAAGCACCAAGGCAACTGCAGGCTGATAGCAGTCCACGCGGCAAGTCCGATTCTACTTGGATAGGAATTCCGAGTCGAAAACCACAGGGGTCCCAGTCCGAGTTGGTCGGGCACGCAGAGGAGCGTGCAGTCGCGATTTCATTTCGTTCGACACTTATGCAACAGCGCGGTCTGTGCCCAGGCAGAAAACGAACAGAGCGTGTGGTTCGCCCGAGTGAAAGAAGCTACGACGAAGAAGAATTGCGCGTACTGTCCGTAATACAGGGACGGGGGTATACGACGGGGCATACGACGAGGCAAACCGACACGAACGCAGAGAGCAAAGTATTTGCGCGTGAGCGTGAGCGCGCTGGTAGCATCACTTCACTGATGATATACCCTACCAAGAGTTCATTGCTCTTGAGGTGCGACGGAGAGCGGCAAGTTGAGCGAAGCGAGAGGAAGACCGGCCGAACGAGACGCCGAGCAGTATTACCGCGATCAAGAGGAAGATGCGGCGAATGCGAACGAAACACGCGCGCTCGAACAAATCGACGAAGCAAGGTGAGAGAAGGGAAATGAAATTAAAAGAAAAGAAGATGTACCTGAGGCTCGGAGAGAGTACCACGAGAGAAAAGGGAACGATGAATCAAGGTACGCTTACAGCTGACTTCGTCTACTTAATAATTCACCGGGTATTGCCAAGCTATCATTTCTAACCAACTATTAATAGTTGTTCGAGCTTGTTAGGGTACATATTTCCTCGAACATCCGAAGGATATCGATAGGATTGCAAGGTATCAATGAGCGCGAGAGTGCCGAGTTACGTGTGAACGACGACCACCAAAAGAGTATTTCCTTGAAATTCGGCAAAACTAAATATGACGAGAGTCATAAAGCCAAGTACCCCGAAAATACCTTCGTCGGTTAATGCCAGACATCAAGGCTAATCGGAGAAGGACTTAACGATCGGTGCTCACCGAAAATGATCAGAGTCATTTTTGGACCAGTTCCATTATTCCTTTCAGCAAGTGATTCGATCGGGGATCCGAAGAGATTGACAGGTCAGAGATGAAAGATCATCGGTAGAAAGTCGACTAGGGGGAGTCAAAGAGACGACTGCATGGATCAAGGAATTAGCAGTGGTCAGATTCGTTTGAAAAATCGGAAAATATTCGAGGCAGTTACTCGACGAGCGAACGTATCGGCGGACCGAGCTTGTACCGGACACGTACCGGGTGCAATGTACCTGGATGAGTCACACGGTAACACGGCACACACATCCATGGCACGCACATGCGTTTCCACGCGCGGTATTCTGCCGTACGTTCGCCAGAATGCCTCTCCTTTCTTCGCGTTCGTCCTATCTCGCTAGTTCCTTCTTCGTTCCTCGGGAGACGATACCGCGCAGTGTGGCGCGGCGCAATCTTCCTCGAGCCGACTACACCAGGAGAAAAGAGGGAGGCCATAGTCGCGCGAGAAAGATCGAAAACGAGGGGTTGAAGCAGGAGCGACGAAGATGAGAGATAAAAATCCAATCATTTCGACCGGTTTTGCATCGTGCCGACGAGGATAATGGAATACCGCCTCACTTTTTGCTGGTGCACGGAATATTTCCCCGCGTTAATACCCAAACCTTCCCGCTGCCCCCGCTCGGCTCCACACCGTTCCGTTCCGTTCCCGGTGTGAGCGCCAGGTACGTACCTAACAGTGGTACACGCGCTCGTCTTCGAGCGCCCTCTTATCTCGCATTCCCTTATTTCCGCCAAGAACTCAATCTTTTCTTCTTCCTTTCATTCACGACTTTTCCCGAAACCCCCCGAAACAAACGCTCCGCACTATTGCGGCCGAATCGTTTCCCGGGACTCGACAATAATCGATTACGCCACAATGATCATTTTATAATGCGTATCGTAATACCAGGAGAATGATAATGTGCATTAATATTGCGGAACAGTTGCTCGTGCTTTTTGCAGCGAAACCGCGCATATGCCTGGAATAATCGCACCGCAGATTGAATTGTCCCGGCCGCAGTTCACCGCGGTGAAATAATTACGTGAACATAATTAACTGGCGACTATTGCCAACGAAAGTATGCGGTGTGTGTAGTGGTCAATGCGTGTAGACAGACACAGAGAAATGCACGGCAAACATGGTCCTTGCTCGGAGATTAATTCGTACGGACCCTCCATACGTTTGTGATAATATTAACATTGTGGGGGGAGGGGGGCAACGGTAATTAAATTAAAAAGCGTCCGACGGCAAATATCTCGCGAGTCGATCCTACCAGGGATTTCTACCCTACGAACGAAGAGACTGAGGTCGTCTAGGTGGTACGAGGTTGCAAATAGCATTCCACAATAGGTTCTTTAGCGTGGTTTTTCATGCGACTCAGCCAACGAGGCGACCGACGAGTCGGATAGTTCGACCGGAGAGGAAGAAGCCCAGAGTGGGGGAGCAAGAAAGAAGGTGGTTCAGAATGGCACGTCGAATGACTTTTAAAACGGAGTTGCGTAATCCTTCGGATTTAGTTTACTGTCGCCGGTGTCGATGCCACGCACGTAGCGTGACCGTGGCACTGAACCAGCGGTACGAACTTTCTCGTGGCCTTCCTTCCAAGAAGACGATTTACGTGATACGCGAGGACAACGTCAATGACTGCAAACTATCATTCTCATTAAATCGATCCGTCGCCCCCGATCGTAAAGGTGTCGCTTATCCCGAATGTAGATCACTCGTTTGCGGAAACTCTCGTAACACAATCGTCGATATGCTTGGCCCTTCCAACCGAATTTTTCTCTCCGCGGATTAACTGGCGAGATGACGAGTGGGGCAAAAGCCATTGGCCCGAAATTCCTCGACGCCAGTAAACATCGAGACACAATTGAGAGTTTAACGCATCCCGAGGCTTCTAATAGAATTAAAAAGCTAGTCCCGGAAGAGCGAGGATCCTTGGCATAATTAAGTGGACTTGAAAGCTGCAACCAAGGAGCAAAGTTTATTCTACGTAGACACACATAGGGAAACTTTCGCCCTACGGAAACTTCTCGGAGTCGAGTGGAAAGAACGTCCGAGGTCCTGAAGAACGAATTACGTGGATGGACGTTCATAGAAATAAGCTGCCGCGTGAATCATGAATACTTCTTCGAGAATTCTTCGAGCCTCGCGTATTTCTCGCGTGTACATATATGCCGCGAATACCTTGGAGCTTTTGCGAAAAGTTCTACGGCCTCTCCCGTGGCATTCCGCGCAAGAAACTCATGCAAAAGGCTCTCTAGGAGCTCTAGGCTCTTCCTAGCTTTTACGAGTTGCACTCCCAATGGTATCGTGACAGGATGTGCTAGCTCGATTTGCTATACGCATATCGAAGCGACTAAAGCGCAAAAACTCACTGGAACTGGCCGCTCCAGAGCGAAAATTTACGTACAAACTCATCCTCTACCTTTCGATAAGAGATTTATCCGTGAAAGACCTTGACCGGCTCCAAGATTGAAATTTAAAATCGGACTTTTCGGCGACTACCATCAAATTGACGCTTCGGACCTCCTCGACGAATGTATAATCTCAACGACGACCTTCGACGCAGACTCGCGTCGCGTTACTCGAGGAATTTCTACCAGATTTCGCCGTTCGATAATCGAGATATTCCTCGCTGTAAAAATAGTATTTGGCGAGTCATTCCGTCAAGCAAAAGTCCTTTTCCACAGGGGCAAAATTCTATGCGAACAGTTTGAATGGGTGTATCGGTAAGAGTTTTCATAATTTACCATGGTACAATGGCCGTCGCGCTAGGGGGGAAGTGGAGGACCAAGCGAAATGTCAGGCTCTTCGATCTCCTAGCGAGTGGTGAAAGAGGGAGGGGAGCGAGAGAGGCAAATGTAAAGCCCGCTTAGAAACAGAGACCTAAGAAACCAGTTTTTGATCCGATATTTCCTTGAGACAATAGAGACTGGGAGAGAAAACTCAATTGAAAGAGAAATCGGTAAGCTGAAAGTAGACGTAGCCGCAGATTCGTATTGCACCAGATGCCGATACGACTATACACTTCTTAAACATAACGGATAGACTCCACCAACGCCACTGGCGACCTTTATCATTTGTATTATAAACTCGAGATGCAACTTTGCATAGGTGCTAGTTGCGATAACAAGTATTCGGTATACGCGTATATGTACTTTAAAGGTCTTTAAAGATTTCGGAATCGCAATTGCGCGAGTCTACCGAGTAGACCACGAAACTTTCTAATGTACAATTAAACAGACGCAACTTCGGTAATATTGGCATGAAATAATTCCGTGGTCTAGCGTTCGCGCTCAGTACATAATGCCATAACGAAACTATTACGGTTACGCCGTAAGTAAGCGTGCCTCTTTCTTCCTTCTACTTTCGTAAACACCACCTACACGTTACGGAGCAGCGGAGCTACCGAACTGGCTCGCGTGTAAACAGACCGCTAACGCGATGTATTACGCTCGCTGATCGCCTGGCTTAGCGCAACGGCCCGTCCGAACGCAAAACCATAAGAAAGTTGATAATTGTACCGTGGTAAGACTAGGCAAGAGCAAGCAAAGCCGCCCGTTCAAATTGTGACTCAAGCCAAACGCGTCGTTATCGGATGGATGCATTCTCATAAACCGAGCAAGAGCGTAGTTCGCGTACTCCAACGGTACCTAGGAGAGTCGAGCACATCGCGGAAATAAACAAAAGCTCGTAAAAAGTGGAATAGAGCCTAGGATACCGTTTCCTCAATTAACGTCGAGTCGGAATTGGCGATAGTGAGAGGGCGACGATCGAGGATCGGCGCTAGCCTCAACTAAAAAATGAAACAAACCTTGCTTAATGACGATGCCAGAGGGTACTTGAACAATTGGTAGCGGTGCGTTTGGAGGATTAACGGGTAAGCTGCCTGGTGTTCCTGGTGGTGGTGATGCGCTGGCACTACCAACCGATCCTGGATCGCTGAAACCCTGGGTGCTGTTCTCCTCAGGTCCGTCGAAGAAACTCAAGTTGAATTCACTACCGGCATCGAAGGACACTTCCGGCGTAAGGGTATCCGGCGCCGGGGCGCTACCCAGACCCGCGCTCAAGGACTGGTCGATTTTGAAAACGTCCATTGTACGAGAAGGAATACTGCCGGTGAACTTGCACCTCGCTTATACCGGCTGCGGTCACCATTCGCGTAATCGCGACGCGCGACTCTTCTGTTGCTTCGTCGATGAAACTGCTTATCCTTAGCGATCTCGAGGGTACTCGGTAAACATGGCAAAGGGAATTGGCGAATTGCGCTTCTTCCTCTTCGATCGTCCCTTACCTGGGTCGATGATCCGCGAAACGATCGAGTAATCCCAAGGGGTTTCGGTCCCGAGATCCGATTTTGCGATAAGCCTGTTGCCAGTGATGGTAGACGTCCATATCAGTGCCGGGCTATCTTTCGAGAGTTTTGAGAGACGTTCGGAAGACAATTCGCAAATTCAGTCCCCAGTTCGACAGGCCCTTTCGTCTCAAGGGCACCGGTACGTTCTACGTAAACGAAAGTCGCCACTCTTGGGTTTGTTTACTAATTATACACATGTACACACATACACACACGTAAACACACATACACAGCCACGCACGTGTACCATTGGAAGACGTCAATATACCCGTTACCACGGTATCGGGTATGCGTGTTGAGTTCGTTCACCAGAGATGTTTTTTTGGGGGGAAAAACACCTCGATGAGATCTCACTGGGGAATCCGGCGAGCTTTACGTGTAATTGATCCGGTCCGAAGGCGTTGTTGCTCGAAAAGTAATCCACCAGTTAGCCGGTTATGAGATTCTCTTAAGGAAATCGCGAGGCTTCCCGATGGTACGGCTTCGAGAAAACATTCCTTTTGAATCGAACGAGTAGTAGTTGAGCGAGGTCACTGCCCGTTACTTCTTCGAAGATTCTCAATGAAACTGGTCACTGATTAATTTTGGCACGTCTCGTGGCGTCAATCTATGTTTCTCGATTTCAAAGCCAGTACTTAGAGTACAGCCACGTTCTTCTTCTTCTTCTTCTTCTTCTTATTGCGATGTTCGTATCACTAATCAGGGTTTTGAATCCTTAGTATCCTTACGAACAACTTTCTTACAGCCGTAGTATCACTAATGAGTATTTTCTGACGATATTGTCATAAGAATATAGCTTGTCACTTCCTCCGTGGCAGTGGACGAACCTCTTTCCGTTTGGCGGGTTGAAATTTCTCAGACGCAAATTCTTCTCGGTGAGGTTGGTTGCTGGTAGCAAAGTGCAAAAACCTAGCGCAACAGGCTTCTCGACACTCGTCGACACACCACTCGATACTGTGTAATTGACGATGGGCGCGGGTGAAACGTGGAAAATGAGAGATCGAAAGGAACGTACTCGACAAGTGTCGTTGTGCGAGGACACCTCGATGACGGAGAATGAGAGCATTCGCGAAATTGAGTTATCGGAAAACCGGAGAGGCGACTTATCGAGCACTTTATAGTTAGATAATGAAAATCTGCACTTCACTAGCACAATATCGTGAATAAGATGAAATCGTGGCGACCGCTTTTCTTGACTCATACGCGGCTAAGAATCCACGGAAAAAGTACCTTTCGGATGCTTATCGAGTTGTCGTCGTCCTCCTCTAAAAATCTGTCTTAAACGGCATCGTTATATCTCTTGGTTAACATTTTTTTTTTTCCTTTTCCTCTTTCCACGTGAAAATCGGTCCGAGGCAAAAGTTCAACCCATTATTTTCGAGATCGAGATCAGCGGGTCCCGTGGTTCCTCGGAATCTGTTTGTTCTCTCCCTTTCTCTCTCGTTCTCGTTTTTTCTTTTTCTCTATTATCCTCCTCTCCTTCGTCCTTCTCTTTTTCTTACAACCTCGTACTCTACGGAGAAGACTTTTTGCGGGTAACACAAGTGCGGCCTTTTCCACCAATTTTCAGTGGATCTGTAGTTTCCGGGCTTTTCACGAAATCCATCGCTGCAAGATAAATCAAAACGAAACGAAAATCAGAAACCAAGGATAAGCTGGGAATGCAAGCACAAACGAATAAAAAAAAAAAATCATTAGCGGAAAACATAAAGGGAATTGGTATGAGCGTAGCAATCACTCGGTGGACGCAGCGGTCAGAAACGAGTCGGATCCTTACGCAAGAGCAATTTACATGTTACGAAGGTGTAATACGGTGTAAGCTCTCTTTCGGAATTAATTCGTAGATCGTCAGAAAGTAGGATCAGAGGCGCGTTTCTTAGTAATTTGTGTATCGGGATTAGCGACCTACCGCGCGTACGAAGGATACCCTTATGCTCGTATCCCCCTCGTGAAAATATGTTTACCTCGTAAATTCCTCGTAAATTATTCATAAGAAGAAACCGCTACTTTGAAAGAAAGATGCGTGTGCGCGAGAGCGAGCGCGAGAGTGAGCTTGACGCTCGTTGACGGCAGAAACGTGGACCCGCGCCTCACCGTACGAATCTTTCATAATAAGCGACTAGTCAATTTGAGAATCCATTTGAAGCCATTAAAAATTATTCGACTGGACTATAAAGTTAAATCATGTCTATCGGCGAGACGCATCGATGGTGAAATATCAGTAAGAAATCCTTCTTTCTTAGAGAGAGAAAAGGGGAGAGTGGGGCAAAGTACGATGAATCCAGGAGAAGAAGCGAGTCGGAGAAAAAGAGAGACCACGGTGGAGACAACGCGAAAGAGGGAGAGAAAGAGACGATGGCTGGGAGAGAAACACGGGGAGGAGAGTGAGAAAAAGCGAATGTCATTGCCGTAATCTTCGGACGTTGACTTCCTCCTGGCTCGTCTCTCCTTCCTCTTGATCACAGGGCCCCTCCAGCAACATTTCTACTCCTCTCGCCACGTATACTCCTCTTTATCCTTCTTCTTCTCACCTGTGTTTTCTTCCCTACGATACGCTATACGCCTCCAGCTTACTCTCTTTTTCCAACAAACTTCCCTCGTGCTTCCAATCCCTTCGCAAATTATGCATTCTCGTAATCGAGTCTACTATACCACAAATAATTGCTAAATTTTGCTATTGACACTTTTGACACCAATAACGAACTTCCAGACGCAAACATCCAAATCTACGATAGAAACTCGTTGGGGCGAAGGATGCAGTGAAATGTTGAGAATGAAAAGCTACGATGCGATAGATCGCAATAATAAGGTGCATTCCATCGTTTTTCAATGAAGAATCATAATGTGAATTGGTAAAGAGCGCAGTCGTGCAAAAGGCACATGAGAGAGCGATATAAAGTTTCGCTCGAACGGAAGATGGTTCGCGATATAAAGTGCACCGCGCGAAGCACTGTTAATCCGAGGCGAGTGATTTATTTAGATCGCGAGCTGTACGGTTGGGAATAAAGCGGAAGCTCTAATCCAGCAAGGACTGCAATTCGTATTAGAGTCCGATAGAGGATAGAGAAGTGTGGCATTGAACGAGAAGGGTATATTGCAGAGGCTTGCCCGACAAATCACTCGCGCAAAGCACGCTCGCTTCGAGCAGCTCATCGTACTCATCCGAGCCATCCGAATGGTGGTTTCGCGGCCTCGTAGACGGTCATTTGTCTCGTGCAGCGCCTGCTTGGTTCCGCGTTCCATCTGCGTCACAAGTCAGTGCGTTCACCTTGGCCAGAGTTATCAAAATGAAATTCTCCGGGCGGATACGCCGGTGAACCGCGATCGTGCCACGTGCGCCGGATCGCGGAAATCCCCATGTAAAATGAATTTCCCCATCCTTCTTTCCAGGACTCGGCCGAGGAACCGAGGAACGAGGTTCTTTTCCGCGGTTGGCTTTCTACCGGTGTTGGTTAATTGCACGTATAACCGAGTTATGCGGAAGAGGATTCGAGGTGTTGTATTTTTGCAAGATTCTCTCGATTAAGCGGCTAGCAAGAACCTATACGCCGCGAGCTTTCTGTCGGCATCAGGGTATGAGATTCCTTCGGGTAAGTGCGTACGTTCCATCGAAAAGCGAAGCCGCGGTTCTCAAACGACCACTTTGCGTTCCTCCTTAATTGCGAAAGTTTTGGCACGCGATGATTTTCCCCCGAAACGGGTGCGAGGGACGCTCGCATTTTCCAATTGTCCATTGTTAACCGGGTCATTGTTGTCACGAAATCGAACGTGTCGTCTGGTTTAGCGGGAAAGCCGCGACGAGAAAACAATGAGATTTTGTAACTTCCTCGACGATTATCCGCTGGTGGCATGCGATTCGTACGGAATAAAGGGAAAAGGAAGAGAGCGCGGGCGGTGACATGCGCCACGCTCGATGAGTTTTACCTGCACGAAACGCTCCTGGAAACTCACTGGCATCCACAGTTTCCTCGCGTTAGACACCGAGAGGAACCTCGTCCTTCCAGGATAAGAGAACGATGCCACGATGCCACGATGCCACCGCTCGAGAGGGGAACGGCAACGCCAGAAACCGTGAACCGTGACTGGTTCCGCTTAAGGCTTCATTCACACCTCGCGTGCTGCGGCTCGTTTGTGCCGAGGACAAAGATGCACCACTACCACCACTACCACCCTTCTATCCTGGGTTACTGGAGAACTTGATTCCCGCGAAACTGATCGCGTGGCTCGCATCGAATCGTCTGTTCCGTCCCGTATCGGACCTCGATCGGAGTTACTAATCAAACACACTGAACGTCACTCGGACTCTTCGCAAATACTCCACCACTCTGGGATCATTGTCCGTGGGGCCGTCTAAACGTGGCCCGTCATCGGCGCGGAACACCTCGAGCGCCGGCTCGCGAAGACACAAACCGACCGGCGCGGCGTGCCGCGGAAATTCAGAAGCAAAGAGTCGCGAGGTTGTGTCAAGTATCGAGGATAACCACCCGATGTCACGAAGAATATCCAAGTCGGATGACAAGAAGATCGAGATGGTAGTTGCGAAAAAAGCCCGAGGTGGAGCACACGCGCGATTCGAAAAGGGGAAGGAACCGGGCGAATAGCCGCAAGCTGCCCTATCACGATCACGTGCGTTTGTCACGAGTCGCGCTGGTGTATACGGAGCCGACTCGCTCGCTCTCGCGCGAGTGCCGAGAGCGAGTTCTCTCTGTGTGTTTCTCCGTGCTCCATCTTCCTCTCGCGATTTTGCCTCTCTCTATCCGCCTTGCGCGCCCTGTCCCTCTTTCCCTCGTCCGTTCCCTCTCCCTTACTGCACGCGGCCACCTCTATTTGCCTCCCTCTTTCCACCACCTTTCGTCTCTGTCCGATCGGCACTGTCCCTTTCTCGCGCGACCCGCGCTTTTTCTTTCTCCTTTGCGCTCGCTCCCGCGAGAGAGTCTTACCTGTGAGGTAAGTAAGACCGGCGTGCACCGTCCTACGTGTTACGGCATTGCGCTGGCCTGCCTGCCGCTGCACCGGGTTCCACCGCCTGCGCTGGTGGGAGAGTCCGAGGGGAAGCGAGCAAGTCGGAGTAAGCATGCGATAAGGGCGCGAGAAGGAGAAAAGGTGGTGCGCGCGGAGGTGGAGGTGGTCGAAGAAGAGCAAAGCGAAGAAACATAGAGAAGAGAAGAGGAAGAGATGGTAGCGGCTGCAGTAATGCGCTGGGGGTTCGGGGAAACGGGAAGACTGCTCGCTGATGGAGAGAGCGAGGGGTAGAATTAAGCGACTGGGTCGGAGGTGAGTTCCGGAGATGGAAGGGGATAGAGTGGCGCGGGCTGTGAGGCGTGGGGCAGGAGTAGAACAGGGAGGAGGCAAGAGGGATGAGAAGAGGCACAGGTAAAAGGGCGAGAGAGGAGTCGAAGCAGCGAGGCCCAAGTCGGAGGTGAGCCGTGTCGTTCGAATGCCACTGGTGGGGATAACGTGGACCACGGGGTACTGGTGGGGGGAGCAACGTTGGACGCTTAGTGGGGGATACCAGTGGACCAACTGGGTTCGCCAGCAACCCGCGGTTCATTGACCGAGAAGTGCCGAGAGAACCGAACGGTCGGCCGCGTTCGACCCGCTGCTAAAACAGAATTTGTACCGGCACTTTATGCGGCTCATCTACGCGAGCAAGACCCCACAGGGAAGGAGGGCCGCGAATCACCGGGAGGGAGAACCAGAGATAGGAAATAGGGACGATTTCGCGATGCACGCCTGGCAAGAGTTGACGTGAGCGGTTGAACACACCGGGTAGGCAAAAGAGGGGACCTTAATTGCCCCTCCGCCACTAGAGGCCCTGGAGAACCCTCCGCTGGAAGATCAGGGTTGAAGAATTCCAAAAGCGATTAGATCACGGCGCTGAAAAAGATTATTAGGGTTGGCTCGGTCTAGGGATGAAAATCGAACGCCAAGCATACGCTCCTCCTTTATCGTTCTGCTTTACCCCCGTTGACGCTAACTACTGAATTATACGAACGCTGATTTTGACAAATCATCAAGCCTTCGATTGCTCCGCTATAATTTTAATGATGACGGAAATACCCGCAACCTATGTCGGACAACAGCGCTCGGCTTTAATCTTGTCAAGTTTAATTACGCCGAGTTTATAATAACCAAATCGAGACACGGCAAGAGGAAGTTCGTCCAGTTATGCTAATTCTGCTGTTAGCGCCGATCACCAATAAAAGGAAACACAAATCGGTTCCACACTCGCCAGACATCCATTCACGGATCCTAGAAAAGTGTATAATCGACTGATTATCGGCAGTTCGGGGTCTCGAGCCGCGTTTCCGATCATCGGAGGAAAGTTACATTCTAATCAACGATATTCCGGATGATCCGCGCCGATTGGCCACCACCAAAGAGATCGGCGATAACCATTAGAACGATGTTCTCATCGTTGCTAAACAGGAAAATCTTGGGCGTATCGTTCGAGCCGATCGAGCGAAACTGATCGGTCGACGGAGTTAACTCTTAACGAGAGATACGAGCTACGTATTTCCTGATCGGAGCTTAAAGCAAGATCGACGAAGATCGATCGATCAGTGGAGAGATGATGCGCCGCGTTTACGAGAAAGAGATCAACTCCCTGCGTAAGTAAGTCTGATACTGGTGACCACACTTGTCGAGAAAGGAGATGCGTAGCTCGGTGTAATGAACCTGGGAAACCGGTTACATCTCCACGTGTATACATGTACAATATATATACCTACATCTATACAGATCAGTTTGGCCAGCACTTACGTTGCATTATGTAGACTACTGCTGCACACGATCGTGTTTTCGCGTTAACGCGTACCCTTCCGATCCAACGTCGCGACTTCCTATCCTCGGCTCTTGACGCCGGACAAATCGCGAAGGAAGCAACAGCGAAAGGCAAAGGTGCTACATTCGCGTTTGGCATCGAGGAATTTCACGCGTTCAGTTTCAATCTCATCTCTCATTTTATATACTCGAATCAATTATTGGTTATCCTTCGACAATATTTGCATTAAAGTATTTACCATAAACTTCTGTCATGGTTTCTTGGATTGGACGAATATACATACAAGATATAGCCGCATTTATGAGGATATTCTTAGGAATATCTTCTCTGAATGTTCGTATTTATGATGTATAATTCTGATGGTGCAAGCGCAGGAGAAATGAAATTTCATAGTTTTTGAGTATAATCCCAATTTGGTTATTTGTAGGTGCGTATTAATTTAAATTTCGATAACAGTAATTTCATCTGTTTTGTTTCTTGCGTGTGTTGCTCTAAGGCGGTTTATGACTGTTTGTGTTTATACACTTTTAGACTACCGAAGAGGGCTCGATCGAGAACCGAAACGTCTAGCGTTTACTTTTGAATAATAAAACCTGGATTGTGAAAAGGCTGATGAGAATTAATTTATTAAAGTATTTAGCCTGTCTTTTTGCTTATACCTCCCGAGATCGACCCTCTCTATTAGTCCAACAGAGTCGTGTCCCAGGTTTATCGGCTTTCGCCGGGCGCAAATATATTCAGAGCCACCCATTTAAACTTCTTACCCCGTTCCCCTCTTGAAACTCGCTCGCGCATCGGCGTCCCAGGGAAAAAAATTCCCAAATTAAACACACCCGCAAAAACGGTGAAGAGGAAACGCTACCGGCTGAGCTGTAGCTATTAGCCGTAAATTATTCACATTCGATTACCTACATTTCCGAACCGAAAATAAATTCAACCCACGTGCCACCCTTAATCCCGAAAGCAAGATTCACCAAGTGGCAAGTAAAATCCACATACGGGAAGAAGCGGTTGGAAAAGAAAAAAAAGTATCGGTACACTTAACACAGTTTCCGGTGTGGAAGAATCTCTCGCGAAGTCATCCCGGAATAAATTAAAAATAATCGCGACCGAGGGTGGCTCGAGTGCGACTAGGGCATCCCGTTAGTCGAGTCGCAAGGGAATCGCGAGAGACGAAGAGTGAAAAGAGAATTCCTGAATGAGTGATGTTTCATTATCAGATCGCGAGGGGTGGACACTTTGTTTCGTGGAACGTAGCGCGTGAGCCGCTGCCTCGAGGGAAGCTGCACTGGGATTCAATTACCGCGGGGTGAACGGTGTACGGAAAACGGAAGTTCCGCTCGCAGTCAGGGATGTTCCGGCTCGCCGTAAACCGTTCCGGAATGAAAAGAGGGGTAAATGGGTTGCTCCAGTGCGAATGCCGGTGCGAATACCGACGCGAAGGGGGTAAGTAAGGTGCAAGAGGACTAGGAAGAGGAAGAGGAAGAGGAAGTAAAGGAAGAAGCAGAGGGTAGGTTTCGGGTGGCACAGAGTGGGTGAGCTGGCTTTACCCGCGAGAAGCAAAGGGCCAGGATACTGAGGAAGGAGGTGGCGGTAGGGTAAGAGGGTGATGGGGAGTTGAAGAAAACACATAATAGGGTGGGGCGCTTTGCTGCCGCTTTTGAATCGATCCAACGCCGGCTACAGCTGGTGTCTCATCCCACTGGTTCGGTCAGAGGTTCTCATTCCCCAGCCCTGCTCTCCCCGCATCTAAGATTATCGCCGATATATAGGACAAGGGATGCGATTGGATTAGCGCCGGGTTTAAAATCGTGGAATAACCGAACACCGGGAACTGGGTCGCACCGAATACCGTATTAGGTATGTTTGCATCAAGTATGGATGAACGAGTTTTGAGGACACTTGTTAGTCCGTACGAGTCAAATATGCACCCGGTTATTAATACGACGTCCAATACTTTTCTGTAATACGTCGAGTATCGATCGGTGTCTCGTAGAACAATTACGATCGAAATTACGCGTTTGCATATTAATCGTGACATACTGCTAATTGCAATCTCGAAATATGATTGTCGTTGGTTAATTGACGCGAATTGATCCGCAAAGAATGCTACACAAACGAACGTGCAATTCCTCTGCTCACTCGTATTCTTTCATTTCCATCGATCGCAAGTTCGATCGTTGCTCCAGCTACCCCCGCAATCCAACCATTCCAATATTTGTGTTTCTACGCGGACGTATTTACGGTAAAAATAGAGCATATCGATCTAACTGGGCATCTCTTCTATCAAAGCACAGTCAAGGTAAGAAAGAGGGTTCTTTCGAGAATACAATGACCCATGGAGAAAACGACGATAAAAAATTATTCTGGTAAACTTGAAATCATTGCTCGTTAGGGAGGCTGAACCTCGACCAGATGTACTAATCATAGAGCTAAATTGAATCGAGGATCGAACAAAATCATTTATACCAAGGACTCACCGTTATTGTTGCGCAGGATGGAACCAGGACTCGTTGCCTCGAGAGGGCTGCTCGGTTCCTCTGTACTCGGCTCCCTCTTCACGCTGAAATGGAAACATCTATTATGTATTCAATCGGCTGGAGAGGGGAGGAAAGAGAAGCAGAATCAACGGAAAGTAGTCCAAGTTCGACGAAAAAGTCCTCGAGCCAGGGTCGCAGGATCCGTTGGATCATTTTATTCGTCGACGTCTTTTTATCGTTGTATGTATATCCGATTCTCCGCAGAGCACGAATCCTTTGGCTACGACCCTGACTCACCGGCGACAATCGCACCTGACCCAGTTTTCAGTTCAATTAGCACTACGATGAAAGAATGAATACTGCGCGAAAAAATGATCTCACAAAAAATGAAGATATTTGGCGATATAGTTTAGTAGTGAATTAAGTTGCTAAAACTTTAATCATTGCTGCATTACGCAACGGTGTCTTACGATGTCAATCCGGGAATTGTAATAAACTTCCGGAGTTAAGTAAGGAAAACGGCGCACAATCTTTGCTGCACTGCAGACATTTTCTTATTTTATTTTGGTCCCTCGAAAAAATTCTCTTTTTCAAGATAGAGAACCACCGAATTGCAAAAATCTCAAAACAAACAATTTCCGGATGATTTTCAGCTTCTTTTTGATAAAATCTAAAGCGATCAATGCGAGATGTGTATGAGACGAGTTCGAGAGAGTGCAACGTAAATCACTTCATCCTTTGCATCAAAGAGCAAAGTCGGAAATCTCTTTGAGAAAGAATTCCACTGCACAAGGTGCAATATGTAACGTACGATGTCATCTGATTTTAAGGTTCATCGCTGATAAGGACTTGTGAACTATAAGCAGTGTCGAGTACTCGATATAGAAAACAATAAAAATCCAGCTTTATTTCACACGATTTCTTCACTTTGGGATTATAAATTCGTTAAATATTAAATGCTGCACCGAGTAACAGTCTATTTAGGAATCAACTTGGCAAGGTAATTAGACTAAAATTCGTTTTCATTAAAAATTAAACTTCAATTGGAAAGTAACACGTTTCTATCGCATAAGTGAGTAATCGCATTCAGTAATGCAGATTGTTTCTGCCATCACTCAGGTCACGATATCGTCTGCGATTCGAAAATGTCTACGTAATCTTCTCCCGGTAGACAGTGGAACCCTGAATTTCTTATCTTGTAAAGAATTCCATGGAAAATGTAGAGTAAACCGTCCTACACGAGCAGTCTTTTGGAATATTTACTTTCAAAACTGCTGTCTAGTTATAAAATGGACTCGTCCACTCCGCAGAAAAGCCATAGGCACCAGTTGCAGACTGAGCATTGCAGTAGATTTTCCCACGAATTTCGCGACACTTTGAAACAACTTTCCTTTGATACCGAGATCACAAAGTTGACATACGAGGCGATAAAGTTAATGGTAATTAACTGGGTTCGTTCCAAGAGAAACCACTTTATCTTCACAATGACTTTTTAAAAGTCGTGCCCCGGAGAACCTCAAATTTCTACGTTTTAACTTCCGTCAAGGCAGATTCATTTCGAATCGCACGAATACTGAATACATCGAAATGTTCGATCAAAATCTTAAGCACTTAAAGTTTGCATTAAACGATCTCGAGCACGCACGTTCTTCCGTCTACAAATGCACGGTTACCGCGATAAGAGTTTGACTATTACAATTTGCGTTCTCCGGTTCCCATACAGTTGCTAATAAATATTGGTATATTAAAAATTGGTGAAAATATTTTTTACCTACGAAGAGAATGAAAATGTCGAATTCCCTCTAACGCGTATATTGGAAGCAGGAAAATTGTACTGTTCTCTGACTTCATCAAAAACTAATAATATCCGGAACTTTAATTAAATCCCGGAGGGGTCAGCCTTCCGTTAAACGCGGAGGATTAATCTTTGATATCGTGCGGAATGAAATATACACACATCCCCTCATTTAAACCGACGGAAAAACTTTGGAACCCGCGTGCATTATTCCAACGTTATTCAAATACAAATCCAATTGGGAAGGTAGGCTGCGAACCGAGTGGATGGTAAACAGTTAAGTGGTCAAACAGAGCATCCTTCCCCAATACAAGCAATTTTAATAAACTGTGTCAATAACAACTGTTGAACAACCTCTACAACCAACGAATCGGATGGATTCTCAACCGGGAATCCGAAACATGCGCGATAAGAAGATAATGGAATGAGTTCCTCACCTGATGAAAGTCGAATCTGCAGCAGGACTCGATGGTCTTGGTGAGGAACTCGCGGTGGAGGCTGTATTGGTTTCCTCCACGTCCATCATCGTTCATGCCGACGGTGTCGACGACGGCGGCAGCGGCAGCGGCAGCGATTTAACAATTTAACGAATCGCGAATAAGCGAGAGTTGCTTCTAACCAAGGCGACACTCATCAAAGGGATGATGGGATAAGTTTCGTGTTGCGGAGAGTGATTGACACAACAGGATCGGTGGTCACTTTACGTCCGATCCCGCGGACTAAGAAACCAGAAAATGTTAGGGGGAGCTTCACGTTGGGGTTGGGGGTTGGTTTCATGCGCCCGTCCGCGAGCGCGGGCTTGCGGGAAACAACTGGCAACTACCACTACCCCCACCGTGATCCGCTGCTTATACCGAGCGCCTCAAAACCTGCGCCGCTTCTACTTGCCACAAAAACAGCCCTCTCTCATCCCTCTGGTACTACTCGCACCCACTCGCACCCTTCAAGGACCAATCTCGTGCCAGCCGCATGGTCTTCGCGCACGCGTCCCGTCGAAGGTCCTTTCCCTCCCTCTTTTTCTCTCCGCGAATCGAACAATCCTGGAACACAAGTCGCCTACAATTAAGACAATTCTGAACAATTCTTTCGGCTACTATCGATAGTCAGACTCTACAAGGTCAACAACACTTTAATGTCGGATTTTACGACTTTTTTTTCTTCTCGGACAATAACCCTGTTATGAGAGTATATTAACAGAGTGACGATTTGTGTTATGAGGGAGAAACACGTAATTGTATATGTATTCTTGCGATCGAGGAAAAAGAGTTAGATGTGAAATCAATTATGTTAATTACAAGGACACAAAGAATTAAGTAATTCTTGAATGAATGATTAGTGAGGACATTAGAGGATGTTACGAAGGAGGATTGCACGATATTTTTAATAGAAATAAGTTAAATACTTTTATTACTGTTCAGACATCCGATACAGTTTTTTCTTTAGTAATATGGTAATGTTGTGCGAACGTCTCGCCCACTAATAGTGGAAACACGAGAGATGCTTCTCCGTACACCTGAAATTAAATTCCTGGTATCAGGGCAGATATTATTGGATAATATAATTATCGGATTATTCTCAAATTTCACTAATCGTACTTTTACGGGTTTCGCATCCAAACGAATTTTTCCCCAGGATACTGCCTCGTCTGGACGAGCACCGCTATCGCTCCCATCGAATTCGGATGCGGTATTTAAGAAGACAGCATAATCCGCACCGTTTCGCTAAAATCGTATTAATTTTTATTTACATACTCAACTTATACGGTTCAGCTATCAATTATATATTACCATTAAATTTGCATTACAAATGTGATGCTTTACAACCCCTCCTCCAATAATGATCATTCCAGAACTAATGGCTTTCATTGCCATAGTATTCAGACGACGGAGATCTGAAAATGTTATATCACAATATTAGCTTTCGTAATATTACATACTTATATTACCAATATATATTAGAGCGAAAGAAAAAGAAGAACCTGATACTATATCTATGACTAGTCCTGGATTCTTAAACGAATGAAAGTACATCATGTCGCCAAGGCTACCATCCGTCAAAGCTGGACTAAATACTGGTATCTTGTTTTTTGCAGCCCAATAATAAATTGATTCTTCGTTATTTATTTCTTCGCCCAACCTTGCGATTAGTTTGGATGGTGTCCACAGAACTCCCTAAATCGTGTTTCCTTTTTTATTATGACATGCAACGAATAAATGATGGAAATTAATTTCTGAGTTTGATATTTGAACCTGCTCTTTTTGTTCGGCTAACATTGCGTCTAGTTTAGGCATTAGCCAGTCTTCGAACATACAATAATTGTTATTTGGCACTAATAAATTTCCTATTCTATTAATTCCGGCTTCTCTAAGTTGCTTGCCGTTAAGATGAAAGTCACCTATGTACGTTGGGGCTAAGCACTTTATAAGATCTTCTTCCACTCCACCAGCCGTTGCGACAATACAGTCAACCTTAATAGTTTTCATACTTTTAAATCAATAAATGACCTTATAAATACTATTCTAACGATTAAGACTAATTCGACTAACCATTTTATGTTGAACCAGAAACCTAATGGTATCGCGAACACCACACGAAGCCATATTAGACGTATATCCTAGAAATATCGTACATGGTGTTTTTCTTTTGACAAAGTCGTCCTCTTCCAAAGAATCAATTTGATCATGACGAAGCGGTACATTTCTTGCGTTTATCATTTTTTTAATTTCTTCAACTGCTAAACCAAAATTCGTGGCTTGGAAACCCGAGTACTTGTAAGTATTGAACAGAGCATGATAGTCAATGCCACAATTCCAATCGTATCCTATTGATAAGTTCCCGAGCATTAGCAAGTTGCGTGTAACAATAGAAATGACGCCTTGATGCCACTATCTTATATATTTAAAATTCTATAGTTGCTTTAGGACCTTTTACTGTAGGTGTACTCGCTGGAAGAGGCGCACTAGATACTAGCACAGCATTCTTTGCCAATTCCGGTACTTCGTCCTCCTGACTCTCTTTCAGACCATTCATATTTCTGAGTATTTCAATCTTGAATATGATTAGTCCAAGCTAATCAAATGCACCAGCAAAATTTAATAACAGTATTTGATAAAAGTAATCAGTCGTATAACCTAACAATAATAATTGCTGTCAGTCCCAACAGATAATTATAAGTCTGAAATACAGAGTACACAATCATAATGTTTAAATCAATTATATTGTAATGCACACAGTACAGCGATATTTACGCGTATAACACTTTATGTTAAACTTTAAATATC
The DNA here is from genome assembly GCA_963989405.1 of Trypoxylon attenuatum. Lineage (NCBI taxonomy): Eukaryota > Metazoa > Arthropoda > Insecta > Hymenoptera > Crabronidae > Trypoxylon > Trypoxylon attenuatum. The sequence goes on along the minus strand of OZ022490.1, from coordinate 15,681,264 downwards.
TGCGCGAATCCATGTGATTTTTAAATCCTCTTTAAATCGTCCAGACCCATGACCTACGACAAGCTAAGTAGGCGGGCATAGAGTATAACAATTGAATATGCATGTTGAAGATGAAGATTTATTAGAACATAAATATTACATGTCCAGTATTATTACTTCTGTAAAATTGATCTCTTTTGCTTGAAGGAATAGAACAAATATTAACTAAAGTTACCCTGAAAAAACATTTGCTGGGCCTCTATTGCATTTGAAAATAAGTCAAAAAATGAACGAAAGGTGGCAGTCTTGAGGTTTGTTGTTGTTTCGGAACCGTCTGCTCACATGTGCTCACCTTGAGGTTTTCGAGTACCAACAACACAGGAGAGTATGAATTCAAAAGAACAACGGTTAACAGCGTGTATACGATCGGTAATCACTGGATTTCGTTTTCGTAAAAGGTTTATCATATAGTAAGTAAGTGTGTTTTCTAACTTGTAAATGTGGGAAAATTGGAATCAGTTTTCACAGGAAATACAGAATATTACAGTTGGTTCTTAACGCAGACAGGTACTGTGAAAAAACATGACTGATGTGCCTGAGTGGGAAGCGACAGTTCAAGAGGCTGCTGTACAACTTGAAGAAACCTTGAAACAACTGCACCAAGAATGGGAAGAAATAGGATACGACGAACAAGCTCGGGCTATGTACCGCAGCCAAGCTTCCAACCACATAAAAGATTTGTTGAGCGAAATGATCTGGGAGTCGCAGCAGTCAAAAAAAGGATTACTAGAGAATGTTCAACAACTCATGGAACGAGCAGCTGTATTGAATCAGGAACTTGGATTGTGTCCTACCCTGACCGAGTATGAACTTTTGCCTCTAACAGATCTTGTACATGCGCTGAAAACAGACGTGGAAAAACTAGAATGTAAGAAGGAAAAACGTCTTACTGAATTGAGAGAACTTTTGGCAACGGAGAAAAGTATATGCAAAGCCTTGGGTACTTTGCCGATAGGTATAAAGAATCACTTGCCTACCGAAGAGGAACTCGATGGCTTTAAATTGTATATTCAAAAGCAAGAGGCAGAAAAGGACCGGTTGGAATCAATATTCTCCGACATGCGACAATCCATAATTAAAATGATGGATGAGTTAGGTGTATTACCATCCCTCAATTTCGAACACATTGTATACGAAGATCCAGAGAATTTAGTGTTCAGCAGTGAGAATATGTGCAAGCTCAGAGCATTGCGGGATCAGCTTAAGTCTCAGGTAGACGAAGCAAAACAGTGCGTAGAAGAAATGAAGGAAGAACTGATCGCCATGTGGAAATATTTGGAGGAACCGGAACACGTTCTTGTTTCCTTTTTGGACAGCTGTATTGGGTATAGTAACGCGACTATCAATGCTTTAAGCGCAGAATTAAAGCGTTGTAAGGAAAAGAGGAAACAAAACATTGCTAAATATGTACATCAAGTGAGAGAAGCTTTAGTCAATTTATGGGATTTGTGTAAATATAGTGAACAACAAAGACAGCAATTTGCTGCTTTTAATTCCCATACGTACACGGAAGATTTACTGATTCTGCACGAATTGGAGGTAGAAAGACTAAGAAAGTTTTATAATAATAATAAGACTATATTCGAATTGGCGGAAGAAAGAGAGCGTCTCTGGAAAAAAATGGAGGAATTACTAAAACGTGCAAACGAACCTGATCGCTTCTACAACAGAGGTGGTCAGTTATTGATGGAAGAGAAGGAACGGAAAACTATTCAAAAGAAGTTACCAAAAATAGAAGAACAGTTGCGGTGTTTGATCCAAGATTACAATAATATTCACAACGAAGCATTTACTATAAACGGTATGTCAGTGGAGGAAGTTTTGAAGGAATCGTGGGAGAATTTGAACGAGGAAAAAGAAACAATAAAGAAAGCACGCAAGGAGGCTAAAGACAAATCTGCGAAGAAAATCACTCCAAATGCAACGAGGAAAACTCCAACGGCCTTAAGCGTCCATCGTACGCCGCTCTATACTTCCAAGAGAAAATTATTCAGTCCTTCCCCTAATACTCCCGCTAGACGTAAAAACCTGACTGTTGTCAAAACTGCTTCGAAAATAAGGAGAAGTGGGAGGGTTTTGAAGAAGATTCAAGGGTCAGCCAGTAAAACGATAAAAATCGATGATGAAAAGGAAAACGAACTGTTGCAGAGTACAGATGCGATCGACTCGACTTACAGTAAATTTAGGGAACACTTGGAAGAACGAGTGGAATTGTGCAGTTCATTGTTGCCTGAACAAGTATTAATAAATGCGAACATGCCGAAATTTAAGACTCCAATGAAAACACCAGCAAAGCCATTAAGGAAGAAGATGTTTTCAGCTACCCCCAATATCGCAGGAACATCTAAACAAACTCATTTACGTTCAAACCAAAAAGCATCACGTAGTCCTAGATGAGTATAAGCGCCGAGTTTTTCCCCAGCTACGACGCCCTTGCCAATCATCTTTTAATATTTTAATCTTTTAATTTATATATTTAATATAGTAAATAAAGTTAGACGATCGATATATTCTACTGTTTTTGTAGTTAGCGAAACTTATAAAAATACGAGCTAAGCACTGTTTCGTTGAGTCGAACTATTCGAACGAAAGCTAAAAGTTTATGCTTTACGTCTATTTAGCGTCCGTCGCGTTCAATTGACCCTAATTGCACTTAATTGTGTTTGTTTTCTTGAATTAATGCTTTCGATACATAACCTATCAAACATAACATTTCCAAGTGGCGCCCTCCAAAGCATATTCCTTGAAACTATTGATTGAGCACCTCACCTACTTTATCTTCCGTCGGCAAGATAGAATAGCTTCTTTATCAACCTAATGCTACAAAGATTCTAAATTACTTATTTCCGATGAGGTGTCGTCACTATTATTATAATAATACACTGCGGGACAAGTTAAATGCATTACTGATGTGAGTGTCTATATCTGTAAATTTAAATAACATTCCGAACAATAATAGACATTAAAAATAGTTTAAATTTAAGTTTAAACGGTCGATATCTAGACAGGATCGATAATTTCGTCACCCACGCGACATCGTGTGACTACCTGTCGCGGTCAGTACGAGCAAGTATACGAGAGTACGCCCGTGGCAAACTTCTCCCGTGTCAGTAGTCATATGATCGTCGTAGAAAAGGGCGAGTCCAGGTTGAGTTTTGACGGATCAAAAGTTTTGTGAGATTCCATTGCGAGAAGAGAGCGGCGATCAAACGAAAGAATGAAGGGTTGTATGTTCAATATTGACGGTGGATATTTGGAGGGTCTCTGCCGTGGTTTTAAATGTGGGATACTCCAACAAAGCGATTATCTCAATCTTGTTCAATGCGAGACTCTCGAAGGTACGGTATTCCATACCACTTGTAGACCAAATGACAAATTGATTTCTTATTTTCTCTTATGTTTGTACAAGATGCATAAACGTTTGTTATTGTCGATGCAGATCTAAAATTGCACTTGGCTGGAACTGATTATGGAAGCTTCTTGGCGAACGAGCCATCACCGCTGTCTGTCAGCGTGATCGACGACAAGCTCAGAGAAAAACTCGTTGTTGAATTCCAACACATGCGTAATCATTCGGTGGAACCTTTGTCACAGTTTTTAGATTTCATTACGTACAGCTACATGATTGACAATATCATCCTACTGATTACTGGTACTTTGCATCAAAGACCTATCGCCGAGCTGATTCCCAAGTGTCATCCCTTGGGCAGCTTCGAGCAAATGGAAGCTATTCACGTAGCATCGACTCCAGCAGAATTGTATAATGCGGTCTTAGTCGACACACAGCTGGGTAATATTGCTTACTCGTTTTACACGCAGACCGATAATAAAAGTGCCTAACTCAACGATATTTCTCTACTTGTAGCTCCATTTTTTGTCGACTGCATTTCTGAGCAAGATTTGGATGAGATGAACATTGAAATCATCAGAAACACTTTATACAAAGCATACTTGGAGGCTTTCTACAAGTTTTGTAAAGAAATCGGTGGCACAACCGCCGATACTATGTGCGAAGTTCTTGCGGTACGAGCCAACTTTGTTATACCTACTTTCACTTAAGTTAAACACAGGATAACGAAAGTCGTGTTACAGTTTGAAGCTGATCGACGTGCAATTATCATTACCATCAACTCGTTCGGAACTGAGTTAGGAAAAGACGATCGTGCAAAACTGTATCCACGCTGTGGTAAATTGAATCCTGATGGACTTGCTGCATTAGCCCGAGCTGACGATTACGAGCAAGTCAAGGCAGTTGCAGAATATTATGCGGTGCGAATCCTTTTCCTTAAACCCTTTAAATCTTCACAAGTAAATAATAATCGCATTGTAACCAATCTAATATCTGATTGATTGTTCTCAAATAGGAGTACAGCGCGTTGTTCGAGGGGGCTGGCAACAACCCTGGGGACAAAACTTTGGAGGACAAATTCTTTGAACATGAGGTAAAGAATTGAAAATAATGATAATAATAATAATAATATAAGTAACACTATTAACCCCCTTTAACATTGTAGGTACGTTTGAACGTGAATGCCTTTCTGCAACAATTTCATTTCGGTGTGTTCTATAGTTATTTGAAACTAAAGGAACAAGAGTGCCGTAATATCGTTTGGATAGCAGAATGCGTAGCTCAGAAGCATCGTGCAAAAATAGATAATTACATTCCAATATTTTAAGTTTTTTTTTTCCGTTCAATCGATATTATACATATATATATATATATAACGTGCTCGTGTATTGGTAATTTCCAATTACACGATGACACTCAGACACACGGAATAATATTTCTTTTTCTTGCTCTTGTGTCCTAAAAAAAACAATCGATCCATACAGCCACATTTCATATTATTAGAGTGAATTATATAGTAAAATTAAAACTGCCATGCAGATATAGTAATCTATAACATTCTTCGGTAATAGTTGAAATATGAATCTATATGTATAAATATTTAACCACTTGGTACAGGATAATATCGAGAAATGAATATTTAATGTTGTTATTGTCATGATGTACATGAGTGTACTCGGCATAGATGTATATACTATATTTTATTTTAACCATAGATATATATATTCTATATAGTATAATATTACACTCCGTTATGATTATCAAAGTCACGAATGTAATATAAAATAAAAGCATCATGCATTATACAAACTTATTCGATACAGCTGGATTTATCACTTATTGATCATCGTGAAGAAAGAAAAAAAAGAAAATAAAACATGAATAGAATTCCTTTCGAGTAAAACAACCGTTTTCATCGATCGTTTAATCACACAGGATAATAACATACAGAATCTGAGCTTTTTAAATTTTATCAGGATTTACGCTATATACTTAACGAATATTCTGTCGATAGGATTTAACGTAAAGTATACTCTAGGTATAGAAAATACTTGGATGTATAAATTTAAGGAATGTATAACCACATATACTCGCCCTCGCACACACATCCGCATACACATACTAATGTATATTTATAACACACTCTATAAAAATGACTTGAATCGATCAACAATGATTTCGCGTAGAATCCTCGCAATTTACGAGGAAAACTGTTCGTAAACTTGCTCGGTATATCTCCACTAGGGAATGTATTACAACAATGATTCGTATCATAAATTGATATCAAAGATTCGTTTCTTTTTTTTCTCTTTTTTTTTCTTCTTGAAACAAATACTGTGTACTCTTGAAACTTGTGTACATCGACCGATAGGAAATAGTTTTTGCACTAAAGACTATATATAAGAGATATATTGGTAAAAACGTATAAATTATAATTATCGTAACACATGAGTATTTTATCCGTAGATACGGAGAAAAACATTTTCTTTAATAATGATAGATCGAACTGTCGTATAACATAATTAGATCCGTGGCTGTCCATTTGTTTTATACAAAATAAAAATTCGCATCCGTCAATGGAATTTAATTCTTGTAGCTCGATGATACCCTTCCTAGGATACGTTCTATCATGCGTATAAAAAAAATAAAGCACCGTAATCAGTTTCTACTAATTCTTCCACTTTCACACTGCATTTTTTCCTCATCCTGCTTTTGTGTCCTTGAACTATCTTCTCTTAGCGAATTCACGTTAGGCAATAATGGTGGAGGTGGTAAAACATTGTTAATACGGTTTATATTCGTCGTAGGAGAAGGTGGTGTGGGTAATGGTGTTGGTACACTCAACGGTTGATAAGTCGCCAAACTTTTTAGTCCAATCACTTCTGGATTCTCTTTCCAAAACCGCTCTCCAATAATATCGTCCACGATTGGAACAACCGCAGGCTTTAGTCTACACATTCCATCTGGTATAAGTTTTCTAATAAGCGTTGTACCTTTTCGAAATATCGCTGGCTCGTTATTATAATTAATTCCAAATTCTTGAAACAACAGTTCGTTCTTATGCGACGCAAGGGTACCTCTTAGCTTCTCCTCTGCCTAGAAAATTCAGACGGATTCTCTTAATAATTTTACCTCAGTAGAAATATAGGCTAAGCAGTATCACGTACCTGCGCAGGTGTGAGTTTTCCTTTGAGAACGAGCGTCCAAAAACAGGTATTGTATAAATTGTTAATGTGTACGTCCGCTTGCCTCCATGACAAATAGTCTCTTAGATTTTTATCTGTAGGATATAGAACAACACGACCATCAAAACACGGCGGATAGTACAATTCTTTGCCTCTAAAAAAACGTGGCCAGTGGTAGACGTACGAAGATGAAAATAACGAAGTAACCGTTGACATCAATTTTGAAGCTGAAACATTACACGAAATACTTGAATTAGATACGAAGCAGGAAAGAAACGATTTAAACGTTTCTTGGAATTGACGTGAATTTCTTGCTGAAGATCCAGTATTTGAATCAAAGCGCAAAGCTTTAGGATAGTATTTGTGCCATTCGAAGGAAGAGCGTAGAAGAAGAATTGGAGAAAATGTTTCAAGCGATGAACTATACTGCTAGTAATGGACTATAAAAAGTGTAAAATTTGAAATTGTAAATTACGTGAGTGTCAACGCATAATTAGCTCGAAATCTTTAAAAAGAATGATTTTTCTATGTTTTACCGGGTAAGAAAGAAGTGATGCCGTGCCGCGCTTTTTAACATTTGTAAGCAATCTACGTACCTCTTCGATTAAAAAGACTCGTGTCCTTTCGAAAAACAAAGGAGTACTCATCACTTTGCCCGAAACCTAAAATAATTTCCTTAATTTCTTCCATGACCGAGATCGCCGCGCGATTCATCAGCTCCAAAGCAGCTGCATCGTTAGGTTTGAGAAATTGATGCGCATCGCAAAATTTTGAAAAATTTCTTCCATCCAATCTAACCACGATCCAACAATTTGGAAGACAACTGTCAGTGGTTTCGAATTCTTTAACATATTCGAATTTGCTCTTTGCCATCGTCACGTTGAAGCAGCTTATATGCCGGCTCGTAAACCCTTGTTTTGTTTGAGCTAATGATTTTCAGGAAGTTGATGCCCTTCATCCGTCTCTCCGTTAATACCAATACAGGATTTCTTCAAACCGTTCCAGATCGAAGCTCTCGCTATAATAATTCTCTTGCGATTCATCAATGAAAAGATTAGATCCTCAAATATCTCCCTCTCGAAATTCTTCTCTATTCTTTTCTCCTGTTTTCTACATCATACTTACAGTCTTCCGTTGTGCAAAAAATTGGTTTTCCCATTAGAGAATTTTGAATGCAAAGTGCCCACGTGTAATGTTATGGGTTAGGTAAATCTGGTACCTGTTCCCAAGAGATTCTTTTCGATTTATTTCACCGAGTTAAGTGATACACGCTACTAAGTGATTTTCGAATTAGCGCATATCGTCAAAGATAATTCAAAGCAATTGCATTATAAAATTAATGCATTGCATCGCGTTATCAGGAACAAACTTCTGTTTTCTTCGCGCGTTCGCGACGCACGACGACTATAGTGCACCGTCTCGCGAATTCGCAGTGCGTACACGAATATAAATAAATACTCATTGTCGAGGGTTCATGCCACGCAAATGTTTTAAACTACGCGTACCGTTTCTTTAATAGGCTCGAAATAAAATGGAATTGCACCAACGATACTGTCACGTTCCGACTGCTCATTTTTCCATAGTAAAAGCATTGGACGATCGAGCTGAAAATGATTCACTTTTGTTGTTGCATAGTTTAATTCGAAAATATAGTACTGAACTCGAGAGTCATTTTACAACAGACACTTTGGAGATTCTACGTTTATTATTGTGTTACGAGTATCAGCAACATTTTCACTCACTAGAAAATGGAAAACGTACTGCTTGCAAAAACATATGTTTACAAAGTCTTCAACATGTTATTGTGGCACAAAATAGTTATGAGGATGTGACGGACCTGGCGATTTTTCATGATATTCTAGTGCTACAAATGACTCTACATTGCAAATCAAAATGCATCGAAGAACATATAATTAATTTGCAACAAATTAATCTTAACGAAATGAGAGTGTTTTCAATGAGAACTATTGAATGCTTCTTAAAAGTTCTGCAACTTAGACAATTTTTATATAAAGATGTGGATGAAGAAATCATCGATAATATTAGTATATTATGTATAAAAGGATTAGCATCGTGGCTAGAGTCAAAAGACACGAAAGAGTGGCCTTTACTTACGTCAATGTTTCCCAGAATAATCAGCATTGTTCGTTCAAAAAATAGTTTCTTAACACTTTGGACAGTTGTTTTGGAATCTCCAAAGGATTTAAATGATTTATTTGCTGCTTTATGTATCTTTATAAACGCTTGTTTACCATTGAATCAAGAAAACGTGAGTCAAATACCACAGATTTTATGGGAATCCAAAGAATTATGGTCGATGATACTAAAGGGATTAGAATCACCCATTCGGCAATATCGGAAACAAGCGTTATTCATAATGAAAAGAATTATAGCATTTTGGGATCCGTGCAGTCAAACTGTGGAAATAAAGAAATGTTCACTACTGCCGTTTGCGTGCAGTAGACCTGTTGCACAGAATTTGTGTATCAACGATATTAAGGAAAAGTATTTTTTAATCATCGAAGCATTGGAAGAAAAACAATTTCATTTAATATCACCAGCACTGACACATTTACCAGCTTTGATAAATGCGCATAAAGCTCATGCGACGGAGAATCATGATTGTTTCAACATTGCGTGGCTGCAAGTTGTCTTTCAAAGAATGCTACAACATGAAAATAATGCTATTGCGAAACAAGGCATATCCTATGTCTGTGATAGCGATCCAATCGTCTTAGATGATAAATTTCTAAAAGTATTTATCGATAGTTTGAACAACACTATCCTCTATGAGAATCAGTCTCCTGGAGCGGAGCCTGATGTAACGCGTCAACTTACTAAATTATGGCTCCAAGCTACGGAGCATAAAGAAAGCACATTTTTTAGTGAACTTTTAGAAACGATCGGAGAAAAAGAATGGGGCCCAATTCCACTGTTTTATATCATAAAGTCATTGAGAATCGTTTCTGAGAAAGCTGGACGGTCCGACCTGTTAAGAGACAAAGACTTGCCTGCAATCAAGATTTTGATACATAAAACTATGACTATGCAAACCGTTATACTGAGAATGGCTTCCCAAGTTGAACTCTTACAGCTGATTTTTAAATCTGTGCAAAACGTAGATGACTCAATGCTGATTTTAGACATATTATCAGAATTTTACTCCAAAGAGGTCTTGAAGAGAAATTCAGCCATTTGGGATGATGCAAAATCATGGTTAAAAAGCTTATTAAAAAAACAAGATGCGTTAGATTTTGTGCAACAGTTATGTGAAAAATGTTCAAATGACTGTATATCCTCTAATTTAAGCACAAAAGAGATTAGCTTTATAATTTTAATCTTGTATGATTGTGAGCTGATTCTAACTGGAAATGCCTGTCCTGCAAGCAGAGCTTTAAACAAATGGTTGTCGTGTTTACGAGACATCGAAGTCAGACCATATGCTAATTTATCAATTGCTCTTAATGCGATTGAGTTTATTTCACATTTATTTACAACAGACTTAAAGTCTTCGGATGTTATTCTAGTAAATCTTGTGGCACCCTACCTTTTCAGTACGCTGCAGTTCTTGTTAAAAAATCTAGAATCTGTAACGATGAAACAAACGTATCAAGATGCAATCAGATATACGAATATAACTGTTTCACTTTTATCCAAAGCATTCTTACCCCGGAAGCATGCAATGGATTATATCCAGAAGTTTTCTCAAGAATGCACAAGGATCATCGACAATATAAATGGTTCAAATAGTTTAAATATTTTATGTGCATTACATGTTTTACATTGTTGCCTTGAGAATCTGGAAACTATATCGCATTCAAAGGCGGTGTTAGATATTTGTAATACAAATATATTAGATTGTACAACTTTGAGCGATGCTTCGTCCAGAGGAATATTTGCATCCGACTGCTACTTAGTTTTAATAAAAATTACGTATCAGTATATAAAGAAATTGAGCCTGCGAGTAAACTGGCTGGAAAATCTATCTTATCTTTTTGATAAGGGAGGGAAGAATGCCGTTCCAGCTGTGGCGCGTGTATTGCAAGTGCTTTTGAATAAAAAGTTAATAAAAGATACAGATGTTTCCAATTTTGAAACGATCTTTGGGATTTGTTGGCGATATACATTTTTAGATAAAAGAAATTCATTATTTTGGCCTTCAGTCACTAATTTATTAGCAGTGATTATAAACCCAAATATTTTCCATCTTACCAATGCCACAAATTTTATATCACAGGTAATAACTTGATCTTACGTACGTGAAACTTAATTTATTTTTAGATGGAGAAATTAAAACCAAAACATTTATATGTACATTTTTAGTACACGAGTCATCTAATCGAAGAAGGTGATAATTTACCAAAATTGAAGAAAATTGCCCTAGAGAGAATGAGAATGATGCCTGTGCAATTTCAGAAGCCTTTCAATCAAGTTTTACTATCGTGTCTCCTTCACGGTTTTGCACCTCGACGAGATAAGAAAATAGAAATGCAGGCATTTCTCATTGCAAAGAACAGCTATAGGAAATATTTTTCAGAGAATACATGGTTTACGTAAGTTAATCAACAATCCACTACTTTGGAAAAGGTACAATCGAGTAGCCCAAATTAATCGTTTCTGATTCACAGGGAGCACAACATTGATGCCACAATCAGAGCACAAGCTGCAATATTATTATATAAAATAATTAATAAAGATTACGATTATATGTCTAGCTTACTCACGATAGTTTTGACAAAACTCGACAAACTTAAGAATAAGCGTTACTATAATCATTCTCAGACGCACAAAGTAAAACACAGGCTCATGCAAATATTATTACTTATGCAGCCACTTTTGAACGAGGTATAGCATTATATAAATTAAAGCTGAAAATTGAGTAATAACTGTGCAATTTTGTTTTAGGCAGATACCGTTACAGTTCAGAAAGTATTATGCAGCTTAATTTTATCCGAGAGTAACCAGCATAGCGTTAGATTAATGCAAGAATGGATACTCATCAGGATCTTTATGAATAACGATCATCTGCACACTAACTTATGGGAACTCTTCGATGAAGTATTAAGTTTCATTTAAAATAACGTAATTGCTCAGTATACTACAATTGCATATTGTTTCCAGTAACCACGGTTTTTTGTAGGCCATTAAAATGCGCCCAGGTTGTACGAGTTCTATAATAAGTATAGTCTACCACGTTGCACAGCTTCTGCCATCCGATAAACAAAGTAACTTTATTCTTACCGGATTAAAATACATCTCTTACTGTTGTCTGGGACAACACTTTGCCATGAGACTGTATGGCCAGGTGATTAAGATGTTATTGAATTTGAATATTAAGAAAACAATTGTCTATTGAATATTATTCTCATAGGTCGTTTTAGTGAAATTGTATGACACGTTAAAGAAATTGGGTTGTGAGGATATCGTATTGCAGTATCAAGGATTGTACTCTGCTGCGAATGAAAGTTTAAAACGAGGAAACGCAATGAAACATTCAGATAAATTACAAGAAGATTTTTATCTCACAGTGTTTCATCCTATTGAGAATTATACTTTGGAGGTGAAGTTAAGCTTATTCTACTTTGTTCATTCTTGTTTTAAGTGTAAATTGTAATATCTCTTGTTTTGAATCTTCAGACTTTATATTTCGATTTACCTCGATTATCGGACATGGATTTCAGTGAATGGATAGATCCGAAATTGTTCGAAGAACTCAATCTTCAAAAAATCTCTGCTCATCCTCTAATGATGTATAATTCAAAACGAGATCTATCCGAAGTAAAAACGTCATCGTATTTGGAAAAAACTGGAATAGGTACGAAACATTATTGCTGTATGAAAATTAAGTAATATGAGATATGATATAATCTGTTGTATTAAAGGTACGACTGATGACTTGGAGGTAAAAGTTAATTCAGATAGAAGCTCGAATGAACTGAGTGACATACAGAAAAAAATTAATCCATCAGTACCAAGAAGCAGTGAGATTTTTCAGAATACGAGCAACTCATTGCGAACAAAATCATTTCTGCCAGACGAAGGACTTGTAGTAGTGGCATCGTTAATAGATCGAATACCGAATCTCGGTGGCCTTGCTCGTACGTGCGAAATATTCGGTGTTAGAGAATTAATCATAAATAACTTAAATATGATTAAAGACAAGGATTTTCAGAGTTTAAGCGTATCAGCTGATAAGTGGATCAATATTTCTGAAGTACGATGCATAATATACAGATTTCGTTTAATTATAATTAATTATGACACCCTATTCTTATCCTCAATCTATAGATAAAAGCCTATGAATTAGCAGAGTATCTGCTCAAAAAGAAAGATTGTGGATGGAGTTTAGTTGGGGTAGAACAGACCGCGTATAGCACAAACTTACTCAATATGAATTTCAGTAAAAAAACAATTCTCGTTTTGGGGTAAGTAATATGAAAACGATAAGTATAAGTATCCATTTTGATAAACATTGTTTCAGAAATGAAAAAGATGGAATGCCTGCGAATCTAATACCTCTGTTCGATTCGTGTGTGGAAATACCACAGACTGGTGTGATACGTTCGTTGAACGTTCACGTTACTGGTTCTATTTGCATATGGCAATATGCGAAACAGCATGTTTTTTTATGATTACCGCTTATAATTCGCCAGATTTACATAAAGTGGTAAACGTACGGTGGTTCCTAAATCATTTGAGAATAAATATATAATTTGTAGAATTGTAACAGTAGTATTTATTAATGGATGTCCATTCATTGAACATTTATATGCAAGAGATTGCCTATAAGTTATTACATCGTTATCTATATGGAATTACGTACATCATACTTTACACATCGTATCCGATTAGGTGCCTCTTTCCGATACATTCTCCAACAAAGAACCAGCAAAACACTTCAATGGTGACTAGAGTATTCAACCAGGCTTCTCGTACTGTGACATTTTTGTAGGCACCATTTTTTGCTGATCGCATGAGGTTTCCATAGCCAGCCCGAATAGCTCCGATGTCACTAATTTTTGGTGGTGTCATCTCAGCCATTGCGTATCGCATGGCAACTTGCATTCTGGGTTTGGTGTACTCGACTACGCCTAAAAAAGAAAATGAACAAATACTTAACGTTGACAACATAGAGTTAAATAATCTATTTATTGATCCGTACAAGTTCATAACCTCGTCATTAATAAAATCGTGCTGAATGGCATAATGCTAAAAAGGAAGAATAATAAATCGTAAATAAAAATACTTGACAATTTCAAGAATATTTCATAATTCATGCGAATCTCTAATAAATCGTTTGATAAACAGAAAAAATGTTATATAATAACTACATCTGCACGATTTTAGACGAATATAATTATTGGTAAAGAATTCAAGAATAAGAGATCTACTGTGCGTAACCTGGATTTACCTACATTTTGCGAAATTAACCAGTTGTCCAGCTTTTGCCATTGTTTCAGTTGAAAACTCGCTAAAATTGACGTGAGAAAATCACGCCGAGAGACGGCGAACTTTGAGGTCTTTGAGTGAGAGAGCCAATGCGACCTGTGCGAACAGTACCAGTACCAGCAGCAGCAGCGAATAGTTCTTGGTGCTTGTGTCGTCAATGAAAAACTCCCCCCCACTCCTTACTCCTTATTTCTAGTGTACTTTCGCGTCTGCTGCATCGGGTGGATGGTGTATATTATAATATTATAAAAAATATTCATATTCAGAGTATATCTGATAACATAACACTAGTTTCTTATCACTTAAGAGATAGGTAAAATAGATTGGGAATATTTTCAAAGGATACAGGATTCGGTAGTAAAGTTCAAGAATGTTGCTTTATATTTTATAGTAGTATTTTCTCATTGTACACAGATAGCAATTTTATTAAACGCGTTGTAAGTATATAAAACACTTACGTAATTTATATTCTTATGAAAAAGCAAAAGATGCGCGTGAATCATTCGGCCGAAGATCCGAAAGAGCATCTAAATTCTGAGAGAAGAAAGATCGTTAGGATGAAATTGCAAGTTTTTGACGATCATTCGATTTGATTAATCCCAATTCTTCACTCGACATTCAGGCTCTAGGATGCTCCAATTCGGTGAATGTTTCTCGCTCGACAACCAGTTAAAATCGTCAATAGAATTCCAGTTATTAATTTTTGGATCGAGCCCAGCTAGATTAAAATGACTCGCTTGATCTTCGTAAGACCAATTATAAGGGGCTACGCGTATGTTTGTACAATCCTCTATGATAGCTCTACTAGTAACATGCAAGTAAATAGTACAATCTGTCGACGAGTGCAATCGAAGTTGCTGACACGCAAAGGCAAAGACGCATTCGGTACAACTGTGAGCGAACACTGATGATGTCACCGGACCAACTAACACAGTACATTGCTTCAAGTTCACCATATGCAATGTACTCGGAGTTCCATATATTCTTACAGTGCAGCGAACTAGGTCAGAAAGAAGAACATCATTCTTGTTGACGTTCTCAGCATCCAGAATCAGTCGTTCGTCAACTTTTCCCAGCAACATACACGCACTATCGCCATATTTGCTTGATAACTTGTGATTTAACTTGGCCGAGCCATTTACAATTCCTTCGGATATCTTCAAGTCCTTTAAGCCGTCAGTCATGTCGTGAGTTTTCTCCGATGGCTTCTTCACGACCCGTCGGTTTTTAAATCCAAACTTCTTCTTAGGAAGTAATTTCATTTCTAATTCCGAAGCCTCAGCCTCGAGCATTTGTAAATTCTCCTGTGCTCTTCTAATATCGTAAACTTTCAAAAACATCTTCGACTGAGATAGATAATTTTTAAGCAATTGTATTTCCTTGTTAGTTTTGTCAAATATTCCGGGAAGAGCAGACAGGGGGGCACTAGACGCATTATCTAGCATATCCTTTATCATCTTACAAGAGGAATAAAACGAATCTTTGAAGTAGCTACCTTGTTCGGATTCTACCGCCAAAGATTGTCGTTCCTCTCGCCGTCTTTCAATAATATTCTTTCGTTCTCTATCCCTCTTGTTTATACGATCGGGTAGACTACCCTCGATCAGGCCAGAGGAATCCATTTTTTCCATCGAATGCTATTTTTCGACCGAACGTTGCGTACTGTCTTTGTCCTGAGCTGCAGCTCGGTTTTTGGCATTCATCGATAAAGGATCTACCCTGGTGCTTTGTTCCAGAACTCTCAGCAGTTTCTCTTCGTACTTTGTAGCATCGGGACTTCGTATAAGAAACTGTCAAACGAATAAAACCATTATAGCTTCTATGTACAATGACTCTGTATATATTACGCAATATCCACCATTAATTGTACAACGCAATTCTAAAGTAACTTATCGACGTACCAAATCCTCCGTTTGATCTTTCTCCTGCTTATCAGACCACAAGTTGAACAGTATGTATCCAAAACTTCCACTGCCTATTGCATAAATTGCGAACTTCAAATACGCCATGAAGACTTACTGTTCATTTCGCTCTGCTCCCCAGGCCTTTAAATCTTCTTGTCTGCGCTCTGCGTTGGACAGACAAACCTCTACGGCTTTATAGTAACCATCCAAAACGTTGGGATAGTGATTGTAAAAAAAGTGTCTGAAACCTAAATCGTAGAACGTTTGTATACTACTGAAATTTAATCCACAACTGAGATCTACACCCTTTCGAGTACGAAGTGTATCATTCAGATGTTTGTCGTTCGGAAGAATGCAACTTCATTTATCAATTTGAACAAGCGTCACGAATCCGATAAATTAACTAGTAACTTTGCCCCAATCGATTTATAGTAATACAAACGAACGTAGAAATAAGAATCGGAATCCGAATGACATACATTGCAATATCGTGCAATAGAATGCAGCCAGGAGAGATTTAACCTGATTTAACCTAACAGTGGCGAAAAGCCAGAGAGCAGGATTTGCAACTTACCTTGCGAGTAATGCATACCAAAAACTAACAAACTAAGGGCCGAAGTTATCACGGTTTCAGCTATAACAAATGCCTTTATACCGGTACCAATCCGACTCTGGCTTTTCAATGGCCATAAGCCTTGATGTCTACGCATACTCAGGAGTGACACTATATCCTTAAATGGAATTGAAAGGAATTGGTGAATGCACAAAATCGACGTGATACCTGGTTACTGCTGCGACTACACTCTCGATGTCGAGTTCGAGTGCAGCATGGGCAGCTCGGATGGACTTGCGCGTGTATTATAAGTTGAAATAGGTTCAAGTTATCTCGGTTCGTGTTTTCGAGCCCTTGTACTTATATCCCCTTATGTCTCTTTACTGAGAACGTAACGAGTACAACGAGTAATTCGCGAGTGAACCAACCTAATTCTTATACACTAATAATTCCTTAACGGTATCACCGGGTATTGTATCACCCCCACTACGCCGTATCTTCAAATGCTTTTCCGAAATCACCCACATTTTCGAAAAAAATGTTATTCCATTTTATGTATTTTCTACGAAATCGATGAAAATTAATTAATCTCATCGTAAATTACTCACCGTTTTTATTATTTAATTCTCGAACTGTTATTTCAGTGGAAAAATACTTGCAAGTAAAAAACTCTCGAAAAGAAATTTTGAGTTAGGCTTTGCACGCACTTTGAACTTAAAAATTCGGGAAATTTACGTCATTCACTGAAATTGCGAACTGAAACCTTTTTCATGAAACAATAGAACATTACATTGTACAGGGGCGGAATTGATCGGAATGAAACATATTTATTCAGTTTCTTATATACATATCACAATTGTCTTGAACCCTTGGATATAGACAATTCAATCGCACCGAAATGGTTTGGAAAGAGGACATATTAACTTAAAAGATACGCTTAAAAATGAGTAATTAAATTGTAGCACGTAACGTTAAAAAACAAATGGCAAATATCAGTCAGTATAAACTATAGTCGAGTTATGGCAAACGGAAACGCAAATGGCACAGAAATGCAATTTTTGATTTTCTAGTTTGGAAGTGATTGTCACTCATGCTCCATAACATTTGTGAAATATACTTGGGTCAATTTTTCGCACCGTTTCTTCATTCGAAACTGTTCTATCTGTACGACGAGTTATCGATACTATTGTTCGTTAGATATTCCTTAACAATTAAATTGTTTCTTAGTAACTTTGATTATATTCAAAAATACAACTCTGAACGTTTAATAATCGTATCTTCGTTAACGCAGAGAATTTTAATACTTACGAGATTCTAAGGTCCCTAACAAAACTGGACCTAACGTAACGGATATCACTAAAAAATATTGTTAGAAACTATTTATAACGATAATTACCTCTCTGTCGAGCGAGTCGCATGTTTCTGTTTACTCTGAATACTTACAATTATAATTCGCGTGAACTTTTATAATAACACATTCTAATATAAAATTATAAAAGTTTTACGAGCTTCATAATTACAAAAGTAAGTAGTTTCGAATGCAAAAAAACCTCTGGCAGTTTGCGTTTGAAATCAAAGCAAAAACAATATAAAACTATGTGAATATTGTAAAGTCTTATTTTCCATTCGACACCCTTTGGTGTTATTCGAGAAAACTAGTCCTTAAAGAATAAATTCATATGATCCAGCCGCATGCAACATGCACCATACACCATGCAACATGCACGTACTATCGAGTTGAACGTTTGAAATGCCTGAGCTACATAACGATGACATATGCATACTTATATCATAAAGTTAGAAATATTGTTAACGCATCGAGTGTAAAAAATATTCAAGATAACATTTTAAACTTGAACCAATGGTTCAACTAAGATTAATGATGTTACCCTAGAGATTAACAAAATTACTAACAGTGAAATTATAATACGAATAACGTATGATCTACCTCGTCCTAAAATTATCTCTATTGTTCATGGATTGGTAAAAGGAGGTCGAGACACAAAACATAAAAATTTCTTCTAAAACAATCGTGAAACAATAACACTGTCCATACGACATTCTCACTCATGCTTTCGTACAATAGAACAGAATTCTGTATCGGTGTACGTGGCTACACAGTAAATCGCGTTTCCAATGGATCTGCGATATTATACTGTCATCCACAGATTCCATAAGGCACCCAACGAATATTGCCCAATTCGATATTATTTTGAAAAGCCCTTGACAAACACTCATTTAAACTGGAATGTTCTTTTAGTCGAACGTTGCATACTACAGTACTCTTATTATAGAATTCTGATTGTGAGTAAAAAAAATTGAAATATATTCTATTACGTCGAATTATTAAAAAAAAAATTATATTAAACGATCCGACGATCTCTTAAGAAACAAATTATAATAACGGATAACAAATTACGCAAGTGATGTTCCGTCGTCGTTAGTCGAATCCTTACCTATTTCAGTGACGGCCACCTTTTCCTCGTCACCGAAAATAGAACCGTCATCGGACAATTCCTGAGATTCAGGAGTCATTTTATGCTTCCTTCTATCGCGGTCTTTCTTATGAGACCTTTTAATAGATGCGCTTTGCATTAGCCTGATAAGGTTCCTTGTTCTCAGTGAATTGGGCGGAGTCTTGGCGATAGAAGCAAGATCCCCTCCGTTTTCTCCACTTGTACTTGGTCTCTCGGCATCGTCAGGGTCAGTTTCGATATTCGCTTCTAATTGAACAGAATCGTTCGATATGGATGCGATCTCATTATTTGAGTATAAATCATCGAACGAATCATTGGCTGACTCTGATTTTGAACTGTCGCCCTCCTTGCTTTCGTCAGAAGTTTGTTTCATCGAAGATATCAGACTCCTCCGTAAACGATTTGCGCGTTTATTCTTCTTGTGGGACTTTTTAATCGAATCCAAATTAGGATAGATTTCGGTCGTAGATACATTTTCGGGTGTCAATCTGCCCGAGGCAAGCTCCGGCGAGGCTGGCTCCAGAACAATCTTCGGAATGGGTACATTAGCAATATTCTTTACGTCACTTTCGGCTTCTAGGCCGTTGATATGTAGATCGTTTGCGGTTTTCGGATATCCTATAGGGCAACTCGATACTGGCGTTAGGCATCTTGACAAGATGGCACTTGTTTCTTCCAAAACTTCATCCTTTCCGGATGGCAGTTGATAGACACAGAAATAAGGATTGTTAGTAATCAATGATCTCCTTCTCTTTAGCGGGGTAAAAATTCGAAACTCTTCTTTCGGAGAATCGAGCTCTTGCAATTCGGAATCATGCTGAGACGTGGGAGCATCGGAACTGGAATTGAAATCTGCTAGATTTTTCCTCTTGCTTGGCGATTCGTCTGAAAGTTCTTTGAAAGCATTCGAAACGTCGTTTTTCTCCAAACTGATCTCTTTTGGATTCAAATCAGTATCAGAATCGGGAGTTATATTCAAAACATTTATATCTCCCGATTGATCCAGATCTAGTGTTTTAGTTTTGACCGATTCCATATCTTTAACAAAATATTCTTGTCGTTTCTTGAATCCAGATAACATTTTATTGTGCTTGTCCTTTCGGTGAGACTTTTTCACTGAGCTAAACTGTGCCAAGAGAAGTCGGCTAGAGTTTAACTTTTCGGGAGTGCAAGCACGAACAGCTGCTGGGCTTGCGAAATTATTGTTCGGAGTTATCACTATAGGATCTTCAGTTGTTTCATCGTTATTCTTATCGGGTGTCGCGTAATGTGAACTTCCCGTATTCATGATTTCCAATGACAATTTTTGATGAAGAACCTTTGGACTGAACAGTCGTTTTCTCCGATCATCCTTCAGTTTCTTGTGTGATTTTTTGATAGAGTCTCGCAGTACAGGATGTAGATAAGTCAGACGATTCTCTGGCGTAGCTGCACCATTCGAGGATGATGCTACTATATTCATTACAGGAGTTTTCGGTCTCTCATTGTTAGCTGTTTCAATTTCGTCAGGAGTTCTTTCTAATTTTTCTTCCTTCGATTTGTTCTCTTCTTTGGAGACGGTTTCCTCTTCCAACGCAGCTGTACCTTCCACTTCGTTGTCAAGATTCTTCTCATCTTCGCGTTCATGTTCAAAATCTCCCGAAAGTTCTTCTAACTTGCCAGTGTCGTCGGAATGTTCGTCTTGTTGCAAAAGTTCATCAGATTCGGCCGGAATATTCTTAAATTCTTCGGTGTAGTCGAAGAGTGAGCCTGAATCCGAAGCATTACCATCCCAATTATACGAGGCAGAATCCTTCCAATTTTTCTTTTTTCCAGAATGTTCCCTTTCCGAGCATATACTATGAACGAAATTTCGATTCGTACGCTGCATTCTTGGCGTAAAATCATTGCTCATATTATGTACAGACTCCTCCGTGTTGCCCAAAAAAAGTTCCCTGGTGCTTTTTGAAACATGCGCTGAATCTACCGGTGATTGTTCACTTCGGCCCGATCGTTCCTATTGAACCATGAGATATTTCGATTTAGTAGTGAAAAACGTTATTATTGACTATGCGAGTTTAAATTTTCAATAGAAAAGTCTTTCACATGACAAATATAGAAAAAGAACTTTATTTCTTACCTTTTTGTGACTTTTTTTAATAGCACTCATGCTCTCCGGAATTATGGAAATAACATTTTCCGGAGTACTGGGTCTTCGATTAGAATCTTCTTGAAAATCCAAAAGCAAATTCCTTGGAGTGCTTGCAATAACGTCTTCTCTGTACTTTAATCTCCCTTTACTAGACTGTACCAGATGTGGGTTTGGTGTGCCAACGTATATCATACCGTCTATTCTCTTTTTGAGATCGCTACGTAACAGTGGCGAAAAACTAGTAGACACCGGTGACTTTATTCTCGATTTTGCATTTGGCGTTGAATAACTCAACGATGAGTGATGCGCTTTGTATTGTCTTTGAGATGGCGTTTCATTTTGATTTTCGTCCATAGATTCCGGCGAAGTAGTAACAAAACTACTGCTGGTCGAGTGAATTAAACTTTCATCGTAGTTGGATACTTTGCGGAACGACGGAGATACGCTGGAAGTTAAACTCAATGCCCTTCTCGAGGTTTTGCTCACTTGGCTAAATCTCTTGGGACTGGGAGTTGTGTTAAAATTCAGAACTCTCTTTGTCTTTGTTTTTCCGTAATAAGTCGGACTACTGGTCAGATTTAGAGCCCTCATTATCTTAGCTGATCTCGATAAATGCTTGTCTCCGTCGATGGAACTATTCTCAGAACTCGAACTATGTAAACTCGTATCAAAATTTAACGACCTGCTTATTCTATATCTGGCGAGACGCCGGTTTCTGTGTGGTACTGATCTCGTAGAAGCGATGTATCGTTGCTTATACAAGAAATTATTATCCTTAGCTGGACTTTGTTGAAACATGTATTTTTGATCCAAATCAGTGCTACGATTCAAGTAGTCACTGAGTGATTTTCCACTGTTCGCTCTCAGATTAGTTACGCTATCGTTCAACATGTTTTTCAAAGTTTGGTTTTCCTTCGACCGTTTTATATTTTGTATAGTACTCAATATACGGTACGGGTATTTTTATCTTAAAAGCACTTTGCGGAACACAATAAAATTTTATAGTCTTCCTCCAGAGTAATCAACACCTTTGTATATACATTGGGGTTCCTCGTAATCATAGATTTTCCTTAAAATTGCTGAAACAAAAGAATATAACAAAATACAATCTTTTCGAAATTTTTAGTCTAAGAATTAAAAACGAAAGCATACAGTTTAAAATATTGCACGGATACGCATGTCGTTACGCGTGCGCAGACATTATATTATTCATTAAATGTTCAAATTTCATCTACAAGGTTCATTTACAGTAACTAATTATCAATCCAAATATTCTAGTCTTTTCGTTGAGGATGCATGATTTCTTTTTTCTGGTTCAGCCGAATCTATATGACTTATCCATTCCTCTGGCTTCCAAACCGGTAGTCAGTGATTAATAAAAAGGAATTCTCTACAGCGTGAGCAAGCGCGAGATGCACGGGACAATGTACGATGCAACGTGCACAGGACGCACAATCTATTACCGGTAGCAATGAAACCATGCGAATTTCTATATTCGTGAGTTCGTAAGGTTGGAATAATTAGCTTTCAGAGAATTGCATATAAAATAAGTAAGAAGCTGAAACTGTGTCGTACGTACAATTTCTGGATGTGTATTCCACCGCTACTGTATCGCTGCTACTACACAACAATAGATGGCTTTGACCAACTTTGACGTCGCACTGAATTTGATCGAAGGAAAACCAAATATCTCTTCGATTATTCTTCCTGCTATATTCCTTAGGCCACTATACGAACACCTTACATCTATAGTGGCGAAAGCTTTTTCAAGAACCGTGGCCAATAGCCTTCACATTAGATTATTGTTCAATTTAGAAATGACGCCTCGCGATCTCACCCTCTCTTACACACAAGCACACGCACAAACGAGTTTTTCGGGCTTCCAAAACGTCGACGTAGACTCCATGGATCGGAATTAAGTGAGATAGATGGCGCTGATGTTCCTTCTTCCCGGAATTTCCCAAAATTTTACTGTTAGACAGAACTTTAATTTAGCTCAATACAAAAACAGAAGATTCGTTTATACAACGAAGAATATATTTTACAATCCATTGAACCTCATCAGATTTCATTCTGTAGAGAAAAAGAGGTTGCTGTTGTTGGATTACGTTACTGTAAAGCGCGGGAAAAATCAAATTAAAGATGCACACGCGTTAGTGGCAAACTTTGTATTCGGACTGGAAGTACACATTTATTTATACGAAACAGGAGACGATATGGCATAACTTACGATATCTTAAAATTCTGCTTCGATTTAGGACGATCGTGAATACTTTGTAGACGGGACACCATTCAAACTTCGGCTTCTTACTTGCCATTCGAGATAACGCATTATACAAATAAATAATGCATGAAACCAGATTACTCGTAGTTTTTGGGGGGAATGGTATTGTGTCACGCAATGTTTAAAGCTTGCATATTATACATCATTATACATATTATATACACACACATACACACATGCATATCCGACATCGTGAATTAGAAAAAAAAAAAAGGATACAGATTTTATTATAAATAACATGTAAAATATTTCTGCAAGAAATCCGAACACACATTCATTCAATATTCTATCATTAGTAGAGAAAAATATCGAAATTATTTTACTGCTAAAATATCGGCAATAGCTGTTGTTTTTTTTGTGCATTAACTAATATATTCGAAAATAGTTTTGGAAGAATGAATTTCTTCCATCTCACGTAACATCTTTACTCATAATACAAAATACAAAGTAATGTGAGCATACAATGTACAAGTTATGCAGGTAAATACGTTTATGAAATTACGTATGAATTTAGCACCAACCATTCAATCGTTTGATTATAGAGTTAACTCGCGACAGAGCTTGGTAACGAGTTCTGAACATATCGAAAGGAGAACTCTTATATTCGAAAATACCCTGGATTCTTTCGGATATCTACAGAGCATTATTTACCTTACTAGGAAAGTCTGACGCGAATAATTCCCACCCACCAAGACACAAAACACAACATGAGATCGTTCTATTCGAAGGGAAAAACCGCAAATTAAAAACAAAAGTCATTTTACACTTGGTCACAACGCTGTGAACTGGAGGTAGTTCGGTAGCATCGGAAGAGAACAACGGAAAATAATAATGTGTAATGTAATGTAACGTAGATTTCAAATGTGTCTGACATGAAAACTAACGATGTATTCCGCATTAGTACGCTGAACGGATATAGCGAAGGGATCGGTAGGATGAAAGGTGAAAGCCACCAACCTCCGAGCAGCCGTAGGCGTAGTTCGGCCCAACATTCCAGCGTACATTCGGAATTTCAATAAACCTGAGTCTCGCGCGTAAAATCTATAAAAGAGAATTTAGAGATACGTTGATTTCTATCGACATAGATACACATTGAACGGATTACAAAAATTGATATACGATTAAAGAAAACACACCTTATAGGATGTTCCCCGCATGCCTTTGGTCGTTCCATCATCGACACCCATTTGTCGTCGTAACAAAATAAAGATAGATCAAGATACGGTGAACTGGAATAGGACTGAGCGCATATAGGCAATTGAGCAAGTAGCCTTTTTGTTGCTTCCGTAATACCGCCGTACCGAGCGCTTACTATTGTCTGTTTAAACCTTTGTTGTAACAATCTGTAAATAGAAGGTTCAGTCAGTCTTACGATGTTATAGTTTTTGATACGACAGATAAGATAAAATCTTCAGTACCTGGCATAAATATTATTGGAGGGTGAACACATATATTGGCAGTCTGTGCTCATTCTAGCATTTCTAAAGAAGTCACTGAAATTTTCAAATTGCGTCAACAGTTGCGTCGACGCATTGTCGTAAGCTGCGAGAATCTTTGCCGAAATCATGTCGTATACAACTAGCAAAGCTGGTTGTGCATTTGGTTCGTTGGCTTGTAAAGTTGCTACTTCTTCGCTTGCGAACCTCACCAATATATGATTGGTATCCAATAGTTGCATTTTCCACATACGCAATGAATTCAGCTGAAAAATCGTAAAGGCGTTGAATTAAATATTTGACGGGTCGAATACGACATATACAGCGTATATTCTTCTCGAACCTGGTCAAAGTATTGATAGAAACGACGTAGCTCGTAAGGATCCTTTGTTGCGTCGCTTATGTACGCTGCTCTTTTATACAAATATACCAACAGCTTATGCTTCAGACTATTTATCGTGACATCACGGAATGGTCGACAATTCGCGCCAGGGCAGGCGCTGCTAACTAGATATGCATCATCCTCCAAACAGAATCTAAAACCATTGACAATATTTTATAGAGTTATAGGACTATTCGTTTAATTTGGCTTTATCCCAATAGTCAGGAAAAAGATCGTACCTTCCTATAGTTCTCACGTTAACAAACATTCCGTCGAGTATTTGAAATATATGTATTGTCTGATGTTGCACCGACAACACTGCTAATATATCCTTATACAAATAGAGACCTGCAACGTACAAGTCCCTCGGTATATTAATTCTGATATGCTGCGTATAGAATATCGAGATTGTACTGCGTTTAGACATACCCTGATTGTGAGACAAATATATTTTATCGACTTTGAAATGTCTGGTATCACACAGTTTTCCTCCACGAAGATCGACCAAGTGCAAACTGTAATCTTCCAATGGCGATCTGGGACTTGGGGTCAATGCCTCATTGTTGGAATAAATCTGAGAGAAGAATAAACATTTGGCACCGAGATCGAGACTCGTGCATTTTGATATTCGTTTATGAAGTTATATACCAAACATACTTGATAAAAGTGAGGTCGTAATTCATCCGGGATATGCGCAGCTGACCCCACAATTACATAGCGGCCATCGTCCGTGAATAAACTGCATTCCCTATTTAATTGTTCATTACTTTGGACCACATTAACAACCCATTTTGCCTATGAATTTCCGTGTCGTTATAGACTTTAATAAGAAGGAAGAATACAATGGATATAACAACGTACCTTAAAGAAACGATTGAAAATATTACTCCTTATGTGAAAGCTCTGCTCGTCGTTCTTATGCCCAATGTATTCCCCTTCGCAGTTTGCCAATAAATCTCCAGCAGCGGACGCTCCTCTATATTCGTAGACTTCGATAGAGGTCTGATCTGCGCTGAACGCAATCAGGTACCTGCCATCGGGACTAAATTTCCTGAGAAAGCACGGTGGCTTCTCTACGTTCATGACGGTGAAATTTGGAAAGACATTTTGGTAAAATTGCCGGGCATTGTGTACATGCGTTCCCGGATAAGGACAACCAAATGTCTCCCGCCGTTTCAATCGTACAACAGCATTTTGTGGTCCAATTTTCCTAGGTTTAATGGGGCAGGGCTCTGTCACGTATTCGATCTTCGCCTCCTTCTCAGCCATTTTTTACAATAGAGACAAATATCCGTAGCAAAAAGCATCTCATTACGCTCTGCACTCAAATCTCTTTCCTTGAACGCTATTCAACTTTAAGTATTTTCCATGCTATTTTCCATTTTCAATCGGTCTATTCGAACCTCTCGCTAAAATCATCGGATTTTTTTTCGATATGCTTTTAATTGGAAAATATACGCGTATCAACGCATATAGCCTTTTGAGAGGTTACCGATGCTCAAGTTATACATGGTAGTTTTGCAAGTGCCATTTGATACACATTTTATGACACATTATACGTGCACCAAGTACTATCAAGTTTTCTTTTACCGATATATTACAAGATGCGAATAACAAAGATTATTCGGTTTGTATTTTAGTCTACGAATATCGGAATATTACACTACACATTTTCAAATCTTTGTTCCATCACTCTGAAAGATTGACGATTTTCCAAGTTTGGCTCGCCTGCTGGCTTGGATGTACTTTAGAATGCTTTAGAATGAAGGGTGACGGATTATGAATGAATCACGTGACACGCTTTTCCAAGGAAAGTAAACGAAACCGCATATGAGATCAAACGGAAAGGATTTTTTTCTTTCATTTTATTCGACATACGCGTAAATAGTTGCGTAAATTCCAAATGAAAATCCTAATACCGAAAGAACTGAAAAAAAAGAAAAATTTTACGTCACTATTGGATATAACAATTATATATTTCGTCATTTTAAGTCAAATATTTTGTTATATCTTTGTTACGTCATCCGCAGTGTTTGAACTGGTATGAACGTGTAAAGAGATGATAAAATAATGATGTAAGAAAGAAGAAGATTAATTTTAGAGTTTCTGTACCATATTTATCACACACTTTATTCAAGAATAAATATGACGTTTGTTATTAATGTTCATTATAAAGCAAGATCATTTATCTTGTTGCGTCTCGTCACGGTTCAATACAAACTGAATGCAGTACATATACGATCGTTTGACGTTCTTTTTGGAAAGAGAAACAGCGTGTATCTAATTTACAATTAACAGAAAAACAATAGTATTAATAGTAAGGTAAATCTTAAGTGTTATAGATGGGACCTATACATGTACATATACGTAATATTTTCTCCGGTCGATCTGACGCAACATCAATCGATTGACTTGCCATTCTCTGTTGTATTTCCCTACGCCTATCGATGTACGTTTAATCAGCATCAATCTCCGTTTTCTTCTTTCTTTATCGATTCTACTTGTTACGCAATTCTTCCGTAACCATTGTTAATTTCGTAATCTGTAATATTTATTCGGAATTGCCGGCCAAATCATTTTCCTATAAGCAGGCAATCCCAATTTACATGACTAGATTTCAATCGGTCACTTTTATCTGGTACTTTTGTGGTACATAAAGGGAAAAGAAGTCGTTCGAGTTCTCCGCACAATCCACCATACGTTTTACCGTATGTCTTTGGAAATATGTATAAGACATCGTACCGTATTCGCAAAAATATTTTCAGCATTTACTCTCTCTCTGGTTTGAAAATGATGCGTCGCCTTGATAATATGTAGTAATCGTTCCTTCCTTCGCTCTCGTAATGCTCATGGTCGAAAATGAACGCTGACGAGGGATGATGTTTACGTTTTATTCTACATATACAGATTATTGGATCGCGTTGCCGTATTGGGCAGACGGAGGTTTCGAAAGCTTACGGCAAATTCGAAAAAGTGTCTATGGTTGTTGTTGTTGTTGTTGTTGTCAGGTTGTAAGCACCAAGAACCCTGAGCGCAAGTACAAGGGATTTCCACTTTGATTATGAACTTTAATGTGCAGTCGCCATCCACATTTTTCGCGCTAATTCACTCCTCGTTCCTTAGGTATCCAGATTGCCGGTTTAACGCTCGATAAAACTATAAACGGATAAGGATTATTTTGCACGCTGGTAGAGCACGGTAGAGTGGAGGAAGGATATAATTGGTAGATAATCAGGGTCTTGTCTATGCGTCGATTAAAACAGATTTTCTTTCTTGCGAATAATCTCAAATATCGATGGGATATATTGAAAAAGGCGCAAACTGTGACCTGTTGCAAACAAAGTGTCTACCTTTCGTGAATAAACCAATCAGGTACGATCGAAGGAGGGTCTCTGCGTCGCTAAAATCAATAGTTATAGGGACTCAACTACGTTCAGAATACTCAAAAGCTAATCAACAATGCCCTTTTTATTTTTACATAAATATCTCTGTCTGATAATGTTGATTAATCAAGCATAGCGGTGTTGTTGTTGTTCTTGTTTTCTTTCTCCCTCATTTTTTTTTCGTTTTTTTTCTTTAATATATATGTATGGTAGTCTGACATTAACGTTATCCCTAGTACTTGGTGATCATTTACAATTAGTATGAAATGTAATGCTTTAAATAAAAGTCAACAAGCATCTTATATAAACCGACTTGTGCAATCCGAACTCCTGGTCTTGGTTTACACCATGCGAGAATAATTTCTCGCTTTAGAATGCTATATATGGCTGTTGTAACTTAGGAACAAAAACATCAAGCCGATATCTCAAACTTTCCTCATCTTTCATCATGACATGATATTGTTGCATGATGACTTTCCTGCCTTACGATGTCTGCTACGATGATACAGCCCTCACATACGAATGTGGATCGAGGAACCTCGTAGCACTCGTATCAAAAGTGCACAGTAAAATGATGCACAATTGAACTGAGACAGTTGGAACGGAACTAATTCGCTTTGTTACATACTGATATAATACATTTCCTATCTCCCTCTCTCCCTCCCCCTCACTCTCTCTTTCTCTGGTATATTACAATATTTACCGTACAATTATCACTCAATACGCTTCTTTTTTTAAATACTTGCAAGAGTACAGACGGTTTATTCATCAACCTATAACCGCGTATTTAAACCGATTCACGTCTACGTGTGAATCGCAATAGACTGTTCTCTTACTGCAACTTACAAAACAGCCTTATTGTTTATCCCCCCCGTCAAAATTGCTTGATGTCGTTTATCTATCTACGTGTGAGGGCGTGTACGATGTAGAATATTCTTCCTTAATTTATCTCATCTGTGTAATGCGGGATCAACTCCCGAAGATATTACGCAAGTGGAAATGAAATTGTCCAGTTAAACATGTAGATCTACGATCGATCGCGATTAACACGTGAAGCCTGGATTTTGGTAATATCGCCTATGCGCGCGCTATAGTGTCTAGAGTACTATATTTGTTCCTTTCGGTTTGACAGGGCCGAAAATCATTAAAAAAAATAAAACAATGATATAAGTCTATTGTCTGTGTGTGTCTGTCTGTATGTGTGGATCTTTCTCTCTGTGTATGTGTGTGTGTGTGTGTATCTAAGGGAGGGGGGTATGCGTTTTTCTAGATATCGAAAGTGACAAAAAATAGGATAATTAACCTCAAAAATCACTCCACGAATTGTCAGTGGTACTGTTTTCAGTCGAGTTTGATGACGTTGATGACAACGTTATCCCAGTTGTTGCATTTGCAGCACTGGAACAAGCAAAGACCGATCGTTAGGATATAGTTCTCAATGCTTTGCACAGAGATTTAAGCATCGGGGTTCTGGTTAGAGAAAAGTTTTGGTACCTGAAAAGAGCGGCAAAAGTAGGACCAGCAGTATCTTGATTCGCTTGCTCAGAATTTTGATCTCCCAAAGTTTGTCTGCATATGGGACATGTGCCATGCTACGAATACAGTTAATACGTATATAAGACATTTCTAATTGACGTACGTAATAAGTTTCATTACTTTCGTTATAAGATCATTGTTATTAATTTCATTACCAATTCTAACCATCGTACGATACATGGTGCGTGATATATGTGTTGACAAGGAAGTTGTTTCACAGATTCATCCAATTTGAAATCCTCCCAACAAATACAGCACTGCAGTTTGCAATCTGTAAATTATTATCGAAACGATGAAAAATTTATTAATGGGATAATACTTGAAATGTAACTGGTGAAAATTATACTAACCAACTTCCCTTTGTGTCACATTTATCGTAGGAAGTTCGTCAATTTGAGTTTGTGGCAATGGCGGGGGACCAACGGAATCTATCTGAGTCAATAATTGTGTAACAACGGCATCCCAGCCGTCACGACCCCAAATATAATCTCCAGGATTTCCCAATATCATCCTAAAATTGAATCTGCATGATACTCCCATAACGCGAAACATAAAAGAAAGAGTCTAACGCTTATTCTCTACGTACACGGGAGGTTGATCTTCGCGTGAAATAGCTGTGGCTGAACTAGGAGGTCTAGTAACATGTAGTAATTCGTGTATCAAGTACTCTAAATCTCTATCTCGATCTCTATCTCGATCCAATGGCTGTCGTTGCATCCCAGCATTCCTGTTAAGAGCGCAAACGTTATTCGTTTGTTCCTGGCAATGAGTATCGGCGACAAAATGAGCGGAAGAATGGGTAAATCACCTAGCTCTACGATCGATACGTCGTATGAGAGATAAGAAGGGAATCCTTCTGCTAGCGTATAGCCCAGCATTATTGGCAGACCTTTGCTGGCGACCAACCGCTGGAGGAGCCTGTAGAATAGAAACAAAGTCTCTTTGTATATAGCGACGATATAGACCTTGAACTTGGTAAGTATATAACATAATAAAATAACAATCTTAAACTATACTTTCAAACAGATTCAAGATATTCAACTTACGTCTACCATGGGATCGTCAGCAGCATCGTTGGCAATAATGTCGTGTACTTCTAACGTAATGTTGCTAGTGCTTGGTCTAATTTCAATATCGGGTAAACCTAGCCCAATAATATTGCTGTCTGTCTCGGATTCACTGTCATTGTTTTCGTGTGCCACTTCCTCTATAAAGCCACATTCGCATTCTGGACAGGTATAATCCTTGGAAGCGAACGTACAAAGAAATCAATGTATCGCTAAAGCTATAAACCTGCATAAATTTATATATACTAATTGTGTCATCCCTCTGCGTACAACAGTTAATTGGGATATACGTGTTTGGTTCGGTAGAAAAATTTTGGCGTAGACACCTTTCGATGGTATTTATTCAAATTTGAACGTTTAATGCGTATAGACATTAAGCGTCACGCGTTCAGTAAAAGTGTCTCTCGCAGAAGCATGATAGCACAAATGGTTGTTAGACTTTAGACACGTACTTGGTATAAAATTAGTATAAAATTAGAAATACATAGGAACTATAGAAGTTTGTCGCGAGTTTATATCGAGCCGCGCATGGTGCAGGATTATTCGAAGAGCGACTAAGTCGTCGAAGCGTAATTACATCAATGCAAAAATAGGATCGAACGTGAAGGAATGAATTACGCGAATAGTTTGACCGATGTTTGTTATGGATTACACCATGTTGAGTCAAAACTACTCATCGTTCAATCTGTCTCATTGCAGAATTCGATACGTTATCCAGGAATAATCGCGATGGTCGTAGACAGATAGATCGAATATCACGAGATAAATTATTAACGAAAGAGACCGGGGAAGAAGTATCCTCGTTCCTATAAGAGGAACGGGAGAGGAAAGGGAGAGGAACGGGAGAGAAACGTAGACGAAGCATGGTATCGAATGACAATTCGAAGAGCTTCGGTGAAGTCACGAAACGACAAGGAAATCTATTGTCAGTGGAGAAGAAGCGATTGTAAAGTACTTACGGGCAATAAAGTGTCGATTTCCACGCAACATTTGTGACAAAAAAATCGGGACATCAGTGGCTGGTCTAGAACGGCCTCCGCCATCTTTCTGGGTATCCTTCTCTTGCCCACTCTTGCTCACTCTTGTCTTCTCTATCCTCTCGCGTGTTTCTCACTAATCTTCGCTCTCTCTTCTCACTTCGTCACTTGATCGCGTTTTGAGACTTTTGAGCGAGTGTCGAATATAGCTGGAAACTACCGATTTTTGGTAACGCTGTCTAATAGCACGAGATGGCGTGGGATTCGATTATTTCATTGCGCAAAATTTCTTGAATGCATTTTTTTTTTTTAAAGCGTATGACGACTGCTGACGACATTCACGAAGGCGACGGCATCCCGGAAATCATCCGTCCGATCGTACTCGTGTGTACGTGTACGTTCGTACTTACTAGCCGGGGGGAGCTATTCTTTCACGTATTTTACTGTCACTTGTTTTCATCTGTCGGATGACGATTCGACGGTTTGACGATCCGACCGATCTGACAACTCGACGACTAGATGCGTCACACACCCACCCACACGTCACACGATCCTTTTTTCCGTTTCTCTCCGTGGCAAGTACGCTTACAACTTATCACGGGTCACGGATGAACACGGATCCAATATGGAACACAGTAGAAAGCAGGCATGCAACTGCAAGCAACTCCGCAGTACTGTTTTACTGCAGTTCTATATCACTCAGTTCTACTGTTGTCGACGGTCGACGCTTCACCACCCAGACCCGATATCCTCGCAATCCAATTGTAATCTTCCTGCACGCTCGATAATACTTTATGAGGTTTATTATGCTCAGATATCGACTATTCGAATAGGTTTGTCGTTCTTCCTATTCCTCGGTTTCTTCCTTTCCACTTATCATCGCTGATCCCTTATCGTTTGGTCGCGCTTTTGCGTTTTTGTTGCTTTCTGGGTTAGCACTCGAAACAGTCGAAACCACCTCCCTCTCCGACCTGCCTCTCTTTACTGACTTTACTCGAAGTACAAGGTCACAAGCAATCAGCCGCGATCAGCTTAAACTTTGTTAATTACGAACTATGACGATTATACAACTACAGCAACTTTCTTTTCTGTGTTATTATAACGGTCGAGGGTTCGATGCAACTCGATTTTCCGGAAAACGTAGCGAAATTTAGCGAAATGTGTTGCGGCGGAAAAGTACGGTGATGCAGACAGTGCAAGCAGAGAAAGTTTCGCCCCCTAGCTTCTATATTTCTTATTTGCTAGACTTGAAATTAGCGAGTTGAGGTCAGGACCGTCGCGACTAGGATATAGCGATTCAACCAACAGCATTGATAGATCTTCTTGTTTTACAATTTACAATTAGCTTTTCTATATCTCTATACATTTTTGCAATTATTGCAAAAACGAATTAGAATGAGAAGAAGCTTAACCGATACGGACATGTCAGTTTGTAGAGGTTTGAAGGGTTCGGCTTAAAAATGATCACTTTCAAAGCTTCGAGTGAACGGAAATAATACATTTATATTTCGTTTAATTTTTATTTAGTTTTTATTTAATTTGTCCCACGTATAAATAAAGATCGAAGAGTGCTACGACACCTCACGGTGACAGTAATTTTTGGCAGAATAAACGAAAGAGAGCCAGTCTAAGAAAATTGATGTACATATGTATTTTTATTAGCTAGAATCGATGATCAGTGTAAATGGTGTCAATGGGAAAGTGAGAATGGTAGTGGTCCGAATAAAGCGGCAAGCGGCAGTATATGGAAATTACAGTTTTATTACAATCAAGTGATAGCTTGCCGACATAAATTTACTAGTGTAACTTATTTTTAGTTCATAGCAATATTTCACTTACGCGAGTAAGCGCGATAGAGATTCTGTCCTAATAGCTACGTATCAGGTAAATATATTACAATACGTTAGATCGCTAAACGAACAGTTAGGTAATTTAAATTTTGTACCGAGTGAACTACGCGAATTTTCGAAACTGTTTTTTCCAACTTATAAGTATCGTTCTTCGAACGGTTTCATGCATATACATAGAAAGAGATTTATCGTACTGAACACATTTCTTTTAAAATTGGAATACAGGTAATTTTAATTGAACACACGAAATCCAATGAGATTCCAATTTGGTTAAAACACGCGTATATGGATGTAGCTCTCGAAGACAGCAATGCGATTCGGTCCTCGAGGGCAGGAATAAACGTTTTTAGCCGTAAATAATCTAGCTTGCATAGATTTCGTAGCTTCTGCTTCCCGCCAGCTGAATCCGATTTTAACCCGATCTTAATCCGACCTTTACCCTTATTTCATTTTCCTCCTCTCTCGTCTCATTCGAACACACAGGTCGCAATGTCTTCTGGGCTCTAATCCCTCTTCCCAAAACTTTGAAAGACTAGATTTATGAATTCGCAACGGATCATATACATTCGATAAAGTTATATCGCTTTTTGGCACATAATAGACTGTAAGAGGATTCGAAGAAGGGTCACGTGCGAGATGCGAATTCGTTTCGGAGATGGACAATTTTTACGCAAACATCGAATCTTGTCACGACGGACATGATACTCGCGATGCCCTTCTCTTCCTCCGAAATTTCGAATTCGTTCCCGGAACAGAAATCGCTGATCTAAAGAATGCGGATAACGATTTCGATATAACACTTACATATACATATGTATTCAGAATGAATCCTATAACGTGGTAATTTAGAATACATTTTCCAGTCACAACGATTTTGTACTGCTTAAGATATATGTCAATGTTCGTGCATGGAGCTTTTCGGATGGTGTGTATGTGTGTGTGTGTGTGTGTATGTGTTTGTGTCTATGATCGGTTCGCTTTTTCTAATAAGTATCTCATTTATTAATTTTTTTTTTTCTTTTTGTTAAGATGAAAGTGCTTTCGCCGTAGATGGTGATTAGATCGCACTGCAACGAACGATACCTATTTTCTCTCTTTCTTTTACACACGCACTATAATTCTAAGCCCAACAGTAACGAAATATCTCGAGAAAGTTGTATTCTTTCACGGTTTTTTTATCGTAAAATAATACAACGAAGCCAAGTTGAATTTTGGCGAAAAAATGTTAAATTGTTCGGCGGCACGATTTCTCGCACGAATTCTAAGATACTTAAATGTACATACATCGAAGGAATTCTTTCTTTTTGATATCTCGCGATCTTGTGCTTTGGCTCATGATTTTTGACCTGTACAATTGTCATTGGTCTTTTACGATTACTAATAAAGCAAATTTATACGTATGTAACTTGGAGACGCATCGAACGAAAGATCGATGCGATCAGTCAACTGGGACATTTCTTTGTATCTATGCATAAGAGGATCCGTTTCTTGATTTAATTTACCTTCTCGTGACTCCGTACTAATGTACTAATATACTAGTGTACTAATATACTAACGCAGGGTTTCCTAAACTCTTTCTGCAATGGAACACTTTGCAAACCCGGAAATTTTAACGGGACACCTAGTATATTCTTTAGATTGGGTAAGTGAAATCATGTAAATAAAATTTGCAAAATAAGAGGATTGTGCGTAGACATAATAATGCGTGATTGATTAACATAAAATTTCAGTTCAAAGTCGATTAAATCTTAAGATTAATTCTGCTTTCTAAATTGTCGCGGAACACTTATTCAGGTTCAACGAAACACTGGTGTTCCAGAGAACATAGTTTGGGAAACTCTGTACTAAGGTACATTACATAGTACAATCGTCGCATTGGACGCAGATCGGTCCCGCCTTCGCAGTAGAACCAAGGGAACAAAATAAAAATTTACGATACGGTAAGGACAACGTTCTTCTCGCGACTCTCGCAGTTTGTTATAATCATTTTTATGCGTATTGCGACACCACTGGTAACTAGACATTGAGGATCGTAATTCTACGATATTCGTTAACGAAGCAAAAAGGACTTTTGCTAATCATCATCATTCCTGATGCTCTCGTGATTCTTCCGATACTCCTGATACGCGTGATTATTCCTTTGACAAATTCGTAAGCCATAGACCTGCGTTTAAGGATCAATATTCTGATAGCGCGTATCCTCGAAAACACGATCTAATACAATTGAAATACACTGTAGAATTACTGTACCGCGATGGATACATCAATCGTTTCTAATAGACGGAGAGCTAGCATCGAAAAACAGACGGTTCTCGCCAGCCAGAGAGTGGCCACCGAGCGACTGACTTAAAATTGAACGCGCAAGAATAAATTCGAGTTTTACAGCGTGTTTTCATCGTATCGCGATTTTTTTTTTAAATTAGGGCAGAATTTAAAAATAACAGCAATGGCATACATAAAGATAGCTTCGTCATGCAAGTTTAACGAACAATAGTGTAGTTACAATTATATTGACATTTTCCAACTAAATTAATTTTCTCGAGGTTTTGCATTGTGCTAAAGTTTTGCCATTGTTTGACCGCTCTTAGTTGAAACCCAAAGAATGTTTATAAACAAATTGGATGCAGCCAACTTGTTGACTTTTTTGGGAAATTTTACGTCGTGGAAAACTGGTTGCCATTTTCAAACGCAAAAGTTGCAGACTGGCAGAGTAGCCATTTGATGATGTATCAATGTTTTTCTCACATCTTTCGAGCTTGGATCTTGGGCACCGATTCGAGTCTGTTTTTCGGTGCTAGCTCTTGGACTATAATGTCCACGGATAATAACTAGCGAAGCATTCGCAGTCATGTTTTTGCATTGAGTAAAGTTAAGTAATAAGGAATAAGTAATAAGTAATAAGTCACAAGTAATAAGTCACAAGTAATGAGTAATAAGTAAGATAAGAAATACACAGTGCGGAGACGAGTCCTCTTGGAAGAAATACAGTCATATAGACTCAAAAACTTGGAATTTTGTATACAATTGATTGAGAAAATCAGTCAGTTTCGATAGCTATATCCAATTTCCATTGAAATTCACGATCGTTAGTCATGATCATGAAAAAACGACTAACTCAGAAAGATATACTTTCCTAGGTGTTTGTTTGAACGTAGTCGAAAGAATGTAAAATGTAGAATGTCGATCGTGATTTTGCGAAAGAACGAATCGTATTGGTTTTTTTCCCCCCAGGTAACGATTCGCTTATCGATGACAATATCACAGGAATACAAGGAAAAGAAGTCAGTTTGATCGTCGTCATTAAGAAAATCCTATTGCTGTAAATGGCAGGGTATGTGCGCATTTCCGATATGCGTAAGATATTTTTCTCTCTTGCCATTTTTCCATTATCTTAGGTACTCATCTTTCGAGGAAGAGTTTCCCGAAAATTGGCACACATACCGTGATGGAAATTCAATTTGGAAAACTCGTGGGGAAATTGGCACTGTAATAGTCCCTAGACGTAGAAAGGGAAAAGTCGTGACAGCGAGTGCATCTAACGAGTACATTCGGTTTGTCGTAATGGCATTATCAAAACGGTATGATTTCTCTTTACGAGGAGATATGCCTCAAATGTACTTTGACAAATGATCACGTTATAAATATAGTGACGTCATCTTTGGATCCTTATGCCGCACAATGGGACCAAAATAAGGGTGGGTTAGTTGACCATATTTTTCCTCTTACTCTCTTTCTCTTTTCCCCCTTACAATTCCGTACCATTTGTACAAACTGTAACTATTCAAATATACAACGTCCTTATCTCGGAAATGTTTTTGGTAAGTACTATCCGGTCAACGTCATATCTACAAACTCGCGGGTCGTAAGTGTACGATATTGTACACCACACATTGTAAACGCGTATTGTGTTCTCGTAACTAGAATGGAAGTGGTATCACTATTAACAACTCGCCCGTTAAAACAATACGAATTTTAACAACAATCATCATTGTACTTGCGGTAACGATCAATAACAGCCATAGAAAATATAATATAATATAATATAATACACCTGTAATAACGATAAACAGTAATATTCACATTGAAAAACGTGAAATAATAGAACTACGAATAGAACAGAGAAAGCAAGAGAAAAGCTATAGCTGTAGGAACACAAAAGAAGAATAAAAAAGGAAAAAAAAGATGACTGGTTCCCGAATCATTATTTGTTAAACCTATAGGGGTTCTTTTCGGATCGGGTTAGCGGGACATGCATTTGGTCCCATTGTGCGTCGGCACACGTTACAACTAACATAATTCATGCGAACGTACATTTTCATTAATAGTGTAAATAGTAGAACTACTCTATATCTATGGTTTGCTCCCACAATCTGTAAACGCGTAAATGAAACCTGTTAAAGCATAAGTTTTCTGTATCCCTGCGGGGGAGTGTGCATCGTGTCTAAATGTATGGAATGCGGAATACGGAAATATTTGAGATGAAATCGTGGACAAGATAAAAAAAAACATCCCCTGTATACTGAATTTCTACGACCTACCGTATTGTTCAGTTTTCAACGTAACGGAACTTTTTAACGTTCTATTAATATTGTATCTCGATTATGACGATACTGTTTCTTCTGTTTCCAGTCTCCATCGTTTCTTTGGTTGTTCAATTCTCATCGGATGATTCGGTGGAGCTTTGCGGCATAGTGTTAAACCAATTGTCTCGAACCCCAGTACTTCTGAATAAAGAACAGGAGCGATAAAGTAGGAGTTTTTACGAGGAGATCAACAACAAGATCGTAAATCTTTATCAGGCAAACTAACAGTTGGAATTTCAACT
Organism: Trypoxylon attenuatum; assembly: GCA_963989405.1. Lineage (NCBI taxonomy): Eukaryota > Metazoa > Arthropoda > Insecta > Hymenoptera > Crabronidae > Trypoxylon > Trypoxylon attenuatum. The sequence continues at coordinate 15,642,437 of OZ022490.1, read as the reverse complement.
GACCTCGTTCGCTGACGGGTACTTATAGGCAGTGTGAGGGACGTTCGGTAATACTGAGGAGTAGTGCTCATGGTCGCCTCGTCCGGTCTTCTGTGTAACGTCATTGTTTCATGCGGCGAAGTAACTAATTCGTCCTCATTGGCTAAGTAGTAACGAGATCCGGTTGCACTCTTACAATTTTCACACTCGCTCCTGTAATCGTCCGTATCGTCGTGAAGGGTTGGCAACGTGTGTACGCTACACGTGCAGGTCACAGATTCGAAGCTGCCCTCGTCGTTAATTTCGTTGGCTAAATTTAGAGACGGCTGAAACGAGGAACCAATTATCCAAGTATTTTCACGCTCAAACAATTTATATCGCATGCACGATAGAAAAAAACAAAATTGGAATTAAAGGAAAACTTACTTTAAAGTTGTGCACTTTCTCCACTTTGGCCGACAGGTTCTGCTTATCCGTTTGCGGTACCGCTGACGAGGATGACGATTGTGCAACGACTTGTTCGTATCGAGTTTCCGGATTCGGTAGATTCTCCGATTTCGGTAGAATACTTTGAAGAGGAGGAACGGGTGGTGGGAAATTTTGTGCGACAGCGTTACTCGGTGATAGTCGTAGCAGCTCGCTCGAGCTTGTGTCGTTCATTAGTTCCCTCAATCGCGTGCTACTGCGAGTGGTTAAACTTCTTGGTATTGTGCGATGTGCGGCTAGACTGGAATTTGGCAAGTTGGCCGATATCGTGAATGCGCCACTTTGTCGAGGAAGCGTTGTGTGGGGTTGATAGACCTTCGGAACGGAAGATTGCGACTGCGAGTGGGATAGTGATTGCGGTTGCGATTGTGACTGTGGTTGCGATTGTAACTGCGATTGCGATGCAATCACCGGCGGGGTTACTGGTCCTGCGTGATGGGACCCGGCAAAACTTGGAATACCGATCGGTGCGGGTAAATTTTCATAGGTACCGGTGCCCATCGTAAAGCTCGTAGTAGAGGTACCGACGCCAAGACTAGGCGACATGCCGAGGCCTAGACCGAGGCCTAGGCCTACGCTCACGGCAGTACTCGCACCCGAACCCGAACCGGCACTCGCACCCGCACTCACACCGGCACCCGCGCCCGCACTCTCGCTCTGACTTGATCGCCGATAACTGGCGTATATATTTGGGTTCGACACTGGTCGACTCGATGGGTTGATCAACGGCGACGTACTCGCCGCGTTATCAATATGCAACGAAGGAGATGCTGGCGCACCATTTATCGCTACTTGAGTGCTGCCCACCAGAGACAGGCTCGGATGATTGTTACCTCCCGGTAAATAACTGTTTGGAAAATTGAGTTGCGGCAACGCGTGCGGGTTCATGGAGAGCAGAGCTTGTTCGGCTCGTGCCGCAGCTACGGCTTCCTCGTACGGTGGTGGTGCCTCGCCACGGGGAAAGTAATTCCCCGGTGGTTTCCATAAAGGATAATTCGCGCCGCATGGGATATCGTCCATGGGTATCCCGTGTGGTAAACCATCTCGTTCTAGATAACCCATACTGCCCAAGTTTCCTTGATCCGGCGCCAACTGTCTGTTCTGTATTCCCGCGACACAGACTGTGGAAAAGAGACGATATGAGAAACTGTGGTAGGGAAATTTCTTCTCCTTCGGTGGCGGACCTTACAATTAGCCGAGCATTGTCAATGCCCTCACCTCTTATTTTCCGCTGACGCAAACGATGTATCAAGAAGAACAAGAGACTTAACGTCAAGACGACTATAACGAAACTCGCAACAGAACGTAATCCTATATCGTAATTTGGAGTGCCATCCGCAGAGTTGCCGTTGGTTCCATCGGGTTTGTCGTTGGTTATGGAAGATAGGGTGTCATCCAAACAAATGAACTCACAACAAGTATCGCCGCGACGAAAAGATTTACAGTCTTCCTATCAATTGAAAATATAATTCGTTAATTTTCGTTGTATTTGTTATCATGGATGAATAATCGGACGGAATAAATATATATGTACCTCTAAAAATTTGCAAATAAATGCTTTGCACCATTTTGGATTTCCATTGTCACAGATACAAAATGTGCAAGGTTCTGGACCGGGGATGTAGTGGAAGCCACTTTCGTAGGATCTCCCGTGTTGGTCTTTGCAAGCAACACCGGTTTCCGCATGAACTGGAAAAAGGAGTTTCGCTTATTTAGTATGTATAGTTTTTAAATCGATCCAGCTGGTTTGGTGCCATTAACCGCAATCATATGGAACCCGCGAGTAGGTCGAGCATAGCGCGTCTTGCGTTGTGTCAGCTGAGGAGATTCGAGCAACGTGCGACGTGTGAAACGCGAAGGGAGACGGTCTAACTGGTCACCAATATCTTATCCGGAAAAGTAGCGTTAAAACTCGTATTTCATTGCAAAAAAGAAAAAGATGAATGAGTAGCCTCTTTAACTTTTAATAGAAGTATGAAATCAGTTCGAACATCCTGAAGCGGACAACGATCAGCGTGCTTTATCACGTATGCAGCTCGCGAATGAAAATAGGGAATTCGGGCAATACGTTGAAATGGCTTCAAGATTGCTGGTCTAATTTGTTCGATTCAACTTCGTGTCATCTGGCATTCGACAGATCAAAGTAAAACGGTATTGATCTTGAAATCGCGTGGATTCGAGACTAGCGAATCAAGCACGATGAAAGACTCGAATTCCAGTGGACAGATAGATTCGCGATGCGAAAGAATCAAAGTGAATTGAGGATTTCTCTGCAATCGGGATATGATCCCGCGATACGAACTGACATGAGAGTGAGCGGAGCGGGTGAGCGCGCGCGCTGTTACATGCGTCATATGCATGAGAATATGAGAGTACGATATCACGACAGTATGACACGGGGACACGGATACCTGCTACGTCAATCGGACTGTCCGAGTTGGTCCGAGCTCCGAGCTCGGAGTTATCGGTCCAGCATGATGATGTTGGTGCGAGTTAAACAGAGTTTCGCTCGATACGTCATGACGAAAGAATAGGTAACCATTTCTGGAGGCGGGGTGCGTACCGCTGACATGCTTTACGAAAATAATAAGAAAAGATAGACGAAGATAACTCTGATCGTGGTTCGGTCACTTTTCTCGATACATAAATCGAAGGCGCGGGTATTTAAAGTTAAAGGGAAAGTGGCTAAGGAAAAGAACAGATTTGACAGTGGATTCGCCTAACGACTCACCGTTAAGATGATGAAGGGTGAACGTGAAGACTGCATAACTGAAAAGACTGCTGCCAGCGTATTTCATTCTGCGTTCGTTATCTCATCATAGCCCCCAACACTGCGCGGTGCAGCGAGAGAGGAGTGGGATTCACGCTGGGCGCAGGATGCTCAGTTTTTTCGGCTGCCTTCTGCAGCTCGCTGTCCAGCATGAACGCTGATCAAAGTCAATCAAAGCTCACTCGCACGACGGATCCTAGTTTTCGTCATCGCTCGTAGCGAATGCAGTACGCGGACAGTCGACACGAGACCCGCGACTCTTAGCACGCAGGCACGCAACACCGTCCACGTTCACTTTTCTAGCCTGTCTGATCACAGCTCTAACGACTCTCACGAGTCGGTCTCCGTCTGCTTCTGTCACTGAGGGACTCTTGCGCGAGAGCAACAGTTATTTGCGCACAGCTGCATATCTCGTGCTAGGGCTCTTCGGACGAGACTCGCGCTTTGGCTCGCTCGTTTGCGCTTGCCTTCGGTTCCTGTCGTTTGCTGTCGACGTTGACCGACGTTCTATCGTACGAAGAATCGTATCCACCTCCTAATCCAGAATATCCACCGTATATTCACTGTACGTAGAACGTCAACGTATCGTATGCGTCCTTCCAAATGGGCACACCAACTCCCGGAATGATCGATTAATAAAAGGAGCCGAGCTATCGGTGTCGAGCACCGACGTCGAGCTTGTCGCCATCTCCATGTGGCCCATGGAACCGTCTGCGCGCTAATCGACTCGGCCTTTACCTTTTCAACCCCACCCCTGCCCGGCCGGCCCTATACCGCCCTATATCCCTTGCACATTTACCTTTTCTCTTCTTTCTCCTCTCTCTCTCTCTCTCTCTCTCTTGATCCTTTCTATCGTTCGTTTTTTCTTTTTACCTATGCTCTATCCCTATTGCCTATGTACACCTGTTTTAGCTTTGGCAATATTGAGTAATGCATATACCTCACCTGCCGAGGCTTATCCTCGTTCGTCTACCTTCAATCGAGAGGTTGGCTTTTCTCCTTGACAATGGATTTTTTCTTTTACCGTAAAACCGCAACAAGGCGAGCTCGTTAATGCGTCTCGAGACAACGCCGATTCTCGCGATGAACCAGAATAGAAAGTACGAGTTTTTCAACTCGCAGATCGAGTTCCAGATCCGACTTTTGCGAGTCCTGGACCTGCCTTAAATACTTGTGCTCTCGTAGAGTAAAGTCACGTCGACGAGCTTTGCAAACTTTCTTGCTTCAAGTTCCTCTCAATGGTTGCAAATTATTCCTCGAAGAACTTTCGTTCTTGCAAAGTAACTAGATGCCATCTTCTCTTTATCTTGCTATTTGAACCTTGGAGAGCAGAGAGTGCATTCTAATCGATGCTCGTAGACTGGAAGCGTTAAAAGTCAATTTGAAAAGCGGACGGACGCGTAAGTACCTAGGTAAATATGTATCTTCCAGGAGCATTAACGGCATTATCCAAATATTAAACTCTATTGTACGAACAATCTTGCATCAATTTGTCGAGACTTCGGTCTACTTCGACTATTTTGGCAACCAGATAACTTCTCGCACGCAAACCAGTGCAAACGTAGGCAAACAAAGGAATATCAGTGGCCTGTAAAATGTCGACTACGACGGTCGAACGAAAATAATCCGGAGGGAAGTAGCAAACAACAATTCGACAGCATGTAGCTCAAAATCTCAAGTACTTGCTATCTACCATAGTCATTTCCGGACATTCAACGTTGCAGCATTGTACTTTCAAACACTAGATGCATCCCCGCCACTAACGCAAACGAACGATGGTTCGAGGGTGCGAATGAATCCCTAATACTTCTAGAATTAATAGGTACGTCAGGTATGTGAATAACCGTTAAATTATGCGTTATGCAAGATCATTGCAACGTTTAAGCAATAGCTTCGGAGTTGGGTAAACAAGAACCATGCAGGCGGCCGACGATGTGCCGGAAGACGTTAAAAGAGCTTCGCCGGTAGCAAACCAAGTACAGAAGGGCGAGAAAGATGACAAGAACGAGGAATATCCGCGAATACGGGAGAAGCGACGGAAATGGGAGCATTGCAACGATCTGGCATCGAAAAAACCCAAAGCTGTATGAGCCTTCCCTTCCCTTTTTTTTTTTTGCTCCGTTGAAGACGACGAACCACCGCGTAGTTCTTGACTGCATCGCGGTAGCTGTAATTTTAGAAAAATTCGAGCACCACGCACTTGACCCGATCGTCGCGGAAAATGTGCATCGCGACAGAAAAGCCATGACCGTTACCGTCTCGCGTGTAAATTTTAATGCGGGTGACTTTCCGATAGAAAACTGAGAGAAGCGGAAGTTGCTGTCAGAGAAGGAGAAAGAGAAATAGAAATGGAATTAGGAAGGAACAGGAATTAACTAGGGTTTCGGTATTCGAAGCGCCGTGCACTCTACCGAGACGTGAAACAGTACCCCGACATTGCTTATCGAAGAAGGAACACTGTGACCTTCTCGCGCAGCCCAGGTATATTTAAATAAATTTCAATAAATTTCAATGAATCGCAATGAATCTGCATACCGTTAGCAATAATTTCTCGAGATTATTCAATCACCGACAACCGCAGTCCCAAGTGCCCATCGGACTCTCGAAAGAAGAGTGAGCTCCGTCGATTGAGACCCACTTCGCAGCGAGTCAAGGAATTGGCAAAACCGAGAAAACAACGGATCCTAGTTGCTCTGCGCGAAGGCGCTACCAAACTCCCCGCTTCTCTTCTCGACAATTTGATCAACGCTTTGGAGAAGGAAACCTGCTTAACGCCAGAGTAACGAGCGACGTTTCAGAGCGATGAATTAAAAATACAGTGATAAAATCAAATTAATGTCTACGTGATTTCAGGCAGGCAACGAGAGTCGCCGTTCAAAGTAAGAATGCGCGAAGGATGCGAAAGAAGACGGGAAAGAAAGAAGCGCGATCGAACGAATGGGATTGCAAAGAGACGGCAAAGACGAAAAAGTTTGGCGCGACCAATGCGACTACGTTTGACCAAGAGGCCACGATTTGTCAGTACCTAATAGCCGAACGGTTCGTTAAAAGCATTCTCAAATGGAAGTGCTCGACTCCGCGGGACGAGTTCTATGACATAGCACAAGTACTAATCAGACGATTGACTTGCGCGCTTGAGTACGCGCCGTCTCAGGGGGAAGATCGCAAATCGCAACAGATACGCTTGCTGGCCGATGTAGTAGCTTGTTGGATCGCTGGAGTCATCTCCGAAGTGGCCCAAGATCACGAGAAAGAGATCGTCGAGCGTTGTAAGAAAAAGGAGGAAGAGCGGGCAGCGCTCGCATTGGAGGATTCCGATGAGGACGAAGACGAAGAGGACGAGATCCTGGAAGCTAGACGGGATTACGAAGATTTTGAGGATGACGAGGACGAAGGCGGATTCGAAACTCGAACGAAAGGTAAAGAAGCAACTGATGTGACCGATGTACCAGTTAAAAGCGAAGTGGAAGAAGATACAGAGAAAACCATCGAGACCACCGAAACCATTAAGACCGAGCCAGTTGAAAGCCTGGATGAGGAAGAGGAGCCAGTACTCGGAGCGGAGAGCGTCAAGACCGAACCGGAGGATGTCGAGATGGAAAAAGAAGGGGAGCCGGAGGGGAAAGTAGGAATCGGGTCGGAGGCTGAAATGGAACAAGCTATGGATCAGTACGACCAGCAAGCGAAAGTAGGACTCGAGACGGCGGAGGACTCATCAGCCGAGGCTGACCGCGGCCAAGAAGAACCATCGACCGTTATCGAAGATTCGCCCGTTGATGCGACGGCAATGGCACAGGCAGAGGCAAAGGCAGAGGCGGATGCGGAAGTAAAAGTAGAATTCGAAGACGCGAAGGACGAAGCGGAGCCTCAACCCGAAGCCGAACGAGCAGAGTTGTTATCTGGCGACGAACTAAAAGAGGAAGTGGAACCGGAAGAACCGGAAGAACCAAAAGAAACGGAAGAAGCGGAAGAAGTGAAAGACGAACAAGTCGAAAGAGACACTGAGGGAAAACCGCCGGGTGACGAGCCAGTGATCGATTTGCCTACAGAAGGAGAGGGTAAAGGGGACGCGGAACAAGCCGAACTATTAATGGTCTCGGACGTGTCGACGCGTCCTCAGGAAGAAACGGTATCGAGAGGGGGAATGGACAAGAAAACAGCTATCGATGACTTATTAAAGACGAACGTACCCTTCCTCACGTTCGGCAAGATTCTCGATGCGATATACAATATGGTAGCCGGTGCTCCCGAGAACACCGGCACCGATTCCACGATCAATCGCATTCACCGTGCAATTTACGAAAAGCTTGGTAACATCATACAGATGGAAGATCCAGAATTTTTGACGCCAGAGTTGGCGAGCAAGCTTGATGTGACCTGCGGAAAAATCGCGACCTGGCTAAAGATGCTCCTAAGCGAGTCACAAATAGCGTTTATGGAGAGCTACATGCCGGAAGTTGAGTCGAAGGAGTTGAGAGACTGGATGAAGTGGTTGTGTTACGTGAGCGACGTGGCTAACGACTGGAACATCTGGCTACACCGGGTAATCGAGAAAACGAGCGAGATGCAGGCAGCCGAAATGACTCGTGGCGCTTGGCAAGATTGGACAAAGAGTGTCGATAGCGGTGCTATACTTTGGCGATTGTTTCACTTACAAACGAAACATCGAGCTCGTCACAATGCTACGATGTTTGCTGGACACCGCGTCGTTCCGACTGGCACCCTTTCCCCTCCTAATAACAAATCCGAACGATTAATACGTACTACCGATTTGCATGCTTAACGTACACCTCATTGCTGTTCCCGCCATTTCAACCCAAGGCATTGGCCTCCGTTTTCGCTTGCAATTTTCCAATAAACAACCCATGCTACTTTTCACTCTATCGCTCATTTCATTATTTATTCCCCAATGGGGTCCAAAGTTCGAAGTTTAGATTTCAGAGAGGTCCGATCGATTCGTTAATCCGAACAAGAGATGGATGAATATGTACCCTGGTCTAGTTTCTATGACTCTGCTTTATACACGTATATTTCTGCATACCGCGAAATGCTTTAGGCCAGGGGTGCCCAACCCAAATTGGTTGGTGGGCCAAGTAAGAATTTTCTAAACTGAGGTGGGTCGCACACATCAAAATAAAAGAAGAAATTCTTCAAAATATTTTATTACCTAACAGTTAATGTGACACTTGTTTTTGTATTTTATTTGAGACTTTTTTTAATATCAACCGACAATTTAGTCGACGCGCATCGTAGTTGATTTGTCATGTTTTTATCCAGCAACCTGCTGCGATACTTTGTTTTTTATTAAGTTTAATTTGGAAAAAAATGATTCGCAGCGATAAGTAGTTCCAAATGCTGCTGTAACGCGCATTGTCAAGGTATTGTAAGATTTTCTGACAATATCAGAGGTCCTAGACTTCCAATATATTTAATTGTAAATCAGTTTGATATATCTGCTGATTTAGAGCTGCCTACTTGATTTTTGGGTACGGTTCACGTATCGAGGACCTGAGTCCAAATGTCTAAAATAATATAGACAATTAAAAACTTCAACTGGGCCGCGAGTTGGGCATGCCTGCTTTAGGCGATATTTTTATCAAACTCGTTTCGAATAGTTCAATAGACTTTACGTCGAACGATCCAGCATACGGTTGCGTGAAAAAGTTCACTCTGTATTTTTAAGTAGCAATAATTTTTTGATAATCTACTTTTTTGGACGTATCTTCCGTTCGTATTAAAAATTAGTCGAAATCAGAATTGCAGATTGGCAAGAGAAACTTATAAAACGTTCCACTTGCTTAAACGGGCGTGCGCCAATCGGAGGGGACTTTTCGACAGACTTAATATGTGTAATGTCAGATCGTGAAAGTTAATCGGTCGGCTCTTCACCGACCAATTCACCGAAAGGGAGACGAGAAGGGGCGAGAAGGGGCGCGACACGAGCGCAGCGTTTAACGGCGCGTATGACATCGACCTACTTCGATCGGATGGAAATCAGTGATCCCACCGAGAAAGAAAGGGAATTGTGTACCAAGTCCGTTCGGGACCATTGGGTAAAGTCTACACTCTTGAGTGCTAGCTCAGTTGGATAGCTCGACCGTTTTCAAATGCTTATGGAGCAAAAACGGAAACGTTTCTCGAGATCTTCTCGAAAAAATATCACTATTACGTAATCTCAGGTAGAAATGACACGTTCTCGTGGCTCAATGAGTGACACAACTGCATTTTCGATCGTGCCGATCGTGAGATTCCAGTGTTTTTTTACGACAATATTTGTAAACAGTACTTTGCGAAAATGTTTGTCGAACAGCATTGTCAACTCAAAACGATCACGTACAGTATCGGAAAATTTCGTGCTATATCTAAAGTCCCAAGTACGCCTTGTCCTCGACGGAATTCTATATTTAGACTCATTAAAGTTGTGTCTCAATAGAAATTTCTTTGGTATGGCCGGCCATTGCTCAGGGAAAACGACTGCCAAGCTTGCGATACACTGAATACACCATTTACTCACTCTACATACGACCTACCATCAAACTCTAATTTCGGTGCAGCAAGAGCTTTCTCATATAGCGTGCAGCATACTATACGTAATTGATGTGCCAGCAATCATCAATAAAGAATTCGGCAAATGAACGGTTGAAAAATCGGGCACAAGTAATCAACGTCTGTGATCAATTTCGTTCTTGACTACGTGGATGTAGAAGATTCTTTTTTGCGAATCTAAAGACCCATGGAAATACCCGTATTCAAATTTCGAGAGCGACGCGCTTTTAATCGAGGCTCGATAGCTCGAAGTGCAAAAGAGGTCGCGACGGTGATCTGGCGAAGAAGCGCCTCGGGCGAGTGTTATAGCCGTCTACGGTGTACAGTGTACGATATTTATCGGTGTGAGTATGTATTCTGATATCCGATTTCCATCGGTGAGTAACTACCGCGCCGATAGTGATAGTACGATGGGCAACGATGGCGACGGCACTCGCTATGCGAAAGGCAACAGTGACGGCATTCGACGAGCGTCGGGCGGTATGTATGTACTTATGTACATCGGTTCCGTTGGCAGAAGTATGTCAAAGAAAGAGTCGACCGTTCCTCTCTTCGCAGCCAGCGGTGTAGAGTGTGGGCTGTGGAGAAGAGTGGCGTGAAAGAAAGGTGGAAGCGGAAAGGCTTTCCGAAGTAGCGACTGGCAAAGCAGGGGATAGCTGGGGATTGCCGGGGATAGCTTAGCCCTGACATTGCGCGCGAGCAGGCAGGCGGTCTCGCGCACGCGATCTCTGCAAGGCAGCATCGACCGCAGGCCGTGCTAGACAAGCAGACCAAACAGACGGGACCCGCTTTCCTTTCCTCTCCTCTTCCTAAGTTTCCTCCCTCTACCAAGACCCTACGATAAAATCAGAGCCCCTCGTTCCTTCTTCCTGGTTCTTCTCTATTTTTCTCCGCAAACGGCACCCGTCATTGTCGCCGTCATCGTCGACGACCTCGACACCACCACCGCCGCCGTCGTCGTCGTCGTCGCCGCTGCCGTTGCTCGTCATTGTCATTAGTTTGCGTTGCGTTGCGACGGACACACGAACGACACACGACCAGCGCACGTCCAGCACGCGCTAAGCTCGTCTGGATATATCAGTGGTGTTCTTGGACTTGAGCTCCAAAGGGCTTCCAAGGAATCAACCCCATTTGCCGGAGGTACTTGAACTGGGAGAAGACTACGGCAGCTTGTTTGGCGCGCGCAACCCGGAAGGAAAGTACCCAGAGCACGACGTGAAAATTGAATGCTACTAGCGTTGAATGCAGGTGAGAAAGTTGAGGTGTTGGTGAATCGAAAGAAAGTTGAGACGGGAATGATTTCGAATGGTTTTCGCATCGGCGTAAAGCCGGTCTTCATGCTGCTTCCGTACACGTGACATAGTGCGATTAATTTTGTTGAATTCGCGCACATACTCCTCTCTCTTAATTTCTCTCTCTTTCTCTTTCTTCGTTTCTCTTTGACTTTGTGCATTGGAAATGCACAAATAAAAGCTATAAACTGCTGATAATAACTCCGCATTTGTGTGTCGTCAGGCTCGTAATGTTTTTCGTTAAACAGCGGACAGTTAAACTGCATGGATAAGGCATCGAATAATTATAGTACGTAGAAAAATGTTCCGAACGCGTGACACGATAACATCGTAGATAACGTTTGAAAAAATTTGATACACCGGGTATCTTTAAGAATAATAAGCTTATCAACTTTCAATACGGCACAGAGTTCCCAATGCAGGGTCAATTGATAAATCTATTACTGAATTGAACGCGAGTCGGTCAAGTTATTTTCGGTCGATCGTTAGCATCTGCAGTGTTCCCGGTAATATTCTGGTGTAGTGCCAATAAACTCACGAACATTCCAAACTGGCAAAAAAGTATAACGCGTACATTGCCCCTACGTTATCCGTACTAAAGCAAGAAAGGGTTCTTTTCTGATTTACGGGCCACAAATACTTTGGTTTAACTGTTCGATAAAAAAAGATACGGGAAAGCAACTTTCTCAGAAGTCGATACTCGAAGCAATCTCGAAGAAAGTCATCGCGCAGCGAGCATACGACTAAATTATACGATTGTCAATTTCAACAATTGCCGGAAAGGCAAATAAGAGTAACCACGTATAAAATCTATATCGAGTCTTGCTATCGACTATAGTACCTGTTAAACTTACGAACCGACTTTCCTGTTCTAAGGTCACGACCCGAATAAATAGCATCCGTGAGTTTGTGTCGTAAATCGGATTTTAATCCAGCAGCGACGATACGAAATCGCGCAACACAGAGAAAGAACGAGAGCCCAAGAGAGGGAAAAATAAAGAAGGTGGGGAGTAATGAATTTGAAAAAAAAAAAACAATGGAGGGGTAACTGATCTTTCGACGCTTACTTGTACGAGTTGTATGCGAATTCAGGATAGAAGGGGTTCGAGTAGGAAGACGATCGCGAAGACAAGCGGGAAGACGAGCGAGGAAAAGCACTGTGGGACCAAATCAATCTTGTACACTTTATAGCAATAAGCTCGTCCTTTTTTCTAGAATGACGTTATCCTGTTGGGAGAAGCTTGGCATTGTCCTACTGACAGCCGTTGGACTACGGATCCTAGTACGCTTGAGTGTTTTCCTGTGGAAAAAAATACTAGCACCATATTTTGGACTCGCCATTGACATAACTACCCAAGGCAAATGGGCAGTAGTTACCGGAGCTACTGACGGCGTTGGTAAAGCTTTTGCGAGGGCGTTCGCCGACAGGGGTCTGGACGTTGTTCTCGTCTCAAGAACTTTGTCTCGGCTCGAGGATGTAGCTGCGGAGATCAAACGAGACTACGGCGTCGAAACACGCATTGTCGAAGCCGACTTGACCGAGGGCCAGTCCGCATATGCCAAAGTGGAAAAAGTGGTTGAAGACCTCGAGGTAAGGGAAGCAACACATCCAGTATTAGGTGTATCCATTTATGTTTTACTAGTTGATCGGACTCGTTTAACTCGTGGGACGAGACAAAAGTAACTAAAAATTTAATCGTTCTACGCGTAGCTCATTTTCGGTTCCCCGACGCGACAGCGTTATAAGACACCCCCCATATTATCCCCAAGACTTTTAGCTTTCGAATAGTGCAAGCATCGTTGAAATCGGCTCAGTAGTTTCTGCGCCAAGTCGGAACAAACAAACATACAGAAAACTCCTACAGATTTATATTATATACAGATACAAAAGATAATCGATCTTCGCTCACCGATGCTTTCTCTTTCTCTTTTCCATATCTTCAGGTCGCCGTACTGGTAAACAGTGCAGGTGCGAGTTATAGCCATCCGGATTTCTTCACTGCGACGTCGGACGAAACGATCGCGAGGATCCTGCAATTGAATGTCGCAGCCCTAACAGGAATTACAAGGGTAGTGCTACCGGGAATGGTAGAACGCAAGAAAGGAGTTATCATCAATGTCAGTTCGACAGTGGGAGTAATGCCCAGTCCCTTTTTGACCGTGTACTCAGCGAGCAAAGCCTTCGTCGTCAAGTTTAGCGCCGATTTGGCTGGTGAAGTTTCCAAGAGTGGTGTTACCGTGCAATGTTTGATACCAGGCTTAGTAGCTACGAAGATGTCGAAAATAAAGTGAGTATCTCTCGTACCGATCGATTCGAATCTAACTCGTGAAGTCGAATGTTCCGAGTGATAAAAACTTGAAATTCTCATTGCCAACAGAAAACCAACTTGGATGGCACCGTCCCCGGCTACATACGTGGAGAGTGCTTTGAATACTCTTGGCCTTGAAGACCTCACGACTGGTTATACGCCCCATATTCTGATCCTCGCTTTTGTAAATGCATTGCAGTGCGTCTGCGAGAAAGGTGCCTTATGGTTGGTGACAAAAACGACACTCAATATTAGAAGTCGTGCTCTGCGTCAAAAGACGAAAATGGAAGAACGTCAATCAAAATCGAATGGCAATGCTGCGGAAAATTCTCAAAGCCTTTGAACCGCAATATTCCAATTACTCCCTTTTTTATTGTCCATCCTTCCTCGTTATTCTCCTCAATTCCCTTCTCCTTTTTTCTCCCCTTTTTACACGCACCCGCGCGCAAACACACGAACGGACGCGCGCACACATCTTTACTACTCTTTGTTACCTTGTTGTATATTATATTTTCAATGTATTTATGAACGTTATCCAGCGGAAGAATCGCATTATCCAGTTCTTCTGGGCGAAACCCGCTGGAAGTTAAGCATACATTTTGAAAGAAAATCAATAAACGATTTACGCTTAAAGAGCCTTTGAAATTTCCCCTTTCGAGAAACTTTACGTGAAAGATTTCCGCATAAGTGCATGACAATCGATCAAAGAACCAACTTGGTTTATCATACAATAAAAATGCTTCACACAATTTTTATCAAATTGCAATATTAACGTATCAGTGATGCGATATGGAACTTTCCATGCATGCAGTTAGTTTTGGTAAAGAAATACTGATCAATCGAATCAACGTAAAAACTTGTCAATTCTAATTGTATAAGCGTTCTTCGGCGAAGTTGAATTAATTATTCGGGGTCATGGGTCATGCGAGCATCATTGTTTCTAAATGGATATCTATGGTGTATAAGAGTTGCGATAGAATGACGTAGAACCCACCGCGAACGCTCTTTCTGCTGTATAATACAGAACGGCAGTCCAAGTACAGCATAAAATTTTTATTCTGAGACAATGAGTTTATGCCGTGAGGACTTATGATGAGGCTCGTATTACGTAGGACCAGCTCAAAGCTCAGAGGTCTTCCTCGAGTGTTGCCTCTATTGCTTATTCATTGCTCTATACGTCCTACGGATTTTCCTTCAAATTGAACCTGTCATTCTTAGCTTAAACGCCGCCATCGATCGGAATTATATTAATTCGAAACTCCTATTCATTCGCAGCTCCGATGCATAGGTGAAGAATCTTCCTGGAATCCTCGCGAGATAAAGATTCTTCAAGCGCAGAAAGCATTGTTTTATGGGATTGGATAGTTAATTTTCAATTCTAGTCATTTTAAGCATGCAAGATTTTATTGTGTCGTGCTTTGAACGCATTCTTGTGCATTTTACCTATTGGACGTTGTTTTACAAGACCTTTACAAATTTCACAATATTCGCAAACTTCTATTCCTCGGTATCTTTTTCGTTTCTTCTCAGAATCAAAGTCATGTCTCCTCTGTTAAAGTCGTAAATGAAGCATCGATTTCTTTAGCACCGAAGCATCAACTGCTAGAGATATCCAAGGATTAGGCCTTAGGAGGAGGTGGTGGTGGTGGTGGAGGTGGTGGAGGTGGAGCTTCACCTGCTGCACGTCTATGTTTTCCAAAGAAACGACTGTTCAATGAATCTGGTGGTGGAGGTGCATCTTCGTCACTTCGACGGCGTCTATTGAAAGCTGGAGCGGTGGTAGTTTCTTCCATGCCTTTCATGTGGCTCATTTCGCGTTTAAATCTTCCAGCAAAACGATCGGTCAAAGCATCTGGTGGTGGAGGTGCGTCTTCGTCGCTTCGACGCCTTCTGCCGAAAGTCTTAGCAGCGACATTGGCACCTTCTTGCATGCCATTAGCAGCTGAGCTTACCGCTTCTCGGCCCGTGGATGCTGCTACCATTGCCGCATCGGCCGCAGCATTTGCACCAACGTCCATCATTCCACCCATTCCGTTAGACGCAGCATCCATAAACGAGGGCTCCGGTGCTCGGCGTGCCTATTTATCGCAGACAAAATTACACGATATCGTGATTAGATTCATCTTATGTACAGTCGATAACATAAGTATTCGAACACTTTTTGAAACAGTGTAATTTTTTAGGTAATAACCCAAATGACACAAAATTGTTAATGAGGTTAGAACAAAAGGTCTTCTTCGTGATGTCTTTCATAAATTTTGTGAAATATTTATTTTTTACTAATTATAGTGAAAAGAAGAAATGACAGATTTTTAACTTTTTTATCTCAATATTTTTTTAAATTTTAATACATAGGTTTAATAAATAGGAATAAGTTACAGGTGCCCCATAAATGTCATCAAAATCGATTCAGATGTAATAGGTTCACGAAATTTATAGGGCACCTATAACTTATTCCAATTTATTAAACCTACGTATTAAAATTTAAAAAAATATTGAGATAGAAAAGTTAAAAATCTGTCATTTCTTCTTTTCACTATAATTAGTAAAAAATAAATGTTTCACAAAATTGATGAAAGACATCACGAAGAAGACCTTTTGTTCTAACCTCATTAACAATTTTGTGTCATTTGGGTTATTACCTAAAAAATTACACTGTTTCAAAAAGTGTTCGAATACTTATGTTATCGACTGTATATACAATACATAAGATACATATGATAGTGCAGGCATGCCCAACCCGCGGCCCAGTTGAAGTTTTTAAGTGTCTATATTATTTTTAACATTTGGACTCAGATCCTCAATACGTGAACCGTACCCAAAAATCAAGTAGGCAGCTCTAAATCAGCAGATATATCAAACTGATTTACAACTAAATTTAATGGAAGTCTAGGACCTCTGGTATTGTCAGAAAATCTTACAATAGCTTGATAATGCGCATTACAGCAGCATTTGGAACTACTTATCGCTGCGACTCATTTTTTTCCAAATTAAACTTACTAAAAACAAAGTATCGCAGTAGGTTGCTCGATAAAACATGACAAATCAACTACGATGCGCGTCGACTAAATTATCGGTTGATATTAAAAAAGGCACAAATAAAAAACAGAAACAAGTGTCACATTAATTGTTAGGTAATAAAATATTTTGACTGTTGTACGATAATAAAATATTTTGAATAATTGGTTCTTTTATTTTGATGTGTGCGACCACTCTCAGTTTAGAAAATTTTTACTTGGCCCACCAACCAATTTGCATAACCGCTTCGTTAATACAAAAGACGAATACGCATCATTGTATCGAAATAAAAAGGCAACTTACCCTTAATAAACCGGTATGTGGTTTGCCCTCGCCTTGGGTAGCCAACTGAAAAAATCAAATCACTTGTGAAATTATGAATATAGACGTTGATATCTATGTTTCATACAGTTTCCCTTGCACTTTTATCCATAGGGTAGATGCATCTACTGCACAAAACAGAGCACATCGGAATTGAATTCGTTATTGGGATGCGGAAGAAAAAATTAACTTCTATACTCACTACTGCCAGGCATAGGCATAACAGGATTACTTCTTTCACCATGATGAATGCACTGTTCAAAGGCCCACGGTTCACAGTCCGAGGTCTACAGATACGAATAAGTACTTCGTTTGACGGTAAATCTTTTTCAACTCCCTTTTATAGCTGCTACAAAAACTGTCGCGAGTCTAGTAATCCTAAATGTGAGAAAAATACTGCGCATATCGGTGACAATTTGCGGAAACAGTTAAGATCAAGATTCTTATCGGAATGTTTATGCAAGTCCGATTTAATATTGTAGAATGATACAGGATTAAATTCGTTGAATCGGGATAATATGTCGAAATTTCGACAGTTTTACTTCGGACACTATCGTCGACCAATTCAACGATCAATTTTCGATTTAAAAGTCACCTAGATCTCCCTAACTTTCGTAAATAATATCTTACTGTTGCCATAGAGGGCTAACAGTCCTTTATTACATATGGCAAACAGTCTTCGTGACGTAAATTGTTCCTCGCGATCTTCCTATTCTTCTATCGTGACACCTTTTGTTCCGTCGAAACATAACATTGGTTGAATCTAACGCGATTAAGTTTTATATTCAATTGTAGACGTAATATTTTGTATAGTCCGTTATCCTGGAGGAAATCAGGAAGCAAATATGCTTTGATTCGTTGATTTCATTATATAAGCGACTTTAAAGTCGTCATGCAAGCTGAATTCGTAAGCTGTAATTATACAGAGCTCATCTATTCGTGATCAGTACGTCGAGATTAATATCGGTTTAATGCGAATCATGTGGAATTTCGAGAAGATACAAAGAGACTGTCACGATTTGCTAAATCTTGGATTTTACCCGTTTTACTTGTTCCTATATTCGATAAAGGCGGAAAAATAAGGGATGACATTTTTTCTGCGAGCATTCGAATTTTATTGATATTGTCAAGTACACTGCGAGTAGCTGTGACAGTTGTAGCATTCCTGGAGACAAAAACATCGAGCCGGCTTTACAAATTGGAATATATTATGTGACCAAGATTTTTAGTCATTGTCTGACTCGATGATGGGTTGTGTCACATCAACTTGAGTTTGCCAGTTGGTCAAGGCCGCTTGTGTTTACATCCGCGTGTTACAAGTGGTCGCGTATACACACCTGTCCTTGGGCGCGCGTAATCGACGAGTTTCAAGAATTTAGGTGATCTACGCTCTCGAGACAATTTTAGACAAGGCCGTATTTATTGGTTATTGAGTAAATAATTAATCTGGCAGACTTGCAATAGATCTTTATTATAATTATTAGGACACGTATCGGTACTTGATCTTTTACACACGAAGTGCTAAACCGTAATGAAGGTAAGAAGAAGACAGTAGACATAAGGAAAAGAGCTACGATCCTTAGCAAACGTATAAATAAAATAATATCCGTCTATGCCTAACTAACAACACAGTTCATGCAGTTCAATGCAATATGTACATTTATATAAATTATTGATTTTTGTAATCAGTTGGAAGAAACACACATTAAGCAAAGCATTAAAACCTTGTTTCAAATCCAGCGTTCAACCGACATTCCATCATATTACCCTTATTATGAATTATTTATTAAAAGAAGAACCGACCGGAAGAATAAGGCATAGCCTTGTTGTTTCAGATAATGTTTCTAATGTACCACAATTTGATCCGTTACTACTGTTATACGTTTAATTAAGCCCGATTAGACTCATTGTTAGTTAAGCTTGTATATTATCTTAAATAAATAAGCTCAAATGAGATCTGTTATAGCAGACCGCGGCAGAAGCCCTCTGAAGCAAATTTTCGAAAACTGCCGATCGTGCAACCGATCGGCTTTATCAACAGAAAGTAAAATGAATGGGATGCTTACTTAGTAGTTTCTCCGATTTGCTTTAGAGGGATTTCGCGTAATTGTCAAGTTTGACAGTACCATCGTTTGAATTGCTCGGAAGCATAACCTAACCTGAAAAATAACCTTAATTCAAAGCGTTTAAGCGTTATTAAGTAGAATATACACTGTAATGACATTGTCAGACGAAGAGGTAGAAGAAAGTAAAAAAATTGAGCGATACTGGTGATTATTTTCTGATTCTCGATCAGTTATAAATAGCAGTAATTCTGCGGAATCCTGGGTGATTATCACGGATTAGGAGAGTTAAACGCGTACCACGCGCCATCTCTACTGTACAAAACTGTACACAATTAATACACGGTTCTCCACACGTGCTTCCTGCTTAGTCGAATCAAACTGAATCAAACCATCAAACAGAACTGATGCAAACTGATGCAATCTTTTCTCTATTTGTGCTGTTCGTAGCTACTGGTAGCTACATTGCTACACATCTATTTCATAGTGCATAATATTCTTTAGTGTAATACAGTGCTAATCAATGCTAGTCAACACTATAGTGTTGAACCATGCTAGATCGTGCCGTGCTACAACAGTGAAACTATGTACCGCAAACATGTACTTATTTATGCCCTAAAAACGTGATGACTGTAACCTGTTGTAACCTAGCAAGCTACACAGTGTCAACCAATGTAAATCGCACCGATTGCTATTCAATTTCGTGCACTCTCCAAAATATACATATTTAGAATTTGTTTATACTCAATTGCGGTAGCTTACGATTGTTCAAAAGTGAGTTTTGCCGGTATAGTTGTAATTCTCACTTGCTACGGCCCGTGGCTTATTTCTTAGCAATAATGATCTCTACCCGGTCAGCGCTGTCCGCAAAAATGTTGCGAAGAAGTTGTCAATTAACTCAGCACTTGTTCAACAGGTAGCCATATAACTTAAATTTTTGTAGGATTGTTCCGACGATGTTATACATTGTATTTTTATTCCAGACAGGCCAAGCGATCGATTGTTATGGCACGGCTTAATCAAGCGAGGCGAAAAGACAGCACCACGTTGTTTAAGCCGGTTCCTGTTAAGGATAACTCGGAGAACAATAATGTAGGCGAGGAATTGTGTGGCAGTTTGAACAAACTCGATGTAATGAAGACGATCAATGAATTTATCGAAATGCCACAAATTCAAAAGTTGGCAAAAGAAGCTGGATTGGATGGTACGATTGACAGTTGAATTTTTGTTTTAGCGTACGCAGACTGGTGGTTCTCGATTATTATTTTTTATTTTACTGTTTTAGATAGCATTCGTAATGCAGCTTTCAAAAATTTCCAAATGTACTGTCTCAAGACCCCAGCCCTCCCATCGGATCTACACGTTAGCATCAGCGATATTCTTCAAGGTGCTGGACACATCGCAGATATATTTCCGTATTTCATGCGGTACACGAAGCAAATATATCCACATTTGGATTGTTTGCCAGAACTTAAGAAAATTAGCGATTTAAGAAATCCTGCTGCCTGGTAAATATTCCACTGTGTATGTTGTATACATATCTGTGCTCTTATCGTTACTCCATTAAGCCTAATAGCCATAGTCGTAGCATAATGGAGACCAACTTGCGATATCATTCGAAGTCCGATATTTATATAGCATGGTTTTCAGGTATCCATTAGCAAGATCAATGACAAGAAAAATCATATTTCATGCTGGACCTACGAATAGCGGTAAAACCTATCATGCTCTTCAAAGATTCATGGAGGCAGGAAGTGGCGTTTATTGCGGACCGCTAAAGCTTTTAGTTAGCGAAGTCTTCCACAAATCCAACAAAATGGTCTTTAAATAATTTTGTATAATTGACGATTGATGATTTGCAGCATCTGCCTTTCAACGCGCTTTCAAAATACTCACATTGCCATTTTTTCAGGGCACACCCTGTGATTTATTGACAGGCGAAGAGCGAAGGTTCGCCAATGTAACAATGGAACCTGCGCCGCATATATCCTGTTCGGTAGAGATGGTAAACGTTGATCAAGAATGTGAGTTTCACGATTATCATCTGTCTATCGTAATCGTTAAGAAGGGTAAAATAATTATAAGGATAGTTAACTCTGATCAATTGTTTCTTTTCAGACGAGGTAGCTGTAATAGACGAAATACAAATGATCCGTGATCCTGGTAGGGGTTACGCATGGACCAGAGCTCTTCTTGGATTAGCAGCTAAAGAAGTTCATTTATGCGGCGAAAGCGCTACTTTAAACCTAGTGAGTATATTACCAAGATGCCAGTAGGGAATATCGCGGGACATATTTAAATATATTATACAAACTTTCGTCTTTTTTAGGTAAAATCAATTTGCGCAATAACTGGCGAAGATGTACAAATACACAAGTATAAACGCTTGACGCCACTGTTCGTGGAGAGCAAAGCTCTCAAGTCATTTAAATTCGTCCAGCCTGGAGATTGTATCGTATGCTTTAGTAAGAATGATATTTTCACGGTGAGTCAAGAATTGGAGAGAAGTGGAAAGAAAATCGCAGTGATATACGGTAGTCTCCCACCTGGGGCAAAACTAGCACAAGCTGAACGCTTCAATGATCCTAGCAATCCATGTAAAGTACTCGTTGCAACGAATGCCATTGGAATGGGACTCAACCTGTAAGTATTGAATTATTCGACCATTTGCGATTATCTACGATCGTCATCGTTGAATAGATCCTTCGAATGTAATTTCATTTTTTGTTTAGACATATTCGTAGAGTGATCTTCTATTCGCTAGTCGTCCCAACGGTCAACGAAAAGGGAGAAGTAGAGAAAGATACGATTTCCGTATCGTCGGCGTTACAAATAGCAGGTCGTGCAGGTCGCTTTTCTAGTAATTTTCCGCAGGTAAGGTAAATGTGAGATATTTAATATGTTATATACAATATATGTATTATCGATTCGAAGATTGCTAAAACGGGGTTTTTCTTACCTTAGGGTTACGTTACGACGTATCGCGAAAGCGATTTGCCGATCCTACAGAAACTATTGGCTCAAACTCCCGATGAGATTAGACAGGCTGGACTTCATCCCACTGCGGATCAAATTGAATTGTACGCCTATCATCTACCACACGCAAGCCTCTCGAATCTCATGGTAATTGTGTGATCATAATCCCTTTAAATCAGGCGTGCCCAATCCAAATTGGTTGGTGGGCCAAGTAAAAATTTTCTAAACTGAGATGGGCCGCACACATCAAAACAAAAGAACAAATTATTCAAAATATTTTATTACCTAACAATTAATGTGACAGTTGTTTTTGTATTTTATTTGAGACTTTTTTAATATCAACCGATAATTTAGTCGACGCGCATCGTAGTTGATTTGTCATGTTTTTATCGAGCAACCTGCTGCGATACTTTGTTTTTACTAAGTTTAATTTGGAAAAAAATGATTCGCAGCGATAAGTAGTTCCAAATGGTGCTGTAACGCGCATTGCCAAGGTATTGTAAGATTTTCTGACAATACCAGAGGTCCTAGACTTCCATTAAATTTAGTTGTAAATCAGTTTGATATATCTGCTAATTTAGAGCTGCCTACTTGATTTTTGGGTACGGTTCACGTATTGAGGACCTGAGTCCAAATGTTTAAAATAATATAGACAGTTAAAAACTTCAACTGGGCCGCGGGTTGGGCATGCCTGCTTTAAGCACACAATAGCAATAATTGACAATACCATTGACAATTGCAACTCTTGTATTTTTAAATTTTTTTCCAGGAAATTTTTGTTGCTTTATGTACCCTAGATGATTCGTTATTTTTTATATGTAACATAGACGATTTTAAATTTCTCGCTGAGATGATCGAGCATGTGCCACTGTCGCTTAAGACAAGATACCTATTCTGTTGTGCACCTTTGAACAAAAAGTTTCCTTACGCTTGTACCATGTTCCTCAAGGTATGTCTATTTGCCCATTAAGTCTATATATTCATACATGTACATATATGTATTTCTTTCTATCTACTTATCTTATATTAACATACACAGTTTGCTCGTCAATGCAGCAAGAACGAGAATGTTACGTTCAAATGGTTATGTGAGCAAATTGGTTGGCCATTTTCGTTACCAAAAAATATTGTTGACCTTATACACTTGGAATCAGTGTTCGATGTTTTGGATCTTTATCTCTGGTTGAGGTACGTAGCACATAAGAGATTAGCAAATGGAAAAGCATCTATTTCTTACCTTATCTCATTTTCCAGCTATCGATTTCCAGAGATCTTTACCGATAATGAGTTAGTAAGGGATATGCAAAGAGAATTGGACAAGGTTATCGAAGCAGGAGTTATTCATGTCACCCAGTTACTCGGAAACCATAAAAAGCCAGGTACTTGACCTTTCTCTACTCAAAATTAGAAAATGTGTAATATAGTGGAGTGTAATTTTATTAAATTTAATTAAAATCTCTATTTTCAGTGGTGATTCCGAGAGGTACAGAAGAAGATTTCGAAATACAGACAAAAAAGCACAAGTTTCTAGAAGGTAAGTTGTTTTCACGAAGAATCTAATGTAAGAAAGAGGCGAAGCAGGATAAAGAATTTACAGGTGTAAGATACGAATATGTACAATGATTTGCCTGCGTTACAGAAAATTGCAACAGCAACTCCAACAACCTTACGGAAGGAAAATTATCAAAAAGATTATTGGAGCAAGGGCTTTTAACGCGAGAAATGCTACAAGAGTTGCACTCTGAATGGGCAGCAACAAAGTTGAAAAAGAAGAAGTGGTAAGAAACATAATTCTGTTTATCGTTGATTCGAAAAACTCGTAGTTACAAGACGCGTATGAAAAAGATTTATTTCTCGAATCTCTTTAACATACAAAGATCGTTGAAAATGATAACGATAATGAGCACGAGTACGATTGTTGCAGACGGTTGCTACTGGTAGGAAAAAGAAAGTGGAATAAAGAAGCTAGCAGTGAAATCGGTGATGACGATGATGACGAAAAAAAGAATAATAACAACAAGAACAACAACAGCAACAATTGACTTTGTAGATGACTTTATTTCAAATAGAACGACTTATTTCTAATATATCTTTATGAAGCTATATCGCCGATCATATTTTCGCGTACGTTTCCATAATTGGTCAAGCGCAGGGAATTTTTTCTGCTGCTTTTTCGAAAACGACTGACGATTACTCGGAGAAAGGTGAGTGCTCGATTGCCGCAACAGATTATGCGACAACGTCATGCATTTGGTACACCTAGAAGAATCGCTGTTCAAGATTAGTGGACAGTGCTCGTGCCTCCAATTGACTCCATCCTTACAGATAACATCCACTTTGTGTGAATTCTTCGAACCTTCGATACCGTAAATACCTAATAAAAACGAAAAATGGAAGATGAATGAAAATCGGCAATCAAAGTGTCAATCGAAATGCTTTATGCTTCCTACCTTGGCAAACTGTACGTTGATCAAATTCATCAATGAGCTCTTCCACGTCCAACAAAGTGTGTACTTTTAAGTTTTTTCCATCTCTAATAAGATTATGAATAACCGGATTGATCTCCCTATTTACAGCCGCGCATCTCAGCTTTAGATCACTTTTCACAAAAACTTGTTTCTCGGGAAAGGGCATTCCACTTTTTGTCATTCCCATGTAGAGATAAACGACGGTTGTCCTGCGTCCCTTTGAAGTTACCAAACAAGACCATCCACGGGGTAGCATTATTTCGTTGCATACCTCGAGTAGATCTTCGAACAACATCTCACCATCTTCGTTGTCGTATTCGGAATTTTGCTGAATATACGTTGAATCGCACCTATCTGTATCAACTAGATCATTATCCTCCTCCGTACGCGGTTCTCCGTTACTGCGCGTTGCTTCCATGCTGCTCTCAATATTTTTGTCTGTCAAACTTTCTTGTAGATTGGAAAATCTTTCGTTACCGTCCGTTTCGGTCTCCCACATTTCTATCGATGTGTCTTCCAGATCGGAGTGACCAGAAAGATGACAAGACAGCGTGCCGCTTATGGCCAGACCTTCGCTCGACCTCGATCTTGATCTTGATCTCATTACGTCAGTATCGATTGGTTCGTTATCCTCGATTGGATTTTGCTCAAAACTCTGACTCAAACCAAGGCTTTCGATCGACTCCTTACGGAATCTTCTTTTTCTTTTAATACAGAGTTCGCTGTAAGATTTGTGCGATCTTTTTTCCTCGTTGATGCCAGGTTTCTCGGATTCTGACTTTATTACACGATTATTCGCATCATGCATCTTGTACAGCAGTCTTTTGCCTTGCCAGTCCTTAGGTTTGTAGCTGGGATTCTCAAATTGCGTAGAAAAACAGTATTCCGTTTCGGTACGTTCCCTGGCTTCAAGTTCTTTCAGTTTTATTCTCCGTCGTGCCTCTTCTCCCTTAGCCATGGCAAGGGCTCGCCTTTCCAGTTTCCGACGACCCTCTTCTGCCACAGCATTGAACATCAAATAGTCGCTCATATTAATATCGCAATCCGCCGAACAGTCTGGATTCGTATGGTTAGTTTCGTTCAGGTGCTTTCCAGGCACGGCACCAGGCCTTAGTCGACACTTTTTGTACTTTATCTGAGGACGTAGCACACAAAAGCCGATGATGAATTAAGTCTTTGTAGAACATTCTATGAAGCACACTCCACAGAAACAACTACGATACTTACTGTAATCACGTGAGGTGGCACACCGCTCACCCAATGCGTTACGATGTCTTCCTTGTGAAAATGTTTACTACATACGTACGTCTCATCCGTTACAGAATAATTGTCTATGCCAAGTGCACATTCCCATTTCTTTCGCGTTTCTGCATCCTTTGGCGCGGAGAAGAAGCTATAAGTGTTCTTGTAATTCGTTTCTTTACACAGAACGCACTTGCGCGTCATGCTGCTACTACGTATCACTGGGAAGGACTGGAGAGTACTGGAAATCACTGTAGGTCACTACAAATTAAGACGTCCCAATAGAAATCTCGATTTTTATCCATGCTACCAACAATTATCACGTTCGATACAACGTTGGACATGTAAGTTACAGTTGCTTACCCGAAAATGGAAATTAGTTTTCAGTTGTTTTGTCTTCTACTGGAGAACAACATCGTCGATCAAGGCATGTACAGGTTAAGTTTATTGTTGATACAAAATCAACGGAAACAAAATTAATCTCGCCTTTTACGCAATTCCATCGCAAACTTTGTTATATAGGAATTCTGTTCTACCAAATCTCCACTTTCGTAAAAAAAACGACAACACATTTGTAAAGATATCCCGATATGGTCGCAGAACCGCGCGGTACGATTGTTATTCGAAATGTTTTGTAGTAAAAGTGGTAAGTTCTCAGAGGAAATGTCACTCGGCCCTGATGTACCCGGTGATCCTGACGGTGACTCGTTAGTGCTCGTGTGAAAAGCTACTTGAAACTGTTGATTTCTACTGAATCAATCCTTTCGATAGAGTTCCGTTTCATTTAAAACGTGTAACATGAGACTTGGGTGAAAGTCTCATTCTTGATCCCGGCAATTTGGCGCAGTGTTTGCAGGTATTTCACTCTCTCACTTTTAAAGGCAAATACTTTATTCGCACTGATTCACACTATTTCATTGCATTTCACACTCGCACCCACACCCACACCGATTTGCACTCGCAATAAAATTCGGCAGTGCCGTTTGGTGTTGGCACTACTGACACTAGCCTAGTGTCACTAGGGTTAATCGATGCTGATATCGATTCATCGGAAAATCGAACTATTAAATATCGATTTCACGATTATCTATGGAGACGAGAGATGGCGTGGTGATTTGCTCGCAGCAATAGAGTTCTGTAATAATTAATTATTATATTATGGTAACATAATGTTCATCAACTGTAATTTGCCTTAATAAAATATGAAAACCCTTACCCAGCTATGTACGATAAACGTTTCTTAACTTCTTCCTCTTTCAATGTGTATTCCTGTTACCAATTTGTATTTCTGCAAATTGAATTTCTGTCTAGATTTGTCTTTTGTTATGATATATACTTTGCAGTGCTCTACTGTGCCCACTGCACCTTTCATAGCAGAACGCCAATATATACGAATTCGTACGCATCGTTGGATACTGTAGGAAGTGTACGGTACGGACAGTTAGGTGCAGTAGGGTAATTGCGGATAACTAAGAGAAGCCGCATGTTGTATGCTGCAAGATTGTCACAGTGATTGTAATTGCAGGGTGCCGACTTTACACTTGATTACACTTTTCAACGTCACTCGACACGCCGACACGTATTAGACGTGTATTTCATTATTCTAAGAAATAACCAGCACTAATTTTCAAGATATGCCTGAAAAGGATGTACTAGAATCCGACCCGTCACCAGGTACGCAGACAGCACACTGATCCGGTATATTTTATCGGAATAAAAATTCTATAGGGAGTGCAATCAAGCAGAATGCGAAATTGATATTTAATCAATCTGTTCACAACGTGGACTGTTTGCAATCTGTAATCCACGTTTCTACTGGTGTATGACGAAACAAGTCATCGTTTAATGCTATAAATCGAATGCGGATACTTAACTGTTGGTTTTCCTCATGTTAGGGGCAATTTTCACATCGGAGAAACATGGAAACGATGAGACTGGAGATGGATCAAACGAGAAGCCGTTTAAAACGATCCTGAGGGCAATGCGCCATGCAGAAAAGGAGCCGTTTCCTCCCATTTATCAAGATTCTCGAGAGGAAGGGAAAAAGTTCGAATTAGCTTCTAAATCGCAGCTAAAAAAGATACACAAGATTTGGACTCGGGAACAGTACAAGGATGTAGACCGGCAAAAAAGAACACGGGAGGATGAGGAGAAAAGAGTTAAAAATTTAGAGGATGCCAAGGCTGTCGTTATCGTAGAAGATACAAGCTTACCGGCTGCTAAGCAAATCAAGATAAACAAAGCCATCGAATGCAGAAGTCAGAGAGTGAAAGTTCGTGGCTGGGTCCACAGATTAAGGCGTCAAGGTACTAGAATTAATTGGAAAAAACCGTGGAGTCTGCCTAGTTCGCTTACTAATCATAAAAATTGCTATAGGTAAAGCCCTCATGTTTATCACGCTTCGAGATGGGACTGGATTCCTGCAATGCGTACTTAACGACCAATTATGCCAAACCTATGATGCATTGACACTCTCTACCGAAGCATCCGTAGAATTGTTTGGCACTTTAGACGCAGTGCCCGAAGGAAAGAACGTACGCCTCGTGTTTCGTTTGTACTTTTAATCAAGAAAAAAGCACCATACAAAATTTGAAGTTTCCCGTTCGCTTTGTTCTCTAGGCTCCTGACGGCCACGAGTTGCACGTGGATTACTGGAGAATGATCGGATCGGCACCGCCCGGTGGTGCAGATTCGATACTCAATGAAGAAGCTCTTCCGGACGTCCAATTGGACAACAGGCATATTATGATTCGCGGTGAGAACGTACGTAATTCATTCAACAGTATCAAGTATCGATTTGCGATTCCTTTGTCTTATTCGCCCGAGCTCTTCATCTTTCCATCTTTCTCCTTATGTAGACATCGCGCATCTTGATTATGAGGTCAGTACTGATGCAAGCATTTCGGGATCACTACAAGGACCGCGGTTATTGGGAGGTGACACCACCAACGTTAGTACAGACTCAGGTTGAAGGTGGTTCGACTCTCTTCAAATTGGATTATTTTGGGTTCGTATCGCAGTAGTACTTCGACATAGTACGTAATTAATTCTAGTAGGACGATACGATTCAATGTTTTTCCATTTTCTAGAGAAGAAGCATTCCTTACGCAAAGCTCTCAACTTTATCTAGAGACCTGCATTCCAGCTATGGGTGATGTTTTTTGCATCGCACAGTCTTATCGAGCAGAGCAATCTAGAACCCGACGACACTTGGCCGAGTAACTTTTTGCCCACTATAAATTTCAGAAATGACTTTAAAAAACACAGAAAGATGGTGTTCAACTGCAGTATTTCTCTCTTTTATTACTTGTTAGATATACTCACATCGAGGCAGAGTGTCCGTTTATTACCTTCGATGAATTGCTTGACCGTTTGGAGGATCTGATCTGTGACGTGGTCGATCGCGTCTTGAAATCACCCCTTGGATCTTTCGTAAAAGAACTAAATCCCGATTTCAAGATGCCAAAAAGGCCGTTTAAAAGAATGAACTACAGCGAGGCAATTGATTACTTGCGAGCGAACGATATCAAAAAGGATGACGGAACGTTTTATGAATTCGGAGAGGTGAGTACTGGCGAATTAATGCAAGTTTAATAACTCACCGTGTTCCCATCCGATTATACTGACCATTGACTTTAGGACATACCGGAGATGCCTGAGAGAAAGATGACCGACGCGATTGGCGAGCCAATAATGCTCTGTCGTTTCCCTGCTGAAATTAAGTCGTTCTATATGGTACGTTGCCCGGAGGATAAGCGTCTCACCGAATCCGTCGACGTTCTCTTACCCAATGTGGGTGAAATTGTTGGAGGTTCGATGCGTATTTGGGACTACGAAGAGCTGATGGAAGGTTACAAGCGAGAAAACATCGATCCAAAGCCGTACTATTGGTATACGGATCAGGTGGGTATCGCGATATCATCGAAAGTCCTCATTCTATCGTATTGTATAATACTATATTTTCTGTATTTTCTTCGAACGAATTGCAGCGCAAGTATGGTACCTGCCCACATGGCGGCTACGGATTGGGCCTCGAACGATTCCTCTGTTGGCTTCTTAATAGGTATCACATAAGAGACGTCTGCCTGTATCCACGGTTTCTGGAGAGGTGTCGACCTTAAGAATGGGATCGCATTCAGCGCGAAATCTAGAGCGAAATATTGCTCGAAATAGGCTTGGCAAAATGTGGTGGAAAAACTGTTTTTTGCGATCAGCATTAAATACACGAGGTGCATAGCAATTGATTTTGCCATTTATTTATTCGTACCCGACATTCATATTCCGCTTTACATTTTTATTTTATTTTTATCTTTATCTTTATAAGTTACGACGGCGTGTCACTTAACATTAGGCAAAATAATACAATGGAATAGTGTTCCAAATCGTTTGCTCTATACTTGAATTATCCCAGTGTAAGGGAGAATTCGATTGAGAAGTCGATTTGTTGTCCCTCGCGGGGATATAAGCAAAGTCATAAAGAGCAGGAGAAAACAACAGCAGGAATAGGAACAGGAATAACAACAACAGCAACGTGATTCACAACAACAACAATGGAACAATGACCGAAATTGAACTGTAATCCCCAGGACGCTGTTGCGAGGATGTGTACGCATGTGCTAACAATAAGTATGTATATGTATATGTATATGTATATGTATATGTATATGTATATGTATATGTATATGTATATGTATATGTATATGTATATTGTGATAAATTGCGAGATAGCGATATATTCTTTGCGTATCGTTCGCGTATCGTTCGCGTATCTCTGACTGTCCTCTATTGGGCTGTTAATTCTTATCTATAACTGTACTCAGCCAGCCAAGCAGTTTTCTTCTCCCTCTGATCGGTGGCCTGCCTCCGTACACTTTGAATACAACTAATATTTGCTAGGATACAAGATACAGGATAAGTTGTACGAGGAAAGCGTTTCAGAGTCTTTGTACCAGATGTTGCGTTTCTGGCTCTACATCAAGTATCTCCGCGCGCATGCCCGTGTGTACGTCCGTCTCCGTCCTGTCTCCGTGTCAGTTTTACGCGACGAATCAACGCAGCCGAGTCTCGCGGAATTTCTGCCTATAATAAATTAATAATACTTTCAATTCTCCGCGGAAACGTTGCCCCACACACACCTATTCGACATCTGCAACAAGATAGGGAACTCTGATGCTCTACCGTGGCATTCTTAATTCTATTTTTGGTGTCGAGACGATTTTTTCATACCTAAGTCCATACGTTCAAGGAGTATAGTACAGGACTCGTTTAGTACAAGGTGTGCACGACACAATCTCGTTCCGGCAACTGACGAACTTTCATCGAACCGTCAGCTCCGCAAGAAAAGAGTCGACCAGCCGAGTCAACCTGCAGTTGGGTAACGCCCTAGGAAAGAGAACAAGAGGAAATGAAAAAAAGGAAGAAGAAAAGAGAAAAGATACAGCTAAAATTATTTGCCTACCTGTCCGATGTTCTTGAAGAAACTGGATCGTGGATGCTCCGCGGAGAAGGAATACAGTAGCGAGTGGACAGTTAAACCCCATATCTGTAAGAATATAACGTTCCAAGGTTTTCCAAGAAAAGAATAAACAAACCGCACTCACGGATGTCTTTTGGATTACCTTTATATCGCCGTCGCCGGCACCGCTGACGAAGAATTCTTCGTGTGGATCGAGAGCTAAACACTTGATGGCTGATTCGTGAGCTTGGAACCGATGTCGCTGTTGCCGTTGTCGTACATCGAATATGTTAATGTCTCCCTTCTTGCCGCCGCTGATCAGCAATTGATGTTGCGGCGCCAGAATAAGGGAGCTGGCGCCTTGCTCGTGGCAGGTGAACCCTAGATACGTCAAAAAATGGTCAGCGTTTACGTGAATTGATGTGATCCTTGAAAACGGATCGATCGCATCGTTACCCTGTATGTTACGTTGCCTCACCTTGTATCAGAGATTTGCTTTGCGGCAAAAGGGTGTCCCAGAGTGCCACGTTCCGTCCCTCGGAACCGTGGCCGGCCGTACCGATTAGGCTGCACGCGCCGAGGAAGACGAAGTCGGACGTGACTTTGCTGTGGCATTGGTAATTCTACGAGAAAATAACTGCCGGATATATGCAACTCATACGAGTATACAGGAATAAGATTGCTGAATGAAACTTACGAAAAATGGTCGTGCTGTTCCTTCCCTACAGGCGACTTGGAAGAGACTAAGGTGTCCATCGGAATCCGCAACGCCAAATTTATTTCCGTGTTGAGAAAAACGCACCCGAGTCACCTTGGCGAACGTGCCTGCAGGTCGTGGGGTTGCTACCGCGGTCTGATGGCCCCACTCCCACAATGAGACCGAGCC
Source organism: Trypoxylon attenuatum (assembly GCA_963989405.1). NCBI lineage: Eukaryota > Metazoa > Arthropoda > Insecta > Hymenoptera > Crabronidae > Trypoxylon > Trypoxylon attenuatum. The sequence goes on along the minus strand of OZ022490.1, from coordinate 15,610,626 downwards.
GTCTTGGGAGCCAGTCAGGTCTATCGTTTTCGATCAAGCCCCGAATTACGTCCACGGTATTCGCGTTAGTGGGAAATGCATCTTTATCGAGAAACTTATCAATAAAGAGTATACTTACATAACGGCAAAAGTGGATGCGAGGAGATTCTTCTGATTCCATCGATTTTATGCTTCAGGATCTGTTAGAATCAAAACAAAGATAGAACATTGAGTCGTAAGTTGGCGTAAAGTAGCTTAATATCTATGCGTATATGCAGACACATCTTCGTGTATATGCATATACATATCGCATACGTATATCTATATCTATATAAATTAGCCGCACATATAATCGCACAATTTCCTAACGCGAGCAGAAAATGTAAACTTGATCAGAGTAATGCTACGTGATCGCTGCAAAAGTTAGCGGAGTTGAAAATATTGGAAGAAAGAGCATTAGAGTCACTTTGTCTGTGCCTGGTGCCTGTGCCCGGTGTCTGGTGTCCGATGGCCAGTGCTCGGGGCTCAGCACCTAGTGCTCAGTGCTCAGTGCTCATTGTCAGTGGTAATACCAGTGCCAATAGTTTCGCTCTTTCAGAGCCCGTTTTTCTTTTCTTCGTCTTACCGAAAAATCACACAAAACGACTCGCGTTGTAAATTCTAAACCAGTGGGTCGCCTTCCGCTTCGGTTATCTGATGCAAAAGCAAGGAAACAGCACCAGACAGCACTACGCTCACTAATGAGATATTTACATGTACTTACATGCCGCGCAGGATAACGCTACTGCTGACAATAAGAAACGAATAGAAAACCGAAACAGTGTAAATAGTTTAGGAATAGAAATAGCAACAGCTATCGCAGACGTAACGTCTATACAGATGAGAATGTATGAATCTATGCAATTACACATGCAACTTTGCGACAGTTAGATGAAACAAGTAAATAACTAAGTAAGTACACAACTAATTATATGTGTATGCCTAATGATAAACGTAGACGTAGATGTAAAACAGACGTGAACAGACAGTAACAGACAGTAACAGACAGGCAGACCTAACTCAGTTTAACAGTTATCATTTTGGAAATCGATGGTCGGCAAGCGGTCTTCTTCTGTCCGTTTATTCTTAAGTAACAACAGCCGATTCTGTTGGTTCTTGATTTGAAGAAATTGAGGATTCGGATCCAAAGAAGAAGCGCTTCGATCCCGACCGAGGAGGTCCCGGGCATTTGGGAATTTCGGGAATCAAGATCTTGAGGAAAGGCAGGTTCGTCAAAAAGCCGAAAAAAATTGATCAAAAATCGAATGAACTGTGCATCTTTAGTCCATGCCTTACTGATAAGGATTCGCGAAGGATGCTTTCTCATTGCTGATCCAAGCAAGCGGTCACTGATTCGTAAAATCCAGTGACAGGATCTGACTTGCACGGAGATAAGATATAAGTAGATATTATATAATTTCTAATTTGTAATTATCCTTTTCAAACGGCTGGGTATGGTTTTGTCGCACTTTCAACGTTGGGATCTTACGAACCAGGACCAAGGAGAACTTAAGGATATCTTAAAATTTAATTTTTCTTTTGAACAACAATCGACCGAGCATCAAATTGCCACTAAAGTATGCTACTGGTTCTGTTAGATATTAGTCTCACCGGTTGCAACAAGTGTTTGCTTCTATCGGCAACAAACTGACAGAAACGCAGGTCGTGGGAGCCAGGGAAAGCGGGCATCCCCTTCATCTGAGCGAGCGAACAGGCCATCAGGTCGCAGTGACGCAAACCAAGTTAGACGTTAGGTAAGCATTGAACAGGGAACAATGACTCTGTGACCACGTTTGCTGTCCCTAACCGGGATTTTCTCTTCTTTGCATTTCTTCCTTCCCTCCCGTCTCCCAGATGATCCAATCCCACCCTCTTACCCTCTTGCTCACTCACTCAATCAGTTAATCTCTCAATCAATCATTCGTTTGATTCGGACACTCACATATAGCATCAGATATCCCAATATGAATACACGGTTAATCACTTTGCGTTTGCGTACGAAACAATGAAAATGTGGCCGCATTCTGCGCCTTCCTCACGGATAATTCGTATCGTGACTGATTCAATTGTTCCACGGGATGGAAATAAACATTACTATAAATACCAAAACGACAGACATAGTTTTTGTTGCTTGCCCTGTTCAGTGTTACTGGCGAGAAAAAGAATATTAATTTTACCTCTATTATCGAACGAGACAAATAGCGGTCAATGTATTCCGCGACCATTGATCCAGGATAAATTTATAACGATACGTGGAACAATGAAAGTGTCGGAATTCTAGCACAGTATAAAGAATATCGGTGAACGTGTAATCACTAAGAAACAAACATAGAGGTGTAGGTAACGGTGAATAACCCGTAATCTACCATAATTTTTCATAATTTTCCGCAATTTTCTGTAAATCGTAGTAATTACTGAAAGTGCTGACGTGGGAAACACTTACCACACTAGCACCCCGTCCACTCTGACTAGCAATGCCCGACTGCGGCTGTGGACTGTTCGGTTGTGGACTCTGAGCCAGCAGGGGTCGATCTGCCGCGGTCTGAAAATCAATATTTTATTATCGATTTATCACCATACAATTTATATTGTTATCTAACAATTCACCGCGTACCTGAATGACTAGGAAACTGGTTGGTTGAACTTGTTCCGCTTCTTGCTGTTTGTTCAAATTAATGATGTCGAACTCGCACTCGTCTTCCAGCCAAGAAGGTAGTTCCAGGAGCAAGGATATATTCATTTCTTGAACTTCCCGGGGTGTGGCAAGTGCCATCAGGCCTGGATTCACCTGAATCCGACAAAAATTGGAGTATAAACGAAGGTTGCGTCTTGGGATTCGGACGAATTTTATACCTGATTCAAGCAGAACGCGCTGATGCTATCCTGTTCCTTATGAATAATTCTAACGGGTTCGGGCAAGCTCGTGGTTCCACTATCGCTGCCCTTGTCTTCTCCCGCGGTACGGGTCGTACTGTCAACGACCGTTTGACCGGCATCTAGGATCGACGACAAGGATCGCCGTTTACCAAAAACAGCACGAATAAAGATATCTTGAATCGATTCCTGTCTGATGAGGTAACACCACAGTCGGTTGGCTGGTGCTGCCGAGGCCATGCGCGTGCTGTCAGGAAAAATCGGAATCCACGATAATAATCGGCAATGATCGACTGTTTCGAACAATATTTAAATAAAGGACACTCACTTGAAAGGAGTGTTGCCTCTTTCTAGAAGCGAGCGGTATTTATGAATTGCCGGCTTGCCAGGTGTTGGAGAAGGATCAGGCGCACATCCTGGTATATAATTGGCAGGTGCCGGTCCTCTGGTTTCGAGCTCCTCGCGCAACGATTCTTGCCAAAGCGCTACAGTGCCGAGGGTCCCGTGAATCAAGGGACTGCTCACCGGTAATTCTGAAAATAATCAAAATCCTATTGAATTTGATCGGTGCATTCTGTGGACTTGTCTTAGAATCTGTCATACCTTGCATCTCGAAACCAGCAACGTTTAAGAAATCCTGCAATTGTTGATACAATATCTTGACTATAGCCAATCTCATGACGCACCAGCTGTATGAACTCGGATTCGAGTGCTCCGTATTGTCCTTTGGCTTGTTCTTTGGTTTGGTATTCGTGTCAAACACGTCCTCTTCGTCCTCGGTCGTATCAAGATCCGAGACCGCCGAATCCGAAGAATCGTAATCGATGTCGTCCGCGTACTCGCTATCTATGCGCGGCTGTCGAAACGCCCAGCAATAGCAATTGACAGTTTTACTACTCTTGAAAGTCACTTACTATTGACGATTACTAGTGTGTATGTGTATCTGTGTGTGTGTCTGTGGAACTTACTTTTATCAGAAAATAGGAAATCATACTCATTTGAGGAGAGACAAATTGTTCTCTGTACGTGGGCTTATCCTCCTTCATGTTTGGCTGTTGCCCTGTAAACTGGCCCAGCAATTTCATGTTTAATTTAACGCGTTGCTTCGTTAACGATGTCATCGTATTCCACATTCCGGCTGCGGTAGTTTGTACAACATCACTGGACGTACTGTCGGTCCTTTCAATCGAAATCATCCCAGTAGCACTCTGTAAGAAGGGTGTCAATCGGTTTCTCATTTCTGTGTCGCACTGCTGCAGCGCACGCTAAAGCGTTTGCTACAGCACCTCGTACAACCATGCAATAGACTTGGTACCTGTTGCTGATTATTAGTAGTACTGGCGACGCGCAATAGCTTCTTCACTCCACCCCCAAAGAGGCAGGACCATGTACCATTGTCAAAGTGCTGTCCGACAAGTCTATACAAAATATGGCTGTCGCAACTCGAAAGGGCATAAACGAACAAACTCATGTAAGTAGCGACAAAAGCTTCGCAAAGAAGGATATTCAGCTTTGGCGTGTCCTCGTCCTTCTCGCGTGCCAATAGTGCGCGCAAATTCGTTACCCCCGGCCATTTTGCGGGTGACGTTGTGATACACACACCATCGTCGGTCGAGTACCTGCGATGATATCTGTTCGATGCCACCAGGTGTCCGCCAGAAAAAGTTTCAACCTCCGCGACTGCTGGGAAACTAAGTACACAAGAAGAATGTTCGCATATTAGCCGTGTGCCAGTATGCCAGTATGTTGCAAGTGCCATGCGGCTATTACCACATTCCATCCGTGCAATTCCAATGTAATTTACACGGAAATACGCTTAAAAGCAAAGAATGTAGCTTTCTACTGCTACGACTTTCCAATGACAAACCTTTCGGGTTGTTGATGTTTCATCACAAACGTGTCCGAGTCACAGAGGGACTGATAAATACAAGCACTTAAGGCAACCGCCAAATCTCTCATGATAAACACCTCACAGTAATGCGTATTTCTTGTTGGCATTGGCGGATTACGTAATTCCACCAAGGTCTGAAGCATATCGTGTGCAAGGGACTGAAACGATAAAACAAAATCCATAAGTACATTCGTTTGTACGCGTATTGTACATGTGTTGGTCAATAAATTTCGGGTAGGATCGCGTACTTGTAGGTGTCGGACCGGGTCTGCGACCACGGTCTTGTTGCAGGCAACGCTCGCACTCAAAAGTGGTAGCGTTGTCGGGAACGGAAGTGGACTGAGCAACTGTTGTTGAGTTTTCTCTTGCTGCAATTCCTGTAAAAGTAGGACCAATTCCATTCTTACGGAAGCCAAACCGCCGCCGGACGCACCGTGCAGTGAGCAGTAAGACAGCAAGGTTCGCAATAGAGTCTCATTAGCTGAAAACCGAATGTTCTATACTATCATCATACACGACCAGTTGCATCACGGTTCTTTCACTGCAATCACTCTTAACGACATACCTTTCAACCATTTCTTTCGTCTGGCAGCTCGCTGCACTTTAGCCTCAAAGTCGAGCTTCTCGGCGACCAATATCTCGTGTAACGTTGGTTGCTCTCCAGGTTTGCACGGCTGGACCTCGTCGACCATAGCGCCTTCGTCTAAACAGACCAAAACAAGACCTTCCATTTCCCTTTTTCGCGATCAAGATAACCAAGGTTCGTGAGCTTGTAAACAACGTTACAGTAAACTTACACTCGATGACGTTACTGGCGTCGCCATCCGCGCTAACGCTGTAACTGCAGAGCTGTCTCAGGGCGTCCACCTCGCGCTCGAGCCAGACGTATAGCTGATATCGTAGTTGCCCTCCGTCCACTTCGAAGCCGGTTGCCAAAGTTGACAGCTCTTCCATCAGGATTTTTAAGCAGGCGACAAACTTCAATTGCTGAGCCATGATGTCCAGTTGTCCCGAAGATTTCGCGTTATCCGCTGGAGAAACGACGGGACCAGAAGGAACGGTGTGAAATGTCAGTGGCAACGACAATACCACTCGTTCCACTTGCCCGAATAACCTACTCACCATCTTGGTCAAGCGTTTCATTATTGTCCGCACGCGTCCTCTTGTCCAGCTTCATGGTCATTGGCGGACTCTCATTATCGTCATCATCATCGTCCCCAGTCGCTTTATCGTCTTCCCAGTCCAGTACCAATTCGTCGTCCGTTTGCCGGGTGACAGGCTCAGACCAGTCAATACCTAGGTATCGGTATACGCATGAGGTAGAACATGAGAACGCAACGACAACGCATATTTTTAACCCATTACCTTTACTTCCACCTCCAGTTCCACCAACGGTTTCGCTGACACTCGGAGCGCTCACATCCCAACTGAGAATACCCGTATCTATTTGAGCATCCTGCGATCTAGGCTGTTTGGTCGGACTGTTTAGCAAACCTGCGGATTACGAATTAAGTGGTTGCAGTGAGCTCGTAATCGTCTAGAGTGCTTCGCATAATATCGAGGATAATGATAAAACGCGACACTTACTTGGCGAGTCCTCACAATTGGTCTCCATGACTTTATTTGGTAGTTTGGAGAGTACTTCGAGGGCGAGAGCGGGACATCCAGCCTTGAAGTGGGCATGTGCCGTCGTAAAGTAGAGTTGCCGTTCCAGAGGAGTGATTGTGTCCTCTAGCATTAATTGTTTATCAGGTTGACTCTTGGTTTCAGCCCCATAACTGAATCCCGATATCACGACCGACTGTCCCTTTTTCTTATCCTGGGCAGTGGACGCGATGTACTGGCGAATGAGCAGCGGATGCGTTCGAAGGTAGACATAAAAATTGAAGACATTTGGGTTGGCTGAAAGAAGAGAAGGCTAAATGTAGAAAGAAGCGGAAAAGTCTACGTCAGGTTAACATAGGATAAGATAGGATAACTGGAGGATGGTGCTAACCTGTTGTGCCTTCCGGTTTCTCCGACTCATCGTTGTACTGCGGATGCATCGTGCCAACGTTGGTGAGTAAGAGGGTGTTGAGCGAACCGGAATAGTCTTTGAGAATCCAGAGTGCCATACTCCGCAAGAAAGGGTCCGGATGTACCCTGCACATGTCCTGATTATGGCCGTCTTTATCGCAGCCAAGGATCTCCTCGTAGAGTAATCGTCGCATGTGGGGCGATGTCGTGTCATCCTCGTAGAGTCTCGCAATCACCATTGCCAATTGAATGTCATTGAGCTTATTTAGGCAAACGTCAATCGCGTCCTTGAGCGCCCCGGCGAGCAAGAAGAAACCAGCCGCATGGTCGAATCTCTGTTTTCCGAGCAGGGCAAACGCGTTTTTCAAAGCCGCCTTTCTCCAGCGGTCCTCGGCAAAGTTGTTGGCAAAGAAGCTCGTCATGCGTTGATCCCTTTTGTTCCGGAAAAGACCCCAAAGGAGGTTTTTCTTCTTCATTGCGAGATAGTAGAGCGCCGCGTCGAGGGGCTCCTGGTTCTGTTGATAGGCCGCCTTCGCGATTTTCTCGATGCATCGCTTGAGCACAGTGTTGCTCCTTATCCACCATCCGACACCGAGCTCCTTTAGGACCGACCACTTCGGCTGACCTTTCGCGTACGAGGGGATTAGGCCGAGCAGTTCTTCCTCGGATTCCGAGTGGAACGCCCAAACGAGGTTGTTGGTAGATATGCCTTGTTTTTGGAACTGCGCTCGCTGGGCGAGAGGTAAGCAGCGTATCAGATAGTTATAGTGTTTCATGGCTAATAAAAATCTGAGGCCGCAGTCGTCGAGCGAGTCCATCGAGATTGTCTCGCCGTCTGGGATCCCAGTTAAGTTCTCCTTCGCAATGGCGTTCTTCGCTGCATCGATCGCGAACCTCTCGGCAAAGTCAACGTTACAGGTCGAGACCGTGTCCGCGAGGGCAAGGAGGTGCATTTGGTCCAGGCTAGAGAGCCCGGGCAGATGCGTGTGGGTCAATAGTCGCGACAACGTACGGCCCTGCCGTGGTCCAAAGTGTGAGATGCCCTGTCGCTCCGGCACCGAGGAGCGCCGGTCTTTTTGCCGCGTACAGTCGTACTCCTCGTCGAGCATGTCGTCGAGTGACTCACCCTCGTCCAAGTTACTGTCGAACAGCTGATTGTAGTCCTGCTTGTCCTCGATCTGTTGATGCTGCGCGTTCGTCTCCTTGTCGGCCAGCAGAAGCGTCCAGAGGGGCAACGGGGAGATTGAGGTGATTTCCGCGTAGTCGAGGGTCAGTTCCTCCGGAATTTGCGTGGTCGAGCCGCGGGGCTCCAGCGGGGAGGTCGTGCCCACGTAGCTGACTGACATAGTGCGCGACCGCGACCATCCGCTCCGTTGTTTCATCAGGCTCTCGTCATCGACGCGCAGGGAACAGGAGCTGCCGATGCAACGAACTAGATGCGCCAGGATCGCCTTCACCCAACGTATTTTCCCAGAATTGAGTAGCTCCATCAGTTGTTTCGGGTGATACTGCGGGAGCACTGGACAGGCGATTCTCGACGCCTCGAAGAGCCCATAGTCCGGCATATAGTCAAGGCTCGTGGTCTCACTTGGTATCCCCCGCTTCTTCTTCGCGTCGAGCATCGTCAGGTTGATGCTGCTGACACGTGAGAGATGCGGCATTGAGGACACGTTAGCGAGCCGCCGTTGCGACGTTTCGTGTGCCAAGGTTCGCAAGTCTTCATCCCGGAGATTTCGACTCGCTTGGAACTCATCCGACTCCTGGTGCTGTAGATTCGAGTGGAAGCAATCGTTTTTCGGGTTGGGTTTCCACTGCGAGTAAACGTGCATCTCCGAGTCCATGCCGACCACGAGTATGCCATCTCTCACCCAGGATATCTGCATCGGTAGTGGAGGGAGGCCGTCCGCGGTCGTCAATTCGATCTTCCGCAGTTTCATCCACCGGATTTCATCAACGAACTGAGGCTGCGCTAGAGAGGAGGTCTTTCGCAGTATCGGCCGATTGGTACTCTGCGACTCCTTCATGGCCTTCATGTTGGCCTGCGCAAGGTCCGAACAGACCGGGGTGAACAGCATGATTTTCGAGCCGACACCCACGGTCAAGATGTGAGAGCCGTCCTCCTTCGAGACCCAATCCAACTGCACCAAATGCTTCTGCGTCAGGGGACAAGTGTTGCCGTTCTCAATAATTGACTTTCGCAACGACTGAAGAGTGCTGAACGAAGGCACTGCCAATAACCCGGCACTTGCTGATTTTCCCGACTCGCCGTTCTCGCCGTTTCGCGGCGACCTTACGTCCTCGTGGCTAAGCGTCTGCAACACTTGCGTCAACCTTTGCTTCTTTTGGAGAAAACGGCTGTCGTAGAGGTAGCTCAGGTCCAAGTGTTGGTCTACTGGGATTCGAGGCAGGTGAATATTCTTCAAGTGGATCGTGTCCTCGAGAATCCACTCGCTGCCTCCGGTACTCTCGCACTCGTATATCGCTACGCAAAGATTCACGTAACGCGAGTCGGGATCGCTCTTGGTCGGACGCGTAAATGACTTTCCGTACTTGTAGGCACACGCGATTCGTCCGCTGTAGGCCGCGCTGATATTGAGCGGTTGGCCCGAGATATCTATCGTCGATTCTTGATCCTTGCGCGTCATTTCCCACTCGCACCACTCGTACTGCAGTTTACCACCCTCGGTACGCTTCCCAGGCTTGGCCGTCTCGCTTCCGCTCTCGCTCTTCGTCACCTTACACTTCCAAAAACGAATCGTACTGTCGCTGCACGCGGTAACGACAATATACGGCGCGAAGCATGCTGGATAGATCGATGAACTACTGAGATGGCCACCGGCAGGCGCAGCGTGTATCACCTCAACGCCCTCCGGCAACGGCAATTCTTGAGTGCAGACTTTTGTCGTCGTGATCAAAACATGACTGTTCTGAGGGCGCCGTTGGAAAAGCCCGTCGTAGTCCGCCTGACTCTCACGGCGGCTTCTGCCGCCAGTCTGACTAGGTCTTCGCGATCTTCTGCCTCCCTCCGCATGACTCAGCCGGCCCGGTGTACCGTCCTCCTCCTCGTCCTGGACCAAGTGCGAGTCTGGCACGTACATCATCGAGCCAGAGAGACCGCTAGTTTCCGGTTGCGATGCGATCACCAAGCGCCACATGTGCACAGTAGTACCCTGCTGCGTCCTCTCTAGCACCACAATATAGAACGGTTCCTCGAAAATCGCCGACTGCTGCAGGTCCACCATTGCATCGAGGGTTGATTCCATCAAGCCAAGATCGTTGATGGATGAGTCCACCGCAGCTTGTTTCTCGTCGTTCCTCTCGCCCGTGATTAACTGTTCTTGGAACACATGCAGAAACTGCGTGTTTTGCCAATCCTGCGAACAAAAAGAACAATAAGTTTCGGCGGGTTTCTTTCCCTCCTCGTGTCCTTGAACACTTATACTTACGTGCGTAGCATCCGCGATTGCGTCCAACTGTATCACGCATCCCGGTCTCGCAGTCGACTGTTGCGAGACTATTTTTATTCTGTCATGAATCGAATGCCTGACACCGTCGTCCGACGACATATCTGATGACAGACTGGCCATCGAGTCCTGAAATTGAAGCTCTGTCACATATCCTGTTCCACTATTGCCACCCTGCTACCTTATCGAGGGTTACTCACCATCATTCTGCTTCTTCTCTCGCTAATCGACACCTCCGCCAGTAATGTTCTCGCATCGATAACAGCTTGATAAACGCGTAAACATTCGCCATCGCTAGCTACGAAACATGCACTTGGCGAATTTGACAAGTTTCCCAGTGTCGTGCTTGGTAGTAGAGTTGGAATCCACGCGACATTGCTGAACGCCGATATCTCTGGAGAATTGATGCGCGCCAATTCCGAAACACCGCCGCTCTTTGACAACGGGCCTACGGCATCTACTCGCCACAGGATCAGCTCGCTGCAAAATCCCTGGGGAAGATAACCGGATAACGAAGTAGAGAAAAGAGAATGAATGCCCGAAAAATATAATAAACAAATAAGGAAACAGCGGTCATTTAAATGCAAGAATTCTTACAGTAGCGGAGAGGGTTTCCTTCGATTTGCATGGGTCCAATTTATGCGCTGCATTCTCTGCCGATCCTGAATTCTGAGAACCGGAAAACTCTGGGATGTTGTGATGCGAAGTCGTGACCAGCAGTGGCAGTACCGGATGGCAAGTTATATCGTTCACCCGGAACCGATGACCCGATGCTCTGCACGCGTGGCCAATACTCAGCACCTAAATTTTTCAAAATTCGTGCAAATAACCAAAGTAAAACGCGTTTTGATCGAGAGTACTCCCCGAGCGGAACCTACCTGAGAAAATTTCGTCTTATCGGCAAACGTCAATTGCCAGAGGTTCAAAGTGCCGTTTGAGTGCTTCGAAACCATGGAAACTATCGGACTCGGATGAGTCAAAAGCTCATTGACGGACTCCTGTGTGTTCTTTCCGTTCTCCAATTGGCCTTCTTTGCCTTTCGAGTTGACCTGGTTCTGATCATTGAGGTTCTCGACGCTCTTCAACAACTCTTGGCCAGCTCTCGAAGTGAGAGTCGACTGTTCTTCGTCCTGCTCGATTAAGCTCGGCAAGGGTGTTGTCACGTCTGCACCTGGAATTGGAATGCTATCATACTACCGATCGTACTAACAATTTCTCACAGGGGCACAGTCGTAATTACGTACCTTCGGCGGGCTTTGTCGACGTCTTTGCCACCTCTCGAATACTGAGGAGCGGCCCGCCGGTATTGTGCGAGTACATCGAGACACTCTGGCTCATAGTCGATGCGTCGCCAAGAGGGAAGGCATTTGGTATCCGAGTGGAAAATGATATTTGGGCCTGGCGAAACGAACCCGGATGATATTCGTCCAACCATTCGATGTGCCAGATCAAGAAGCTTCCATCGATTGGATGTATTGAAAAGAGCAAGTCGGGGTTGTGATGCCAGTCACGAAGTAACGTTTCTATTTTCGTGTCCAACGAATCCGGGGCATGATTCAACGACGACACTACATCCGTTGCTATCGAGTTTATCGAAGTAGTATTACTGTAATAGAGAAAATAAAGAGGAAAGGGGAGAAAGTGCAACAGTGATTACGAATCAATCAGAGTGCGAACAGCCCAAGATTATTGTCGGAAAAAGGAGGCTGTACCTGAGACTTTGATGCGAGTGCGCGTTCTGAGGTAAGCTATGATGAGACGAAGTCGTATGCGTCGCCGTGTGATGCTCGTCGCTACTATGCTCTTCCTGACTGAACGAGCGAGCACCGCCGACGCTCGCAGGTGGTTTTTGACACGCTTGAACGCGGACACCCTTCTCTGAGTTCATACCGGATCACAGACTCATCGTATGCAAACGTAAGACTATCGCATTATTTATCCAGAAACGTTTTACTCACTTCCAGCTTCTTCTTCCGAATCCTGTTGTTCAGCGTGATCTGCGTCTTGTTGCCGTAATCCTTCCTCCTTTTCCACGACTTTACGGGTAAGCTCTTGCAAAATACCTTCTGCCTGCATCGTAAAGTGCATTTCCTTATTGTTGAGCCAGTGCAGAATAAAGTTTGGTTCTCGATCGGGATCTCCAGTAATCAAACTCGGCACTAGGGGAATATCTACGACAAAGACGGAAAACAAACACCAGGCTTGATTCTTTCTGACTCTGGGACTGACGCGTATCTTTCGCATACAAACCGGTCTCGGCGTTGATGCTTGCCGCCAGATGAAAATGCATTCCTGGATAGTGACCGGTACTCTGATAGCTGTTGTGAAAATCGTGCACGGAATAGGTCGATGGTAATGTTGGCAAGGTTGGCGCCGTATGACCAGCTTGATGTTGCTGTTTCGCGTGACGTCGAATATGAAAGCACGTTCTGCGAACAGACCGTGAAACGACAAGATTAGACGGCACGACTGAGGAATCGATCCTCGGAAAACGTGCGTTGACGCGAACCCTACTTCATGTGTTTCAATCGCTGCATAAATCGATGTTTGTGCATGTTATGATGACGGTGTTTGCCGTGATGCCCGTGTCGGTCAGATCCCTCGAATTGGCTCATATTGGCCAAACCCTCGATCTCGGGTGGTATAGTCTCTGCCCAAACTCGGCAGATGTTGTCGCGGCACGAGGTCACCAAGATGTTGGAAACGGATCCTCTGTTTGTCAGATACAATCGAAATATTTCATTTTTTCCGTTTAACAATTGTCTACGCAACAATGCAGACGTACTTTGGCATGTATTTACTGGTTTTGCGCCAGGACAAGTGTGTTACCGCACGAGGATGGGCAATGTAGACGAAGCTGTAACTGTCGCTTGCCATTGATTGACCGAAACTGGAATGATCGATGCTCCTCGCTGGAAACACTGAAATCAATGACATAGATAACACAAAATGACGTCAATCAGAAGATTCGAATTGGAATCAAATACGTGTTAATACGTACACTGTTTATTTTCGAACCAAATCTTTACGAGTCTGTCGTTGAATCCTGTCGTAGCGAAAAGAGTACCGTCGGGACTGAAACTCATCAAGTGCACCGGTGTAGCAGTTCGGCATTTCCAAACGCAGTTCCACGCACCCGGCTCAATGCCGGTACTACCAGAGTCACCCGGGGCAGGACTCTCTGCTTCGCCGCCAATAGAGAACGTAACTGCATCGGCTGGAAGGCATCGAAACTAATTAATTCTACTTTCACGCTTGCTTATTCGTCACGATGATCGCCAGGCTCATACATCGAATAAACGTTGCGAAAACAAGCTTTCTCTCTCGATAATGCTGCATTCGTTTGTTAATTCATATTAAGCGTATCACCCCATTGGCTCCTCGAATAAGCGATAATGCCAATGGTAATTGTAATCATAATTCTAGTCGTAATTGTATTTGCAGATACGATTCTCCGAACAATACTAATTATATTACGGATAACGCAAGTGGCAAGCACAGTTAGATGGGGCCACACGTCCATAACTGCATGCTTCGATAATGGGGATACGTAATACAGATTATTTCAGTAAGAAGCAGTTCCTGACACAAAGCATGGATGGGACTTTTGCATTTTCTATCACAGATTATTAAACTCACGATCCATAACGATTCTTTGTTCGTTCGCAGTTAGAGTTTCTTCTTTCTGAACCGTTCTGATCCTTGTCGCTAGACACAACAGTATCGTTCGATGATAGCAAACACACGGAATCGCAAGTGATTTTCATAGATGCGACAATTACAAAAAATGGGCTATTCCGTAAATTCCAAGAGTCTTCCATTTTTCTCCTATATGTCAAAAATAAATGTAGAACTTACTTTGCTCTTCTTGAAACGGAGTGATGTTCTGGTGCCATAATTGCAGAAGATCTCCACTGGTTAGGAGTCTGGTACCCTCCAAATTCCATGAAAGAGAACTGATGTTGGATTCAGTTTGCAAACTTCCCGTTTGTACCCAACGATATTCCAGTTGCTGGCAACAGAATGACGCTCGTGATAGAATCGATATGGACGCGCATAATGATTTGGATGTACTCTAAAAAAATATGACAACTTACGTGCGAGCAGGTACTGTGAATGAGCGGCGTAGGTTCAAATATGCAAACTTGATTTTCATACGCAGCTGCTATTTTCCCCGTATCGGTGCTACAATCCAAACAGCTGATTCGTATGTAATTGTGCACCGCACCTGGGATTATTTGAACACGCTCAAAATTGTTGGCCAAAATAACAATATTGCATCCGGCTGCATATGCCTGTGACAAAGAATAATGCCTAATAACAAGAACATATCGAAACGACGTATATTCACTAGAGTCGAGAACAAAATTGAAGCTTTCTACCAGAGAATACCCAATTTCCGATTCTCAAAGGCAATTTCACTATAGTACACTGTTGATTCGATCCAATTGCATTGATCCGACCAACATAAAAAATAGTTTTGGAAGAGGCAATACGAGGAAGAAATTTGCGGAAAAAAAGTAGTCAGTCAGCTGATAGTCGCGATGTACTATGTCATGACTCTAGCGACTGTCACGACTGTCACGACTGACACGATTGTGAAGATTGTCACGAGTAGAGAGATCTTGATTGTGCCTTATATCTGACTCGACTTATAGCAACGGAAAAGTAAACGCAAGACAGACAGACCGTAAAAGGAGTATGCAAAGTTTTAGCAAGGTATCGAGAGTAAAAGTAACGAAAGAAATTTGACTTACGGTAAAAGAAATTCCTTCGACAGAACCGACTGCGTAACAGCGGTCGCCCGCATTACAGGCACCGCTTAATATCTGATGACAATTCATATTTTGAAAAAATCAGACCATTGTTCGCAATGTCATCGAGGTGTGGTGGCCAGGCTATAGTTTAGTTGAGTTTAGTGTTGAAACGTAGACAATGAGAATGAGCGAGAAAACGCAGAAGACAACCGGCTCTCAGGCTACGAAAAAGAGGAGGTTCCGTTGCTCGAAGCAGAACACAGGTGAACAGACAGAGACCACCAACGACGTAGGTGCAATTGATTCAGTCAGTTCGGTCCATTCGGTCCATTTGGTCGACTAGCTCCACTGGCTCCACTTGCTCCGCTGGCTCCACCTTCACTGGTGCCATATAAACGGCCATCTTTAAATCAAGTCTTACGGGTTGGTTCTCACTGGTTTCCACTGGTTCACGACTCCCGACCTGCTCTCCACCTGCTCTCAACTTCTCAAAGTTACCGATGGTTACCGACAATTACCGACTTGCCGCTTATACGTTTCTCACACTCTGCTATGTGGCTCTCTCCCTCTACTAAATAGATTTGACAACTGTAGTTACATTAGTTACATGTATAGTTACGCGTAGTTGTATGTAAACTTAATCTTGTATGGCTTGCACTAGTAATTTTTACAACATTTTCCTTAATTTACGTTATTCTCCAGTCCGTTGATTCGTTCGTTTCTACTGGTTTCTACTTCTTGCCTGACCGTCAGAGCTAATACGTCTGTGCATATTATGTGAATATACGCATGCGCGGTGCGCGTGTATTCCAGAATGCATGTACATATGTGTGTTTATGTAAGTCACCCGTAAGGTCTACGTAAGATCTACGTATTCGAATGTAAACGCGAATGTACCCGAATACGTTCCTGATCCGCCAAAATAATATTCGCCCGTAAGTAATATGTATGCAGGTTGTTCTGTGTAAGGTTGTAAATGATAAAATGTAAGCTCGCATTCCGGCTTATCTGTCTGCACAAATTGTTGCTCCTGTTGATATTTGCCAAAGGTGCAATTGCAAAGAATTGCAAAGAGTTGCAAACGGTTGAACGTGAATGAACACGAACTTGTAGTACATACGCAGCAATTACGGTGTGTCGGTGAATGGGTGAGGGGCAAGAGGATGAGGACACAATAAAGAGGTCCCAATTGCGAAGCGCAACAGCTGTCTAGCCGGTATGTTTAATTCTCTATGGCTCTATGTTTTTATGTGTACATGCACATGTATACATGTACATATTATACGTAACTCGTAGATCGATATTGTTTGCCCCGTAATATCTCGGGAGAATAGGTAGTAGGCGTATGAGTGCGTACAAAAGTAGATTTAATCGCTAAGCTGACATAACATTGCAACTCCTCGTATGACCCAATGAGCTGCTGGCTTTCCCGTGGGTAGGCTCATTGCAATGACAAAGTTTGTCGAGTGTCCAGTAGTCGAAAGTACTCCCCGGCGTTCGGCTGTTTTGTATAATGGGCAGACGTAAACACGTTCTTCTCGAAGCTCTTTCTGCTTCGTTATTGGAAGAAGCCAAAGCTGGGAAAAAAATTTCCTGTCAACTTCTACCGTGATTTATAGGCGGCCCTCGGCTTTCGCACATTTTTAAAAATTCAACTTTTTAATCGTCTGCGGTCGGATGTCCCCTCTCAAACTACATACAATGTTGTTTTATTTTTGTAAAGATAGAAATCTCTATCAAGAAAGGAAAAATAAAGGGTGGTATTCAACTAACTCTTGATAAGTTTATAAAGGAAACATCAGAAAGCACTTAACACGCCTCTTTAACTTCATTGTGCATACATATTGATAAGTAAATACTTTAAAACACAGTTTTTGGTGTATATTTTTTTACATCACTGTACTTTCGAACATTCAGCATTCACACACACTTCAGGAACCAATTATGTGCGAAACTCGAGGGCCGTCTGTATTTCTTTTTTACGTTCCAACATTACGATTCTTACGTGCGGCACGCTGTCGTAAAGGACTTTCGGTAAACTCTCGTCGAGGAGCATCGTCTCGATATTAAAGCGAGCTCCATCGAGGTACATTCCGTAGACGTAAACACCGTCCGTGGGGGGCGATTCGAATTTCTTCTCTTCCAGGACGCGAAAGTCAAAGACCAAGAGATCGATAGGCACTTGATATTTTCGCGCGAAATTTTGCCGAATCCCGGTAAGAAAGGCTTGAGTAAAGTAAAAACCCGATAACCAATAGGTCGTGGGTGGTCCTCGATCGAACCAGATCTGTAACCAACCCCGTCGAGATGAGTATGAGCAAGCGGATACGAATACAAACGTGTACATCGTGTACACCATTGCTCGAAGGGTCATCTTACTTGAAGAAATCGGAGCCGTTCCAAGAAATCGGCGATATAACTGGCGAGCGGTTTGAGCGTCGGGTACGAGTAGCGTTTCCAAATTGGTGGCACTTTGTTCATTAGAATAGCTTCGTAAACTTCGTCAAGTTCGAATGACATCACGATAAAACCTGGACCATGGACAAACCTCGATTGTATTGATTCGAATGAAAATCGTATAGAATCGATCCCCTTTACCCACCCTTGATCGCTTTTCCAATGTTGTTTAGACTGCTTCGGATGCAGAGGAGTAATTTGTTGAATCGACCCATTTCCTGCACTAACACCGTGTTCATGCTTTGTTCGTAACGCGTGGGATACTTTAGCATCGCATCGGTCAAATTGTAGTTCTCCGGGAGTCTGGTCAAAATATCGGCAGCCATTGCGAGAACCATTTCGTTTCCTAACTGTCCCGCGCCCGATTTCCCAGATTCCTGCATTCCGGGATTAAGACGAGTATATTCAATTATTGCTAAATTGGTAGACGATAGTGCGCGTCTGCCAGTAGAAACTATTTCATAAATTGGCTGGTGGTAACAGCGCTAAGTTCACAATCAGTGGGAATGTAATATTGTAATATTGCAATGTAATGTCGTATCGTAGTATAGTTCTGCTCTACCTCGTTCCTGATGTCATTCATCCAAAGATCCTTTGTTGCAAGGCCGCAAAAAGAAAAGTTGGGCAAATTCTTACTTGTGTCGTTAGAGTACGTGGATATTGACTTTGGAGAGTGGAATATAAAGTGGTGTGTGTGCTTACCTTGCGATCCTGATTGCAGCCAGTGAAAAGCGAAGAAAGAGAAAAATATCGGAGAAAATAGAGAAGAGAATATTGAAATACTACATTGAATAACTCCTTATTCTAGAAATGCTAGATATACTTTTGGAGAGCTCCAGAGAGTGTAATTCGCAGGGTGGAACTCATTGGACAACATGAGGTTGTACTTACATACTTATAATTAGACTTAGTATTGTTTTGGATGTATGCATAAATATGTACTCGACTTACCTGCGTGAGCAACAGAGAATCGAAAAGGAGCTTCGTGTCCTGTAACTCTTTAAGAATGTCGGCATTTTCGTTCATGCCAAAGACCTTCGGACTGGTAACCAAGGGGAGATTTTTCGTATACTCAATGTACGAGTCGTGGTCGCCGCCAGTTGGGCAGTAGTAAATCGTTGAGCTTTCGTCAAAATAGTAAGTGTCTTCGGCAAGTAGTTGCCTGCATGAGATAAAGAAAAAAGTGAAAGAGTTGAGATGCAGAGCATCTTTACCAGACGTAGCCTACGCTTATCGAGGATATCACGATTCCAATAACTGACTCGCAATAAAACTTGGTCAAAATAGTGTTGAGTGTTCGGCGGTCCCATTCGTCCGTGACCCGGCCACCGTAATTGCATTCGCCCGTCAAGTACTTTAGAGCCTCGAGCTGCACTTCCTCGTACTCATTCAGGAAGAGATGCAACTGCATAACGCTGATTCGCAAATCCGTCTCGTTGAATTCGTATGGAATATTCCAACCGATCGGGCCAAACTTGCGTCTTTCCTGAAGAATCGCATGAAAGAAGCAAAGCGAGTACAGGAGCTTCTTGAATTGTTCCCCTCGGACACACGACTCGAAGAACTCGTCATCGTTGATGGGATCGTTCGCGTATGACCTGAGAATGTTGGCACGCAAGCCTTGGGGTGGTTCGTTCGTCATTTTGATCGCCATCTCAAGAACCGCGGTAGGAAAGTCTACCGAAGGATAGCTGGTTAACCAGAGCCGGAAACCCCGATGCATCGTCTCGAGATGCATGAGATCTTCGCAAATTTTCTCAAGAGTGCCCATCCAACTCTTGGCCAGATGACAGTTTTGCAAGACTACCCAGTATCCGTTGGCGAGTCCGTCTCGAATGGTGGCCTCAGCCACTGGTCCTTGACCTGCAGGGTCCTTGTCCTTCAATATGCAGTTTGTTGCTTGTTATTCCTCCACCTCGTCGAGGATACATACCTTGGCCCAGCGAAAGGAAAAAGAGGCGACCCGCGGTGTAGCCCCGTTCCTGCGCGAACGTCAGCAACAGCTGACCCGGGTCGCTGCCAGGGGTTAAAAGGAAGATCAATGGTACCCGGGAATTTGAATCCCCGTAAGAGGATGCCAGATCGAACGGCGGCGACTCGACAAACTCCCGGCCCAATTCGGCTAAATGCAAAATAAACCTAAGACGTAACTAATAGTTGCGTATAGTAACTTCACAAGTACATAGTACAAGTATTATTACCTTCGATGAAGATTTGCACCGCTGGAACGATCTTATCCGGTCTTATGCAACGAAGTACCGGCAAACGCTCGAAGAGACTCAGCCGTTGAAACGGTGCGGGAACTCGAGCTCGTTCGGGTCTTTCCGAGTCGAAGAATTCTCTCCATTCGCTAACATTGCTTAGAAACGCTTCTCGGATACCCTGGAGCATTGAAATATACACTGCTTAAAATAATCACGGCATAGAAAAATTTTGCTGAAAAATAGGCCAAATTGGATTGACGATAACTTGGTCAAAAATTCAACAACGCCTGCGGACTCTGAAAAATTATTTAAAACCATTCCGTAAACGGCGAAAGAAGGATTGAATCTTCCTCTTTAAAACAAACAAAAATTCAAGTTGCTACGATTTTTCGTTCCGAAGTTATGGCACTTTAAACCAACCGTTCCATTTTCGTGGCTATCGTACCGGCGGCATGGGTATTAGCCAATGGGCACCACAAGGAGCTTGCCGGTCGGATTTTGCCCATCATGTGGGTAGTATTCGTGTTTGTCGCAATATAGGAGTCACTTTAAGTTTAAACTATAGCTTGTCATTGATCGTGGGAATTCGGCGGTATTTGGTATTTATGGAAATTGGCGAATGAAATTTGCGTATGTTTAGGTAATCAGTCATAGCGTTTGTCAACAAGAATTGAAAACGTTTTCTATGCATTATTGTCCTAAGCAATACAAAGAGAACACGTACAGTCCTTCGATACATTCTTGGAAACATTCACAGAATTCATTTTTTGACAATTCTGTGCTTTCGAACATGCGGCCAGTAAAAAAAAATCAGCGGGAACAAATTATAGCCCTCATAAGTGATGATTTATTACAATCGCACCTTGCAAGACTGCTGACAAATGGGTAGTGCCAATACCAGCGGTACGATAGCCACGAAAATGGAACGGTTTGTTTAAAATGCGATAACTTCGGAACGAAATATCGTAGCAACTTGAATTTTTGTTTGTTTCAAAGAGGAAGATTCAACCTTTCTTTCGGCGTTTACGGAATGGTTTTAAAAAATTTTTCAGTGTCCGCAGGCGTTGTTGAATTTTGCAAATTTTGACATGTCAAACATGCTCTCAGTTTTTGGAGTTTGTAGCAGCAGGCATGCATCGAATTTAAATTTCAAATACAGAAATCGAAAGTAGAGACTTCAAGCTTTAATTTAAAAAGAATCGTAATTTTTTGATTAATTTTGACCAAGTTATCGCCAATTCAATTTGGCCTATTTTTCAACAAAATTTTTCTATGCCATGATTGTTCTGAGCAGTGTACAATGCATTGAATGTAGATTTATTGTACATGTATATCGCGACCAACTATCATTACCAACCGAAAATCCTGGGATGTCGTCGAGTTTGCATAGTTCATCCCATTGAGTGTTCGGCAACCAATCTGTTGGATTGGTTCGCCGATTTTCCGCAGCAACACCGCCCGTTAACAAAAATAGCCACTGCTCGATCGGAATTTTTCCCGCCTCTTGCAGTAGATTTATTGACAAAAGTAGGGCGAACAAAAGTTTGTCCTTCTCGAAGAGAGACCTGCAGACGTTCAAGTAGAGCGAATAAGTAAAATACTTGATAATGTCTTTTAGCCGTTGCTCGTGGGTTGCCGTCGTCGTCACCACCGTCGCTGGCTGGGTGTTTTCGATCGCGCGCTCATACAGGTTGGCGAACCACATCAACGAATACTGATACATTGGATCGATGTTCGCCAACGCGGCTAAAAAGTAGGCAAACTCATGAATCTGGTCAATTCGATCGACCGATCGCAAGAAAAGCTAATTCTAATACCAGTAGTAAAGAAAAGTATCGTCGAATGGGTGGCGACTGGTCTGTATTGCAGTCTAGCGGCGTCGATTGACTTTTCTGTCAATTCCGCGGCTGCTTGTTTCGTCTGAATGTCATTGCTGAGGCTCTTCGAGGACGTTAACATTTCAACAGCTTCTTCGTCATCGAGAAGAGTTCCTTCAGCGACGGAGAGAATTTCAAGAATTTTATCCTCCGTTTCGCTGAGCAATCTATCGGCAGATTGGCAATTAGATTACAACGGATCGATGTAAAAACCCGAATTCCCACCTTTTGTTCGTGGCGCTCTGGATGATCAGTGCATTTTTCTCAGATTCGAGTTCCGGCTTTTCCTTCGCCACAACGATCCCGAGAAGTTGATCCTCCAAACCGTTGGACGTTATTCCAAAATTCACCAAAGTTACTTTGACAGCCACTTCGGGTAGATAATGCGGATTCCGGAGTTTCGTCGTAATGTAAAGCCTTAATTGGGCGATTGGCATTCGTTCATTTCGAGTAATATACTGACGGAATCTGACAATGAGAATAAGCGATCGACTCACCGAAAATTCAAGCTGTATTCTATTGTAGCTTCGCCAAATTTGATGCAGAGAGTGCCGCCCTGCTTAAACGTCTGTTTCAGAAGTATCGATTCCAACGAGGCATCTAAATCCTCACCAATGTTTTCCAACAAGACCGGCTGGCCAAATTGTACCGCGTTTTCCAAAACTCTACAATAGTCAGGCTGAGTCTGTCGGACGATGCTCAGACCATTTTCTTTCTCCATATTCTTTATCCATCTGTTGGCTTGAATCTGGGGATCGATCATTAACGGCCACCTTCGCGCGTTCCTATTCCAACGAGCAAAATTGTAGTTCAGAATATGAATATGCACAGTTACTCGATTTAATATTCGGACACTCTTCGAAGCAGTGTAATTTTTTAGGTAATAATCCAAATGACTCAAAATTGTTTATGAGCTTAGAACAAAAGGTTGTCTTCGTGATGTCTTTCGTCAATTTTGTGAAATGTGTATTTTTTACTGATTATAAGGAACACAAGAAATGAGAGATTTTTAACTTTTTTATCTCAATATTTTTTGAAATTTTAATACATAGGTTTAATAAATCGGAATAAGTTATATATATCCTAAAAATATTATCAAAATCGATTCACGGTGTAATGAGTTATGATTAATCAAAGAAACCTAAAATAATCGATTTTCATGATTTCTGACGAAAAACCAAGATTTTCGATGAGTTTTTAGCTTTTTTGATTCATCATAACGCATTACACCGTCGTTCGATTTTGACGAAATTTTTGGGACACCTATAACTTATTCACGTCAAGGCTTTTCTCTCTGTTTTCTCTCCGTGAGACTGTTTCTACTTACTTGACGATAATCGCATTATCGATAGAAAACGAGTCATTCGGAAGACCAAAAACGTTCCATGCCCTTACGGAAACCGGATCGACAAGAATGTCCCGCATCTGAAAATTTCCGTAGGAGCAAACGATGCCTAAAGTGGTAGAGTGCTTGAGCCACTCGGCGATTTGACGCATTCGATACGGCATGGTGAACGGACCAAGATAAGCCACTATACCGGATCCGATAATTATGTCGCCGGTCAATCGATGGTATCTGTGTACATATGTTACACGATTGTCTCCTACTTTCTTCTCACATTTCTACGCATCTACCAATTATTTATCAAAGCTACCTCTCTTCCATGTTCTTTGCCATTTCTGACCATCTGCTATACTCGCCACCAAGACCACCGATCAGTTCCTCGGCGCGCTTCAGTTTTGTCTCGCAATCGGCAACGCGATCGGACATTGCTTGAAAATCTGCCTTCCTCTGTGCGAGCTGGGACTCGACTCTTGATAACTTTTCCTACAGGAAGAAAGGATTCGTGTATTCGATAGTTCTCGAATTCTTCCCAGTGCTGTTGCCATTCCCTTTTACCTGTACTTGACGCAGCTGTTGTCGTTTTGCCTCGAGCTGCTGCATCGCTTGATTGTAAATTTCTTGTGCTTCCGCCAAGGCCTTCTTCTTTGGTGCGATTACCTTCGCGACCTTCTCGTACTCGGACATGGCATAAATCCACCGGCAAAGGCCCTCGCAGGCCGTCGACACTTTCTTAACTTTCTCTGGGTCGAAATCCGGATTTGTCAGATAATCCCTTCGTATTCTCTTAATTACGTTCTCCGAAATGTTCTCTTTGTCGAAATTGAGCAGCGAATCGAGAAACTTGGTATCGCTGATCATTTTCAGAGCAGACCTCCAATAATCGTCATAGGACGTACCGTCTCCTCGTGGTACTCTTTCCGGTTTGATTTCCTGCGTGAGAAGACAATTGTGCGTAACTCAACTCAATGCAACACGACACAACTCGACGCTTACTTTTAGGACGCAAACACTCTCGAGAACCAATTTCACCCCATACGGGGGATTCTTCATTGCCTTCACCACCGCGATATCGGCCAATGTAAGAGTATTGAGAGCAGTTTGGGCAGCTAACAGGATTGGCATTGCCTCTGCCAAATTTGCATCGCATTCCGCCCTGATTGCGGATGCTTCATCCGCCACTACCTGTTATTTGCTTCTTCATTACATTCTCATAATAGATGAATCAGATTTATCTTCCGTTTCTTCGCGTACCTGTGCCGCAGTTTCGTCCACCTTGACGATTTCCTCGACTCTTGCTACTTCTTTCTGTTCCTTCTCGACATTTTGTACTATCGTTTGAACATCTTCGGTCGCACGGACCAGTTCTGGTTGTAACGTTCTGAGGGTTTCCTGCATCGTGGTTACCTGTTGCTTCGTACCATCCAGCTGATCGAGGCCACCCTCGTAGCGAGTTTTGGCGCGGACAACCTCCCTGATGGGCCACGATCGACATATGCATTAGTTTTCCCAATTCGGTTTAAATAAGGAACTCGATCGCGACCAATACTCACTCACGCTTTTCCTTTAGCAGATCCTTAAAAGTGTTGATCATTTCGAGATAGGACGCAGGGGTGATATAGGTTTGTCTTTTTAATCGAACGAAGAACTCGGTGCTGAGCTTTTCCGTGGAGACGTGAAAGAATTGACAGAGCTCGACGCCAGCAATCTTCTCCTGGTCCGTCAGGTCTACGCTCGAAAGAAACCTGCTTGCGACCGCTTTCAACGCGTCTTCCGGCCACGGCTTTCCATGAATCGACAATATATCCACGTATTGGAAGTGCATATGCACAGATAGTACGTATAATATACGATTCATATGTACTTGCCACTTACCTGGAGCCAGTCTATTGTGCAGCAATTGACCAGAGCCGGAAACTTTCTGATACGATTACGGAAATCGTTTCCGATCGGCGACATTACCAGAACGATATGCAGTTGATCCCGTGTTATTTGAACGAACAAATTGAAGAGCGCAGCCGCGCTACCATCCGTCTGTACACTCCGATCTCTTTGACGATCAACCTGTCGCATCTTTTCGCAAATTTCGCTCTTTTCATCGGCGGTGAATATATTCGGCACCTGTGTGAACCGCGAAATGCGAAACACGATAAATTGGGGAAAAGGAAATGTAAGAGAGAGAGAGAGAGCGGATCAACGAGGCAATGGAATAGCTGACCTCGCCGTAGTTGAGCATGTTGCTGATATCCTCGAGGAAGGTCTCTCGCTTGATTTGCGTATCGCTGAAAAGAAAGGTCGAGTGTAGTTCGGAGCTGCTCGCCTTCCTCGTCATCTTCTTAATATCTTCATGCCATTCCCGAGTCCCGTACTGTTGGCCAATCTCTACTTGGAAGACCTCGTAATCGGAAATATGGGAGGCCAACCGCGTCAAAGAGCGTCTACCCGAACCACCGAGGCCTACCAGAAGGGCGTGGCTCCGTGGTTGCTTCAAGATTCGACAGATACGCGATAGATGCTCGATTGCGAATCTAAAAAGATATCCGACACATTCATATATTGCCCATATGTGACTTGGATAACGTGTGTATATCAACGTAGGTAGCGAAATACCGGAAGAGGACTAAATTCATCGGTTTCTTCGTCATGGCGTTGTACTCGATTAGATAGGTTTCGATGATTTCGCGCAGCTGTTCGGTATCCGCTACCTCCTGATACAGTCGGGTGTCCGCCTTTGCGTCAGCAAAGTCACAGTAGAGCAGATTCCTCAGATCTTGTTCCTCAATCTGCTGCAAAATTTTTGAGGATGCGCTCACAATTGCAAATTCAACGTTTAGGTCTATATCTCTGTCTATATCGATGTCTACATCTACCTTCGAATCGCTGGATAACAAGTTGACGAAAAGTTCTTCCATTGACGTTTCCATTCTCTCGACTAAACTGGTGCGGATTTGCTCGACTAGCCACCGACGATCCGTGTCCTCGATCAGCCGATCACCGAAAACCCGGAGGATTTCGTGTACCCAGAGCCTCTTGATGCTCGCGAGGGTCCCCATGGTTTCCGGTACGGAGAGTAGAACGCCCTGCCGATGCGACACAAAACCGGTACATAGCGATTGTGTCTGACAATTCGTAGACTTACGATTCGAACTAATTACCTGAATCACTCGCGAAAAGTCCCGTAGGTTGAAGACATAATGACACTTTTTTGGAGTAGGCAGCAGATTCAGAAGACTTTGCTTGTATACGTCCAACGTTGCTAGAACGATCTGATCGATACTTGGATCAAATTCCTTGCTAAAGCCTCTGTGGTGGAACGGAAGAACGTTAGAAAGCAACTATTGGCGACTATCTGATTAATTCGTGCAATGCGTGCCTTGTATCGAGATGCCAGAGGACAATTTTACTAAAGATCGTTATTAGTACCCGGTCCTCGAATTCGGATATCGTTAACGTAACAAAGTGTCGTTTGAAACGAGGGGTAACGTCTCTGCCGCCGGGAAGAGGCGATGGCATCGCGCAGATCAAGTGGACGTCTATCAGCTTTATCACCGTGGCATCTTTTAGATCGTACCACTCGCCACGATCCAACCATTGACGCAAAAGTTCAATAGGCGGCTGTGCACCAAACTCTTCTTTCATCGGCATTGAGACATCATCGACAAAGATGATCCAACGTTTTCCTATCGGTGGCCCGTATACACCCTTGCGCCTTCGATCGAGCTTACTCATGATTGTGTCTTGCGTTTGATTCGCGCCTGTCTGCGCGGAAAAGGTTACGAACAAGGGTTTGTTGGTTGCTGGCTCGTTGCTCCTCAGCAAAAAGTCCGTGATGTACGCTGACTTGCCAGTGCCGGTTGGACCAACAAATAGCACTGGCTTTCCCTGGCTCATCAACAGCCGGAAGAGACCAGTGTATCGAACAGTTTCCACCGTTGGCACAATTATTTGATTCACCGGGATGTCCCGAGGTATCGGAGATTCGTTAGCCAGTTCATCGGACCAGAGTTTCCACTTGCCTTTACCCTATAACAAAGAGTCAATCTGCTACCAATCGCCGTTTCATGGGCTGACAATGAATCGAACCTTACCTCCCGAAGGAATCTGTAATCGAAAACCAATTGATGGCGAGGCATCACGAAGATGTACGGCTTTTCAGGAGGAGTCACGCGTTCCCGCAATCCAAATTTCTCGAGAAGCTCTAGGGGAAAATCTCGCTCGAGAAGGCCGCGAAATAGGATGCTAAAGCTCTCACGGGATCTTGCATCCAAGGTACCACCCAAACCCCAGATTGCCGAGAAGAAGAAGGATCCCTGATCGAACGATCGGGGCCATTCATTCGTCGTAGAGGAATAGAATTCCTATTAATCATACGGTTTCCCTATCACTCGTTACCTCGGTTTGTGCGCGCACATCCAGGTCCTTCATGCTCTTTAGCAACTGATCATCTCGCCAATCCTCAATAAAGCAGTCCATCAAGCGGGTTACCGAACGCACGAGATTCGCATCAGGCATTGGGCACAACTCCTGCTTTCCAAAAGAGATAATGCAAGTTTTCGGGCTGAAATAGCGTGTGTTTACCGTATCGTAGTTGTACGTACGTACCTTAGCCGTATTTCCATGGCGCAACCAATACAGAATTGGCTTGCAAAATCGTTTAAAAAGCGACTCGTGAAGAAACTTCAAGAGCCATGGATCGAGCTGTTCCGGTAAAGTGGCTATCCACGATTTGACTAAAGGATCCCAGCCCAACGAGCCAGGCTCCATATAAATCATACCTGCGAAACGTAATGGCTATGGTATTTGGTAATATTACTGGTATTCGAAAAATGCCAAAAGTGGGACCATTACGAACCACAACGAGAAACTGTCGCTGGAGACGCCGCGTCCAAGTCCATCGTTTCGAACAACAAATTGGTGGTAGGTGCCAATTGGATGATCTCCCCGCTCATCAGACAGAGCTTTTTATTGTCATCGAGAACCGTGTTCATGCTCTCGATCCATACAGCGTCAATTGGACCGTCGAAGATTAACCACTTTCGATTCGGATTGGTGGAAGTGGCGAATCCTCGGTATCCAATAGCGAGAATCCCATCCGTCCACTCGTGAGAAGCTGGATCGAATTGTCCATAAAGTTGACTGAGACTCACTGCTTTTGGATTTATCACCATCGTTTCGACTCTGTGCTCATCCATCGCAAGGTTCTAGAGGTTTAGGAACAATGCGAGAATCATTCGTTACTCGTCCTTGCGAAAGTAAAGTGATTCTATCGTCACTGCTCACCCGCTCTTCCGATATTTCGAGAGCTTTCGCCAAGGCACTGTAAGAGGCGGTCTTTCCGGCGAATGGCAATCCGACAATCATGAAACCGTGCCGCACAAGCATCATCTCGTATATCTGTTGTATTTTCTCGAGGAAAAAGCTGCTGCAATCGACGTTCATCCCTATGCATGCCTCCTCGATGCAACGATTCAAATCCTCGTAATCGGCGTTGGGTAAAACAACACCAGGAAAGAGATCAGACATGATTCCCTACAACAGTGAGATTCACGACACTCTTGTTATTACGCGCTTTCGATGGATGGGCCATCTCACGTTCTTACGTCAAATAGTGGCAAGTCCTCGTGTAAGAACTTGGGCACATTCACGTCCCGGATGCTACGTAGGATCAAGATATTTTCGCTTTCACGCGGATACTTGATCTTGAGGCTTCCAGCCGCTATTAGAACCGCCTTTACCGCCCGCATTCCGTAATCGTAGTGATTCTGACTGGACAGTTGCTCCGAGCACAATCTGTAGGTCATCACTATTTTCACGGAGAGTGGTCGAGCCTCGTAAAATCCGTACGAGTAGAGAGTATTTTCCGCGATTAGAGCGTAATCAGGCACCTAGAGACGAAAGTCGAATATATGAAGGACTTTGCCAGTTTCATCCCCAGTTCCCGATCGTACCATCATGGCTACTGGCCGAAAGAGAGCCTTAAGGTTGTCCGGTAACTCGCTTCTTCCGGCGTAACCGGGATTCATGGTGATGAAAACGGCACAAGTCGGATCCAATTTGAGTTCGGTGCCCTCGAAGAGAATCTCCTGCTTGCCGGCATTGATGTCCCTTTGGATCGTCAAGATTTGCTGGGCCACTACCGAGAGGACTTCCAGATCTATTCGATTAAACTCATCGAAGCAGGACCAAGCGCCGGTACTAGCCAAACCCTGAAAACGGAGAAGGAAAGAGAGATAGAACGAACGATCGAGTCGAACAACTATTTACATTCAGCAACATTGCGAACCTTGAAAAATTTCCCAAGCGCGAGATAGTCGAGCCCTTCGGAACAATTGAAGACAACACACTGTTTCGCGACGGCTTTGGCCAAGTCCTTGGTCGTTTCTGTCTTTCCTGTGCCCGCTGGGCCCTCAGGTGCTCCGCCGAGATGAAGACTGAGCGCGCCGAACAGAGTCCGGTAGCATCGGTCCGTCAACGGGGTGATGACGAGCCGTGGTGTATTGCCCAAATACTCGTAAGCGTACTTGAGCCAAGTGTTGACCATGGTGCTGCGTAAATCTTCCTCCTGCGAGTAGCCAGGAGGAGCCAGAAAGGATCACAGACATAGAGAAATTATACAATTATGTAGAATACGGAAGGCATTCGATTCTAGACTGGCTTGCGATTACTTACGATCCAGTGATATCTCAACTGGCACAGCCACTTGAAATCGGTAACTGTGTTGACCTGTTGACGGTGCAACTCAGCCACCACGTCACGGCTATGCACATCCAGGGTAACGAGGGCTTCTACGTATTTACGTACGTAATGTATAGGTATGTACAATCTACATACAGGATGGGGGAAAAAGATAGAAACACCTGAAGATCTTCTGAGGAAAGTAAAGTTTTGTAAACTTCAATATGGTTTCCTTTATAATTCTATTTCGTTCTTTTGAATGAAGTACTCAGTTTTTGGGACCAATGCTAAGAAAGGTCCCAAATCGAACCCAACTTAAAAATTTTAAATGGAAACCCCGTATTTTTGATTGCAGATTTAAATCCTACGGGAAATTTTACGTCTGAATATGATGTTTCTTAATATTAAGATAATTAATTCTTTGAGCCTGAAAATGGGCCCGAAACATTGAAAACTACGAGCATTCTGAAATCGTTTAAATTTATTAAACCTTACTACGGTTTCTTTTGTCATTTCATCCTTTCTTTCGAATGAACCTCAGATCTTTAGGTATTTCCATCTTTTTCCCCCACCCTGTATAAAAGAGGGGTAATTATTTACAATTGGGCACTCCTCATAAATTTGGCTGAAATTTGAATGTGTAGTAGAGTTGAATGCGTATATGACAGATCTGCAAGTAAAAATTGTCGCTCTCTTTTCGTTTTCGAGTTATTAACAATTACATGAAAAATATTAATTTTTAAAATCCTCTGTAAAATAGTGTCCACTTGACCGATTTGGCTGAAATTTGAATATGTTGTACTCTTCGATACGTAGATTGCAGATATGCAAATAAAAATTGTCGCTCTCTTTCCGTTCTTGAGATATCAATAATTATGTTAACTAATTATATAACAATAGGTAGCGCTTTGCCGATTTGGCTGTAAATTAAATATGTTATAGAGCTCGATGCGTAGATGACATATTTGCGAATAAAAATTACCGATCTCTTTCTATTCTTAAAATATTAATGATTATATGCGCGAATATGCACTATTCTTTACAGGCACTCTATGAAATACTGTTCTCCTTATTGAATTTCATGCATTATCATTATATTATACGTTAGCGCCCCCTTCACCTCATCTGGCACTGACCTGACCTGTGACTGTAAAGCATAATGAGGCTTATCACGTTTTACAGTTGCGCCCCCTTCCTCTCATCTGGCACTCACCTGACTTGTGACTATAAAACGTATTAAGTGTCATTAGGCTTTACAGTCACAGGTCAGGTCAGTGCCAGATGAGGGGAAGGGGGCGCAACTGTAAAACTTGATAAGTTTAATCATGCTTTACAGTCACAGGTCAGGTCAGTGCCAGATGAGGTGAAGGGGACGCTAACGTATAATATAATGATAATGCATGAAATTCGATAAGGAGAACAGTATTTCATAGAGTGCCTGTAAAGAATAGTGCATTTTCGCGCATATAATCATTAATATTTTAAGAATAGAAAGAGATCGGTAATTTTTATTCGCAAATATGTAATCTACGCATCGAGCTCTATAACATATTTAATTTACAGCCAAATCGGCGAAGCGCTACCTATTGTTATATAATTAGTTAACATAATTATTGATATCTCAAGATCCCAAAGAGAGCGACAATTTTTATTTGCATATCTGCAATCTACGTATCGAAGAGTACAACATATTCAAATTTCAGCCAAATCGGTGAGGAGTGCCCAATTGTAAATAATTACCAAAAGAGGCATTGACTACTCTTTCGTCGTATCTTGTGTTACCTAGGGTGGTGCGATTTTGCTTCGACAAATAGCCACGTATGATTTCGACGATTTCGGTCAACTGTTGTGTGCAGACGCGAAAATAGTTGTCCAGTCCAGTAGAACCCTTCGGAATGCTCGCAGCTACATCCGCTGTCCAGTAGAGTTTGCTTACGCAAAGAACCACTTGTCCTGGCCAGACCAATGCCCATTTTGATCTCAGGCTACTCGGGAACGCGTCTTTTGCCTGTTTCACCTGGCACCACGCAGAACTTTCATCTTGGAACTTTTTCGATAACTCCTGACTACATACATACCTGGGCCCTTACGCTGCTCTTCATGTCCAGCTCCAGTTCGAGAAGCCATTTTTCGACTTGTCCGTTTGCAGTCTTTGTATCAATCGTAAATTCAAGTTGGATCTCCTCACCCTCGGACGATATCATCGCTGTCGCCTCCATCTCATCGGTAAAGCTCAATTTCGCGATGCCTTCGAAACATTTCCTCAGGTGTGGTTGTACTCTGCAGATATCACGTCATTGAAATCGTCATTGAAATCGTCATTGAAATCGTCATCCATCGGGTAACCCACCTCGTCGGGTCCTTAGTTTCCGATAGTATTTCTAGCAGCTCGTCGTTCGAGAGAAAAAAGAAACGCGGAAAGAAGAGCCGCTTCTTCTCAAGATAGGCGGCTAGACCCTTTTGCACAAGGTCCAAAAGATGCGTGCACTTTTTCAAGCGGTCAAGCATTTTTTCAATTTCAACCACCGACATTACTCTTGGATCATCGGATACCGCCAACATAATCTCTCGCCAAATCTGTGGAATAAGTGTTTCACCTTGAGCCCTAAGTATTACATACAAGTACGCGTTATGTATTTTGTACTCGAGTATACGCGCACTTTGTCAACTGCACTGAACCGACGTCCTTCCTCAGGCATCTGCTGTTGGATATCGGGCGAGAAGAAAATTGGCTCGAGGTACATCCAAGTTGCTTGTACCTTTAACCAATAATCCATGATATCTTGCAGTAAGACCAACTTTGTTTCCCACTCTCTGTGACAGAATGCAAGGTAAGTGTAAAAGTTTCACAGAATACAGTCTACATACATTAAGTACACTCACAATGTTTCCTTTTCGAACGGGCGAATGTAAACAGAATTTTTCATGGTTTGAGCTTTTGTTAGATGATCGTCCAATAACGATTGAATTTCGTCGATGCTCGAAATAACGTAAGTACCAGTGTCCCGATAAGGATTCACTGTAAACGTCACGTCTGCCCAATCGAGATGCATACGCACCAACGCCTTCTCCAGACTGCCCTCTTTACTGGCAGCATCCGATATCTTTTGAAATTTCACCACGTAATCGGCCAGGCCATAGTCAAGGATCTACGGGCAGAATTTAGATGTTGCAACTGGATCAGATGGGATGTCCTATAACTTAGCCCAGGCATTCCCAACCTGCGGCCCATTTGAAGAGTTTTTGCGGCCCAGTTGAAGTTTTTAACTGTCTACATTATTTTAGACATTTGGACTTAGGCCCTCAATACGTAAACCGTAGCCATAAATCAAGTAGGCAGCTCTAAATCAGCAGATATATCAAACTGATTTACAACTAAATTTATTGGAAGTCTAGAACCTCTGGTATTGTCAGAAAATCTTACAATACCTTGGCAATGCGCGTTACAGCAGCGTTTGGAACTACTTATCGTTGCGAATCATTTTTTTCCAAATTAAACTTGGTAAAAACAAAGTATCGCAGCAGGTTGCTCGATAAAAATATGACAAATCAACTACGATGCGCGTCGACTAAATTTTCGGTTGATATTAAAAAAGTCTCAAATAAAATACAAACACAAGTGTCACAATAATTGTTAGGTAATAAGATATTTTGAATGTTGTACGATAATAAAACGCCTTACTTTCGCCAAGCTCGTCGTCGAATCGACCTTTATCGGAAAACCGACAATTTCCGACACTTGCTCCCAATGACGGCTCTTGAATGACGGATTTCCAAGAGTCAGGATCACTGGCATGTGTTCCTGGAATTCCTCGATTTTTCCTCGCACGGTTTCGGCGAGCTTCCTTGCGATGGGCTCTTGAAAAGATTTTTCCAATTTGTAAATCGTCCGATACGCCGCTCCGGTTTCGGTCTCGATCGCTTCTGGATCGTGAGTGCCGATCATCGAGGTCATCCAGGTATCGTAATTCGCGAGGAATTCGCAGCCGGCGTCGTACAACTTTTTGTACGGCAACAACTTGTCGGTGATCTGGGAATGCAAGCCACCGGATATCAGCGATAGAATCAGGGGTAAAATCAGGGATAGATTTACCTGTTTCCGTTGGGGATACTGGGAGGTTTCCCATTGAAACATCTCCTCCTCTTCGTTGAAGCGCTCTATCGTGTCGAGTGCCGCGGTCAATTTTTGCTCGAGACTGCTAGCCTTCTTCTTGTACCGTTCTATTTCATCGATGTTACCCCAATACTGAAGTTCGTCGCAATATTTCGCATAGATTTGGAGCTCTTTCTCGAATTTTTCAATCCGATCTCGCAAGCTCGCCTGGTACTCTCCGGTCTTGCTCGCAACTATTTCACGATGCTTCTCGAAAACCTCCGGGAGTGTTCGATACCTTCCGAGAGAAGCAGCCGCGTAAATCGGCTATCAAGATTGTTCATTGAATCGACCACGCCTTATACTTACTCGTTACTTACCACTGAAAAGCAAAGTTATTTGTCTTTAGTTCGACGGGACTGAGAGCCGAGTAGTCCGAAAGAAACAAGATGTACTTGGTCACTTCTCGCAATTCGTCTTCCAACTGATAGACGGTTTTCGTCTCGGCCAGCTCGATGAACTTGCGCAACTCTATTAATTCAGAGGTATCGACTGGTAGTTTTAGAGCGCGATCTGCAATATCCTGGTAGACTGTTCCGATTCTGCGAACGAATTTCGAGCCAATCGTCGTTGCGAAATATCTTACGTTTTCGCTAATTCTGATCCATAACCCAACGCATAACCCACCGACGCATTTTCTCCTGATAGTCGCCAATCATTTTCGCCAACAACTCCTCTCGAAGGCGAGATGCGTTGAGGGCCATATGGTCGATCAGGTCACCTCGGTGGACTTCAAAGAGACCTTCTCCTGCCAGAGTGCGTTCAAACTCAAATGGAATTTCACGGATCAATCGATCGTATCGCTCGATCG
Source organism: Trypoxylon attenuatum (assembly GCA_963989405.1). Taxonomy (NCBI): domain Eukaryota; kingdom Metazoa; phylum Arthropoda; class Insecta; order Hymenoptera; family Crabronidae; genus Trypoxylon; species Trypoxylon attenuatum. The sequence goes on along the minus strand of OZ022490.1, from coordinate 15,576,087 downwards.
TCTCACGATAGCTGCTCAAGTCGGATTTCCGGCTGTCGGTTAAGAAAGCCTTGACCCGTTCCGCTTCCGAACCTGGTCCTTCCCCGAGTAATCCTATATATTTTTCGAATTGGCCAATTTGCGATTCGGGTCCGAGCCTCGCCTGCCTTACTAGCTCGTTGATCTCGTGCGCTCGTTCCGTAACGTAGTCGTTCGCGATTACCGGCTATATCCGCATAATTCCCATTACCAAAAAAATCAGTAGCCTAACGAGGAACAGATTCCACTCACCAACAAAACTCTGCTGTTCTCCATTCGAATGGCTAGTTGCATCTTGAATTTTCTTTCCACTCGAGGAAACTCTCCTACGATCTCGAGGAGCGAGCCCAACAGCGAGGAAAGCGCCTCGACGAATGATTTGAACGACGGTTCGAATATAATTTGGCCAGCTTTTCCACTCAGACGAATCTCAAAGCCCCCAAACCCTTTGCACTGTCCAAGATTTGCGGTGAAAGAGAAGAAAAAAAAGCAGAATAAGGAGAAAGAGGAAGAGGTGAAGCGTGCGATCTACCCCTCTGCCAACTTACACTCGCCTTCTTTAGGCAGTCAACGTATTCCTCCATCAAGGCGACACAAAAATCTCGCAATTGATTCTCCATGAGAAAGGCAATGCAATTGAAGAATCTTTGAAAACCCGAGTCTGGCTCTTCCGAAAATCGAGGCACTTCGCCCCGCTTCAGTGCCTGCAAACCGGTGCGCAACGAATCAAACAGATGAACCCACCGAAGATCATTATCAGTGGTGTCGTCTTACCGTACTTAAGATGCTCTCAACTTTTGCATACCAACATTCCAATAGTTCCCCTCTAATCTTGCGACAGATTTCGGAGAATAGACGTTCGAAGCTCCCTAAGCTATACGTAAGCTCGTGAAGCGCAAGTTGTCCGAGTTGGTCAGGTCTCGAAAATCGTTTCGCCTCGATCTTGATCGCATCTACACCGAAACACATTACGGGAGGAACGTTAAAGCCGATTTGGAAACTTATTGTTTTTCGACTCGAACTTACATTCCCGATACCAGCAATCCATTAGTTTTCGTACGCATGGTCGATAGAGAACGATTCGCCGCTCAAGCCTCACCATTGTGCGCCGATATTTCTCCTTTCCCATTCCTCTAATATCACGAGAATCGAAACGTTCCTCGATCCTTGGCATCTTCGGCATCCGTGACTCACACGATTCTTGCCAGCACCATCCCGTTTTTCGGTCAGTTATCATCAGATCAACCACCGATCTCTTTATACTACTCGCATATTCGGCTTTTACATCCCTCATTAAGCGAGCAATAACTTTTCCAAATCGCCTCCGCCATGCCTCCGGGATCCTGGCTAAAATATTTCTCTGGAGCGTAGGGTCCATCGGACCAACCTGTTCATCGTCGACAGCATGCTCGACGTAGTAGTAGTATTTCAACAAAGTTAGATCTTCCTCGGTAATGGTTTGTTCCAATTGACATTGTCGATTTCGAAGTTCCGAAACGACCGGAACTCGTTCACCGCATACTTTTGGCTTCTGGTTAGATCCCATACGTACTTGTATACGGACAACAAGAGTGCACAGCAGTGCAAATCAATGCCGATGACTTAGAACACACGAGCATGTATTTGCGTTAGGTTAGTGGTAAAAGTCACGTGTACCCGATCCCCGAGAAACGTAAAGTGACATACGATACGATAACAAAGTAGAACTGACAATCGCTAGAACCGTGGAAATCAGTGGAAATTAGCGGAAATTAGTGAAAGTTGGTGGAAATGTGGGAGTATGGGAATACCACAAAACTATTGAATCAATAACAGGTATCTTTACCATGGTAACACATTGAAAGCGTGGATTGTTCCTCTTCGTATAAAAGTATCATTCGGTTTGATCAAGTTTGATTGTTCCTTTTGGGATTACTTTGTTACGTATGTACATATAGAAAACTATAAAACAAGTAGTATGTATGCAGGATCGTATTTATTTTACCATGTGGTCGTTTGTGCATACAATAAAGAAATTTCTATAGTTAAGTGTTTGCGCAACGCCAGAGAACGATGCATAGATACTATCAATTGAGATAGCTATTAAATCAAACGGCACCACCTGCCCACTCATCCGCTTGCTTACCTACATGCGTACATACAACATACACACACATATACATATATTTCTAAGGACATTTGCACCCTTGTCGCCCACGCAGGCATGCACTCATACGCTGCATCCATTCAAGATATACAGACTCGATTTTTGATTGTCTCTGTTGATTGACACTCGGCCTACGTCGGACTGTAGATACGTTGACATTGGCACTGATTTCGATCCCTCGTGCCGGAACGATAAATAATTGGACAAATTTCAAGACTGGACGATTGTTGATTACTTCAGTCATGCCACCTTGCGCCGCGCTGCAGCACTGGACAAACTACTACATATGTATGTATTCGTATATATTCTTTCTCGTCTGGAATGAAATATCTTTTTTCGAGCAACGATGCCCCAGCGTTACTACGAAAAAGATTTTCCAGTAGAGAACAGGTACAGGGAATATTTCTGACTTTCTTCCGTCCCCTTTCTTTTCACCCCTTTCACTCCCTTCCTCTTCGCAATTCGCATCTACAAAAGTACAGATAGTTTCACCATGAAATTTTAGAAACGCAAAATTGTCTTGTGTTCAGAGCAGAGTTTTTTAAAGAAGACTATGAAAACAAGATTAATCCTTCCATGAAAATACGTGTTTCGACCGGTGGTAAAACTATGTAGCTTCCGCTAGGGCGTCTAAACTACAAAAGAGGCGATTTGTGCACGAGCACGAGCACAAACGAAGGAGCAGGACTGGGACCAGGAGGAGAAATAGGAACAGAAGCACGAGCATGAGAATTGGTAGGCCCGTTTTCGCTTATGCTGCGCTGTGTAGCAGGTATCACTCTTGGCGAACTGAAACCCATACCTGCCCTGGTTCCACTTAGGTCTTAAGGTCTTGAGAAGTGGAATCGGTATGGCGTCCAGGCGAACAACGCTACGGGAAGAATAATCACTCTGTACGAACGTTTTACGTTTGCACAATGCACAGTATGTATCGCTAGTCGCTAGTCGCTAGGCCCTAGTCGCTGTGAGCTCATTCTACATAGCGTTGTATGCATGTGAGGATGTTTTATTACGAAGGAGGCGACATGCACAATGCGATTGGTATGCTACCTCGGAAGCTAGATCACTAGCGTCTCAAGGATGATGATGGCAGTGCCGATAGAATTGTTGAGCGATGGGAGGAAATAACGATTCTTGGTACGATTGGTACTGATGTTCAGAAAGGTGCACAGTGCATACGTATAGGTACTATGCTAACACACCGGAGCAACCGCAGGCACAGGATTCGCAATGGAATCGGAATTTATCACTCTATTGGGTCAGAAACCTTAACTTCTCACTGAAACGTCCGATCCTCATGAACCAAAGCTTAAATCGCGTATTTTGACGTGAAAAGACGAACGGAAAATTATCTGAAAACTATCAGAAACTGAAAATTATTAGATACATCGAATTAGGGACAGCCGGGGGAGGCAATATCCGATGGGAGGAGGATGAACTATGTTAAAAGAAATCCACCCACAGCTGTCCTTTCTTACGTTAGCAATCTACAGATTCTCATTCTGCGTTTATAATTGTCTAAACTGGCTTTTCCTGATCTTCATGGCAGAAGCCTACTGACAAATAAGTAACTAGAGGAAAGAGTTGTTACAAAAGACGTATGGGGAGCGAGGTGAGGATTCAGGGAGGAGGAGTGAAAATTGTATCAGACAGCACGATTTTCAGTCTCGCGACGTACATAATGCTTAATGCGTGATGCGAAATGTGCGATGATAACACGTGTCATGGTGTCAATGGGCATTGTGGCTGGCGCCTGGCACTAGCAGAGTAGCAGACACTAGCGATCGCCACTACTAATCGCTCTAGGATTTACCATTGTCGGTGAAGCATGGACAGAGGGCATTCAATACCCGTGCACATAAGTCTCGGGCCCGATTATTCCACTCGGCGATGCTTCCACTCATTTTCAGTTTCGGACCTGTTTGCAAAATATAGTTATTTTCTAAGATGAGAAAAGGAAAGTTTCCAACTTTTTATCCCAACACTCCAGTTTCAATTACTTACCCTCGCGATTGAGCTCTCTACGTTGACCTCTCTGAAATAATCGGACAAATTTCTAGTGTGATTACTGAAGTAACTAGGGTCACTGAGAGATCTTAAATTATATTGACTTACGTCAGTTGCCGCTTTTCTCTTAAGAGCTTCGGCCGCGGCGCATTCGATGACTTCACTGACAAATTTGCTGGTTTCCCGGACTAGTTCCTCATCTTCTCTCAACGCCTGTTTTCTCGCGGAAACCTCGCTCTGGGCGGAAGCAAAGATTTCATTGATAAATCTATTGGTTTCTCCCATAAGATCCGCATCCTTTTTAAACGCTTCCTTTTGTTGTTCGAGGGTATCGCCACATCGTAAAATTCGATCGCGTTCGATCGCATTCATCCTGCTGCGCTTTCTGGTTGACCCTTCTTGACCTGATTCAGCGCCGGCAGAACACTCAAGTTAAAAGTCTGTACCAGCAGACGATATAGTCTCTACTTCCGTGCTTTCGCCGCGCCGCTTTACGCTGCGGTTCGATTACATGCCGATGCCATCGAACGTTCCTCGATGCTGTTCCAAATCACTGGCGCTTACTTGGAGTCCCGCAAGTATTTACCTTTAAATAGGTAAGAAGTACGAAAAAAATCAATGGATTCTTCCTCCACCTACCCCATATACATATCGATGTATCTATATCCGTACTTATGCTTTTACACGTCAAAAAAGAATGCGTTAATTCACCGCCAACTGTTTCTACATACGCAGTCTAGCGAGAATGTAACTAACAATTAGTAGATAACAACTACTACAACAGACATCGTCACGTCACTCTCGCGCATTGTATCCGTGCAGTTTTAAGATCAAGTGTTCGGGAGAAGATAGTAAAAGAGACGGGATGAATTACACGCTTAAAGTACTCCCGCAAAGAACGGTCCTTTGGGACGTTAAACGTAAGTAACTAACGTATACATAGATACATACGTTCGATCAGTTATGACAAGGACAACCACCGTGAATAGTCGATTAATTCCGTTACTTTGCTGTTGTCGGTGATACGTGACGATGACCTTCCGGTCTCTGAGAGAGGAATTGTGTGCTACAGGTGGTGCGCATACGCGCCTTTCGCGACACACATCGATAACGACCTCATTGCCCATTGCCTTTCCGACAATTCCGACCGTTTTAGAATTGAAAAACCATAGCACCGCATTTTACGATCAACTTATTTCATGGTTCTAGTTAAAAGTAATCGCATACATACGTATGTATGCATGTGTAATCACCTGAAGAAACAAAAGAAACGCTACGACTGATGAGAGCGACAAGTCAAATGAAAGTAACGAAACATCCGTAATCGTAAAGAATGCATAGATTTTTGGTTGTTAAAGGATGGCAAAGGAGCAATTGCGAATACTTTAATAAATACTTTAACATCTTTTGAATAAGGCAGCTTCAAAACTGCTTTTGTGTTGTGCTGCACGGACAATGAGAAACATTGAACTATGTATGATGCGAACAAGCCGACTTGTATCCTACGCGTACTTTATTCTAATCTGCCCATTTTTTTGCTTTGCTTTACTTTTCTGTCTGTTGCTTGACGCGGTTATCGAAGAATTACAAGATGGCTTACAATTAGTGATCTGTCACTCGATATTGCAACATTGGCATGTTGAATTTATTCTGCAAGTTATGTGCTCACATACATACATACATACATACATACATACATACATATGTTGTGAAAACACTAAACCTACCGATCGTATTTACAACGCGTCCACGGTCAAAGCGGCAGTAATTAGTGGTAACGTAACCATACTCCGCAGAATCTTGAGTCCGTCGCAGGTGCCGCCGCCGTATCCGTCACCACAGCCTTGTTCAGACTCACTAGTTGTGTATGTAGAGTTATTGTCGTCAGTACACGCGCCGTGGTCACTTGGACCTAGGTTCGACTGGATCTCTCCCCGGGAACTTGCCCGACGGAGCATGCGTCGGCCGCCGGGTTCACGTCGACGATAACCAGCCACCCCCTTCAATCTGTTTCTGTCTCCTGCCTATTCCTTCCTACTCCTGCCTGCTCCTGTCTACCCCTACCTCCTACCTGCCGTGTTCCTACGTCATCTCTTCGGTTTACGAGAGTTTCAGCTGATTCTCAGTACGCATCCCTCCCTTTCCGTTGTTCGTGCTCTTTCCGCCTCCCCTCCTGTATTAACCCCCCATGCCATGCAAGGTCACGCCAACCAAATTCCGTTTTTTCTTTTCTTTTTTTTTGTGTACATACATGTTTATGGGCTAAACAGGTATTTGCTTACATCGCACACAATACTTAGGTCATGCGGACAATTGATCAAATTATTGATGACTAGTACATTGTATTGGTGATCACAGTGATTATATTATAAGTTATTATATTATGCAAATGAAAATACACGATCTAGATATACTTTTTCCATTGATTTTGCTACTGGATAATATGTATACCTGAAGGTCTACACCAGGTATGCCCAACCCGTGGCCCAGTTGAAGTTTTTAACTGTCTATATTATTTTAGACATTTGGACTCTGGTCCTCAATACGTGAACCGTACCCAAAAATCAAGTAGGCAGCTCTAAATCAGCACATATATCAAACTGACTTACAACTAAATTTATTGGAAGTCTAGAACCTCTGGTATTGTCAGAAAATCTTACAATATCTTGGCAATGCGCGTTACAGCAGCATTTGGAACTACTTATCGCTGCGACTCATTTTTTTCAAATTAAACTTAGTAAAAACAAAGTATCGCAGCAGGTTGCTCGATAAAAATTATTAAATATTACCTTATTAAATATTAAAATTATTAAAAATTATTAACGATTAAATTATCGGTTGATATTAATGAAGTCCCAAATAAAATACAAAAACAAGTGTCACATTAATTGTAAAGTAATTAAATATTTTGAATGTTGTACGATAATAATATATTTTGAATAATTTGTTCTTTTATTTTGATGTGTGCGGTCCGCCTCAGTTTAGAAAATTTTTACTTGGCCCAGCAACCAATTTGGGTTGGGCACCCCTGGTCTATACGAAGGATGAAGGTAAGAACGTAAAAACTAACGAAACAAGTACGAATGGCATGAGTCGCCTGCAATCGCGTGCTACAGCGTGCAGTCGCGTGTTGCCGATTAGGGGGCGGGAAACATGATGGAAATAAGATAGGAGCAAAAGAAAGCGAATCCGCGGAAGGAATGGGGCTAACAGCAGGAAAATAGGGGTTGTAGGGGCGATTGCTAAATATAGCGTTAGATCGATATGGACAAGTTATCTTTGGTTCGTGCGAGCGTACACTACCACCGTTTACGAGTTTGCATCCTGCACTTTGCGCCCTCTCGCTCAGATGTGCGCGCCCATCTTCGCACTTATTCGCACTCGGCCGGTCTGTTACTGTTATCACAGACGAGGTACACGTCCTTTACACATCTTCCCTTGTCAGCCGTGTTACTTCCGATGTTTTTTCTTTTTTGATGCAATTCGCAAACGGTGCATTTTCCAATGCCGCTGAATAATTCGAGCTGCCCGATTACGTTTAAACTTGTCTAGTTCTTTAAGAAATTGCTCGAGTAAGAAACGTTCCTGTTCTTGCCGTAATTGTTGATAAATTGTGCGTTGCACGCACAATTGTTCCTGTAAATCCAACGGATCGTGTGTTCACCGTAGACAGAGTAGACATTTATCCGTAATATACGTACAATTAGTCAGTTACACAAGACGCTATGAATCAACTGTACTCCGAGGTACCTACCTTCGTACTGACCCATTCAGCATCAATGGAATCTTTGAATACGAGAAGGTTTTGTTTCGTTCTGTGTAAAGCACCAATTTCATCATCGTATCTGCGTATGCATTTTGTATAGCGACTTTGTGTCTGAATGCTAAAGCGTCGTGTACCATCGCGTACCGTCGGGTTGAAAAGGTATTCAAGATCTTGATTATTAGGGTTTGCGTTTCTCATTTTTTTTTTATACTTACCGCATCTTTCGTAATTCCGACACGTGGTCCTCATGTTTCTTGGAAATATCTTCGAATTGAGCGCGCAACGAGCTGATTTCTGACAACAATATTGCTTTTTGCATTTCGACTTCCGCTGCCTATCGCGTATAATAGCCGTTCGTAGATATGTCAAATTAAGCAGTATCGTGTTTTTACAGTTCAGAATCGACTTACAGTGGTTATAGTCGGTAATGGTTAAAATAGAGAGCTCGATCATGGCACAGCAGCACAAACTTTGAAAACATTAGCAGTCGATGAAATTGTTTCCATCTGCTGGTAGCTGTTGACGTAAAATCAACTAAAGAGGGCAGGCGGAGTGCAGACTACGGAGCGCAGACGCAGACCTAGGCATAGGAACTATAGGGACTAGGCGACTAACAAGGGTTAGGATAAATGGAACGTGAAACTGATAGAGATGGGAAGTATAGGAACACTTGGAACTTGGAACGTGAATACAGAGGAACGAATAGGAACGTAGGAACCGACGCAGGAACACAAAAGCAAATTGACGGCTGCATTTGTTGCATTTGGGATTTCGGAAGAAAAATCGCGTGTAGAATCAAAGAATCGACCGGGATCGCGAGGATTCGAGCACCTTGATGGAGGAGACGAGAACCGACGCTCGAATGTTCAATGCTTCGAATATTGTAGTTGCGTGTACAGTTGAGTACAGCTAGTGTAGTGGTGAAGTGTGTGGAAGCTATCGTGCCATAACGAGCTGCGGCTACACGACGTGCAACGGTGCTATGATCGCTATAAAACGTAATGCAATGTGACGCGGTGCAGGGTCGTAGGATAGACTGGTGCAAACACTGCAGACTGTAACCAGCGGTGCGATAGCGCGACACAAAAACGCAACGGATGTCAATTGGTGAATTACGGTTGAATCTTACAGGCCTCGTAGCGATTGGTTAATGCTGATCGCTTGTTTGCATGCTTCAAGTTGTGTTTGTGTCTACGCAAGACACACGACACGGAGTCGACGGCCTATCCGCGTAGGTATGTTAAATGATCAAAATACAGTGATAGTTGGTAATAGTGTCAGCTTCAATGAGATAAGGGATTTATCAAAGCTGCATAGCGTAATGCAAGGTCGAAAACGTTGCTCGTAAAAGAAACGAAAATAAAGGAGCGCATAGACAGGCCTCGCTCGTTATTGTCACAATTCGTCAAGGATCCTGCTTGATTCTGCCTGACCCTGCTGACCGTGCCTGTGTCGGCAGTCGACTTTTTGGACAGACCTAAAGCAACGGCGACACCAAGCGACATTTACGACCGTGTAACTCGCTCGCTTGCATCACTCGTGTTAGTCGTACATCGCGTATGTGTCGTATCTACATTCTTCTTGCTTATTTCGGCTTTTTATTGGTTAGGCATCAGCTGTGAGGTGGTAGACGTTAGACGCTGGGCGTAAACCGTAAGACTACACGACACGCGACACTATACATATACGCGGCGTTTCGTTTCATGAAAGAGTGTACGACGTGTGCTATAGCAGTTACGCTTTACTAACCTGCAATTTCAACTCATCTGCACTGTGCACAGGAAAGAAAGTGAAAGCGCGTAAACCGTAACCAGGCGTAAGCAGGCATAAGCTTCACGACAAAAACAAATATGGCGTACCGTGGTGTTAAGGGGTCAGATCCGTTCGTTTCGAAAACATCACGAAACGAGCGGTTCGCACAGATGTCCAAGCAAGAACAAATTATTCAACAGAAGAAACTTGAAATCCAAGCAAAGATGCAAGAACAGAAGGCTAAGGAAGCTGTGGAAAGTTTGAAAAAGACCAACACTTTCGGCTCGAATTCATCTACAAGCAGAGTTAATTCTTCCAAGTGAGTGTATTATTTTTCTTTAATTTCTTTTTCATTTTCGTGGCTACCATCTTCAATAGATATTACAATTCGTTGGGAATTGCTCGGACATAATTCTAATAATTCGTTATGACACTTAAACCTGCCTTCTTAATGTCCTTTGCATAATAATATCGGTTACGTAGCGTACTCAGTGTCGAATGCATAGGTAATCGAATTACGCCCTGTGACCAGTGTGCGTATGCAATTGGTGCCGCGGTGCTTCGCGTTTTTCTTCTTTTTCCCGGGTAATAAATTGCCAATGGCAAGTCGCAGTCTCGTCGGGAGAAATCTGCAGAGAGGGGAATTTCTTATCATTCGTACATGCTTACCGACTTGCGTACGACATGTACTTACTTGCTCATTTGCATTTATATTTATACTTATGCTCGAAATCGAGCTCCGAGCGATTTTGAACTACCGGGAATCGAGCGAGAAGCTTCGTCAACACTAATAGTCAATAGTTTATTGAATTAATTCGATCTATATCGCTGGTTCTACTTTGGCTACAGAAATTTGTACATATTATACGTATACTAGCATGTATGAACATACATATCGTCTGAGTAATATGTGTGAATCAACGTGGGGACATTGAAGGCCTCGTGACTCAAATTGGCGCCGTCCGTCAATTATTCTCGCCGTTGTACGCGGTCTTCTGAATTCCAATGGGTTCTGATTCTGATTCTAATTCTGATTTGTGAATGTATTATGATTATAGGACAAAAGACGAAGAGAAGCCAGTTCTTCCAGCGCAGACGATCAATCTGTTTGCTAATGACGGCAGTTTCTTGGATCAGTTCAAACGAATTTCTAATAATAAGTCATCGAGCAGCTCGAGACTGCAACAGCACCACCACCACCACCATCAAGAAGGAACAGGTCATACTCGGTCAAAGTCCGAGGAGAAGCGCGAAGAAAGGATTCAAGAAAGAAGTAGTACTCGGGAGGAAACCGGTCGGGAGCGAGATTCGAAGCGGAGCAACTACGAAAAAACGGCTCCTCGAGACTGGGAAAATCGACGAGACCGACGAAGAACGGACTCCCGATGGAACAAGAGTTCTGAGAGGCGGCGCAGTTCCTCCTCCAGTCCGTCTCCCAGTCGACGTCGGTCACCGTCGAGTCCGGAACCTCGACGTACCTTTAGTCAACCACCGATCAACGGGCAACGGATGCAGTTTGGTGGTCATCAGCATTGCCCTCCTCACAATCAATCCAGCAGCTTAGGAAATCAGTCGATCTCACCGCCATATCAAACCTTGATACCTCAACCTCAATCCCAATCTCAATGCCAATCCAAACCCCAATCCCAAGCGGAACATCAACATCAACATCAACATCAACATCAACATCAACATCAACATCAACATCCGCATCAGCTTCAACCTCAACCGCTTATGCAGGTCCCCAACGTCCCTCCTCCCAATATTAGAAGCATGGTACCGAACGTTCCGCCTCCCAGTTTGTCCAATAGAATGACGGGTGCAAAAAATCTTCCCACCAGTTATCCGATAGATCCTCGACCGACCGATCCACGAATGCAAATTCCTCCACCACACATTGCGCGACCTCCACCACCAATTCAGACGATCCCGGCAAACACAACGGTTCCGCCACCGAATTTGCAACTCTCCCAGGCCTCACTTCCTTTATCAGCGCTTCAGAGCTTGTCCGGTACGGGATCTGTTCCTCCTCCGGTTAGTTCGGTCCCCTCAATGCCGAATAATCGCTCCGTGGCTGTCTCAATTGCACCAGGAGGGTCGGTAGCAGCCGCGAGCAATACCGTCGTTCCCCCGGTGGCTGGAGTGAGGTCAGGTTCACGGGCTTGCTCTGTGGCACCGCCACCGCCGGCAACCGCGTTGCAACCACCCGGCATACCACCCCCAGGTATTCCTCCGCCCAGTATATTGCCGGGCATGTCCCAAATGCCACCGCCAGCACCACAGTCCCAGCCTCCGGGTCAGCCGTCCAATATCATGCCGATCGCTGGCTCACAACCCATCATGGTCACTCTATCGAATGTACCCCCGCCTAATGTTCCTCCACCGAGCGTCATGCCATCCATGGTAATGCCTGCACCACCCCCGTCAGTCCACGCAGTCCCCTCCGGTATCAACTCAGTTCCGCCACCAAATCTGACGGTACCGCCACCGAGTCTACCACCACCGTCGGCACCTGCTCTGATTCAGGGTACCGTTCCGTCAGCGCAGTCACAAACGTCATCGCAGTCACAATCACAGGCACAACCACTGCCATCGCCACAAGTCCAGCAGCAGGTGCAGCCACAGTCGTCCATTTCCGCGCAAGTACCGCCTCAGACACAGGCCCAGGCTCAAAATCCTGCCCAAGCTCAGGCTCAGGCTCAAGTTGCGATTCAGTCACAGGTCCAAGCATCGGCACCACCACAGGCTCATCTTATCTCCACCAGTTATCCCCTTTCCAATCAGGTAGCTCTGAGCGTAGGGCCGCCAAACGTCCAAATACCGCCACCACCGAGGCCACCGCGAACGGGTTTACGTACATTGGAACATTTAGGTATGATGTGTCGATTAATTTTCGCTGCTCACCGTCCTATGATCCGTAGCAATGCATACCCCCATTTGTCAGTGACCGTTGTGTCACAACTGTCATACCACATTATACACATACGCATACATACGTCTATCTGGCCAATGATAGATGGAAAGTCATTGGCATTATCCTATTTTACGATCACTTCTTCTTCTTCTTCTTCTTCTTCTTCTTCTTCTTCTTCTTCTTCTTCTTCTCTTTCTTATTTCTTGTTGTCCCTATTGCACCAGCAAGACCACTACCTCTACCGTTATATCACTATCACTATCGCTATCACTATCACTATCACTACCGTCATCATCATTATTATTAGTACTCGACTTACGTTCTCCTCGTCCACTCATGATGGTCCTTCTAAAGAGTTATAAAGAGAACTAGTTGGTTGTTACGCATCGCTGACAAATGCTTCTAAGTGTGTCCCGTAGAGGCCGAGCAGCTGGCACGCATCGTGGCCGAATGTGGAGACGAAATCGAGCAAGAAGCACGAGAGAAGAACGCCCAAGATCCTAAATTATGGTAACTACTGTCCTCACTGGTCCATACTTAACTTTTTTCAACGTTTCCTATTGTACGTACAATCCCCATGTACTTACTACCCAACTTCCTAGCCGGTCTTACTGTCTCGCACGAATTTACATGTGTGTTTTGCGGGGTTTTTTCACATTTTTTCGCTCTATTCGGTTTGAGTCGAGATTGTTCAGAAGCACATACATACTTTGTACATAACGCTACGTCCGCTTGAGCTCGGCATTCTATGCACGCGGAAGCATTATCCTCTGTTCTCGTGTGGTACACCTCTTTTCCAAGCGACGATCTAGTCGAACCTTGGAAAACTCCTTTCGGCTTGTTTTGACTCGTTCCGACTCCTTCGGGTCCCGTCTCCTTACCTTTTCACTGACGCTAATTCAGTCTGTAATATTCATTTATAATGTTGAAGTTGGCAAACGAAAAGCTTTCTCCGTGAGGGACAAGCCATCGCAGTTAAGGAAACGTACACTCAATTCACGTGTACTCGCGCTCTCTTGTGCTTACTCCTTATGCTTGCTTGCGATCAATCAGTACTTTAATTGGAGTTGATTCACGGAGAAATTCTATCGAGGATACTTAACTCTGTAGGAGTACACTTTATTCGGCAAAGTTTTAAGTATTGTTTTAATCAAGGTTTCTGCACCAAAAGCAAAGTGCAGCGTATCTGCAGTACAGGGGATTGGTGGCAACGCTGCGAGCAGAAAAGTTTACTGCAAGCGTTAAGGAGGGCAAGAATAGCGGCGCTGAGCCTTATTGTCCAGAAGAGGCTTTCAGCGATACCGAGGAACCCGACAAATCTCAGAACAAACACATTTCTTCTCGTGGTATGTACGAAAAGCTGTAGATAATAACCGCGAGAAAGGATCTCGGAAACCACCGTTTTCCTCCACCCTTGGAATTGTCTTGGCAGATTCAGGGACCAAACAAGAAATGAGAGAGGAGCGCAAAAGGAAAAGGCGCAGCCGTTGGGGCGATGCAGATAACAAGGTTCCTGTACCGGAGATAGGTGAGTCTGTAATAACCAACAGACCAACAGCATCTATCGCTCAACCGGGAATTGCCATACCGGGACAAGTTGGTCAGTCAGCCGCAATGCTCTCATCTTCAATGACCAAAAGTCAACATCCAAAAGGAAGAAATCCCATGCTAACGAAAATTTCAAGAAACGATCCTGCTCTTATACATTATGCCAGGCAGACTTTTGGCACTCTCGATTTAACTGAGGAACAATGGAAAAAAGCGGAAGATCACTATAAGGTGAGCGTCGTATATCATTGTACAATATTCCATAATATGTATTCTCGCTTCATATTCCTTTCTTTCTTTTTACCCTTTACTCTTTTCACAGATAAGCTTGCTATATCAAAACCTTCTGAAAAAAAGGGAAGAAGTAAAGAGGTTGGAAGCGCAGGGAAAACACAAGTACGAGTATGACAGTGACGAAGAGACCGAGGGTGGCACATGGGAACATAAACTAAGATCCGCCGAAATGGAAGCCACTCAAATGTGGGCAGAAGAGCTGACGGCGCAAGCCGAGGGGAAACACCATATCGGCGATTTTTTGCCGCCAGACGAGTTGAAGAAATTTATGGAGCAATATAATGCGGTCAAGGAGGGAAAAGAGCCCGATCTTAGTGACTATAAGGAATATAAACTCAAAGAAGACAATATAGGTAATTAATTGTGTCGACTCTTTTTCTTTTTCTCGGTTTACTCACATTATCGGAAAACATACAGATTCATATATTTCTGAAGAAGCTATACGTAAATATGGGTTCGGCGTCTTCTATAGGTTTTCAGATGCTACAGAAACTCGGTTGGAGTGAGGGACAAGGTTTGGGCAGTGAAGGCAGTGGCCGAGTTGAGCCCGTCAATAAGTGAGTCCCCTTTTTCAGTGTGTCGTAATGTCGCAAACTCTCATTCACATACGTATCTTCATCCGTTTCATCTCTGTTTTAGAGCGACCAATAGATTGGATAGCGCGGGTTTGGGATCTGAAAGGCCAGATGGAGTTTCTCAGTATGACGATGAGTTTGACGCATACAGAAAGCGGATGATGCTTGCCTATAGATTTAGGCCTAATCCTTTGGTAAGCGATTCAAATATCGTGCAAGCTAGAAGTTGTGTAATTTTTACTTCGATTGCGTGAAACAATTCTGGAAAGGCTCTTCTTATTTTTTAGAATAACCCTCGGAGACCATATTACTAGCGGTATGGAAATACCGAAAATATCGGAAACATCGGGATTGGGAATGCGAATGTGCGAAAGTGCATTTCGCGACAGAGTTAGAATTTTCTATCTTCCAGCCCATCAGAGGAAACCGTGACGTTATTTTCTATATTTCCAGGTGTGCGCGTATGAATCCTTTCAATTACCGACATTGTTGCCAATTGAAGGCGCTTGTATAGTTGAATAAAAAAGTGGGAGAAACACATAAATCACAATCGTTAAGAATTTATTGTGAGTGTATGTCTAATGTATCATACTGGTACAATTGCATTTTTATAGTTAATTCCAAGCGGGATGTTATCTACATAGTCTGCGTCATACAATACTTACCCAGGCCGTTACTGGCACGTTAAATATAATTTCTATCGATAAGCTCACGAAAGGTTTCGACAATTCTACGCTTGTAGGTCGGATCGCTTTGTAGCCTTGCTTTTAGCTTCGTCGAATCAAGCTTCTTCTCGATCTCAGCCCCGTCGTTGTTTTCCTCGTTCTCCACATTTCCCCTACTTTCCTTTTTCTCCTCCGTAAAAATGTGTATAACGTATATCGCCATACCCGCTGCAAATTTGCCAAAGCGCTCGAGATGTTCCGATAGTACGCTTCGCGGAAAGAGTTTGTTTGCATCGTGACCTAAATCGTTTAGACAAGCCGACAGCGAGCTGTAATAATTCTCGAGCAATTCGTCGTAATATTGTCGTCTCGTCTCGGCGGTGGAACAACAAAATAAAAGGTAAACAATGTCTAGAACTGGCGAGGAGTATCGGTACAATTGGAAATCGAGAAACTTTAAACCAATTGGTGAATTCTTCTTGAGCCTCGTTTTTTCCTCTGTTTCCAGTTGTTCCTCTTTCTGCAAAAAAACCCATAAAAGGTAGGTGATACTGATAATTAGGAAAACTTGAATAGAACGCGTCGACGATTTGTTTGACAGCTAAATACCGTAATCGCGGGGTACTTGAACAAAATATTATTTGTCCAGGCGTCCCCATGATTGAGAACGGCGTAGGGTTCGGCCGCGAGTCCATCAACGGCATCGATCATGTGGTCGTATAGCCGTTCTGCAAACCGATCAAATCTCTCGCGATAATGTTCGTCTTCGTCTTCGAGTGCCTTTCGAACCGAAAAAAAAGAAAAACAAAAGAATACAAATTTGCCACGTTGGTGTCTTGCTACCAGTGTTGCTACTCGGTATTGTTACCATTGCAATCACGTCGCACAGTTGATTAGGACGGATCGAATTCGAAGGGCGATCACTTCGAAAAAGAGGTTCATCCAATTTTCGCCATTTTACAATGATATCGGGATCCTCGACACGAAGGGCGAAGCTGTATGCGTGAAAACGACCAAGGTATTCAAGAGCCAGCCGCAAATGATCAAGATCGAGCATCTTTGAATGATGCATTTTGTACCCAGTACACGCTAGATCTTCCAATATCAGAATCTAAAAGCCAGCTACACACTTAGAGGTCGTAGTTCAATTGCAACATCGTTATCGATGCACAGTACAACTGCTATACAATACGGTGCAGTGTATGGTACAACATGGTATATAGCATGATGGAAAAATATTACGAAATCGGTACTTACCTCATCTCCATACTCACAACTGACAGCATGTAATTCCGGAAATAAATTTATATTGGTCCCATGTTTCGCAAGGAGTTGCTCAAAACTCGGGATGATCTCTTTGTAAAAAGCAAGTTCATGTGCAAACATTTGGTCAAAGTGTACTATTTCACGTCGCTCGCGATCCTGCGGGGGTCGTTTTGCTATAAAGCTGTATTTCTTGTCACCCTCTTTTTCAGTGGTTTCGACCGAGACTCGATAAACACTGCATAAATAATTATCACCACTCTTGCAAGGTGCGGTTATTTGAACTTTCGTCGCGCCCCTGACACCGTATTTTTCCATCAACTTTGACAGATGCTTCTTCAGCGTCTCGGTCTCATCCTTCATGACCTTCTCTCGATGCTTGCTTCCTTCGAGCATGGTGAGAGAACGAGGAAGTGACGCGACGTATCGATTAAAAATTCGTCGAGAATCAAAAACTGATTTGTATGACACCGAACTTATTTGGCGGAAAACGAACGTGCGTTTGAACGCTTGAATCGGATCACGTTTTATAAAAGCCCACTGATGCACACACCACTATCACCATCATTTGGAAGTTTTAACAATGAGTCGTGGATTCTACCGCATCCAAACAGTCACTCACTTAATTACTTACTTACTCATTGTAGCCTATGCCATATCAGTTGTGCATGATGAAGTAGTTGCTTGCGATATGATAGCAAGCTACGATGAAGCGATCTTACCATAGCATTGCGATGCGAGATAACAGAATTAAGACCAAGACATGACGCCTACGGTAGTCCTCAATTTCTGGTAATCTACGTAGAAAAATGTACAGCCTACTTGGCTGGTTCTCCTTATACTTCAGTAATCGAGCTATCTTGCGTAACAAAGGTACCATACGTTGTAAATCTCGAAATTGTGGAATTCCTCCATAGATTTACCTATTTATTCATCCGATATTCTCCATTCCGTGATGGTAAGAAAAATCATTGGCATCATCGTTAATACCAATTTTAATGTACGTGCATACATAGAGATACAATCTACAAAACTGTAGTCATCCGCAATACACATGTATTTGTACATAATTGTGTATGATTATCGTCCTCAGATTACTCACGAGCTGATTTATGATTCGAAAGATTAGATATTAAAATTGGACTGTTGATTTTTCCATCCCTTTTTTAAGACTGTCAAAATGGAGTTTGATCGAGGTGCGAAAAATTCCATTCGTGCGTTCGAATGCGGAACAAACGCTCGTCGAGACGATAGGAAATGAGCGAGGGAAGCGTAGCTCGATGGAAAAAAGGAGTAAGATCGAGTTTCAACCTTAATGACACCCGCGAAATAAATGTACATAAAGGCAGATCGGGTGTAAGAAGTAAGTACAACACCTACATACTGCAAATACTTGTGTATTATCTGCATGGCAGTCTTGAGCACAAGGGCAAGTGAGGAAATCGATGGGATTTCACGTCCAGCTTGACGCGTGAGTGTGAATTTTTTTGCCACAGTGACAGCTCACAGATGAAATCGAATCGGGGCCGCGTATACCCGAGGTCGCGTGCCACCACACGATGGGTTGTCTACGATTCTACGTCTACGACCGACGTCGTCTGTGGGGCAGTTTGTCGAACTGCCGCGCTCTGCTACCATGTGCTACGATCTACCTAAAAATTCCGAGTACATAATTCCGATAAACGCCGGATACATACTTTCGTTCGTGGCTAAGATTAACGATAAGTTAGTATCCAGTCTAAATGCAATTGGGCCGAATTCAGAGCGCAGATATGGTCCAGAGTCCAGACCACTGCAGCTCTGTCCCCTGTTTCCCACGACCTTTTCCGCAATCTTGCTCGTGCCCGTGGTCGTAGCCCTGCATCTATCATGTCCCCACTTGACTCGACTGTACGTATTCCGATATTCGAACCTCTTGGTGTAGGAACCAGCGGTCTTGTATCGTTGCACGTTTGGAGCTGTCTGGAGCTGCTGCTGCAGCTGCATGCAGTACATACATACATACGAGTTTACGAGCCCAACTTCGGCCTCGGCGGCCCGAGATTAACTAAAACAAAACCAGTATGGACCACCGGAACTTTTTTCTTGGCAACTTTTTGCTTAACTGCTCTGTCGTCCTTCTTCCCTTCTTCCATTCTTTTTCTTAATCACGGTCACAAGAATTGAAGAGATTGGCGCAGTGTGATTCGGTGCGGTGCGGAGTGGCAGGGGTCTGCGCGACGGGCCTGAGGCTCGTGAAAAGATTTTCAGTTAGATCACAATCTGAGACCTGACTCTTGGCAATCATTCCGCGCCTTTCCCTTTTCCTTTCTCAACGCCGCACCACGTCCCCTTCCTCTTTACCCGTACTGTGCGTCATATCTTCCCTTCGATCCCTCTCCTTTCGATAGCACACCGTCCTCGCACCTCCATCGTACCTTCTTGCCTTACCTTGCTTTGCCTTGTTGAGCCATACCGCGCAAGCTGCCCCCTGACGTAACCGAGCTCGCCCGGAAAAAAGCGAAGCTTGCCCGTTTGCCTGCTTCCCAGCTCACAATCAGCCCTCTCGTTTATATTCTACATTTGCATCAACTGTACTTATACCACTGACATGAGTGCCGCGCCGCGGTGCACTCCACTCCGACCCGGTGACTGTCGTCTTTCTAATCAAATACACAGTACATACCTAGTTTCAACGTCCAATCCTTATACGGGTAGGTTTGTAAATTTGTAAATTATAAATGACAAATTAGAAATGACGCTTTGGTGAATGACCAAGTGTGCACGGGTCATCCGTAAGTTTCCTCGAAAGTGCAAACATATTTTACGTACGTTGGTGGCTATAGCCTGATACGGTATGACAGAGGGAGTATATGCGCATAAATCACGCGTTCGTGACGTTCCTAATAGGAATATGTACATCACCCAACTGTATGTATGCCGTCGAGAACCCTAATCGGCCGAGAATCAGGGAGCCGGCTTCTTGCCGTTATGTTGCAATTGAATTCGAAAAGCAAGAAATGAGCATATGGAGGATACGAACCTCTTTGCTTTGCGTTACAGTTCCAAGTTCCAACGCACCTCAACGTACTTGAATGTACTTGAACGTACCTCAACGTACCAACATCTCAAGCCAACAGCGTCGTCGAATCGAGACCGGCAAAACAGGCTTTGGCGGGGATAAGCGCTCGGTTGTCCGATTCCGCGGTAGTAACGCTGTCCCTCACATGCCCGCTCTGTCCGCTTTGCAGCTTTCTGCCCGCATCCCGCGAACCCTCCGTGCAACACGCAGACACTTACGTGAAAGTAACCTGCGGTTCAGTGGAATCGAGTTGGACCAAGTGCGACCAAGTGGGACCAGGCGGGACCACGCGATCCCTCGGACCCAGCGACTAGTGTCGGGTACACCGATCAGTAGACGAGAACGCAACTACGCGATACCGCACGACGAATAGTACGATACCACTAAGTTGTGAGTTTGAATCCGCAAATTACTAGTTACCAGAATCCACGATCAGGACCCACGACCTACGACCTACGACCTACGATTACGATCTACAGCCCGTCGCGTGCAAGAAATACATACATACTCGACGCGTTACTTCCGGGTTCCCTTTTTGCAATTCGGCAGTCCGAATCTGCTTTTGCAGTGTCGTGCAACTGCGACTGCCGGCGACAGTTCATCCGCGCGAGTGCACGATTCCACAAGATCGAACGCGAGTGGTCGCGTTCTCGTTGAAACAAACGCGCTCGTGAACGCAGTCGTGAACGCGGACTGTCCATCCAAGAAAAGGTCGATGTCCGTCCGGTATCGCGCTACTTTTCGACGCCGAATCTTCAGAGCAAGCGCGTGACAGGGTTTCGCCTGGGAAAGCCAAACGCCAACGTCAACTTTTGTAAAAGTTTCGAATTCTTCGCTCTCCAGCTTCGACATTGAATTCATTCGGCATCGAATTTCCGTGCTACAGCATCCATCCAATCAATCGATCTTACTTCCTAATTTGCCTGGCCTGTGTGTCGCTTGCTGAACGCCGAAAGCCGAAAGCCAATAAGGACGAAAGCATCGATTCGAGGTATCGCTCCACGCGCAACACCTGCTGTGCTCGAGCAGCGATTAACACAATTAACGATTACACGTTTCATGAAAGATCAAGTGCAAGTTTGCTTATGGCGTAGATCTTCTGTTATCGCGTCGAGTCAAATTGAGTTGGATCGCATCACATCGCATTGCGTCGTGTCGCGTCGCTTTCTGGATTGAATAATCTCGAAACTCAAGCCATACGACATATATGTACATATATACACACACACACATACACACATACAATACACACAATACGGCTGGAAGTATCAGCGTTTCTGAAAGTCTGCGATCTGATCGAGCAAAATTTCGATCTCTCAAACTAGAAGGAGGCCGGCCCGATCAACTTTCGAAAAGGAACCACGAGAAACCCTGTGCATCAAAGAGAGGCTTCACTAGTGACAGGCATTTTCGGAAAATCCAAAGTCGATTGCTTTTCGCATCGACATCCATTTTTCCGAATAATGGAAAAAGTGTGAAATCGGAATCCAGCAACTGAATTTACGTAGAAATTTCCTGAGATCGCGCCGTTGTGCAGCGCCTATTTTGCACAAATGTTTCTGCTTGAGTCGTGACCGTTACCTATACCCATCATCCTTTTGGTTGGTTTCCTTCCGTGGAAACACATCGCAATAATTATGAAAGAAGCGTTACTCATAATTATTTGCCTGCTTGGATTGGTCGTCGCCGGAAGTCCTCGGTTACCGCGGACGTCTGCCGATCAGCGAAGCACACGTAACGTTCCTGGGAATGGCAGTAACATTACGGGAAATACTCTTTCCCCAAACCCTCGATCAGCGCAACGAAACAGGTACGTGTCGCACCAGTGTTAATTTATATGCGAGTAACTAAGGCAAGTAAGGAAGTATGTAACTATGTAATCGTAAGTATGCATTACCTGACGAAGTTAGGACTACCCTTTCTATTACATAGTCTGGCAATGAACATTGTAGAATGGTCAGGTATTCACTCTTGATCCCTTTTCTTTTCATTTCTTCAATTAACCGAGATGCGTAAGTGTGTATGTTTTCTGTGTTCCTGTCCGTGGAGAGGTCACTGCCTTGGTGACGATGTAACAGTATATCATTGCCGTCGCGTCGTGTCGCCTTCGCCGCGCAACATCATTGACACGTTCGTGTCATTCGTCCTTTTCCTCGTATTCTTTCAAAGCGTAAACAACACACGGCGATAGCAAATACGAACTATTTCTAGCTTTCTCTTTCTATGTCCGTACGGATATACTATGGATATCGATTCAATCTCGCGTTAACCAGCAATATATCATAATTCCTTGTTGATACAAGATCCATCGTGGAGCAGGATACAACTTGAACTTGATGACCAGTTAGGTACAACCGTGCAACGCACAGAATTAAACTTACAATTAGTCCATGCTCTACTTCCACAAGACCTCTTTTCTCGTTGGGTATTTTCATAAAAGGATGAAAGCGAAAGCTTCCAAAACAGTTGAGGGAAGTAAAGGAAATCGAGGACGTGACGATAATCACACAACGTGGTGGAGAGCACAAAAGACTTTTTTTTTAATCATTGCTCATTGGCAACTTGACCAATTCTTCCGTATAACTTCGCCCACATAAAAGATAAGTGCTTAAACGGGTAAGTAAGCGTACGTGTATGTAAGTACGGAGAAAAACCTGCCCCTCGTCACGTGTCGCTCGTTGCACGATGTTCGATGCTTGCGGTTTATATAAGAGAATTCTACGAATTTCTGCGATCGAGGAACTAGCGCATTCCCTTTCCGCATGGGCGCGACTCCTTTTTCCCTTTCTCGACATAGGATTGCGTTGTGTAATTGTGGTAAGGTAAATCTTTGATCGCCGGTGGCCAGATGTTTTGTCCACTTTCAACCTATTTAAGACCCGTTGTCGCCAGAATCTCGCTTTAGAACTATGCTGCAAAAATTCTGCGGAAGTAGTACTACAAAGAGAAAACCTAGGAACGGTGTAACCATGCCATACCGCGCCGCGCGGCGCCTGTGGTACAATTTGTCCTTACTAATTATAAATGGGCGTTGGCTCTTTTCATAATGCAACTATGTGTCCGTATACATATCTCGTGTTAGTAACCATGTAAGTAAACAATCGAGTATGTTCTTTCTATACAAACAATAAGTATGTACTAGGACGTATCGAAATATTTTGCCGGCTCCTTATTTTCTACCCCTTGTTTCCCCTTGTTTGTTTCTTCTTTTCGATAACCCCATACGGTATGGCATGTGCAGTATCCACGGGCGCAATCGTGCATCACCATTAGCTTGAATGGTCTTCGGGACCTAATCCCAAATAAGACGTACTGTTTTTCAAATTCGTGGACAGCAATAGGAAAAACTTTGTACGATCGGAAAGTCAACGTGTATCATTTACGCACCGGTGTGCTGCTCGCAGGGTGACTCGTTAAAACTCGGTGAAAGTATCCCCGTAAAAAAGCGTCAAGTGTCCAGTAGTATACGTACAAATACATCAATACATATACATACATGTACATACTTGCATACATACATACATACATACATACTCTACTTGAGACGCAATTACGTTCTACACTATGTCGTCCACTTACCAATCCAACGTTCATTTCTACCTTGAAAACGTAGCATACCTAGAATCCTGCAAGATTTTTTCTAATTTCCCTGAGCAATGGGGACAGAACGGGTGTGCATAAAATGATAGAAGCGTGGAATCATCGAAGCACGGTAGCATGCCAGTATGGAAGTTTAGTCTATATGTACATATGATGTATGTATATGTAGCTTGAGTCTCTATTGATGCCTTCGAAAATTAGAAAGCGTGCCGGGAGTGCTCGGGAGTGCTCGAGCTACATAAATTGGAATACAGAATCCTAGGAAAGGCCCGTTGATTATCTGATTTGACAGATGAGCAGCTTTTTCAAGCTCAACCGTGAGCGCAATGCGTGATAATCAGCAGGATATGTAGTCAGTTAGATACAAAATAGCTAACCAATTGATCCTCCACATTCCTGGTGGTGGAGATTGCGAATAATTAGCTATACGAATTATCCGAACGTTTAAAGAAATCTTCATCCGAGATAACGGGTTTCACCCTTTCATCGTAAAAGGCATACTTCATCAGTACCCATATCGGTATAGGTATCGACATCGATTACATTGCATGTTTATGTAAGAAAGTTTTTACACGTATGTAATCGATGCAGTTCATTCCAATTGTTATAGCAATTCTCTTTGCAAAACCGTTATTCCTAAATAAGAAATGTACGCACACCCGGACATCCAACCAACCGTTCAACCGCCTTCTAGCAATTGTTAGTTTTTTTGTACTGTGCCGCTACACCCATTATCATCCAGTTTTTTTACTCGATTACCAAGAGTAATTTTCGCTCCTCGTAGTTGTACATATTTCCCTCCCCGCCCGCAACCAACCGTTTCCTATACTACGTACATATTCTTTGCGGATTAGGAGAAGTTGTGCCGGTTTTTGACCAGCAAAGAAAACTACTGATTGGCAAGCCGATATTCTTACTGGTTAGTCCACTCGCGTTCACTTTCCCCAAGAGAGACCGGATCCCACTATACTAAGAGTAAGTAAATAAGTAACTAAATAACTAAGTAGATATCTACTTATTTATCTACATAGCTAATAGATATGTAGAATGAAAATTTGTGGTAGACAGAGGCATTGGTCAGTAGTGGTATGGTGTAGCCCAGGGGTGCCCAATCCAAATTCGTTGATGAGCCAAGTAAAAATTTTTTAAATTGAGGTGGACCGCACACATCGAAATAAAAGAACTAATTATTCAAAATATTTTATTATCTTACAATTAATGTGACACTTGTTTTTCTATTTTATTTGCGACTTTTTTAATACCAACCGATAATTTAGTCGACGCGCATCGTAGTTGATTTGTCATGTTTTATCGAGCAACCTGCTGCGATACTTTGTTTTTACTAAGTTTAATTTGGAAAAAAATGAGTCGCAGCGATAAGTAGTTCCAAATACTGCTGTAATGCGCATTGCCAAGGTATTGTAAGATTTTCTGCCAATATCAGAGGTTCTAGACTTCCAATAAATTTAGTTGTAAATCAGTTTGATATATGTGCTGATTTAGAGCTGCCTACTTGATTTTTGGGTACGGTTCACGTATTGAGGACCTGAGTCGAAATGTCTAAAATAATATAGACAGTTAAAAACTTCAACTCGGCCACGGGTTGGGCATGCCTGGTGTAGCCGATGATCCGATGGATGGTCAATAATTAAATGAGGGTACGAAAGTGCCAACATGGCAAATAAATCAATGGGAAAAGAATAGTGGGGGCTTGTCTACCTCGTAAAAGCGGAAAGCGAAAAGTGAATTTCTTCGCAAGGAAGCTACGCCTCAGACAGTTACGGTGGACAGTTACCTATTGACGTTGTCATATACCCTATACGAATGGCACTGCATCGAAAGCGGGTAAAAAAGTCGCAGGCAACGACATTGCATAGTATCCTAGTTTCCTGCCGATTACGCAACGATCTCTACGCGATCCAGTTCTAGTTATGACAATACATACCATTGCACAAGATTGATCGGATTTCTCGAAAGATACCGCACCGACATAGTATGTAATATAGTATATAGATAGCTATACACAATATCTATGTAGATTGTAAATATGTAAGTATTTAAAGTACATATAGTATATATGTATCATACTTATATCCCTCTATTAGTTTGTTACTGACCATAGTAGCAAAAGCTGACTCCGAACGAGTCCCAGTCTCAGATGTTGGGACGCCAGCCTCTCTTTACCTCGAGTCGGCACTACGCCGATTACATACAATTAGAATGCAAGCGTGGCTTGCTTGCGGATCACTTGCAAAATCGATTGTCGGGTTATCTTTCGTGGTGGTGGCAGCTCTGTTCCCGATAGAGTGCATAAACGCGATTCCCCATTCACATCCCCATCCCCAGGTTGCATTTGCGTTCCTTCCGATTGCTTTCCCTTTCCATCGGAATCTGTTTCCTTTCTCTTGCTGTGTTCCACCCCCGCCGTTCCATCGGATTGTACCAGATTGCTACTTTTACAATAGTAACCGCTTCCATTTCCATGCTGCCCTGCATACTATGCGTTATGTACGTGTATTTACGTATTTATGTACATGCATGTATCCATGTATGGATGTCGATATTAATATGTAAATATCTATAGATATGTAAACGCAGATGTAAATGTGTTCGAGTTCACCGTTGCATACTACGTTTCTATGGACTTTCCTCTTGCCGATTCACCTACATTTCAAAGATTCTTTTCTACGTTCCGATTGCTGCGGTTTATCACTAGTAAAGTTACCGCCAGTGCCAACCGATACTCGGTAGCGTAGCTGCAAAGGTATTTCGTGGTGAACGATCGATATGCAACCCACTTGGAGCAAGGACAAACGAGTAGGAGCAGCGACTCAACAGGCGGTGTTATATCTAGGTTAGCCTTACGTAACCGAGTGGGTATATGTAGCTTGATGGCTCTCGCGATTCTTCTCGTGATTCGATGATCCCTTCGTTTCCATCCCTTCGCGTATAGTTGGCGCTGACCGACTTCCTCTCGGTCTACGCCCATTTTCCTCTTCACAGTGGCACAGACAGAAAGAACATTGCTACTTATGAAATGAACAATACAGCTTCGTTTATACTTTCTCCTTGGCAAAAAAATGACTTTGCAGGCTACACGCAGTGTACTTGGATACTTGGACCCCATTCATAGTGCAGTTGTCGTACAATAATTATGAGCATTATCGGAAGAGGTACCGGGAGAACTGTAGACGCGTTTGGGATGATTGAACCGCGCCGCAGGGAAATCAGATTAAACTGATAGATGGGTAAGCGGCATGTGACCTGGCTAAAAAGGATAGACGTACCGCGATGAGATCCATAATAGAACTGTAAAAATATTGAGAGAGGAGATAGGTCGGTTACCGATCAACCATGGATGACCACCTGACCAGAGATTGGTCGTTGGTGTTTGGTGTTCGGTGACCGCAAGTAAGTAAGATCGCAAGGTCCTTGACCATGAAGTAGAATGCTGATGCCGGTACGGTGCAGCGTGGTGCGGTGAGGTGCAGTACGCTCGTAACGTGGAATCCTCAATGGAGAAATGTCAAGAGGATGGTGAACTATAATTCAGAGACAGAGTTGAAACTGAATGAATGGACGGTTCCTTCATTCAGACGGACGCGCCCCTCATCGATGCAATCTCTATTATGTTGTACATTCACTTATCCATGTTTATCCACGTTTACTCATAATTAGTTCCATTTATGTATGTAGGATACCTTTAGAATTCAAAGATGATTTTTTAAAATAGATATTCAGTCATTCGCTGCATTGTCATTTAACTACATTACACATCTTACGTCACTTACTTGCTTTAGTTATTTATTTTGAGTTATTTATTTACTTACATACACGTTGGAATTATCGTTACGGTGGCATCGCGATATGCATTTTGGCAAGCGAAGGGAGAAAGGTGGATGGTATGGCAACGGCAATGGTACTCGCGAAGCATTTCTCGAGAAAAAAGAACCTTGCTCGACTGCGCCCCATTCTTTAAATCCAAGACGGCAGGTTCTCTCACAATCAGTTAAGTAATCCCCAAATTTCACTTTCCGTATGGCCGTTGTCGTCGTAGCCGGTTGCCGTGGCTGGTCGCGTGAAAGGCAAGTACAAGTGAGTAAGTAAGAACATACTTACTTACAACAAGTGTTATGGCTAGTACCACCGTGGTCAAACTCTCGCATTCGTTCTCTCGAATCTCCAAATACCGGTCCTGATTCTCGTTGTGAGTGCTGCTCTCGTATTTTCTTCGCATATCGGCCGCATTTCGATCGTAATTCCTCGACAATGCCATTGGATTTTATTGCTTTTCATTGCATTTCATTGCATTTCATTGCATTTCAGGGAACAGTATCTGTTCAACGTCTTCGAAGTGATAGTTTCGACATTGGAGTCAAAGTTGCAACGAATCGAGAATCTTGACAAGGCGGTCGAACACTTAATGAGGAGAGTGGAAGCTTTGGATTCACGGGTGAACGATAATATCGATAAAACGGACTCAGTCATTACGAAGTTACGAAGCTTAGACCTGAAGCTTTTCAGTAATCAACCGGTTTTTTCCTCGGAGACAGTTTACGCAACGAAAGTTACTCAGAACGAGAGCGAGATTGACGAGTCGGCAGGTACGTATTTTTCTTGACCTTTATATTTTTCATAAATCAGCTTTGAAATAGACAAGAGTAACTCGCTTACTTTCTCATTTCATACTTGCCTCCTTATTTGCGTGATTACTTGCTTGTTCGTTCACTCGTTTCTTGGCTTACTTACTTACTTGCTCGCAATTGTAACGTAAAGTTCATTGACCGTTCCGCGTTGAATAAAAAAAAAATTTAGAATGTTAAGTAGATTTTGCATTTTATTCAACACTCATTAATATGAGAATAGTAGAATTAGCACAGACTGTCACATAGGCCAAAACGATTGACGAACAAAAACCATTTGGATGGAAGTTGTAGGTCGAATTAATTGACTTGTTTCTTTCATGTTTTTATTCATATTTCCGATTTATTCGCGAACCGACAGTCCCAACGATACGATTGATCCAAGATGAACGAGCAGAAATACCGTTGGGAGCTACAATATCAGCATCAGCGTCAGTGCCAACACGCGATACACTCGGAGAGAAGTTACTTTCGCTGGATCAAAAGGTGTCGGACATTGACAACAAGTTGGTCGACTTGAAAAATCAGCTGGACAATAATATATTGCAAAATGATGATATAAACGCTGAGGCGAGTGAGAAAAAACCCGTTAGCATGAGCGTTATCGAAATTACGAAGGCAATGAGCAACGAAGTTATGAATCACGTTAGCATTGAAATTGAAAATTTGAGACAGACCACCGGTAACATGGACCGGAAGTTGCAATTCCATATGAATATAGTAGCGGAGAATTTAGGCGCCGTGTACAATATGATGAGCGAGGTTCACGAAGCCGTTCTCGGTCGGAGCATCGTAAATCCCGAAAGACAAAATCGGAATCATACATCGGCAAGGAGTTCGGTCGATGATACGGCTCGGAAACAGAGTAAAATCGATCGATTGCTCGAACACGCTTATCCGTTGCTCTCACTGCCCGAGAAGGTGGATCAGGTTTTGAACATCGTGGTAAGATGAGTTTATTCACTTCTCCTCACTTGTCCCGTTCAATGACTCCTACTTCTTTTCTCTTTTATGCATATGTCAAGAAAAAGTAGTCCCATCCGTTTATCGTTGAAAATCGTCTTCTTTCTTGGCGTTTAGGTCGGTGCTAAAACCGGTGTGGACGTTTTGCTACCAAAGTCGGATCAGTTGCTGACTCAGGTAATGAAGCAGGAAAGGGTCATTGATGAAATTCATGCCGATTTCAAGTTGAAGAGCGAAAAGATTATTGAAAATTTGGAGGGAGTAGAGAATCGTTTACAAAAACAAGAAAACGATGTCGCGACGCTTGCACAACGGCCAATTCCAGCCGAATTACTTTTGGATCCAACGATTGACCGGCTTATCGAATACGATCCAAGCAGGTACCGAACTTGTTCGCTCGTCAAAGTGTTATCGACCTCGATTAATGATATTTCATGCGTATATTTATATTGCGATTGTCGCGGTTGTTGATCGTAGATACGATGAATTCAAGAACGATGAATTTAGTACCGAAAGGACAACAGCAAGCTTTAGCTCGACGAACAGTTCGACGATCGGAGCAACTGGTACGGTCCCTTCACCGGTAGCGGTCACGCCGGGTTTGACAGCCGGTCTAACGGTAGGCGTAACGGCAACTGTCAGCGCAACGAGTGCTGGTAGCAGCAGCATTACACCGGTGATGGCAACCACAGCGAGCAATAGCATCGGTACTACTGGCAGTATTGGCAGTAGCGGGACTGTTGGCAGTAATATTGTCACTACCGAAACCACGGTAGCTTTCAGCAGTAATGGTCACGGGATTAACGGTAACCATTCTGCCGCATCGACAACACCGGCAACTACCTCAACGCTGAACGGTGTTCAGCGAACGATGAATAAGAATCGCGGTGTCATATTTCCGAGCGTGAAAAACAAGCCAAGCCCGGCGAATTCAACCTTTACTACGGATGTCTTGGTCAACTACAAGGATATCAAAGTAAGGTGCAAGGCACGATAGCTCCGTCTCCCTGACGCACGAAATCCCTCTTTAACGAATATCAATTTCGCGATTGGGCCCTTCGCGGGTAAAGGGATTTCTCAAAACGATGCACCGTACACGCGATTATTATCTATGACAGGAGTAGCCTCTGCTCATGGCTCATGTCTCATAACTCGGTTAACGATGAATTTTCTACACGGCAATACCCGTATAAACTTTTGACCTATACTTGGTCCATCTCGATTAACTCGCGAACAGGTTTACGAAATTCATCTAACTCTAAAGCCCACAGTCGAACCAGTTTGACAGTAGATTGCATTTTGTAAGATACATAAACAGGTAGAGCAAACCAGTTTTCGCGTTTTTTCGAGAGCGGTTAATAATTAAGGATAATACTCGGTACATCTCTAACTTTCCATCTAATTTAATGCAGCCGTGTTCATATGTAGACATGTAGATAGATACACGACCTACACCAAGCACAAGCGTATAGGATACGTTCACCGTACGTTATGCATGTGGGATCTACGGTGTCTATCCCTTCCGCTCTACCGGTCTACCTATTTTTCTTGTTCTCTCTTTTTCCTCCTCTAATACGCCATTCCTCGTTACTCCATTCTCCCCTGCTCTCACCGACTTTCTCTCTTTCTCTCTTTCTTTCTTTCTTTCTTTCTTTCTTTCTTTCTTTCTTTCTTTCTTTCATTGAATGTCAGGGTTACTCCTGCATCGATCTGTTGAATGCCGGTATGAGAGACAGCGGCGTGTATTATTTGCAAATACGAGGCACCACCTACTGGTTTCTGAAAGTTTACTGTGAGCAAGAGATTGCCGACGGTGGCTGGACAGTAAGTGTTTTCCACGGTTCTAAAGTTTGTCTTTATTGGTCGAACATAAGGAGTCTCTGAACTTGAAGAATATTTACTCCCAATTTTGTCAGGTAATACAAAGAAGGGACGATTACGGTGAACCTCGAGAGAGCTTTAATCGGGATTGGGCGGATTACAAAAATGGCTTTGGCGATCCTGGCCGAGAATTTTGGCTCGGAAACGAAAACATTTACATGTTAACGAACAACGAGGACTACATGTTGCGAGTCGAGCTGGAAGATTTTGAAGGTAACAAAAGGTAAATTTTCCTACTGGAACAAGTGAGTAATCGACTAATTGTCAAAATGTATTTACCGTCAGTATTATCCTGAATATTTGAAATATTTGATTGAAAATTGAATATTTGAATAATGAAGTATTTTACATATTATGTATCGTGAGAGCACCGTGAATAAATGAAGAGGATTTTTTTTATTTTTTTTTTTTTTCCTATTCAGGTACGCGCAATATAGTCATTTTAAGATATATTCCGAGGCGGAGTACTACAAATTGGAGATCGACGGTTACGAGGGTAATGCTGGGGATTCGCTGAACGACCCGTGGTACGGTTCGAACAACAGCCCATTTTCCACGTACAACAGGTATGGATGGCTCCCAGAGTATTTATCTTTCCTTGTATCAGTCAATTTGGTGTTTTTGGGTTGGAAATAAAATCAAAGCGATATCTTTTTTCTTATTTTCCAGAGATAACGACAGATCCTCTCTGAACTGTGCCTCTATGCTGAAGGGTGGCTGGTGGTGGAAGTCTTGCGGCCGAGGGCTGAACGGTCTTTACTTGAACGATCCACAGGATCTGACAGCGCGACAAGGTGATCTGGAATATCTGCTCGGTGTTTCGTGGAGTTTCTTCTTTCTCTTTTTACACTCATATTATTGTATTACGATTTCCTGTCCCTTTCCCAGCCGGGAAAATAGATCGGTAGTGTCGTTACTGTGGTTGTTTTATTATGATTATAGGTATCGTGTGGTTCCGATGGAGGGGTTGGGATTACACGTTAAAGCGAGCAACCATGATGATCAGACCAAAAGGTGCAGCGACGATAATGGGAACGGCAGCCACGTGACAAGCCTGTTGAACGAATGTACCTCAAATAGAAAGGGTGGCCCGAGCGTGTTTCGAAAGAAAGATTCGAAAGATTCGAAGAAAGCGAAGGTGGTGCTGACTATCTTTGAACGTTGATAGTAGGATGTGTGTTTGAATCTCCTTGCTACATTACTTTAGACGATTAGTCACTCGTAACGTCGTTAACTTCCTAACTGTTGGGAGTGGGTGCGAACGTGCGCGAGGAGATTCCACCATCGTCAGTTGCCTACGTTGATACTTGGGTGTTTGCGTTAGGTCTTAGGCCTTAGGGTATCATCGAACAATGTTCGGAAAACCCTTACGTTTCCAACCCGGTACATTATATAATACAAGTGCAAGAAGCTTCTAGGTTTATACGATACGAATGGAATCCTTAGGATGGAAAGTGTGGAGAGAAAAAAATACATTGCCGATATAGGTAGATTAAGCGATGAAGGTGCGAAACGAGTCGTTCTACTCGATAAATGGTAAGTGCAAGTTACGATTGCTATTGTTTGGAGTAAAATACATTGCGTAAGCGGATGCAATCGATCGAAGTATTTGGTACAAAGCAGAGAATAATGGAGAGAAAGAAGGAAATGAAGAGTCAGATGTTGAAAGTTTTTGACTGGGTGATTGACACTTGCACATCGAAAAAATGAAAAAAAAACCGAGCTAAGGAAAGCAGAAGGAAGAGAACAGAAAGGGATATGAAAAAAATGAATACGTAAATATATGAACGAAGACAGATTTGAATGTATTGGGAATAAAGTTTGGGTCGTCATAAAGGAAAAGGTGATAATACTCTGTCTCGCATAGAATGGTCACTTGTCCTTTTTTTCTGTTTAAATAAAAAACGTGAATTTAATGTCAAAATTAGTTAGAATTATGAAAAACACCTATCAGGATGTAATAAGACTAACAGGAATAAATGAATATCTGAGAATGCAGATTGCCTGTGGTTGGTATTTCCCTAGTTGCATTGGGAGTGGTTTTGAATGGCTGGTAAATTGGTAAGTAAAATAGTGGTAACTCGCAGAAGAAAGTCATCGTTTGGTGTAGCGGAAAACCTGGCGGTCGGAGCGTTACTAATTAATGGCAATATGGATTATGGATCGTATCTATAAGGAGCAATAAATTATTGCCAATGATACGATACAAATCCGATCGATATCCGAAACAAATTATGCAATATTAATTGAAAATTAAGAATTAATAACAATTGATTCGAATAGGTATGCTATAGTATCTATGAGACTCAATATCGTGATTTTTATTTCTGACAGACAATTTATAATTTCCCGATTCTTTAAGGGGGTAGACCCGTTTCCTCGCTTCTCAATTTTTTTCGTTGGTACGACACTCCCTGTGGCCCGGAAAAATGGTATTATCTTGAGAGGTAGTGCTTGCAAAACGAAAACCAGATGGTATTAGTGTCGTTTTCCATAGGTCTAAGATAGGCCTACAAACTCGCCCGCTACAATAGGCGTGACGTCACGCGGTCAGGGGTCCGGGGCCGCTGTTTATGTATCCACTTGACCGCTCCATTCCATTGTGGGCCTCTTCTTGCCTTTTCTACCCTCGTTCTTTCCTTGTCGAAATCTTGATGATGAATATTTTTTTTGCTGATAGAACTAATTAATTAAACCATTTTTCTTAAAATCAAGACTGGTCTGCCTATACTTGGCGCACGTCTTTTTACCTTACATTTTTACTGTAAGGCTTTTTGTGAGATTTCAATAATTTTTTTCCAAACGTTTCTATCCAAGACTCTGCACTACAAGTCAAGCTGGAAAAGTATAAACTAGTATGATAATAAATAAATTTCGATTCCGATCCGATAAAATAAAATATTACGGCTCGTCACTTAAATTATTAACTAATATAGATGTTTTGGATTTTGGATTGGTTGGATAAATGGATGTACATATGTATTTGGCGCGAGACGCAGCCGCGTCTCTTGATTAATTGTTAGAGGGAGTAATTGACTAATTGTTTAAACAATCTATTGATTATTCGAATATAGGATTGTTAAAGAGTCGAAAAATTATAAATTAACTGTTAAGAATAAAAATCATAAGCATGAGTCTGTGTGACTGATTCAGTGACTCGGGAGGAGCTTCGATGACGTCAGGTCGGCTGTGATTGGCAGACGCCCGGCGCGCGCTCCCGTCAACCGTGCCGCCAGCCGGCAGCTTATAAAAGAGTGCCGCGCGCGACAGGTGTCATTCGCGCGGAAACTTTGATCGGATTAAGATCGCATAGCTTTCGTTACTTTTCGAATATTTACGTTGACTTAGCTTGACTTTTTCATTTGAATTGGGTCTCATGGTCACCCATTTGGTACCATGGGTTGATACTTGAATCGATTCACTTTACAATACGCGCTCTTGTTAACACTTTTAAATAAAATTTGGGTCAGTTGGCAACTATTTTTGAGAATTTTTTCGCAAAGTATACTTGATAGAATGAATTGAGTCGTGAATTTTTGATAGTGTCGCGTCTAAATGAACGATCGCGTAAGAATTATGATTCGTGAAAGTAACGAGGCTGTGTGGCTTAATTTGATCAGGTTGGCGTGAGTCACCCTAATACTAATTTGTTCTGTTTCAGATTACATCGTTAGGCGATTACATCGATATTGTTATATGTTTCGAATTTTTTGGTTTTGCACGGTGTGTATTTGCGCATGGATTTTAGGTTTTCCTAATTTGTCCTGTTTCAGATTTCATCGTTACCCTTATTAATTTATTTTACTAATTTGTTCTGTTTCGATATACAGCGATATTGTTATATGTTTCGAATTTTTTGGTTTTGCACGGTGTATATTTACGCATGGATTTTAGGTTTTACTAATTTGTTCTGTTTCAGATTCTTCCCTTTCTTGATTATTGTTTGTCTTGTTTTGAGTATCATTCCCTTTGTTTTGGACTACCTAGTTTAGCGAATACCTAGTCTTATTATTTATCGTATCACGGTAATAGACTATTACTCATAGTCCATTACTAATATCTTTTTCTAGTTGTAGGTTCTAACTCGGTAAAGGAAAGTTTAATGGGAAATCTGTGCGTCGCGAATAGTTTAACTTTGCATTGCTTGCGCTGTGATTAACGTATTTTCGGAGCACCTCGAGCTCCTTTGCAACACATCGTTTGTTGGCTGTTCTTCTAGCACTGGTGAGTCATATTAGAATCATACCCTCTGTACTTTCATGGGCACGGCCGAATATACGCGATTAGAGTAGAGTACAGTCAAATCAATTAGTAGAGTCACGTTTGCAATCGATTCAATAAACTCTTCCATGGGTGGCATACCGCGATGCCATTTCGTCCATGGAACGAGTAAGTTTCGCGTTGTCCCTTGGCGCAACAATGTTTGAGTTGTGATCGGTACCTAGCAACCCCGACATTGCGGCGGCCAAGGGCGAGAATCACCGCGTTTTGTTCATGATTTTAGAGTCAATTTTTGCGATACCCACCGCGATGGGTCGTGATTTAGAGTCACACTTTGTTGGGGTTCCTTTCTTGCTATTGTGTGAATTAGAGTAGAGTCACTTTTCCGTAAGCCCTACGAATTAGGGTCGTGGTTAGAATCACTTTGTCCGATTGCCTCTTCCCGGTGGCCCATCGTTCGCGGGCCATCGAGGAAGAGGCCGCGATGCTAACGAAAGACGGTTCCGTTAGACCGGTCGACTACCCCTAGGGAGGCTAGTAGATCCGGCAGTGCTAGTCTGAGTTAGCGTAGAGTCATTTGCCCCGATCTTTGCCCATAGCTCGGAGCTCATGGGCCGCGAATAACTTAGAGTCACGCGTCGCGCCCGCGATCTTAACTCCTTTGCTTTTTTTTAATTATGGGTTTCTTTGGGTTTCATTGCCTTTTTTCGCATAATGCCCATGGAAGTACGTCAGGGAATTTGTTCAATTAGCTTTCTTCGAATGCTTGGTAATCGAATCGCATACGACTTATGATTGCAAGTTAGAATAGTGAAAGCACAGATTTCCCATTGAACTTTCCTTTAACCGGGGGTGAAGTACCTTTTTGTTTTCGTGAATAGTTTGAAAGAGATAGTTTAATTAGTTTCGGCGTCCTAAGCACTGGGAATGATACTCATTTTTCAGATACTGTAACAAAGTAGACGAACGGGACTGCGGCGTTACAGTATCTGCTAACCCTAATCCATGTGAGGTTTTTAGGTGTTAGGTTCAACACTACGTCATCGCGGGATCACCTACTCCCTTTCCTTGTGTGTGTCTGTCTTTCCCTATGTGCTTATCTCGGTTCGCGATCGCGATTTCTTTTTGACAGTCGCCACTGTTTAGAGTAGAGTCAATTAATTTAGTTTGGCCCGGATGCCATTGCTTTAGAGTCAAATTTGGCCAGTTTAAGTAGAGTCTCAGCTCGTGTACGCGTTCTTTTTGCAAATCGTTAGCTTATTAGTGTTGCGTAAATGGAGGGAGGATGGGCGAGGTTAGGATGGGTCTTGAGCAGCCTCCTCCACGTGGTAAGACCTGGGTCGCTAGAACAAATCATCCAGTCCCCCGTAAATTTCTTGATTTGTAAGCCAAATGAAATGGCAATATAAAGATAGAGTCAAAGTTTGCTTTGCAATTTTATATCAATTTCATTCGGGGATTGGACTTGTTCTAGCGAGCGAAACAGCTGCACATATAACAAAATTTTAAGTAATCTGGCCTTTGAAATATTTGCGGCATCGCGTTCCGTAAAATCGAAACCGACAAAAAGTTTTACATTAAAAATGTAAGGTAAAAAGACGTGCGCCAAGTATAAGCAGAACAGTTTTAATTATTAATTAATTCTATCAGCAAGAAGAAGAGGTTCTTTCCATGCTTTCTTCGATGTCAACGCAGGTCAGTGCTACCGGCCAACCGACCCCCCAACGTGCTCACACCTAAAGCCCTATTTTGACCAGAAACGCTCGGTTCTCGCTGGCAGCATAGCGCGATATTTTTCTTTCGCATACACTATGCAGAGAGGGAGATATCTGCGATACCCACGGGCATTGCCGTACCGGAGACGCTGCTAATTCGGTCCAGATACCCCTGAGCCAGGAAAGCAGGGTCTGATGCTCCCCGCTCCCCGTGAACCTTCCCCGCACCATTCGGCCCTCAGCCGAATACCGACAGTGGCCGTTCTCTCGAGGCTCCACCTCATAAAATGTGGTAAATAAAATGAGGTAAAACCTCGTCTACAAAAGGACTAAAATCTGTAGTCTACCGCGCGCTTTTTTCCCCGCGGTCCTATTTTCTTATATGACAAGATATTGAGCTCGGCAAGGGCTCATTGGAAAGCTAAAGGTTCAATCTACAGTTGTCTGGAAGTAGATTTTTGAAAATTTGTCTCAGAGTGACGTAAATCGGCTTGAAATACACGACTCAGAATCACGAATTCTCCCTACTTTAGATACTATTATTTCCGAATAGCGACAAAATTTGAAACCCGAAAAAAGCCCTTTTTCGGTCTCGAAGTGGCGCTGCTGTCGCTGCGTGTCTACCCCCTTAAGAATCCTATACTTGAATATAATCAATACATTGTTTAAACAATTAGTCAATAACTCTCTCCAGCAATTAATTTATTATTTCTTGATCCTTCAACAATTGAACACTGCAAAATTAATAAACTATTTAATTAATTTTTCATTTTCGCTAACTATTGATTTATAACTTTTTTACCCGTAACATGCAATGTTTATCTTATACGAGTATTATACCTCGTCGGTGATCTTATAGAATTTATTTCAGCAAACTTACCGACTGTTGTATAAAAAATTGCCGTTGTTGCGCACCATTATAGATGTCTCACTGTACTAAACAGTCGACCAATGAGATCGCTGATACAGCTGACATCGAAATACCACATGGGCACGCGAGCGCCATTTCTCTTTCTTCGTAAGAAAAGGTAAATGGAAGCACGCTGCAAGTCGGCGTGCCGAAAATCGGTTTATTACGATGTCATCGTTTGATTTTAAATGACGAAAAACTTGGAAATGTAGAGTCTGAAACAGAAATAGTAACATTTTTTAAATATTTCAGCTCCCCGGTCCTGCAGAAACATGTCTGATGTAGAAACGTAAGTACCAAACTGTGTATCTTATATTTTTCTTGTTTATGTATTTCATTCAATGTTTATCATATGAAATGAATGCAAATAATATTACTACTCTTATAAATCTGTTTCTTGTGATAAAGTAACAAATTATTCGTGTATAAGAAATCGTGATAACAGTAGACGAAATGAAAGTACAACGAGAATGCTTCTGTTGTCAAATATATATCTTGACCATTTGTTGCTTATTTACAGTGACGATGTCCCCTCTGCGATGGCAGTGGGTGGCAGCATGGATTTGAACGCAGCACTTCAAGAAGTTCTGAAAAATGCTCTTATTCATGGCGGAGTTGTACATGGTTTGCACGAAGCTGCCAAGGCATTGGACAAGTAAGCACCTGCTCACAGAAATATATGCTATAAATACTGGTTTTTTAGTTAAAAGAAACTTTATTCTAACAATAATTCTAGTTTCTTAATACTAATTTAAGAAGCTAAATTTTAATAAGTTACATATAATTTACGTGATGATAATTTTGGCTCCCTCTTCCGAGACGAACCCATAGAATTAAATATGCTGTGGACACATGCCTTTAGCTGATACGTCAATCTTTATACAATTTTCAAACTCGACGATTAATTCCCACGAATAATTTGATTTAATTTACTATTTCAGGAGGCAAGCGATGCTTTGCATATTAGCCGACAATTGCGACGAACCAATGTATAAAAAACTTGTTCAGGCGCTTTGCAACGAACATCAGATACCATTCCTCAAAGTAGACAATAACAAGAAATTGGGCGAATGGTCTGGATTGTGTAAAATTGATAGTGCGGGCAAAGCGCGCAAAGTTGTTGGCTGCTCTTGTGTTGTCATAAAGGTAGGTGAGTTTTTATAGAAATTTTGTGGTGAATTTTTGTTCGTCTCGCCGTATTTTAACATGATGATATTTGGGCTCCCTCTGCTGAGACGAACCCAAATTACAAAAACATAATGCTGTCAATTGCTCTTTGTCTGATTATACAATGTTTAAAGAATTTATTTCTTAATTACTCGAATCAAATTTTATAATAGTTCCATTTTCCTTTTAGGACTTCGGGGAGGACACTCCTGCAAAAGATGTATTAATGGAGTATATCAAACAAGGTTCTGTACATTAAGATCTTTTAATAAACTATTCAACACAATGTTGTACGTATTAATAATTTATTCCTAATATTCTTTTATTAATAACTATTTCCAATCGCTGGATTCATATTTTTGAACTTTATTTTTTTTGTACATGTACTTTATTACTTCATACAACTCAAACAATTATTAAACAATTATTAGTTTACTTCTTTGTCTTCATTTTCCAAGTTATTTGATATTTTATCGCAAATAGTTTTGTGTTTAGTCCAATCCTCTACTTGACACTTTCTGAAAATTATTATTTCGTAAAATAAGTAGCTTAAAAACGATAACAGAAATTAGGTAAATAATTAATCTGTGAGACGAACCTGCTGCAGTACCATGCCTCTTTACATCGTGAGCAACGTTTCTTAGCGGTTTCTTTGCATAAGAAACATTCCTTCGTTTCGATACTATCCAACTTATCTAAATCATAAGCACCGTTCAAAATTTGTGCTACTGTTTTTATATAACTTACATCTTTTGTAAATAATAATCCTGATTGCTGTTTCGCTAACTTCTTCCATTTTTTATGATGTTTTTGTAAAATTGTAGATTTTATCTGTAATTCGAAAATTAGGACATTCTATTGTGTTTCTATCGTTTAATGCAAGTTAATTAATTACCTGTGGAATTATTTCAACGTTTATCGGTCGG
This sequence comes from Trypoxylon attenuatum, assembly GCA_963989405.1. Lineage (NCBI taxonomy): Eukaryota > Metazoa > Arthropoda > Insecta > Hymenoptera > Crabronidae > Trypoxylon > Trypoxylon attenuatum. The sequence goes on along the minus strand of OZ022490.1, from coordinate 15,536,052 downwards.
GGTATAGTTGTGTGAGACGAAGATATGTTTAAATAACTTAACCATCTCTTCAACTCCATAAGTGGGGATATTTGATCCAATATATCATCGTGTAAATATTTCTGCAACTAGGAAGAACAGAATTTTATTTGCGAATATTACTTGTCAAACATTTCTAATACCTTTAACAAATGTGACAATCGATATTCCGTAATTTCGTAATAAGGTGCACATTTAGGATTCAGAAGTAACTCTCGTAAGCCAAACCATACTTGACCCTCTGTCTTACACATTTTTCCTTCTTCATTTTTCTTCTCTTTCTTCCAGGCGCCATTATATATCATAATCGTGTCTAAAAGTATAATTACAATCATATTATATATTGTAGAAAATTTTTTCAAAACAGATTTATCTCTTATACCGTCGGACATTTGTTTTTTCCATGGTCGATTCTCGATCAATTGAACGAGTAAATAAGGTATATCGTGCGTCGTTAACATTCGCGATACTACTGAGAGTGGCAAACTATCCAAAAATTCTGCTAAATAACGAAGAATAGATATGCTTCGCATTCCAATGTCAAATTCCAGCTCTTTCTTTTTTGTTAAGATTTCCTCGAGACACGAACTAATCAAAGGATTATTATAATTATTACGTTGTGAATTAGAAAAATATATTAAACCTCATCAACTTACTTTGGATTTTGTATATTTTCATAAACTTCATAGTCTGTAGCATCAAGAATTGCTGATGTGTATTTTACTGCATAATCGACCAGATCATGAACAGTGTCGTCTATAATTTCAGCGCTTTCACAATGGAACAAAACGTTCTCCAATAGAGAAGTAGCAATATCTTGATGATAGAATACACTGAAGAGCATAAAAGTATTCTCTGGTGCCTCATTGATCTCTATTAAAAGTGGAAATACTTTGTGCTTCCAAACATCGATCTGAATCGCTTCGTAAATTAAAATTGGAATCTAAAATGATGATAGTTTCAATAATTATACCTAATATGATACCTATAATGGTATACATACTTTCCTAAACGACACGAACCACTCTTTAATGCTCTCTTCCCGTAATCCATTAATTTCTAGAACACTTTGCTGATTTAGTAATATTAATCTCTTATGAAATTCGAACCATCTGTGAAGTATTGTGAGTTTTACTAATTATAAAATAACAGGAATTAATATATGACGCATACATACTCCTTTGTTCCAAGGTTTTCAAGTTCTGAAATTCTTAAACTTTCGACATATGCCTCTGCTTCCCAAGGCGATATAATATATTCTACATTATCTGACATAGTACACCGATTATAAATGATAACACTCTTGGATGTCGACCATTTGTAAACAATAGCCTGATACTGGTATCCCGGGTGATATTGACCAATATTGACCAATCTCTCATTCTCACAATTTACCTTTCAATAACATTGTTATGTATTAAACAATTGTCTAGTTTAAGGATTTGAAGCCCGACGATTACAAATTGAGAAGACTTTATTTTTCAAAAATCATATATATATGCGCTATTAAATATTCCCTTAAATAGTAGATGATTTTACAAAAAATACACAATGTTGATGGTGTTGCAGATAAATATAAAAATTTCAGATACAGTTATAATATTTTATGTTAAATCAACCAAGCTTGTGTTGCTATTCTCCTTGTTTCTCTTCTGATGTTTTTCCTTCCTAGTTTTTACCGAGTATTCTTTCTTCTTTTTCGACCTTGAATTTGAATTACTTTGATCCATCGACTCACTAGATACACTTATATTACTTGAATTACCGCTGCGATCATGAGTTAATCGTGATCGTCTTGAAACTGAAGGGGTATCCTCAAGAAGCAAGACTTTTAGAGAATCGTCACCAGAAACGTCACTGTCTAATTCGTATGTCATCATATCTTCTTTCTCGCTTTTAACTTTTTTCACCTGCAGAATAAAATGACAAACATAAGAAGTATTAATTGGTATGGATGGTTGTTCATGGTATCGTATGTTACATGTTGCTTAAAAAACAATTGCAAATACCGGCGAATCGTTCGATGTTCTTGATGTTTTTCGTTTCAGAAGAGAAGGGCTACTTCGTGATTTGATTTTAATATCGCTTTTCGAAGACTTTTTAATAACATCTTCGGTAGATTCTGAACTTCTGCTGCCAGTTTTTCTCAACTTCGTAGTTCCACCACGATTTTCTTTAATTCCTAGCATCTTTTCCAATTCTTCAACACGTTTTTGTAGTGCCATGTTTTTGCTTTCGGAAAACGCTAATTCTTCTTGTAGTTGACTGTGGGGGTAATTTATAATGCGAACTAAGGATTTATGTGAAGTAGATTTAGCTACATCGAATCAATATATTTTTGCATAAATTGCATGCTATGAACAAATTAGGAATCATAACAGCTCTCATCATAACAACACTCATCATAACAGCAACCATCATAACAGCAATCATCATAACAGCACTCATGATAACCATAATATAAAAAAAAACGTTGTAATTGAATAAAGCAGAATATAATGAAAGCACTTGAAAATATTATCGTGAAATACACTTCGTACGTTTTGTTAGATAGTTCCTTTTCCACTGACTCTTTCTCCACAGAAATTTGAATATTATCTTCTTGAAGTCTTTTTACAGTTGCACGTAACTGTTTGCATCGTTCCAAAATTGACAATAATTCTCTGAAATTGAAAATAATACCACACTTCAATATTACTCAATTCCTATAAAACGATTAGAGAAGAATTCATCTGCATTCTTACTGTTTCATGACCGAAATGTATGAGGTCAGCGTTTCGACACTGTTCGTTCCTTGTACCATTTCGTCAACTACTTCAGCTGGGGAATGCAATAATACTTGAATCCTAAAATAGAAATTATGAACGACATAGAATATTCCGATGAATCTATCAATTTATAATACAGACAACATACGGTTTAAACTCTTCCAGTTTGTCTTTCAGCTTGCTATTTTCTTTTTTCAATTTATCAGATTCTAAATTTTGTTCCTTGAAATATTTCACCTGTTCTTTCAGAGCGTAAATAGCGGAATTTTTTTGATTAAGTTCACTTTCTACTTTTCTCACTTCCTTCCTAAGTCCCGCATTCTGCTTTTCCAATGTGAAATTTTTTGAGGTGTAATACTTAATATCCTTCTCCTTGAGCAAAACTTGGAATTTCAAGCTATCGATTCTTTCTTGCAAGGAAGACGAGTCGACGACTGATTCATTATTGGAGAACGTAAAATAAAGTCTGTGCGTTTTGCCTTGAGAAACTTTCTCCCTACATTGGGGACAGGTCTTTGATCTGAAACAATACATACAATTATAGTGTTAAACATTTCTTATCACAGAGAAACCTAATTGTGTATAAAATAATTTGTACCTTTCAAGCCACTGTAATAAACATTGCATGTGAAAAACGTGACCACAACGCGTGTAAATAATTTCGTCTGCTTGCAGAAGCGGATCGCTACATATAATGCATACCGGATTCATTTTAAAACAAGAGTACGTAAATACAGTTCGTCACCAAGCACACGAAAGGATATAACTAAATTAGATTCACATTGATCTCAAAAAATTTAGGTTTTGACACTTGACAAATATTAATGATAACAAGTTTCGAACCAGTTATACGTTAACGTAATGTTTACACCGATCTGCTTTAAGTACAATCCAAGTATAACAGAGTTCAAAAGGTTAGGCGTATGTCAACCATTGTGAGGTAGGTCACTTCATCGACAAGTTTAAATTTACGCGCCGGATAATCATATGGGCAATCTCAAGTTCTGGTGGACATCAGAGTCACTTTATATACGTGCACAAATTGATCCTTTATTTCAAAGAATCTAATGTCACGATAATTAGTTTATACGATGTAAGTATAGATGTATTATGGTTTCTACTACAGAACAATTGATATACGTAATTTTTGCTCATTGTCTGTTTTAGAAAAGTTTTTCTACCAGCATGACGGGGTGAATTCAGTATAGCCAATTTTCGGGTGAAAATACAGAAGCAATTTCAGAAGAGTCAAAAGGACCTTAACGATAATTATGTAAAACTCATAATAACGTAATCTAAAGTCAAAACGAAACCAATACTTGTAAGTATTTATCACGGTTCTTAATAAGAGTCAAAATATATGTATTATTAATTTGAATAAACCCGAATATTTAATATATTATCTGTACAGCCCTTTCTATCGAAGGCAATTGGCAAAGACTTTTTACAATAAGGCATCAATTATTTATCATTCGCTTCGTGTAATAAGCGATATTCGTTTAAGTTCGGATAATCGTACAGTTGTATTAAACAAAAATATATTTTCTTGTTTTTTTAATGTTACACGGAAGAGGGGTGGTTAGAGGTAACTAGGGAATTTTTGAGATTTTGCCTACGGTTGCCATACAGCAGGCCGGCCGAGAATCGATTCGGAGCCGAACTCTATTACTCTACCGCTCCGAAACTTCGGGAAGAAAGAAGGAACCAGTTACCAGTGGTACCTTCTCGAAGGAGCGTCTCTCGTAAAAACACTAGCTGGTATCGAAGAACATATTGCCGGGCGTACATGTGAGTGCGCGTGTAGAAGCGTCTAAACAACCAGGACACCTTGTTGCTGATAATCAGTCGATTTTGATAAATTTCTTGATATCGGGATTAAAGGCAGAGCAAACCAACAATCACATCTTTCAAGGTGGGTGTCTAGGTGACGGGCTCTGATCAGGTGGACCGGGGATTGACTAAACTCTCGAAAATTATTTGACTTTGAAATTTTATTCTTTGTTTTGCTCTGTATCCATTATCACTGTGTTTTATTCTTAAATCTCTTGAACCGGTAAATCCTCGTTCATCACTTTTCATCTATCTGTTTAGATGCGTAGATGGGACGTCAGCCATTTCTCGATTAATGTGTTCTGAGTTCAGTCGTTGTCGAGCAATTATTATGTTTACTGAGATGTATTATGCATTTTCCTCTTATCGTCGTTAGAGATGCCTTGCAATAAGATTAGAAGTAGTCGTAGAATATCTTGCTGACAATGTTAAATTTCTGATCTTACTGATGTGTCAACATCAGTCGACGTGTTTTCGTATGTACTCGCGACAGTTATTCGTGCACAAGCTAAACCGTTGGAGGTTTTTGCGTGGTTTGTTTATGTTTGAATTAGTAAAAGACTGTGAACAAATCTACGATCATACGGTTTTAAAAGCATAAACTTAACGGTTCAAGGACGTCACACTATTAAAGATTTGTTTCAGTTGACTGTACCGAATCTTCGAGGAAATCTTTGAGGAAAAGTTGCACGAAATGCATTGTGTAGTCTGTTGTAGAATATTGTTCCTGATGAGACTTCAAATATACGAATTCTGGCTCTAAATTTTGCATTTTCGTTCATACGCACACGTTTCCTTCTCATTTATTCGCTTTAAGATGATCTTATTTACATGGAACACGATCTAAAGAGATTGTTTTATGTAGGTTTTACCTTGTTATTATTTTGTATCCTGTAAACAAAGTACTGTGTGTCGGTTTCGCGCTGATTTTCGTCGCACATGCTTTACCGGCCGATCGCTGCCGAACATTGACGAATTTCCACGACCTTCACCGAAGACGCCCGATCTTCCCTTTAAAGAGGCAAACTCACCTTGGCTGAAATCTGAAAATATTTAGTCGAAATAGAATTATTCTTCATTAAATTGTCAATGAACTGCAACGAAAGAATTACTATTTCAATTTGTGTTTCTTCTACGAAATATTTAAATATGACATCTTATAAAAACTTAAGAGATTCGAGTAGCTCAGATTCTACACGCCGAATTAAACAGATCTAAAGAATATATCTAACTTTAAAAGAACACTCGGTGTCCTCTATCGACGTGTCGCAAGGTAATTTCGCACCAACACGTGGTCGCGTTTAAGGATCTGCCTCTCCGAGCTGTATCTTTACTTCGATTTGACAATACTGGTTTTGTGATTTAACAGGACTGAAGAAAAAAAAGAAAAAAAGAAAAAAATAATAATAAATTGACTTGTGAATATTTCTATCCTTTATCTGTATATCTTCTTATAATACCATTTCTTATTATCCTATCTACTGCGTTTGGAATATCATCTATTTCTATGGACTCATGACCCTGTGACGCGTTCTTGTGCATTAATTTGCACCTATTCAACTCTGTTAATCATCTATTATCACTCACTCGGAAAGTAGCTCGATTGTACTGTTCCACGAGTCTCTCTTCTTCCGTATACTCGTTTATACTAATTCCATCACTATAATACAACTATATTTTATTCCTCTTTTTCAATATTGTTTACTGTTGTCACTATGCATGTAATTTACCACAAATAAGTAACTATCGTATCACTGAACATCGCGCACAGAAGTCGGCATATTCCACGGTGATATGCAAGTTGAATATTCCGGCATGATTTATACCTCGGAATAACTTCTATTTCTGACGGGTAAATACGTGGATACCGATGAAATCCTTGTAGAGCTTTATTTGCCAACCGAACAGAAGCTAGGAAATGCGGAAGCTTGTATAAGGTGTTCTGCGTGTAGAGAATGTCAAAATTTACGATTTATTTCTCTTTGCAGAATAAAGTATGTAACGTAGATTAGTTAAAGTTAAGGTTCCAGCGGTGAACAAGATTTGCAGCAAACGTTATCTTCGGCAACCTGACACTTTGCGGTTGATCTCTTACGGAATGGATGGATTTTTACCGCGTTGAAGAAGATGTGCACCGCGTGCGCGACGCGTGCTAATTTTACTTTGCTATTCACTGCTGAGTTATTAGCTAACATCACCACGTGATGGTGACGTGACGATAACCTTTTTTATGCGCCGTTGAACGTCAACGCGACTTTTTGGCACAATATTCTTGTATTGTAGTTGCGCTTATTCCGATTGCATTGCTTGTATGTCTTTGCTTCTGCTAACTGGTTTCTTGTTTAGTGACACGAGAATTTAGTGATACTCTTCAACACAATGGAAAAACAATATAAGATATAAATTGACGTGTATAAAAAAATTTATTAGTAACTTGGATTTTTGTTTCTTTGTTAGTATTGGAATTTTGTTTTATGTCATTGTTACGTGGGAATGAGAAATAATGTTAAATCTCGTCAGCTATGTAAATTTGTTTTGTCTTAGAACGAACTTTGCAACATTGTCTGTATAATTGGATTTTATATTTAACGAGACTTATTCATCAAGGTTATTTCTGAGGTAGCATTGCTTCGGCTGACGTTCGAGACAGGCGCTGCATATCTGTGAAGTACATGACTCAGAACCTTAAGCGAATCGTGTTCAGAGAAGTAAATATTTTCTCTCGTGTCCAGACGTTTATATTGTCCGCAATAGAAATTATGTTACTCCTTTGATACATTATTGTGGTAAATTTCGATGCACGTTATGTTGGAAAAACAAATGTATTCTATCCATAGTTTTTGATGCTCGTATCATTGACAAATGTATTGAATGAATTATACGAATTTATGCATTCAACTTGCGACTGATATTTTCGTATCAATTTGCTCTTAACAATGCGGCTTGGTTGCTCTGAATCATGTGCAATGTACACCAGGAGATAGAAGATACAGACTGACATACATTAAGCATTTAAAACATTGGATCGGGGTAGTTATCACTTCCGTACACACATCTAGGCTTTCTACAGAAAGTAGACGCAGCTTCAAGAAAGCTGACCGTCAAATATTTGATCAATCGCATCGCTCAACACGGTGCAACGAGTCGATCGATACCGTATCATTTTCAGATGTTACAAGCTTCAACACGATGCTATTGTTGATCGAAAGAATTTTCTCTTACGATAATTATCGCAAGACAATCAATTTAATCTGTATGAATCAGAACTATTATCTTGTTCTCATAAAAAATTACTAATTGTAAGTTTAATTTTGATGTTAGATAATTGATGTTAGAAAAATGCAGATGTTAATAAACAAAATCAAATTCTTGCAACGTAAACAATGAGACAATAATGCATTTTAATTGAACGAAGGAAAAAGCCGGTTCAACGAGTCTTAATCATTGATCGATAATATCGTATTAGCATATTCAATTTTATCATTCAATCTTACTTCTCCCCCTGTGAGATTCTTACTCCAAGAATCCAGGCGGAAATTCAACGAAGAGGAAATAGATAGCGTGAGCCAATATCGTCCCGTCGATTCTGCTATGAATATCATGTTTGCCAGGTGACACAAAGAAAAGCCAAGGAAAGGGAAAAAGTCGCAATAATTCGTGTATCCGACGTTTGTTGACTCTGAAGACTCATCGTTAATAAGTAGAAAACCTGTGCAGTACATACGATTAACACTAGAATTACCGAACCCGTAATAATAATATATCGACACGTTCCGACTTATGAAAAATATTTCTCAAAAAAACATCGAGTTCTCCAAAATATGAAGAAGGTCATTACTCCTTTAAATTAGCTAAAAGTAAACACAGGTAGTATTCGTTGGTAGTTCTAATGTCAATAAAGGAGAAGTAAATCGTGACCGGGTATCGCGATCGAGGCATTAACGCAACATTAACAGGACATTATCGTGACAAGATAAGTTTCTTAGCCCTGCGAAACAAAGTCGAAGGCGTGGTAGTACGCGTGGTGGTATTTACTGGTGAAAAGTGAATTCGAATAAGGGGACGGTGTCCAGGAGGACAAGTAACCACTGAGAGAAGCAGTGGAGAAGTGGTAAACGCGGGGGCGACCGTGGGGTGGCCAAGAGGTCGCGGCCCCGTCATTGATACGAACGCTGCGAGCGCACTTTGGACCAATTCGCAGGAACGACTAACTCGAATAAACTGACGAGGACGACGCGTTGTTACCTCAGTACTACTTCAGCCACGTATCGAGCTGATCGAGCACACTCAGAATACTCTCCTATCGTTGAAGAACCTCCCTCTACTTTCTTTCCTTCTTATTCCCTCTCTCTCTCTCTCTCTCTCTCTCTCTCTCTTTCTCTCTCTATCTCTATTTGTTTCTGTCTCTGTCAACCCCTCTCTTTCGGCTCTCTTCACCGTTTCCATTTCTTCCTATCCCCGCCACTTCCCTTATTTATAGTCGTTTTCCCGTCGGCTTTTCTCTCAGTTTTCACGCCCTCCCTACTTCGTCGCATCCCTCCGTACGTTTTCTGCGCTTTTTTCGGAGCAAAACGCTAGTGTCTGGGAGCGTGATAAAGAGCGTGATCGACCATGGGCCTTTAGCAGAGAGTGGTCGATAGACGGGAGGAAGGTTGACAGTGCGACAAGGACGGTCGACGTACGAAAGGAAACGGCAATACGTACGATACGATACCAAGAGCGCGAAACCCAAACGAACGCGAACCGATATCTTTGCGGTGCTCTAGAAGAGAAGAGACTAGCCACCGTACGAGCGCGGTTCTCCTTCGACTTCGATTCGCGGACGCACGTGACACGCGCGACAGTTAGCGTTAAGCCGGTGCCGCGTAGAGAAACGGAGCGGACCGTTTGGCCGATTGCCGGTGGTTCTATTGCGATCTTTTACATCGAAAACGTGCGTTAACTAGAGAATACAAAAATGTCTACAGAACCAGGCAGCTTTACGTCCAACGGCAGTATGATCGTCGTAAGCAACAGGTTGCCGTTCGTGCTAAAGAGAAACGAGCTATCGGGTCAGCTGGAACGCAAGGCCAGGTGAGTGCGAAACAACATCTTTCAAACTACCTTTCTACTAATTTCTTTTTATTGTTTTTATTGTATTTCAAAAACGCCCTCGAACTGTGCGTAATAAAAAATCAGAATGTTCAGGAAAAGTTGGGAGTCGCTACGTAATATGTACGACTCGTAAACAAAACTCTTCGATAGAACGTATTGAGCGATGAACTTGGTTGACTAACAAAACGAATGCTCGTGTCTTGCCGAATGAATATTCAATTTTCGAGGAATATATTCCGTCGTAGGTAGCGCGTGTAAAACACCTACTAGATAGAGTTATTATCGAACGTTTCTAGCTTCTTAATTTCTACTAGCAGACAAATTTGCACTATTTATTATCTAGATACAATAGCGTTGTTTTAGGGTGTCCGATATAAGTGATGATAATAAAATTAGTATGTACTCTGACTCAAATTGATATTAAAAGTGACTGTTTAATACGCAATAAAGTAACAAGAAAATATACACATCGCTTGCGATATTTTGTGCAATTCAATTCTATGAGGTCTAACATTATAAACGAAGGGGTGACGAAATTTTTTCACACGAAATCTAATCTATACCTAGAGAACGGAAGTTCATAAGGCTGATTCATATCTTCCGTGAATAATTTTCTTCGACACGTATAAATTGTTGCAATATACAACTAATAACATTAAGACCAATATAACATCTAATTGGTTCTATCGATAGATTCGAACTGTTAAAAAGTATCTAGAAACGCGTGGAAGATTGCCAATAGCAGTAACGTCGAGTCTGATACAGGTAGATCTGTTATCTCCCATAATTTAAAGGATTTGGCACGTCGCCAACTCGTTGTGTATATTGGTTGATTACAGTTTTTTCGCGGAGAAGACGTTTCTGCGTGAAGTAAACAATTAAAGTGTCATAGGTTTATTACTAGGAGGGTTTAGGAGATTTGTATCTATTGACAGAAATACGACCGATAAGTAGAACGATGCGCCAGATACCGGCAGATACTCTTCTTTCATTGTCTCCTACGTTGATCTCATTGTCAGTATGCGTTCGGTATTAGAATTGACGTAAAAAGCCGGACTCTTCACTTGCGTTAGTGTGCATTTGATACCCTCGTAATTCCGGATTATTTAAAGCCGTCTTATTGAGATGAAAAGCGAACCGCCAGCTTTAAGGATAATTTAACAAAGTGAAGTAACGATTCTAATGGATAAGATAGTATTTTCTAAATCTTTCGCGAAAGCTTGAACTATAGAAAAAATTGATAATAAATATAAGAAAAATATATTTTTATACTTTGAAAAAATATACAATACGAATTGTTGATAAAAGTGTTCCAATAGATTTCCATTGGTATTATATACTACTTTATGTGAAGGGATTAAGAGTAAGTGTGCCGACGATATTAAAGATAATCAGCTTGATATTATCTTAAGATGCAGATCGGCTTTGAAACGCTTCCTCTTGTAGTTCAAGTGTTTCATTTTGATAAATATTGACTTAAACATGTCCGCGTGAGGTGACACTGATATGAAGATCATCGAAAGTTTGTACATACTACTGATTCTGCATACAGTGTTCCAAATAATAACACTTCTTACGTAACAGATGTTATTTACATGTGTCAAACATTACTTATCATACAGGTGTTCAGATTACATACCTGTATACAAGAAATTTCATTGCGATCATCGATGAAACAACCTTGATGCAAAGAGTAAAAGTATTAGTATCTGTACATATATATATATATTACTCTTAAAGTTAGTGTGGAAAGTGTATACTACTCATGAGATAATGACAATGATAGTCATCGCTAGAAGCATTGATAACACCGATTCGTTCACACGCTTCAACCACCACGTGTTCATCACGTGCTATATGTGGTTACGTACGTGGTAATGTGTCGACTAGACGGTCACTCAATCGTAACTTTTTTCAAGCTTCGGACAATATCGAAAGGTTTGTTAAGTTATGGAAAAATACAGTTACTCAATGACATTGACTGTTACCCAAAATTGGATACCTCAAAGCTGCTTGAGAGATATCCACTTAATATTTGGCTGCATCTTATCATCGGAAAGTTTGCCATATACTCTATTCTTGGCATTGAAGATTTCGTTTACGTTATCGTTCTTCCTTGCACAGAGCTTGTTACTTGAAATCACACATACATCATCCGAAAAAATATGACTCGAGTAACGCAACGCGAACCGAAAACACGTTGCATGTAGCTTGTAAATTTTGATGCGAAAACAAAGTATGTCTAGCTTGATAATAATAGACTGCATTAATCTCTATCGTGTCCCTGGAACGATAAGTCTATGGAGGGGTTAAAAGTTGAAACATCTTTATTTAAATATTCCTTGTAATTAGCTTATCTAGGATGCTGGACCAAGCATCGTTGTCATAAACATTAAATTAGCTCACAGAATATTGCATAATTAGTACACGTAACATAATTAAAAATTAATTTGAAAATTATAAATTAAATTCCTGAGAATCAAATTGAATTTGATTACGATAGATTTTAGTGGTTTAGTGAGAATGTCTTGCTAATGCATTTGCACACGTGGGTGTAGGTTAAAGGATACTACGATCGAAGAGTCTTGAGGAAAATCACGTTATAATCACGCAGATGTTCGGATATCGCGCGTGCATTGTTAAGAAATGTGCTTGCACGATCGCATAACAACTGGGTGTTAGTGTCTTTGATTAGCAAAACAAGCTTACGTATTCTTATATATTCCAATCGACTAGATCAAATGCTAAATCACTTATTGCAATAATAATTATATAATTTTCTAATTGAGTACAGATGATTACTCCCACGATAGCATTTGCCAAATAATAGCAAACTAATGATAAATAATTCCTCAATGCAAATTTGTTTTATAATCGATCACGATATCGTTTCAAGCTTCCAAGTTCGATTGTTCAATGATTAATATAATGGTTTTAGTTCAATCGATTCGGTGATACAGGAACAGAAAGAATCTCATGTTGTCTAGTGGTATGGATCAGTTATGCGAGAATCAAAAAATCGCTCGTGCACGCGTAATACGCGTTATATAAAATTCTGATCGATGCATTCACGCGGCTGATATAATCGTGAATATTCGTCATTATGTAAATATCGAGTATGCGTCGGTGCTGATCAGAATGTTGGTCGAAGACGCGTCTACCACTGTTATTCCTCGTCTTATCGTCCGATACACCCAAGAGAGGCACTCGTGAACTTTTATATTTACGCATGGGGTGTTTTTTTCAGAGCCGGCCTCTGCTATCTTTGTTATTGTTGAATAGGAGATAGGCAGTCGGTTAAAGGCGGAAACAGCTAGAATTCTTTGACTGTGCAAATCCTAAGCGATGGTTAAGAACAGATCGTTATACACTATTCTGTACTCTTGATTGCGAAATTAAATACCTTGAATACTTGGTTCTTAGATCGTTAATCCGATTCAACAGGACGTCACTTGTAATTTCATAGCATCGGACAATGATTATTTTACCAATTGTAAATTTTAATACAGGCAATATTAACTCAAATTCCAACATACATGTATAGTCACCGTTGCGATTTCGAATTTATTATTTTGCTTAATTATTTCTTTTTATAGCGTAGACGATATAGTGATGCAAAAATGCAGTAGGTCGATTATTATGGTATATTTTTGTTACTATGTATTTTTCAGTGCTGGGGGTCTTGTGACTGCAGTTGCACCAGTGGTTATAAGTGGAAATGGAGTCTGGGTTGGATGGCCAGGAATGCATATGGAAAACCCTGACGAACCAATTCCTGAGTCTGACCCTAATGATCGTACTCCAACTGCTGGTCTGTTATCTCGAAAGGTAAGAATCGAAATATTTTTTTCCCTTCAAAATATAATTATTACATACTGTGCTTGACACTACTGAAATTCGTGGTGATACGTGAATGAGATATTGCTGTAGCAGTATTTGAACGTGACAGTATTAAAGATAATTAATTCACAGTAATCATTCGACAAATGTAGACAAGCTTTAGAAATGAGAACGAAGGCTCCGTCACGGTGCTTACCATTTATTGTCGTGTTGGTTTTTATCACCATTCTAGCGATCTCAGTACACGTTAGTAACAAAGAATCCAACATAACACTTAATAATAATTTGTTTCAACAAAGTGAAAACTTGTTTGTGACACTTGATTGTGTCGACTTTTGTAACTAAAGTAGTTGTTACTTGTTATATCCAAACTCTTGATTATTTAATAATTACTAGTAATTTTTGTATACTTTTGCAAAATTATAAAATATAAAAAGGTGTAAATTGTATTAAATATAAATTATAGATGATGCGGTGTTTTAACAATTCATAAAATCACTGCACACGTTGATATACTAGATTTGCTTGCTAGCCATTACACTTACGATTTAACGAAAGTGGTTTTCCTTGTAAGTGTTGGACGGCCTTGGCATTGATAGTGTATGCGAAGCTATTTGACTCGTGGACTTCCTAACGTCATTCAGAGAATTGCGTTTGTCTGTGTGCATTGTAACGGTCATTAGTTCATCATCCAGTGACTTTGTAATCGAGATCATCTATACTGAAATGTTCTAGCTAAAAAAAATTTATTAAACCGTGTTCAATTTATTCTGACACACTCGGAATCAGTAACAATCGTATATAGTTAGCAATGGACGCAATATGACTTGATAAATTTAACTCATTGAAAGCGATGTTATAATTGTGCTCCCTATTCTGTAACAACGTGACGTTTACGTAACCGGCCTTTTCACTAGTCTTTGAACCAGCTCTATCGCAAACACTCGCGCACAATGACATTTACAGAAGCAAAAAGGAAACATCTTAAGATGTAATCTCAAGATTCGATCAATTCAAGTAGAATTCAAGGTGCGTTAAATGGTAGAAATTACTTGAACTCCATCTGCCAGTAGTATTAGTCGTGATAATGGCGACACTTTTTCGTAACGATGATTTAGTACAATAGAAGATATCTTTCTTCAACGTGTACTTATTAAGTTTCTCATTATCTTTTACGGTACAAGTTGACAGTTCTCTGTCAGTCTGTCTGTTCAATTTTCAAGAATGTCAATAATGATTATTGTCACTTTTATGGCGAGGATGTCCATATGTTTTTTGGCGTGGTCCCTGCTCATTGATAACTGATAAAATTGTTTATGTAGTCCTCCTGCCTCTATACATATATGTATATACGTATATATGTTCGATTTGAATTTATACCGAGTGCAAAAGTCACTTAAGCTCGTATTAAGTGATGGAACCAGGTTTTAGGTGAACCAATATCATCCGAGCAGCAGAATAAATATTGTCGTGGGTCAGGTCATCGTTTCTGAGTGACACTATCTTATTAACAGCAGGTTGATTTTCCGACCTGCTCACGTTATCCTCGAAGCACTATTGCATAATATTTGTAAGCTTCAAACTGAAATATCCAAGTTGAAGAGGCGACGATAAAGAGGCGTGTAACGTAGGTTTGTGCGATGTATACCCATGACAGTAAATTAAATACAGTCATCACCGGGTTCACTTGTACGTTTATAGTCCACCTCTGAACTTGAATTTGGTCAAGCTATTTATATTGTATCGTTTAATCGGGTTAATTGATGCGCTGGCCAAACCAAACCCACGAAAAGTCAACTCGCGTAATTGAATTGATCGACTATACTGGGAGAGTTAGTTGTCAACTCGCACAGTTGACCAACCTATTTCTGCTACTATTGTATACATATATATGTATACATGTATATGTATACATGTATATGTATATATGTATATGTATATATCTACATGTATATATACATTATTCTATCAATTGATTGTGCAAAAGTTTATAATCCTCTTTTTATTTTTCACAATCTCTAGTCTGTTGGAATAAGCCATGCAAATACATTGCTTTGTACGTAAGAGTTTTTCGAACCGATGTAAGTTTGTCAGTTTAGGAAACGACTCGTTGTTTAAATTGCACTTGAGGACTATTAGCCGGATGAGTATCGAGGTTTAATGCTTGTCTAGAATTTTTAAGACAGGATCGATCAAGAAATTTTATCAATCCTATAAAGAAATTGGGCGTGGATGTATTGCTGAAATTGATTGTGTGCTTGTTCTGGTCAGTGGATGAAGCAAGGATCTTTGGTAATGATATTTATATCGCGTGGGTCGAATCCGGGTTATCTAGTATATGGCGAATATATCTGACTGGCTTATCGACGATACAGGTTCTCGCTAATCGTAGCCTGATTCAAGCATCGCAATAAAGACAAACATAAGCATAGAGTGCATATGTGCATTAAGAGACGTATGAATGTGTATTCATGCATCTAAAATCTGATGGAGATCACGTGAATCGTTGAAATTCCAGGAGTCTTCAGAACTATGATATCACGCTGATAGAGATGTGCAGCGTACAAAATATTGTTGGATTTCTGTGACTTGTCAGTTTAGAGGACAGAAATTTCACACGATATAATGTAAACAAGGAAATTTTCATAATGTGACACGTATTTTAAGTTGCGAATTCTTTGACCTTTCTTGTGTCACTGGTGATTATGTATTCGCACTAACTGTCATGTGGCTTCATTGGTTTTGATTTTGTAATTGAGGAAAACTGCCTATGAATCTTTTTTTGACAATTTTTTAAACTCATTCATGCATCGCTTAGGATTAATTTATAGCAGAGTATAGTTCAAAAATAGCAGATTACACATGTAGTTACTCAACGATATCTAGGTATTGTAATGGGGGATGTTAGTAGAGATGGAGTCATGTCGAAGGTAAAGAAAGGATTGGTAGTGCAGTTAGGAGTATAAAGTCATCCCACCCTATTGCTGAGAATACGTTTTAATTGGTCATGAGACCATGTATAGTAAAAAATGAAATATTTATCTTTGACATTGTATCAAGGCCAAAAACGTTGAGTTAACGTCGTAAATCGATTCCTGAGTTAGTTGTTGTAGTAACTCTTGAAAACAAAGCAGTAAAAGGACAAGAAAAAGGAATCACAATGACTAATGGTCATAATAATGAAAATGAAGCTAATTATGATAATACTGATAATGATAACGGTAATGATACCACTAATATTAATGATAAATTCTTCTGGATAAAATGGTTATTTACTCTTCGCGTATTCCGATGACTAAATCGGTTTTGTAACGTGTTTTGAATTAAAGAAATGGGACAAGAGGAAAATGAAGCTTTATATTCTTTGATATTCTCCATACGAGAAGATGATAACGAGAGCAATTAAAATGTTTTCCTATACTTATTTCTTTTTCACGTGATCGCTTTATCCCTCGAAATGTTTACTGCTTGATTGTAAGTGAAATGAATAATCTTTTTCAAACGCGTGACCTTTGCACATTGCAAAACGATTCGTGGCCTTTTTTTCAATGTAAACGAATCGTGTCAACCTAGATACAATTTTCAATGTAAAGGTAGAAATCGATCTGCATAGCAGCGGGTTGGATAAAACAGTATGAAAGGAAATAAAAACTCTCGCACATGATTCTTCGTACCTACGTGCAAAATGGAAATACGTTCCTCAGTCATATAAGCGAATAATTTAAGACAATAAATCGATGGCAACTCTAACGCGAATGATAAAGTTTACACGCAAGTATCTACTTGTAAGATAACTACAAAAGCAACATGATTTTGGTAATTGACGGAAGCGTGTGATTGACGATAACGGTAGCTTTTTCTCGAAATCATATTCAAAATTATTCGGAACCTTCTTTTTTATGAATATCGTAATCCAACTAGTTATAATTTACTATAACAGAATTGAGTAGTCTGTTGTAAAATTTGTCTGTAACAATTAACGATAGTAATGCTCCAAAAAACTGTCAATGATTGCAAGTATCTAATCAAGGAAGAATATGCTATCACATTCGTAAGTCTGTAGTTGCGCTTTTCGAATTGTTTGCAGTTGATGTTGATGAACGACAGTAAAAATGTATCGCATGCTTTGATTTCATTTAATTAATGTAGCGAGAAGTGACGACATCCCGGGTCTGCTAAACTCTGTGCTTGAACCAGATGGTTGTGTCTAACCACAGAGACATTAAAACTTATCTCTTTAGTGATTATTTCTTGCGTCAGTCCGGCATCGGGTCGACGTGTTTTCACGTGATTCGAAATAGAGGAAGCACTGTCACGATAAACAGAAGAAGCCGTAGAATAAGAAACAGGCAATAAGAAACTACAATACTAGTGCACGTTAAGTTTCTGCAACGATATCGAGTATTAAGTTAATTTTCATGCGCTTCCTATTGTGGCTACAACAATATCTAGAAGACTTATTGTATTTTACTCTGTTATAATTTATCAAATTTAGCATTATATTAAATTATTATATTTAACGAAGAATTTAAAATCTTAAAATTTTACAATATTATTAGTATTTTACTAATTGAAGTACCGTCATCGAAAGTTTGTGTAATCATAAAATAAAGACAAGAGTTATTTCTGTTACAGGTTGTAGCGGTCCACGTAGAGGCTGGAATCTTTGATTCTTATTACAATGGTTGTTGTAACGGAACATTTTGGCCACTTTTTCACTCAATGCCTGATAGAGCTACCTTCATCGCGGATCACTGGCGCGCATACTGCAGTGTCAATGAAGAATTCGCTGCAAAGACGGTGAGTTTCCATGGCGCATTAGACAGTAAAGAAATTCGTTATCAAGTTTCACGATAAAGAATAGTTAATATGTCATAGCATTACGATGTTCTCATAGGTCGGTGCACTCGAACAAATTCACAAGGAACAAGAAAATCAATCGAATGGTACTCCACTCGTATGGGTACACGATTATCACTTAATGTTGGCAGCTAATTGGATACGACAAGCAGCGGATGATAAAAATCTCAAGTTAAAATTGGGTTTTTTTCTTCATATTCCTTTCCCACCATGGGACATATTCAGACTGTTCCCATGGGCCGATGAGATTCTTCAAGGCATGCTTGGTAAGTAAACTTGTTTTAGTTGTTCTCATTTTGGTCCTTTGGGATCTTCAAAGTCAACGCCAATGATCTTATAAAACTGTAATTATATTAGGTTGCGACATGGTTGGTTTCCACATTCAGGATTACTGTTTAAACTTTGTCGATTGCTGTCAAAGATGTCTCGGATGCAGAGTCGATCGAAAAAATCTCCTGGTTGAACATGGTGGAAGAACAGTGCGCGTGAGGCCTCTTCCTATTGGTATTCCGTTTGATAGATTCGTCTCGCTGGCCGAGACAGCCGCTAAAGTCATGCTAACGAATCAGAAGATTATCCTGGGTGTCGATCGATTAGACTATACGAAAGGCCTTGTACACAGATTGAAATCCTTTGAAATGTTATTGGAAAAACATCCCGAGCATCGTGAACAGGTATTAATCGAATCCTACGACACTTTTCAAACCGAATTTCATTGAAAGGTGAAAGATGAAAAATTCGAGAAAACTTCAATATAACGTTGAATAAATATTTATCTTAGGTAACAATGTTGCAAATAGCTGTGCCATCGCGGACTGATGTTCGCGAGTATCAAGACTTGAAGTTGGAGATGGATCAAGTAATTGGACGTATAAACGGTCGTTTTACTACACCAAATTGGTCTCCTATTCGTTATATTTATGGATGCGTCAGTCAAGATGAATTAGCAGCGTTCTATAGAGACGCAGCAGTTGCTCTTGTCACGCCTCTTCGAGACGGGATGAATCTGGTAGCTAAAGAGTTCGTTGCCTGCCAAATAAATACACCACCTGGTGTTTTGATAGTTTCACCTTTCGCCGGTGCTGGCGAAATGATGCATGAGGCCTTGATCTGTAATCCTTATGAGATAGACGAAGCAGCAGAAGTGATTCACAGGTGATAATAATGCAAAACGATCAAAAGTCAAATTGTCTTTAACGATAAATCGGATTTACATTTGATCGTTCTAATTTGCAGGGCACTAACAATGCCAGAAGATGAGCGCACGTTAAGAATGAACCACCTGCGACGTCGTGAACGAATGCACGATGTAAATTATTGGATGAAGTCCTTCTTACAAGTGATGGGATCGTTGGAAGAACGTGACTCCGTAGGAGCTACAACTATGCAACCCGTCACTATGGATGATTTCGATGATTATTTGAGCAAGTAGGTATTATAGGAGTTATTTGACATGCATGGCTGGGCCCGCCCAGAGTATGCGCTTGATATACAAACATTAATGAATACCGCAAATTGGCATATACGCGATACTGGTATTTTTTATGTACAAATTACGCTGCGAATTTATTGAACGCTATATATATATATTAACTGCAAGTTGTAAGTCTGTTGTACATATTAAAGATTATCAACAGCATGCAGCTGATACGTATAAAAAAAATTGCAAAATGCTTGATTTTATTGGACTATATAGATTGTTGAGTATAACACCATGTACACAGACTTCTGGGCACGCTTAAAACATGATAGTAGAATTGATGATTTTAGAAATCAGTGTCTTATTAAATTCAGCATGAGTTTGGGTACATCGCAGCGTGGTGGGAGACCTATTAGCTGCGTCGTCAGTATTTTATCGAGGTCTTTCAAAGTTAGATTTTATTAACCGAACGT
Organism: Trypoxylon attenuatum; assembly: GCA_963989405.1. Lineage (NCBI taxonomy): Eukaryota > Metazoa > Arthropoda > Insecta > Hymenoptera > Crabronidae > Trypoxylon > Trypoxylon attenuatum. The sequence continues at coordinate 15,515,749 of OZ022490.1, read as the reverse complement.
GTCCCTTCCATAAAAGGCTGTCCTTTATCCGCGTGACTTCCTTACTGCAATAGTGAGGGAGTAAAATGCCATGGGGCAAGCGAAATAACATGGGACATCTGGATTATCCAGATAATGCTTTTGGAAGACGGCGGGCCTCCGCGAGCGAATGCGACCTAACTCATGATGAAAGCTGGGTAACGTTCCAGTGATAACACATGTCCCCTAGGTATATCGGCGATAATCACAAATTGGCCCTACTTCTGGATTACGATGGTACATTAGCACCGATCGCAACTCATCCGGATCTTGCGATTTTACCTTTGGAGACGAAAAATGTTCTACAGAGGCTCTCTAATATGTCCGACGTTTACATAGCAATTATATCGGGAAGAAATGTGAATAATGTCAAGTCTATGGTAGGCATCGAGGGTATAACGTATGCTGGGAATCATGGTCTTGAAATTCTCCATCCTGATGGAAGCAAATTTGTTCATCCCATGCCTGCTGAACTGGAAGGCAAAGTTGCAAGCCTTATGCAGACCTTGCAGGATCAAGTGAGTAAAGCTTTTCTGACTTCGATACCTACTTTTTAAGTTGCATATGTTCTGGTAATAGATACGAAGATAATCGGATGATTTTTTAAAAGCAGCTCTGCAGGGATGGCGCGTGGGTGGAGAACAAAGGTGCACTCTTAACGTTCCATTATCGCGAGACACCTATGGAGGGTCGTCCTGAAATGGTAGAACAAGCAAAGAAATTGATCGAAGCCGCAGGATTTAAAGCCTGTTCCGCGCATTGTGCCATCGAAGCAAAACCTCCCGTTGAATGGAATAAAGGACGTGCGTCTATTTATATACTTCGTACCGCATTTGGTTTGGATTGGAGCGAACGCATTAGAATCATCTACGCTGGTGACGATGTCACGGATGAAGATGCAATGAGGGTAGGATTGATTTTTATATTTATCAAAACTTACGTAATTTCAAGAGAATTTTTAGCAGATTTTACAATCAAACGACGTTTTTCTTTTTTTTTTATACAGGCACTGAAAGGTATGGCTGCTACGTTTCGAGTAGCTTCTTCCCACATCATTCGTACATCGGCAGAGCGACGATTACCGAGCACCGATTCCGTCTTGACGATGTTAAAATGGGTGGAAAGACACTTGAGCAGACGTAAACCTCGCAATAGTACCGAGATACCGTGTAGATACCGACGTAGCAGTGCAGGAATTACCATGGAAATGTCATATACTCCATCTAATACCCCAAGCAACAATACGTCACCTACTGGCACGATTCTTCAATCTTAGATGATCCCGTGGCAAAATTCGTTAGTATATCGAGCGGGTTCCGGAAACGGGAAATATTATGTCACAGGCTTATGATACACTCGTAGAGTAAGATCAAGTAAGTGAGAAGAACTATGAATTTGAAGAATTTAAGGTATTCTGGAGGGCAGGTAACGTTGCAGTAACTGTATCTTGTATACAAAACAATGAAGAGACTGTCACTATTGGAGAGTCGCATATAAACGAGATGGTTAATCCACTGGATGCAAAGTACTTTCGATTTCTAATGATAAAAAGATCAATCTAACGTTTGTAATACATTAGATTATATGTATGTATGTATGTATAAGCAAAATGGTTCATAGAGATATGTGGAACCAAATCGTTTGCTGACTGTCCAGCGTTTTTAATCGATATACAATTTGCGATAACTGGTTGGACGCCTTTAGCCCGAAAATCATACAGATCGTCGACTGAACGATTGAACGTTTCATAGAGAGTACTTTCCGTATATTTGTCAAATGTTTCGTCATTTCGATCGAATATTACGGAAATTCCTATGTTCCAGGCGTTTTTTGTGATCCTTGAATTTTACCTGTTGGGCTGAACGTCGCATTCAACTATGTATAGGTTTACTCAGAGTCATAGTATTTAGGTAATTTAGTTTTAGGTTTGTGTCGCTCAAAAAAAAAAAAAAAACAATTGCGTAACAGATTGCAGTAAGTTTTTCAACAGTTCTTACAAAAGCACACACATATTGAAATTTTTCAAGACAGAATAGAATGGTTTTCTAACTTTATTATTATTCTGAAACCGTTATGTTTACTTGCACAGATTCGGTTTATCGAATTATGTGAATGTTAAAGTCATCATCCTCCTTGTTTGCCTATGCATCATTTCTTAAGGTCACTTCAATGTGTCAAATCCCTTAAAATTACTAGCAAAAGTTGTAAAGCCTTTGAGAATTGTACAACCGTGATCTTTTTTCGAAAAATATTTTCGTACTTTTACTACGATTTCTAATATTTATTGCGAGGCGAATTGAGTATACATTATAAATGTTGTTGTATCGACATTAATATATGATTGATCGTAAAATTCGATCAGAAAGCGAAGAAAATATTTTTTTTTTTTTAATACAAGTCTACCAAAGATAGAATTTATGTTTAACGATTACATGACTTTTAATTTCCTACTCATAATACTGCCCATAATGTTCTTATGAAACGGAAAGAAGAGAGAAGAGACAGTAAGGTATAACAATAACAAAAAATTGGCAATGGTAGGGACAAGCGCCAATTTTGATCTTCCAAATTGCATTATGTGTCACTATACGAGCTACGCACGTTCATATTTCACGTATACGATTCTAAATACCATTGTATACCTATACATCCCTTCCTATATACACGATAAAGAAATCATTAATATTCCACTTGAAAATCTGATAAAAGTTTACACTTTTTCCATGTCAGCAAATAAGTAAGCCACTGGAGGATTAAGTGCCATTTCCATTTATCTCCCTTCTACATAAAGTAAAGAATCTAACACTGGCCGAAAATGAAAGTCAAACTAATTAGCTCTAACGAACCTCTATGAACTGATACATTAAAAACTTTTGTTTGAACTTTCTTGACATTTACCGAAAGATCAAATGAACTAAATAAAATATGTTTTCGACGGGTACTCTTTTTTTTTTTCTTTTTTGAGTAGATTGAGTACCATACTGTCGTGTCTTAACTATGGTCAAACTATGAAGTACAACAGGAACAAAGTGACGCAGCGAACTGCTAAATTTGTTTTTCAAAAATCAGTGCAGAACTTTTATAGCCATATACATCTGTAATCCAATTGTCTTCTTTCAGAACTAATATACATGAAGTGCATTAATTTTCTATGACCGAAAATAAGGCGAACAATTTTTAAAGCAGATGAAAGTTTTTGTCAAGTAATCATTACTTGAATATTTACTAACTTTACAACAGAAGAAATTTCATCTCACTTCTTGCCACAATATATGAATACACTTTTTTGACAACAATGTTATTTTTATGGTAACATATCGTTTAAAATATGAAACCGAAAGGAATTTAGACAGTCAATGATAAACGATGAATGCGACTTATATTACGTACATATAAGTGTACATTATTATGAACATTATATACACAACCTACATGAACAAGTCAATGTGTATATAATCCGTACCAACCAAACAAACATTCGTCCACACTCGTATTGAATTCTTAAATGGAAAATTTACTATTCTAACTATTTATTATTCTAACTAACGATGAGAGAAATGAAAACTGCTGGAAACCGAAATTATGAAATGTACGAATTCAGTTCTATTTTGAGTATTTTTTCATTATAACAGTTCCTACAAAACTAATAGCAATTGCTATTGCTGAAGGTGCATCGCAACAATCGCGTAAATCATTATAAATAAAGATGTTTATATTTTCATTTGATTTATCACGTTTTTTACTCTGCTGTGTCATTGACCTTTTGACACCGTTACATCGAAGCGAAGATACGATAGAGTTTCCGGAAATCAGAGTTTCAGTACAATACAGGCGTAATAAATCACTTTAAAAATTCTGACAGAGATCAACAAACCTACACGTTGATTTTGGTATTTATTAGTCAATTACTATTAATATCGCTAGGCCATAAATAACAAGCGAGCGTGTAAATGGTATGGACATGAAACAAACTAAGCGATGTGAAATTGTTGAAAAAGAGAAGGAAGGAAAATCCGCGACGATACGGTCCATTAGTTATGATGTACCGTATACACTAATATTGAATATCGTATCGTCCAAAAGTATGTAAAACACATGTATACATATGTATGTAGTATATGTATATGTATATGTATATATGTTTGCATAGAGCTGTGTAATGTGCCCCATAAATACTACATTTTATATTAAGCCTGTACTTAGTTTTTACCTGCATATACAATATTCTTACGTGCATGTCGTAAAAAAAATATATAAAAATAAATATAATTTACAAGAATTCTGGCAGTGGAACTGACGATGGTACAGCAAAAGCGTTCAAACTAATTTCTCTGATAATGTTCTGTAATTTATGTAGCGTTAGACACCATGAGAAGTGTAGGAGACAGACTTTGTACTATCCAATGATAAATCGTCCTATGGAATTTACAATACGATAAACAAAAGCGTTAGAGAATATCGCAAGAAGCTTAATAAGCTCCATCGAAGCAATCTTCGAGAGTCAATCGAAATTGTCATACTGCATAAACGGGGTCTAACGATCAATGCGACAAAGGCGCCTTTAGTGGCGGAGGTTTTTTTCTTTTTTTTTTTTTTTACTTTACTTGCAACGATATGCATTCCTTTCTTATCGTCGTCTGCTTTATTATTATTATTTTTCGTCGCATAACCTTTGATTTCCAGGCGTGTCGAGTCCTGATTACAGCTGTTTTGAAAAGAGTAGCATCCCCGATATTGGTAATCGGTGCATAAATGCTGCGGTTAACGATAATTAAATCAACTATCACAGTGGACTAGATGTCGCGTAACATTTCATTTTCGCAGTGATAATTCTGAGTAATGTAAATCTACACACTGTCTTGTAATGCAGTTTCGCGATAAATTATACTTATGAGACGATTGAGCAATTTCGCAATACAACATGCAATAATAATGCTTATCCCGACATATCGTTCCAATGACTTATCAATTGAACATTGTTAATATAGTATCTTCAAAGAAATAACTATAACAAATTAAATGAAACAAAAGTAATTGAAACTATTAAATAGCAAATTTACAGTCAAAGGAGACTGAGAGTAACAGAAAGCGTAAAGGTTTTCGCAGTAAAATGATTGAATGTTGTGAAGATGACTATGTTCGCAGCGGGACGTAGTGAAGTGAGGGAAACTGGCAAACTGTTTCCTTACAATGGTGCACTTTGAAATGCGGCCCACGCCAATGTCGCACGAAACATCCAAATATTTTCATCAGAGACTTCCGCACGCTGGGAGTAAGAGGGCTGACGCACGAGGAAAAGGTAGTCGTGCGATTTTCACGGTTGTTCAGAAATCGTTTGGAGCTTTTTTTTCGAAGAGAAGCATTTATTATTCCGGTGCTCGATGTGCATGCCTAGAGGATCCGGTCAATGGTACAGTGCCGTATAAAGAGCCGGATTACACGGTGTCCATTTCAGGGTGTATAAGGAGCTGGTGTTTGCGGTAAGTCTTCCACGGACCTGGCCTTCGGCCGCATACAATTCCGCAGGGGCATTATCTCCGCTGTTTTGCCGATTCAATTGTGTGTGCGAAGAAAGGCGGCGTTTAACAAGAGTTTAATAAAAGGCAAACAGCGGGGTTGGTTCGTGTTTCTCATCTTTCTCTCTCTCTCTCCCTCTGGCACCCCTGCCTTTATCCCTTCTTTCTCTTCCTCTCTGCGTTCCCTCTCTCTTACCGCAGTTTCACCTTCCGTTGCTACCTCCTGGCCTATGCGTCCGCTGCTTTGGTATCTCTCTTTCCGAAGGGATTACGCGCTCGAGCAAAACACGAGTATACGCAGGCCCAGATCGAAGAAAAGAAGGAACGCGAAAGGGAAGACCCAAAAAGGATCGCAGCTGGTACGCACGGGTGGTTCCATCGAAAACTGATTCCTCCTTTGCCCAGACGATTCGACGAATCTAGCTTTGCTCTCCCGCGCACCATGTCTGCTTCTTCCCCCTTTCGACTCTACTGCTTAGATATTTAAACTCGTGAACGTGAAACCCGGAAGCTACAAGAATTTGATTCTACTTGTCAGTGTAGACTGATCTTCAATAAGTTATAGGATGAGAGAAAATCTAATGGAATATTGTCTCCATACTGAATTCGAAAACTAAGGGTGACGTATTTCCAATCAGAAGTATATTTCCTGCAAAGGCAGATTATCGATTTTTATAGATATACTTTGTATTGACAATTTTTTCCTGGCAATTTGAAAAGGACCAGCAAAGTAAGTCAGTAACCCAGTGGAAATTCGCCGTGGGCAATCGAATCGATCGGCTCTGATGTAATTATCCAAACGCTGAATCTTTTATCGCGGTGAAACAATAACGTATTTTCAGACCAAACAACATCGCGGTAGCGAACAGCAGAAAGCTTGGCGCGGCGTTATACGCGTCGTCCGCTTGTGTTTTCTGTTTACATAACGTGTAATAGAATAATCTGCGTTACGAGAGTAGCACCGGAGGGCAAAGTACCGTCACATTTCTGTTTTTCCTCGAAGGCTCTATTAGAGCGAGTGAGAATATTTCGACCCGATAATACGGGATCCATTCGGTTTTATGGAATAGAATAATAACGAGGACCGATAAAAATCCTTCTTTTGCTCTCTTTTTCTATAACACATCCAGGTCCACTAGACGGAACGTGAAACATTTCACTGTCGTTGGAAGAAAATCACATACTCAGAAATCTAGAGCTTTTTTAGAAGCACGTTATTCGAAGCCCATTTTTGCACTGGCACCTATCTCTCTTTGCGCTCGTAATGAAGAGTATAATATGATAACGAGACACCGTACGCTTTAAATCCCAGCTGCATATTCAGACAGAGAGTGTGCCGAGATAAATCCACGGGTATTATTCTGACGAAGCTTAAGATCCCTTGGGTTTAGCACCTTTGACGTACTAATTGGTCTTTTAAAACCCAGTCGTGCTACGACTCGGTAAGTGGTAATGGAAATGAGAGACTTTTTTGTCAACCGAAATAGATCCCCTGAGACATTCGAATCGCCAATACCAAGTACGAAGTAGCTCATTCGTGTTGCGGGAAATAGGGGTAATCCCGCACTACATGGAAAGCACATTGCGCTTTGCCAAGCACAAGTCGCAGAATCAACAAATCCACCGGGATTAGATAACATCCCCCGGGATTGGTGGCCCTTCGTTTATCCTCCGACGAATCGTGAAGGGCCCCGTCTTGTTGTCCTACCGGGTTATTGGTATCACTTAGCGAAATCCGCACTGAGATGGCTTTAAAAGCTTCTCCCGTGTCACCGCGAAATCCCAATCGATGTTTTAAACCAGGCATGCCGAACCCGCGGCCCAGTTGAAATTTTTAACTGTCTATATTATTTTAGACATTTGGACTCAGATCCTCAATACGTGAATCGTACCCAAAAATCAAGTAAGCAGCTCTAAATCAGCACATGTATCAAACTGATTTACAACTAAATTTATTGGAGGTCTAGGACCTCTGGTATTGTCAGAAAATCTTACAATACCTTGGCAACGCGCGTTACAGCAGCGTTTGGAACTACTTATCGCTGCGACTCATTTGTTTCCAAATTAAACTTAGTAAAAACAAAGTATCGCAGCAGGTTACTCGATAAAAACATGACAAATCAACTACGATGCGCGTCGACTAAATTATCGGTTGATATTAAAAAAGTCTCAAATAAAATACAAAAACAAGTGTCGCATTAATTGTAAGATAATAAAATATTTTGAATAATTTCTTCTTTTATTTTGATGCGTGCGGTCCACCTCAGTTTAGAAGATTTTTACTTGGCCCACCAACCAATTTGGGTTGGGCACCCCTGTTTTAAACCATCATCTCGGACTCGTGTATCTCTCGAGTAATATTCTCAATTCGTAGCATCTTTAGATTGCGATTCTTGCCTACTATACAATCGTTGCATTTCAATAATGAACGCTGCTCTCGAACTGATATAAAAATAAAATAACGTTATTCATTTGACAAGATCGAAGTTAATTTTTCTGCGGTATAAGGCCTTCACCACCTTTTATCAACAATTTCCATCTGCAGCCGAACGCTTCAACTCTGATTCGAGTCTCACCCTCCAGCTAGTCCAACACACACACACACACACGTTCGCTCACACATCGTGGTCAGGTCGTTCCCCGTTTTTTGCGCGGGCCTCCCGCTAAAAAGGAATAGGCGAAAACTGTTAATTGGTTCCAGGATGAAAATACGTGAGTGTGGCCGGTGGACCGCAGCGACGCATTTTAAGCATACGTATGTGCGTGGAACCGGCTACCAGCGGTAGAACCACACGACACAGGTGTCTGTACGTGTGCGGTGTGAACGCGGTGAGTGCGTCAAGGCTTGTATCGCGGCAACACGTCCGTCCAATTATGGAAAATTAATTGGCGATCGGTGACTCGGGGCGATGGAAACATAGTTCCACGTCGAATAAACTTCCTTTGTATTCCGATCAGCCTTTGACATCGGTGTAATAATTAAAGTAATTAACGTACGAGCCAATAAATTTGCGATCGTAGCGTATCACTCGTGCGCCTGATAAACAATTATTCGTGGTCGATAGGATCTAAAAGTATTGTATAGAAATTTTCTTTTTGCGTTAAAAACAATTTTGTTAGGCATGAATTTTGTTACGGTCTTCGAGTAAAAAGATTCGGGTATTGTAAAAGAAAAATTATTCGATGAGTTCTTAGGAAATGTCTGGTGTGCGAATTATCTCTCTCTCTACCGTGGCTAATTTCTTTTTACCCGTACCCAAAATCTTGGGTGGATGGAAGAAGAAAATGCCTGGTTTGACCCGAGTAGAACAAATATTTACGTGGCATATCCAACGCTGCTAATCCTAGTGGAGCTCGAACCGCTATTCCTGAAAGGACTTCCTCATATAGATTATGTTTTTTTTTTTCAGTTTTCGGCGTCTTTGATTACCTCAGAGCCAACGGCAGGACCATTCCAGGAGTATACGATTTGTAGCCAACGAACAATATTGACGCTTTGCGTTAAAAGAAGCATACTAGGGTCAAAGGTGCGGTTGAATAGCTGCACCTTTCGAGATACGTTACGAGACTGTAATATCTGAGAAATATTTGCGGTACCTTGCTAATGTTCACACTTTGTCGATTTCTTTGACTTCCTTCCACACAGTTTCCTTCCCTTATCTTTATTGCCGATTGTTCTTTATTCTGCCATTGCCTTTTTATAACTCAAAGAAATTCGAATAAAATAGAAATTTATGTTTTCGGGTATAAGGACAACCGGCGGATCAAGGCTAACGAGAGTTTCAAAGGATATTCCTCAGATTAAAAAAAAAAGAAAAAAACCCAAAGAGTTTCATCGCGCTTACTCCTTTACGCTTTCTCTCAAAGATCCAAGCTGATCGGTACGTGAAAAAGATTCGCGTAGGATAATCGCGCACGTTGGGTTCCTCTTCGATCTCCCGTTAAGCCAGTAGCAGATCGTGAAATTCCAAGAGTTGCGGTTCAACAGTGAGAAATTGTAGGAGAAGACATCCCACGGCGAAAACGGTTTCCGAGGAAGCGCGGCAAGTCTTAGAAAGCGAGGACTAGAGAGATTGGTACATGAATGGCAAAGGATAATTCGCAGGATCAATTTCCAGTGGCTTCTGGTACCGGTTTGCTTTCTCTTTTCCTTCAGTTCAGTCGATTATTTCCCCACCTCGAGGCAAAAAGGCGTCCAGTCAAGTGTAAGCTAAACTCGGCTAAACTAACGAGTGCGCGTAACGTCTGCAACGAAGATCCTGGCCGGTGGTGGCCAGGTATGAGCTTGCTTTACCCCTAGTAAGCCAAACCTCACCATCGATGCCAAGGCGAATACACCACCGAGAGGTGGGAGAACATCCACTTAGCACGCCGCTTAGACGTGAAAACATCTGTATTGTCACCGTATTAGCGCGAGGGATTCCAAGCCTCTGATTACCGAGGAAATTCTAATCTTTCAAGTGGAAGCAGCGCTCCCGTGGCGGAAACTTTTTAAACCCCACCGTACTTCTAGACGAGTCGCAAGCCATACATCCGAGAGTTTACGGTAAACAACCAGAGAACAAATTACCATGGAAGCTATTGAAGATTCGCGCTTCAAGGAATTCTCGGCTAAAATTACAAATGCCCGCCTTGGATTTACTTGTCAAGTTTTGTTGCATTAAATTTCGGAGTAATTAGCAAAATATTGTTCCTACTAAGTTGAGGGTTATTCATGACGTGTATTTACAAGTGTCTTAATCTTCGGAATATCGTTATGTTTATAAGTTTTCTGGAAGTAGTAAAGTATCTCTCGAATAGTAGAATAATTTTATCGAGGAGTTTATTCAAATAATTTTCAAGAACAATAATTTCAAATATATTGGTAGATTGCTTATGTGAACATAGCACGCGCAGGTATCAATACCGAGGAGAATATGGTTATCGATCACCGGCCATGACGAGTTATGACATGTGGAAGATAGTACAATTATGTCCACGAATCCTACCACAATTTGAAGCAGCCGATAATCTCATGCAACGGATAATCCCGATCTCTGTATAGATAATGCGCTAGCATTGGTCCAACCTTTTAATAAAAATCAGACGCCGACTTTAAAGTTCAAGAGAGACGTTCCACATCGTACCCTTTATAGACATTGTCAACAGAATTTCGTAGCATGATTTATTCATGCTGATGCAACCTTCAAATTCTCATCTCCTATTCTCAGACGTAAGCTCCAAGGATTTTTACTGATGTCAAAGTCAGAAGAATAATCAGAATTCCTAGATTCTATTACAAATTCTATTATTACCATGAAAATAGCTATGACGATGAATTCGATATAATACATTTTGTCTATTAACCTTGGTGGCAATGAAACTCACAGGTTTGCCGAACAAAAGGTTTCCTGCGTGGAACAACGTGGATGGTCCATGGGGAGGAACCACGATCCGACATCATCCAGGTCCTACAACACCCCAAACCGGTGGGTACATACGAAATATGGGATCTGGTTCTTCGGATTGGGCCACGATTAACGTACGGATTAGGATTAAGTGCTGGCAGAGATTTGGGAGCATCGGGAGGAAGTGTGCGTGGATTTGCCGAAAGGTGCAGAGCGTGCAAGGGCCACGTACAATGTCGGGGTACGTGCGCGCTTCATGAAAAACCTTTTCACGCTTGGTTCTCCACGTATCACGTCATGATCTTCCCCACCCGGAGGGCACGCTAACAATAATCACGACAGTCAATGCACATTACAACGGTTTTATGTTATTAATACCGATCCATGGGGTGGGATTTGAATAATTGAAGAGATCTGTCGGATCAGCGGGTCGTACGATAGTGGCTGCATACGGTCACACAATCTATTCTATGTACGCGATTGAAAATGATTGTAGCAAAACTTGTGTTTTATTTAAATTAAAACATTCAAAACTAAATAAAGTGTGTAATTTGATTTTTAGCAAATTTTCATTGGATGACTACACTCGCGCACTGTTCTTTAACGAATATTACATATTTCTTTCTTATAATGTAGCTGAAATAATGTATTATACATGTATGTTACTGGAGCATCGATTCTGGTGTTATTATATTACAGTTCTGAGTGATATTTTTACGCTCCACTGAAAAGTACAATAACGGTAATTGGAAGCCGTGAGAATGATTAGCCGCATAAATCCTCATAGTGTTAATAAGGCAGAGTAACGTTACATTGGCGTACAAAATCATTCTGATACAGGTAGCGTTTCGAACGCGCTGCTCTCGGTGCAATTAATTTACGAGCTTGAGATACATTGTCTCCGAAATATAGTATGACCTGCCCGGGCAACACCGATTGCCAGGTAGACTCGGAAAGCTCCGTAATACGCGAGGCGCATCGTGATTATCCCCTGTAAATATGCCGCTCCAGCCCACCCGATCCTCCTCCTCCTTCTCCTCTTTCTCCTCCTACCCCAGACCAGCTCACTACGATTCTCTCGTTTCCATCCCCTCTCTTTCGAAATCCTAGCATCTGTGTTCGTCTCTGTTTCGCGTATTTCCATCCACCCTCGCAAGACGGCTGAGTGGTCCGACGGGGTTGAAAGAGCATTCTACCACTGTCCGCTCGTCTCCCCCACTTTCAGGGGAGAGACCCGACTGTCACCAGGAGATTGCACCTCCGCACGTTCCCTCTTGGAAACCATCGGATTGGGACTCTCCCTCTCTTACCACGGCTCTGGCTTTTCCTCTCGTTTCACAGCCACCACTTGCCGTATAGGGGTTGCTTCGGGAGTGAACAAGGGTGGTGGTGGAAAAGTGGTCGGAGCCAATTCGAGCCACGCCCAGTTCTACCAACGACAAAACTTCGCTGGATGTACTCGAGGGTGTCTCTGTCTCGCCGGCACCGACGGGGGTGGCTAAAATCGTACACTACGGTGGTACACGCTGCACGCAGGGGAATCCGAGCGCACCCCCGGAGGTCAACGCGTTCACGAAGCCGCACCAGTCACCGAATGTCGTTTAACACCGATGTCACTGCATTTCTTGGTAGCACTTCCTTTACGTGCATCCGATTGATCGTGTCGATTCTCGGCCTACCGTCGCAAATTTCGCCGTGTTCTCGATCCTATATTACGTATTAAACGTGATTTCACACCGTAAGCGAAACTTGCTTCCTTCTGTTCTCGACGGAGTCAACGGAACTCGCTAATTAATTTCGGACAAACAGTGAAGAGTTACGGGTAGTGTGAATGTTGAAATGCTGCGAGATGATATTACGGCAGTAAAGATTGTGAAAAAAAAAGGTTCAAGACCCTCGATGGGAAGTTTGGAACATTCCTTGATACGCGGTATGTAGTGCCCAGATTGGTTTATACCGGTAATTTTTTGCTGGACATTATCTTGCAAAGCGAGAGTCAGCTTTTGAACGAAGACCGAATCGTAATACACGAGACAAGGGTATCATTAATGTTAGTAACATCCCTTGAGTGGTACGAAACGTATAATAAGAAATTAGTGAGAGACACTAACATCGGGAGGAGAATTAGAATCTACTCCGATTGTAATTCTTCCAATACTAAGCTCCAGTCAAACGGTACTGACAAGAATATCGAAAAGGATAGAGGGAACTTGAACAAGCTATTGTATACGGAATTATCTCCGTAACATGGTAGAAAGTACCTTCGCAAGCGACTCCCCTAGATCGCGTTCTCCGATGACGGAACCATCAAGTCCACTTCAAGATGGTCCCAGTATACCAGATTATGGGCACCGTTATCTCTACAGCTATTCACCCGAGGGTCTTCAACAAAAATTGAAAGGCCACGAAGGCCAAAGTAATGCGTCCACAAGACGCCACGATGCGGACACACACGAAAGAGCGTTCTCCAGGAGTCCAGTGGGCTCGGACGAAGTGAAATACAGAACACGCGAAGTGTCAAGACCAAGTTCATCGGCTACCATATCAACACCTACTTCCCTCTTTACTATCGATAGTATCCTAGCACCTAGACCCATCGGAAACATGACACCTACGAGCACCAGTGGTCTTAGCCCTATGATACAAAGCCCAGAAGCCCTCGGATCACCCCCAAGAACAACCACCATACATCCGCTTCAGCAACAACTGCATCACTTAGCTTTCACATCTGCAGATTTTCTTGGTAAGTTTGATAATTTTTTTATAATTTCATTTATTTGAATCTTATACCTAACGAAGTGAGAATAGTTGGAGAATTTTATACTCGATATTATATTAAAATAGTACGGTTATATATATTGGAAAATTATGTTATTGTCCGAATAGTATGTAAAACGGTTTGGAAGATCTTGGTGAGATATTCTTCAGGAATTAAACCGGATGGAGAGAAAACCCCGAAGCGGTAAAATGAAGGAACGTTAAAATCTTTCAGGGTGTTACATAGTGAAATTTTCTTTATAGCCAGGGGGCTTTAAGTATTTCTCTCGCAAGGATCTCACGCAGATTGGGGATGCGCGAAGTGAAATCCGCAATCCTTTTTGATCACGCGCGAACGATTCGTCGGCGCACAGAGCTTTTGCAAGATGGAAAATGGAAAAAATATGCTAGGTGGAAAAGGAAAGACTGGTTGAAAGCATAAATGCGCCCTTCGTACATTTTTATACGGGACGCAGTTAAGCAGCTTTCTTCGAGATTTTAAACGAAGATGTCCCTCGAGACGAGGGTTTGTTCGCGCACCCCCTATTCTTCACACTCGGAATGCAAGACTACGTTATAAGAGATCAAAAATTGTTTCAATTCGAGAATCATTCTTTTGACTATAATTTCAATTTATCCAATTTTACAAAGTTACATCGACAAGATATTTAGACATTTTCCTCTTTGTATCTTACTTAAATAACAAAATTTTCCAAATGTTTGTCAACAACCGTATTTAATGTTAAATGTAGATTTAACGAAGAGTGAAGTTGAACGAAAAATCCAATTATCTTTGTTTGTTATTAGCTGCATATCCCGGATTGTATCCCGGAGGATACGTAGCTGCGATGGCTGCCGCCGGCGTTTCCCTACACGGACAACCAGCATTTTACCATGCCGGTCACCCATATCAAATTAATCCGAATGCAACAGCCGTCGGGCCAATGGCTAAGAGGAAACGGCGTCACAGAACAATATTCACGGAAGAACAATTGGAGCAGTTGGAGGCAACTTTCGATAAGACTCACTACCCTGACGTCTTATTGAGAGAACAGCTGGCACTTCAAGTGGATCTCAAGGAAGAAAGAATCGAGGTAAGTCGAGAAACTTTCGACGCCAAAATTCTACGGATCGCTAAAGTCAGTAAACAGTGGTCGTGACCCTTTAGGACAGTTGGTTTGTTCATTTCTAGAAAACTTTGTTTACCACTCATCCTAATTGGTTTCGAAAAATGTCGATAGCACGATTTCACGGGACCATTCAAAAATGACAAATTACTTCGGTAAACGAAAGGGGAACATTTGTGTTCCGTTCGTTAAACAGTATCCACTGAATTTGTTTGCGATTCAGCCTCCACGGTTAATTTGCAGTATTGAAAATCTTAATTTCGATGTAGTGTGCTAAATTAGTTGTTGTGTGAATGTACGCGGCTTCATAATATTTTCATGCGGTCATTAAAATCCATTGCTCCAGGTATTCATGACTTGAACCGACAAGCCGTTCGATGGATTAAAAGCTTTGGCGATAATGCGTCTACTTCAATTATACATACCATTTGTATTGCGCTATATCTTGTACTAATACGAACCCTCGTAGATTTTGCAATCGGCAAATTTATTGCAAAATCTAATTATACAGATGGTTTGTTTCTTTATTTGCTACCGATTATTGGAGGAATATCGGCGAACAGAAGCGTGTTCTAAAATCCTGGTATTTAATTAATTATTATCAACAACAAAATGCCATGAAAACATGATTCGGGAGTCGTAAAATTGCACGTTGAACTCGAGCGATCGAGGACAAAGACAGTTTGTGAAGGAAAACCTTTCGCCAGCAAAGCATTGTAGCTCTTTCCTTCAGATTAACTCTGAATTAGACTCTTCACGCTCAAGCGATCCTCGTGAACAGGACGATGCGCACTTACGGCTTTTGGAGGATCGCCTAAACGAAAACGCCTCATGGAAAGGAAACCTACGGACTTTCTTGAAAGTGCTTCGAAAATCTGTACTAACGAGCTTAGTACACCACCGCTGCAATGATCACATTATTACAGTTTAAAAGAGTTGAAACTTGCCATTCACCGCGAATGTAAGTGGTTCGTTCGGTATTCCACTGAGAAAAGCATAAGACGCGTAAAAGGGATTGTACAATTAACCCGAAGGATTTCTGAAGAGAACCGTGCAATCTGAAAGTCATTCACACTCTCTGAGGCCAAACGGACCACCCACACCGTCGGCTTTACCAAAGAAAATCCTAAGGTCTTGAGAGTCTTTAAAGACTTTGAAACAACATATACCTGCAGTGCACCTGCCATGCCGTGCGAGACTCTAGGGTGTTTGCAGAGAATTAGTAGAAAGGCGACTTTTGAGACAAGAAGGAGAAACAGGCAGGAATTCTGCAAGCGGTACGAGAGACCCTAAAGTACTCCATTCTACGTATGTTTGCTGAGGAGTACGGCTGTTGTTTGCTCCTGCGACGGTCCTCCGTATTTTTATGATTGTATCAGCAAAGTACAGCTACACGAACGACGAATAAGAAACAATTACAGAGTTTACTAACCAATTTGTGAAATCGAATCTGAATTGCTCTACGTACTATTTCATCACGATATGTTTATTAGTAAAAATTCATTATCGAAAATTGAACTGAAACGAGACTAATTTTCTATCGAAAACTCAATTAAAATCTCACGTATTATTATTTGAATTAATGCTATGTGAGGAAAAAAGAGTATACAATAGATATATATATATATATATATATATATATATATATATATACTATAGTTGGTCGTGAAAACGCAGATGCTGATTGGCAGTCGTAACTCAAATTGATCCAGACAAGCGTAAAGAACCAGTAACGATTTCGAATGTGGACCGAAGCCGTTTGATCTCCAGCTATCCCTTCATGACGTACTTAACAGTCTTCGCATACATATACGTACATATACGAACGCTTGAAAACTTTCCAGAGCAATGAAATATCTACTTCATAATACTTGAAAATTTCCAATTGGTTTGAAATAGAATATTTCGAAGATCGTATGTGGTATCATCGCATCGATCACCACCGAAGGCTTTAGTGTTTAATTTGCAAGGAAAGCTCCCCTCGTTCCGGTCCTTTTAATCCCCGCGTGAAAGCAGCCGCCCTTCGTATTCCGGGTTGTCTGGGCGAATGCAGATGCAATTGACCAGTGAGCTTGATTTCCTCATCAAACAACTCGTGTTCCAGGTGTGGTTCAAGAATCGTCGCGCCAAGTGGCGTAAACAGAAACGCGAGGAGCAAGATCGTTTGCGGAAGCTTCAACTGGAGCAACGGCAACGTATCGATGATAACGTTGCTACAACTGTCAGGGTTACCGAGCATTCTACGCATAATCGACAACAGCAGCAACAACAGCCACAGCAGCAACAACCACAACATTTCCAGAAACACGATCAGGACAGTGATAGCTCTGATGTTGAGGTCGCTTAGATCTCAGTTCGAGGGAACGTGTAAATATGAGATTAGGGTGTAAATATCCCTGTAAATATAGTTAATGATCAATGTGTATAATATTGAAATAAATTATTGCGCCAAATTATGGAGTACGCAGTAATATATCTTTGATATACTCTTGACTTGTCTCAACATACTTTTTGTTTTTCGGTTTCTCTAATATATATAAGATTTTTAATAATAACAAATTCTACATGGAGATACGATTCGATATTCAAAGTATGGTAGAGTTTCGGCTCCTGAGAAGATTGTCAGCATTATGGTTTGAACTTTGTTCTACGTAACGCGCCGATTATATTATTAGTATTGTACGGTAGGAGCAAAGGCCACCCCGACTGGGTAACAGAGAATCATGGACATCAACAACTTCGCCAAGAGGAAAGTTCAGACCAAGTTCGGATAAGTACATAAACCCTGAGGGCCACCAGAAACTAAGACGTTCTGTGGTGCAAGTTTAATAGGTACCGCGCCAGTGGTGCACTGAGACCTAAAGACGATCGACTTAACTACGCTTTCTTTTATTCTCACTCGGTAAAAGCCCTTTCTTGCTCAATTATTCAAAGCCACTTGCTTGTTGTTCATTTTTCACTGCATTTTCACGCATTTTCCACTATGTTCAAGGTGGAAGCATGAATCAAAGAGCCCGTGTGCTGTTTTATGCGCAGGGTTTAACTAGATAATCTCACACAATGGAATAAAGGACGGTCATTTTTAATGTTTCACAATTAATCCTATTTAGACCAACTTATCCTCTTACCGTCATATTGCGTTGTTTCATTGAGATTACTGTTATTTATCGAACTAAAACGGATGCAATGTTTCTAACAACCTTGTTTATAATTATGCGCGGCAAATGTTGTATAATTGCAGGAATCGTTGAAAAAAGAATGTTTAACTAACCGTGACGGTTAACCTGGGAATCCCCTCTAGTTAATTGAATGATAGAAGGTAAAAGAGAGTGAAAAGTTTATAGGCTTCAGGTAATATTGATCTTTGAGAGGTTTCCCTACTCCTTTTGAGCTTTACGATTTGTATAACACGAGTAGGGTCTATATTCAAACGAAGTAGGACGAGAACAACTTCGCTGGTTATTAATTTCATCATATTGCTAATGATAATCACGAACATATAGTTATTCATTTTCCTTGCAGCATAATTTATCGATCGTCCGTGTTGCTTCAGCTTTCTTATGCTTCCATCTTTTCATTAGTTTTTTCTTTTCCTCGTCGTATGGACAATTCTTCTTTCCAACTTTTTTAACGCGATCCACACTTTCGAGTTTTCCACCTGGGAAACTGACCGGTCCAACTTCGATGGCTTTTAGAATCTCAATAGGATTCAGGGTGAATCTACTACACTCTGGCGATCCGATCGTTAAGATGAGCACTGTCATAAATTTGTAAAAGTAAGTTGCCCGTACGAGATAAGCTGCTCCCTCGCCATAGGGAAAAACCGGTGGCCCGAAAGAACCAACGTCACACATGTAATATGCTCCACAGAATTTGAATACACCGAGGCAAGCATTTTCGCACGTAAGTATACCAAATTGGTATTTGAGAAACATCTGCTCCAACGATTGCCAAAGATACTTGGCAGTCTTGACATAAAGCATACCACAAATACCAGGCAGGACATTAGCTTCGAAAATAGTCTCACCAATTTTGAAATGACTCGAAAGATATCTTTTCCAACATCCTACTTGTTTATATTCATTTTTTGTCGATTTCAATTCTCTTTCGAGTTTGCTGAGCGTATAGAATCGGTCACCACACATCACGATCACATCGAGAGTCTTTGGACTCCAGTATTCTGGTGCCATGATCCTCGTCATTCCAGCGCAAACAACGTAGCAAGCATAGGTCTGCATACCACGATTCTCTTTTTCAAACATACCGTTTGTAATGTGAATCTCACCGAAGAGGGAAAATAATTTATTGGATTCTTCTACCAAATACTGATGCCATCTTAATTTTACTGGACTGGTGACTTCCTTATTAATTGTTTTTTTCTGAACCGTCGATGGTACGCACTTGGTCCAAGTGATTTTAAAAAGTTTCAACCACGATGGTTTTTCGATTGATTCTCTAACGTCGAGGTCTTCTTCTCGTTCGATCGCGCATAAATCCCGGCAGTCGAGCGGATCAAATGGACAATCACTGATAGATTTTTTCTTTACGAGTTTATATGCTGGCTTTGGTGGTCCCCGTTGTAATAACTTCAAATTATGTATTTGACAACAATGATAAATCATATTAAAAATTTGAATGTTATAAAATTCTTCTTCGAATGGATCCTTTCTTTCTTCACTTTGAGATTTCTTTAAATCATTCGATTCTTGATTTTCATTAAGAGAAATGTTATCTTGAGGTGTTGTAGCTTCGTATATTGGATTAGTGTAAACATAAGCTCTAAGTAAAAGAATCATTAAGTGACGCTTCAACGATTGCTTTGTACAGAATTTCATGATACAAGCGTAACCATCGTCGTTCCAATAGCCAAATTCGTCACATCTGTATGGATTGTAGAGATACCAAAAACTACCATCTTTCCAAAATGCTAGAGAATATCTAGTAGTGCGAAAGATACAATTCCTATATCGTATTGGCAGCCGATCAAACCAATTTTCTATCATTAACAAATTTTTATGAACAACTGCATTCTGTTGATCGATCATTTTTTCCGAACCAATTTCTACAATAACGTTAGTCAATTCTCGCCTTTGCATCGTAGTTTTTCTTTTGCAATTCCTCTCTTCGTAATCCTGAGGAATATCTTTGACAATGGGCACATTGTTCGACTCTTGAACCAGTTGCAATTCGATACTGTACTTATAATTGTATACAACAATGTCATCTAATCTTTGCTTCTCCTTTACATTGATCTCTCCAATGTGTGTGAATAACATCCACGCATGATCGTAAATGTAATCGATATTGACACTCCAAGCATATTTGTATCTTGCAATAGAATAGTATGAAATTAATAAACTAACGGTAGATAAAATATTTTCGTCAAGTTTTGGAAGCATCAAAATTACAGAACCATTTTTAGATTGACTGATATTAAATACCTTAACTGGGTTTTTGCAAGAAGACCGACAATAGCCTGATAAAAACAGAATTTCCACGTTTTCCTGCGTGTTCGTAACGCACTCAACTCTGCTAGATGCATACCCTTCAAGCCCCGAAGGCATACATTCGCGTAAACTCGGTTGCCTTTTACTTTGGAGAATAATTCAGAAATTGTATAATCGCCATCAACTAAACCAGGTTGTTCACCAGCATCACGATCAACGAGAAAATCTTTTTGTATTGGCGGACAAACTGGTGGTATTCTAGCGTGTCCCAATTCTTTGCAGTGAGCAAAGTCGTCTTTTGGTTCACCAAAATCGGCATCGTCGTCTATTGGTCGATCACATGGAAATATATCCTTTCTTCTTTTATTCCTCTTACCGTAACGTTCTTTCAATTCGTTTACCAAATCGCGGGTTGTGCAGGGCCACACACCTGGAGATTTTCCAGTCTCAGTTTGTGAGACTCGCGGCCCACTCAAATTCTCAGATTTAGATGGATGTACCTGGGACGAGAAAATTTGAATACGACGAACCCCACTCTCATATTCTTCTTCTTTTTTTTTTTTTTCTTTACAACCATCGTATTAAAGCAAAATCAACATACGAATTGATTACTGGCTGGAAGACTTACTCGCATATTTTTCCAGATCCGGAACATCTTATCGCGATTCAGTCTGCTCGGTAGGACGGTCTGATTTTTTTGTTGGAATATACTTAGAGGGAAGCATTTCTCTGGAGAAGATAAATCTTCGTCCGATTTAACCCGAGGAAATGTCGTTAGATTTGCTGGTTTTCTCCGATTAAATCTGTCTGTTTTTTCTAATTCCCTTTCGTCTTCAGCAAATCTGATTTCGATAGGATAAGTATTTAAATAAAATTTAAATGAACAAACTCTAAATTCAGTTTTCTTACAGATTCATGTAAATTCGCCAAAGTGGCACGCCGTCGCAAGTCCATTTCTCGGTAAGGCATTTATTCAGTAGAGACTTTTGTTTTCTACGGCGACGCTTCTTTTTGCTGGTGCTAAAACCCGATGCGCTTGATCCTTCGTCTGGGTTAACCTCGTTGTTCGAAACATTCGTAACTGATCTTTCGCTATCGACAATATTTCTATTACCTGCATCAGTATCTCGCGCATCTTCTTCCATTTCATTACTAGCGTCTGCCATTTCGATTCAAATTTTACTACTTCCTTGACTCAACAACTATTATTTTCGTCCAACTAATATTTTCATTGAAAATATTTAGAAGAATTTTCACGAACAAACAAATTTTTCCTTAGCCGTTTTCGAGGTGACATTCACTTTCGCAATTTAAGATATTACTATGAATTTTAAAATACTTAAGATCTCAAAACATTCTGCTACTCGATCGAGATTGCAATTGATTTTAATGAAGTTGTCGATTCAGCAGTATACATACATATACTGTATTTCAACATTGAATTTGGACGTTGCATTTTTATGGGATCTCGTTTAAAAGCACAGCTTTAGAAAACGATTCACGAAGGACTTAAAGTGTTTCGTGGCATAATTTCGTAATTATTTTCCTTCGAAGCAGAAGAAACCATAGAGCATCGGACAATCTTCCCGTGGGAAGCCAAATGGTAACGCAAGATTTCCAAAGTGTTTACAAAATTATAACGATGCATGGTAGGAGAAAACGTCGTGAAGCCTTAGTTTTGAAAGAATGCTCATATCAGTGTTGGATTTACCAATCCATTGCATGCATCGGCGATAGATAAACAACGCGTAATTTACGTTGAATAGCAAATATTACCACAATAATATCCGATGGGAAGCAAATAATAGCAGTACAAATGAATCAATACCATTAATATCAAACACAAGAGTATTACCATATTTTAACTGATGGCATTCTCCATAAGACGCTGATTATTATTAACTAAACGTTTTATTGAACATTGAATAACGCATCGAATTTCCTTGATTATTGCGTTACAGCTCATCATATTTATTTGGAAAATTCGAAAATAATGGACTATTATTTTCACTCGGTTTAATGCGTTTTAATTAAAGTCTTGGTGTAAAAAATAAAACTGTTCGGCTATTCGAGTCGCTAACTGCATCGGCTAATGTTCCAAAAGGGTAAATCGACGTTACAGCAACAGATCGTTTCAAACGTTGAGTGCAAGTACCCCTTAATAGTGCTCGAGAATTGTACAGAGAAACGTCGAAAATGGGGCGGATGACTTCGGTCGATTTTTCTGCAAAAGCAGCAGCCAGAGCTTCCAACAGCTTGGCAGCGTATCCCGTGGGAATTCGAGCACCAGACGAAGTCAAAGTGAATTTGAAGCTGAAATCGGTCTGATCCCGCCAAGGTTTCAGAGCGGAGGAAAGTTTTCCTAGCAAACCAAAGATCAAGACAATTCCTGGTAAAAGTTTAATGAACTAGTCGCCTGTAGTTCCTGCTTGAGCAAAGACGGATTTCTTGATCACATAGAGAACTCAAATCGTGAAAGCTCATTCGCACGAATTATTACACATAACAGTTCAATAAAGTTGATATCCTTGAAATAAATAAATGGTAGGATTCGCGTTTCAACGTAAGAATAAGTTAGAATAAAAATAATCATTCCAATTTAATGTATCATTTTCAAAATGATTAACGTGGAAACATGTTTGCATATACATTTGATGGTTCATCGCCTCATGTTTTCGCTTGTAACACTGCTTCGCATCCCAGAGAAGGGCCTAAACAACATTCCATATTTAATAGAGAACTCAGCGGGAAGTTTCCTACCAAACTATGTAGTTGGGAAGTCGTAGAAAATAGAATACAGGGCGGGAGTTTGAGTTTGAAAGATAGAACCTGATAGAACACAACAGGGATGAAACTGCGACGCGCGAGTGATGCCATAGTGGAAAGAAGAGGGAAGAAGCCGATTGTTGGGTGTATGGGCTGCGGATCGCAAGGGGGAACATGTAGAATAAACAATGCATTATATGCAATAACGCACAAAACGCCCCTACGGCTACATACAGCCATCTCCTTCGAAAGCCCTGTACGGGAACGTTGCCACGACCAATCCAATTAATTTTATTTTAATTACCGCATCGTCGAGCACGCGCCGATTGTTATTGTTTTAGTGACGACGAGCCGAACGGCTCGTTATTTGCCTGCTGACAATTTCTCTCGATCCGTGAGAGTCATTTTCCTGGACCCACTAAAGTTTTTTTCAGACCGCACACAATTCCGCGTTTCCAATGCGACGATTGCTTTTGGCAATACATTTGACTGCAGTATCGGAATTGTACATACATATGATACCTTCAAGTTTTAATTCCGTATATCATTCTTCATTGTTTTGCATAACATAGAAGATATGTATTAAGCTTTCTTTAAATTTCATAAGAATAATTATTCTGGTTTGTATTATGAATGAATTAATAATACAGTTAGATTAATAAATCGTTGGATTATATTAATATTATGGGCTTCGGGATCAAAGATTTTGCTACATTACGATGAGAATTTGCCTCATATTCGAAACGTATACATATTCTGTATGCGTATATTAATTGCAATGTAGAATTATGGATTGTCGATCAAAATGATTATGACTTGGGTTCTAAAGCGCGAGATCACGAAAATCAGTTGCTTTGAACTAGCTGAGTCGTGGTATTATTCATTCAAGTACGGAGGAGCTTGTATTACCATTAAATGCTTAATACATGATTAATCAAGTAACTGCAGCGCCTATTATATCTACTAAACGAGCATATATTAATATACCACATAATAAATCTGCTCGAATACCGAATTTCGCTTCTATTACCTAATTACAAATTGTAATTAAATCAACCTCCTATTCGCATGGTACAACACCCAATATAATGTTTACTGCATACGCTTTTTTTTGATTAATAATAGCACGATAAAATGATTAAATATGGTATATAATGCACTCATCGTTTTCCCAATAAATATACTGATAATGAACCTCTGCACAATAGATGCGACTATTGTAACACAAATATAATATATATCACAAATTTGTTCAATGATTTAGAAAAATGTCGCATTAATGACAAAGTATTGATTATATTTTGTTATTACAATCTCTTGATTGGCGTCATTGTTTTGTCGAAGTATAAGAATAATTAGCCTTTTTCGACTACAGTTGTGCAATCCCAAAAAGATGTATCAAATTTACTTGAATTTGAAATTTCAATCGCAAAGGTTGCATCCAGTACTCCTATTTATTATTTGACTCAAATTAACGATCAACCGTGCTTCGAATATAATCTAGGTATCGAGAAGTAAGTAGATTTATACGAGATCCCGTTATACGCAAAATCATATTTATTTTCTGCCAGTGGTTGAAATATGCGAAAAACTGAAATATAAAGTTTTGGAATGTCTCGAAGAAAAGTCGCGGAACTTGGAAAGGAAGGACCAAAATATCCCCAGGAGGGATTTGGGCGTGAGAAGAAGCCGTCGGAGACATCGCCGCGGATCCAAAGCGAAAGACGATCTTATCTCGCCAGAACAGACCCTTGCTAACCTTGTCCCCGAGGCCAGTCCTTTTAATTACTCGACGTTAAATTCTTTATCTGGCTGAAACAATGTGGCGGGCTCGTGTTTTCAGAGCAAACAAACCCGATGTTGATACGCGGTAATAGAATAATCTGGCAGCTGATTCCGGGGATATAGCCCGCGGGGATAGAAACCCACACGATTTCTGCACCCGGTCTGCGCCTACAACCCAGAACGAAAATCGACCCTCCACCCACCCCTGACCCAACCTCTTCAGCTATGGTGCACCCTCGTAACCTCGTATGAGAAACCGAACCCCCTTCCACTAGTTTACACACATTGTGGCTATGCTTGGACAAATGGTTTCCGGAGGTAACTTACTCTACTACGTGACAATAACTCCTACCATTGCGACTAACACATCCTGCAATGTCTTTGAATAGCACGCTTTGCATTTTCTTTACTCGATGCACTCTATAAGAGAGCAATCTATCCAAGAATCATGTCATCGAAACGATGATATACAGGGTGAGTCAATGACCTTGCACCAAACTGAAACCACGTATTTTGGGGGTCAATAGAAGCCTAAAAGTCCCGGAACACAAAGTTGAAATCTCAACCCTTTCGGAATTACAGGGGGTTGAAATTTTAAGTTTTAAAAAATCATATCTTCCGACAGGATAATACTAGAGTCACGGGTCTTTTTCTAGAATGTGTGGGAGGGCCCGAGGTACCTGGAAAAAAATATAAACGACGTGAAAATTATTATTAAGCCACATTATTATTGATTTTCTCTAAACGGGCAAATTTCACGTTCATAGAAGAACTACAAGAAAATCAATAATAATGTGGCTTAATAATAATTTTCACATCGTTTCTATTTTTTTCCAGGTACCCTGGGCCCTCCCACACATTCTAGAAAAAGACCCGTGACTCTAGTATTATCCGGTCGGAAGATATGATTTTTTAAAACTTAAAATTTCAACCCCCTGTAATTCCGAAAGGGTTGAGATTTCAACTTTGTGTTCCGGGACTTTTAGGCTTCTATTGACCCCCAAAATACGTGGTTTCAGTTTGGTGCAAGGTCACTGACTCACCCTGTATATATCGATTGCAATTTCAAGTTTCCTAGCTCGAATTGTCAATACCTAAATAGTAATTGAAAGATATGTGTGTGTAATCTAGTTTCTATGTTCCCACGAATGAATGCGCATCTATCGAGATGAATACGTGTACAACGATGGTACCAAAAACTAGTATTCAGTATATTCCCATCAGGACGATGTCAAGAGAAGGAATGAATCGACAAGAAACTGCTGTGGTATATTGCAGTGCCGACTGTTGACGAGTAAACTGGCTGACACGAGAGACTATATAGTACATAGAGTAGTGTATGTTCTGAGTCTACAAGTGTATAGATTTCTCTATCGAAGCATACTATATGTACGCATGTACAATACTACGTGTGCCTGAACCTGTGGGCACGTCCCGATTCTGAATCTCGCAATCGCGAAACGATTCAAATGCGACATTCCAAGCGAGGATCGTTTTATTGTCTCCGAGCAACCCGAGTTCAATACGAGCAACCAAAGCGAGCAATCGTGATTGTCATATTATCGACGTCTTCCAATACGAAAATATTTAGTTAAGCATTTGCACCGATATTGAGATACCGATATTTTAATTATCATGATCGATAATAAATAATCGATCAGTAATGTATCAAAAGCAGAAGAGAATAAATATTGTACTCGTTGTACTGTCTCCTATTATCTTCTTGTATAATCTATTACACTTGGGGAAGATGCAGACTTGGTCGGTACTTTACGAAATAATTTCCTACGCGCATACCTCATTCTAATTAGTGAATGTGGTTCTCTGACGTTATCGTGATATTCCTCAAGAGAAAGCAAGAGAAGCATTTTGCACACGGTAATTACTTTACGAGATCAGAGTTTGCTTTGAGTCGTGCCTCTTTCTTCCGGTAACGATCGTTTGTCTTCGTTCTTCGCATTATTCGGGTAAATCAGACAGAAAAAGAAGGACAGTTCAGTAGAAAAGGGTCCTGCTGGATCCGTATTTGCCAAAAGGAGTCTTTATGTCAACGTTCACTTTGCGGAACGTTACCTGCTTCCTCATACGTAACGAGACGTCGTGACGGGAAGTCGTGCGTAAAGAAGAGCAATGGCCGCTGTTTCTCGTCGCACGGCTTCTCGTTTTTCACTCTTTGCTTTTTGTTCTGTTGCTGTTTACCACCTAACGAGCAGTCTTCCTTTCTTCTTCCTGGGGATCCTTTTGCCAGTAGCGCGACTAGGAACAAGAAGAGAAACCAGAGAGATAACCATCGTACCGCGAGGTTTCCTTTGCACTCTATCCCACGTAACAATCCACTGTCTATTGAAACTAGTATATTTTTTTATCGCCGAATTTTACCTATCATCTTTGAATCTCTCGGCGAATTGATACGAAGAGGTACCTACTATTTTCTGATTGAAACTTTTATACTCGTTGTGTTAAAACAGATCAAGCATACAGTCTTGTTGTCTACTGTAATTTTCGGTCTCGTCATAATCTTCATCGGATAATATTGAATCTTGTATGGATCAACCAGCACGGATAATATTAATCAATAGATTGATTAACTCGCTAAAAGGAAGGATAAGCCAGGTCTACTGTTCTCAGAGTTTTCATATAATCAAATGAAGCGATGAGTGAGAGCTCAGTCAGGCTTCTCCAGGGGTGAAATTCGCCCTTAGGGTCGCTTCAGCTCACCTTTGTTGGTGCTAGAGTCTTTATCCTAACGGATTTCATTTCCATTAGTGCATTGAAGAAACTCAAACGAAGAAACTCATCCCGAGGCCAAGACACAGTACAATTTCAATGTTTAATGCCATTCCAGAATTTTTTAAATTCTTTTAGTTTCCTGGGCATCCTTTCTCACGAGAAATCCATTTGCAATATTGAGTACACACATACCTCCATATCCAAGTTTCTAAAATAACTTATTAATCGTTTCTTTCTTTCAAAGAAAACGATTCGAAAATCTCGCCAGGCTCTGTGTGTCACTCTTCAAACAACATTATAACAGGATAAGGAGTGGCTACTGATCGAAACCTTACCGGATAACCCGGTAGAAAGAAAACTCTTAAGTAAGATATCGAATACATTACGATCGAACCACGCGTGTAGCGTGTAACTTAAAATTTTAATGGATCCCGATTTCGAGTATAAGACTTTGGTGAAACACGAGCCACCCTAACGTATATTCGTTACAATATCAGTTATATCAGATTACCAAAAAAAAAGGAAGAAAATATATTCTTCGATCGAACCCATCTTCTTCCAATTGTTCATTTCGTAGTCAAAAAGTTTTATAAAAGCTCGTTAATTGAAATCTGCGTCCGACAGTGAGCTTCAGCGTGGAATTTTATTCATAGAGTCCTGTGTTAAGAGGAAACACGTGGCACGCAAATCCTCGAAAAGGATTAGCCCGTCAATAAGGACATAGCGGCGAAACAGTCAGCAGCAGCGATTGGGTGACAGGAGTCAGAGTATTCGCAGGCAATGAGTCCTTCATTCGGAAGAAGAGGCAGTTAATAGCTGGAGGACAATGGACTTGGGGTTGGCTGTTTCAAGGATCCTGGGAGCAAGTACCAGGGGATAGGTTGGTCGCAGGCGTCACTGTGTGAGACCCTCGCTGAGATAATTGAGCCGTCAGCTGCATGAGCCTCGAGCGCCATGATAGCGCCAGCTTCACCACCCTCGCCAATGTGTTTTCTGCTCCCCGCGCGACGGCTCCACATTCAATGTCCACTATTTTCCGGCTATTTATTTTTATGCCAATTCTTGCTCATTTGCGATATAGCCAACTCCCCTCCCCCCCTCCTCTCTCACCAAATATACTATACAATTGAAATTAAGCCAAGTTAATTATATCGAAGGTCTGATACGTTATATTAAAAAAAAAAAAACTGCGTCTGATGGTGCGATTTTGAAAGCGATGGCAGGATCGGTATACGAAACTGTGTTAATCAATGGTGATTTAGGAAGGACGGGAATACAGAGCCTACCACAACCCATCATAATCCTTCTAGCTTGACGAAGGATTTAGTAATGCGACTTGACGCGTGAAATCTCGACGGGTTTCCCTTGCGATTCGAATTCTGTCTAGTAGGTTTCGGGAGGTAGAATAAAAATTCTGAATACTTTCCAAATGGATACGATAGAAATAAAAATCGAAATGAAACATTTGTTGCGAGTAAAAAAATATCCTTAATAAATATCGCATTGGATTTCTTGTGGGTGTGATTCTATTTTAACATTCGGTAGAATGAAATTTTGCTAAAGTTTGACCCATTTGAAATTGGACAATTTTCCAGCCTCAAGTGCAACCAACAATATATTCATTCCTGGAAACTTTATGGAGCCACTGGAATCATAATTGAGTCGCACCTCTGGTTGGACGTAGAAAGTACGAATAACGAACATAGGTAGTAACTCTGGCTTAAACTTATATTGCAATATAATAGTTTCCAAATTGTTCGTTAGATTTAACGTATTTCATTAACGTATATAGTAATATTAGTAATCGATAGAAAAGCGTTACGTTTGCATAGAAGTTATCCGACGTGCAGAAAGTAGACGCGTACTTAGGACTGAGGAAATATTCTATTACTCGTTTGGTGAAATGTTAGAAACGAATTAGCAGCAATGTAGGAAAAATTCTCATTATTTTTCCACGAGCTTCAAAGACAGAGATTGGTCAGAGAATGCAATGCGTTATGGCGGAATTCATAAAGTGCTCTGTAGAGAAGTAGTAATGCCGACCGATTATCCATCCCTCGACACGGATACCCTCCCCTTTCTTTTGTCGCCCCTCTCCGCGTGGCATTTCCCCTTGAGGAACTTCTTCCTACCCCCTCCATCTAGGCTGGAGGGTTCAGAGGACTCGTTTAGGTAAGCTGCACATTCCAGAGGGATGGAAAAGTAGTGGGGATCCCACAAAGTCTCGAGGTCCGAAGGGGTGATGGTTACCACGAGAGCCACACCCACCACCCCTAGAGACGACCAATCACATTCACCGGCTGAAGGGTTGCCACCGATCCGAAAGCTGTCATCCTGCCAGGCTGGCTTTAGCCGCGTTGCACGATATAAATCGAGAATTTAAGATCTTAAAACGACCCTACCTCCCATTCCATACCGTTTGCTTCCATATGTCCATTACCTTTTCGAATTTCAACTTGCCTTCCACTGGCATCGCTCAGTATTCGATTGCTACACCGAACGGAAGAAAACAAATTGATCGTAGCGTCTAATCTTGATCCAGTCATGGATTAGTCTTATGTCTATTTGTATAATTCGAGATAATTCTAAATACAATTTAAATGATCTTTCGATCATATAATTTGAATACAAGAAAAACCTTCATTGATTTATTCTTCTGAAACAATTTAAATAAATAAATTTAGTACTCTTCGTGCCCTATATTTCAGGCCTATCTGTTGTAACAATAAGGTTTAATCGTATATGCCAATGTACGTGAAACCATTGTTATGCATTTATCACTTAGGTAAGGATTCCTATTGAGCGTCTATACAAGGATTCGTGATGCTGTTCCGGACAAAGCGCGAATACGTAGACCTCGACAGTTGTTTAATCAAGTCACAAGCTCAAAATGGCTTCCTGCCTAGTAACACCCTCGAATCGTCTCTTTCCACTGTCACCTTCCGTCCGCGAATTTGCCGACAGAGAACTTATCGCCTCGCTGGATACGATCGCTTTGATTTTCACGATTACATCTTGACCTGACAGGTGTGCTATGATTTAATGTGTTGCATTGCCACGTGTGCATGCACGCGTAATCGTGTACGTTTCATCCCTTGATGTATCTCACAGCTTTACCACACACCTTGCAATACGTCTGTAGCTATTGATTTCACGAAGAATCTCCATGTAACTCTCGCTCATTATAATCATAGAACGCGACTTGATCGAATATCCATCTGAAAATTACATTCGGTTCAACAGATAAATGCCAATCAATTTCTCATTATTCTAAATATGAATGATGATTATGGATATGTTGCGATTAAATTGAAATTGGTGAATCAGCATCAAATTTTGTAAGATTCTTGGTAACGCTATTAATTTGGCGCAATAGGTAGTGAGAAACCGAGTGTGAAATATAATGGGACTGGAATGTATTGAGCTGAAAAAGAATAGCGATGTAGATGTGACTCATAGTGACGTGATATGACAGATCAATATTTATGTAAAAATCAAGTGGTATCGATGTTCTTCGGTGATAAATATCATCTGACGATCCCCCAACAATACGTAGGCATTAAGAGAGAGAGAGCGAATATCGGTGGAGGATCCATTCTAGGGTAGGTGATAACAAAAGGGGGTTCGTGTACAACCCCCGAGTGAGACCGGATAATTGCACTGTCAAAGACAGGCCTGGAGCAATGTACTTTGTACATTGCTTTATTCCACATTGCGTTATCCTATACCTTGCGCCAGTACATTGGAGCAGAATAGGATAACAGATATCATACAATTTATTACTGACAATCAAATCAATCGTAATCATATATGACACTTCGATTCGACGTTCATACAATCGGTCCAAAAGAAAAAATTAGAAGAATTCAACAGGAATTCATATTAATTAGGGATTCCATATTTTACGTTTTTCAAAAATATTAAAATGACTTTCATCCTTACTTATATCCATTTCATTTTACCGTTAATTATGAACGAGTGTAATTATATAAATTTTTGAATTTAGTACTTTTCAAAATGCATTCATTCTTGAGAATGTGACATTTGAAATGCGACTGCTAGATAAATTAATCTAACAAGTGTCAGGTAAAAGCTAAAAAGTTTATTTCACAAGGAGCATTCTCTTAATCATGATATGCGAGATTCGAGGGCTTAATAGACACTCGCATCATGAGAGCACCATTAACTCTAGATTACAACGCTGTGGTATTTATAGAGCCCAGGAGCGTAATGTAATACGTGACGAGCCCCTTCCCACTTCACAACCCTTGTGCTTTTGACCGAACTTGACTGCCCCTTGCCCCGTTTTCTCGCTTTCCCTTCAGCGAAGGCTCGCTCTTTTCCTCTGCTTCGCTTTGTGCGATTCTCCTCAATCCTCTGCTTGCTCTGCTGTCTGTGAGTCCTTCGCTTCCCCATTTACGCAGCACCATACCTATTTGCTCATCTATCCCCTGAAATGTATCACTTCGCTTCATTTAATATCGTGGGACACACGTCCTATCGATACTATTGTTCTTGACAACCAAGTGTCACTACTAAAATAAAACCTACTAATGGCTTCTGGTTTTAAGCGGATAAATAACATACGTGCAAAAGTAATTGTATTATATTAACCGCCAACTGATAACTGATAAATATAACATTTGAGAAATTGAACAAATTGTATACGACGTATACTTTCGTTAATATTGATGAACAATAAGAAATTAAATATACGACGTAAAGAGGCAAATGTTGCGTACAGTGATATCCAATGATGCCTAGATTCCAGGTTTTCGGTGTAATTTAACAATAGAATTGTACATTCCTTGTAAAATTGAAAACTTTGTTTGCTTCGTTTTGATTCATTCCCGAGAACCGTAAAAACCGGCATTCGACTGTATTTTTATCTTGCATGGGTATCCTACGCACCAACTGCTATAAAATCCTGGTACGATCTTCGAAGTACGTCGAGGAATTTTATTATTTCTTTTCCGCGTGTATTATACTGTTGGATAATTTCACGAGCGAAAAAATGATGGAGTACGTCGCACGCGGCTACGCACACGGAACAGCAGTAATTTGTAGTTTTTACGAGAAACTCTATATTTACCCGAGCTTTTCATTAACCCGCTCGCGTTAACCGAGCTGCGACACGGTAATAAGGGTGGTTGCACGGGCAAAAGGGGTTCAAGAGCGTAGCAAGGGGTAAGCATAGTTATGAGTTAGAACACCGAGGGGTCACAGGAAAGGAAGACCGAAGAAGAGGTTGAGAAAGAGAGAGAAAGAAAAAGGGAAGGAAAGAGAACTTTCTGCTGTTAATTAATTATTTCTGTGACAAATACCACTGGAGGCAAACCTTACACCGGACAGCATGAAAAACGAAAGAAGCGTTGAATGAAAACGTTCAACACCTACTACTTCTCCGGAACATCCCATTTTCCCAAGTAGAAACTTACCGAATAAATTATTATGTACCATGATTCAAAAAATTTTCGAAAGAAAAAACAGTTTCTTGATCATATCGTTAGAAAAAAATATATTCTAGGATATACGGTGAACGCAATGAGTTATATCGAACTTAACTTTAATGTACTTTAATGTCTTAATTGCCCTTAGCCTTAAAAAAAAAATAGTAAGTTATCGTATCGAGGTATTTGCATTAAAGCAAAACACAGTTTGAAAGAGTTTACATACATGCATGTATAATTGTAGTGGCCACACTTTCGAATCTGTATGTATTTGTAAAATTTGTTTAGTTTGAAGGGTAAAATTCGAATGCGTTATACGAGGTTCGAAAGGGTTAGCCAACTTGTGGAAAAGAGAGTGTTAAGACTCACCGTTTCGGCAGGAATCGGCACGAACCGCAGAAACTCAGTGATTTTTACGAAGGAAGGCATTGGCAGCTGCGTAACTCGAAAGAGAATGGAACTGTCCATCGCCCGGTATGTTATGTATTCGGAAATATGTGTTGAAAGGATATCTGAGAAACTTAAGTACTCAACTGGATGTTCGAACAGCTATCAGTGTCTCGCTGAGATCGCGGATGAGTGGCGCTCGTTTCTCCAGTTACAAAACTTGGCTCACCAAGGGCCGTGCCTAAAACAATATTAGCGGGGGCAAGAGGGGCCCACATAGAATCCTTATCCATTAGATATTTATTTAAGACCACCCGACACGGTTGCTTTGCTCTCATTCACCGTCGAAATCCTCGTTCCCTTCTACATGAATATACACATCTGTATACACACAGACATTCATACGCAGGTGTGCGTAGCATTATGTAGGTACATACCAAGTAGTTCGCCCTAAGTACCTCAAACTCGAAATGTTGACCTAGTTAATAGCTTCATGTTTGATTTGACTACTGTTATTCGGGTAAGTCTGTCCTGTAATGCGAGCAGCATGCTTTCGTTATTACCTACTACATATTACACCATTACAGAAGTGTTTCGCAATTAACCATAATGACACGTGCTTCTCTTTGTATTAAAATAAAAAAAAAAAATCAGTATGTATAGAGAAAATACAGTAAGTTATATTGATTGGATAGTAGTAGCTCTAGCAGTACTTTATATTGATCGAACTATACTTGTTAAATACAATTCTACCCACAGATTCAATTGTTATCGAGTATATTAAAAAAAAGAATATTTATAGAACTTTATTAAATTCAAATCGCAACAGATTTTTCCTGTGTCGGAGAAGTATTTGGTTATTTGTCTGGTAGTATAAGTCGAGAAGAATTCAACATAACAGAGATCTCCGGGGGGCAGGAAAGCTAGAATTCGAAACTTGGAAGGCAACGAAAGCCATTGATCCTAGCGCACAAGGAGGTGATCATTCGCTCCGGCGATCAATGAAGAGAAAAAAAAAGGACTTTTCGCAAGCCGACTTATACGTCTCAGTGACGATGTAACAATCCTACAATTCGAACCGGACCCTTAATCCGCTACCCGATCGATCGAGCTGGAATTCATACCGTTCAACGAAACACCCACAAAATCTTTTTCAAAACCACGTTTTCAGCTGCACTTACTATTCAATGAAACGTTCTATTCTTCTTCCCTATTTATAAACGGTGCATACTTGAAAATGTTACCACGACGAGGTGTTCGAATAATTAATACCCTTAGTCATCGCATATTTTATCCTTTACTTTCATGAATATTAATACGAGAATCATTGGTAATAATTATTGCCAAAATACATTGAACTTGTCATAAGTTAATCAAATATTTGATTGATAAGTAAAGAATTCTAGCCGTGTAAATTTAATCCCATGCTATGTAAAAATACGTTTCTCCAATTTGCCTTCATCGAGCTTTCTTTTTCTTTACCCATCAATGACGCTATTGCTATTCAGATATTCGAGACCGTGGGGCTTCAACAAAAATATTTGCTAAGAAAGCAACTCGCCCCGGATGCTCTGGGAGCAAGATGAGTTATTCTTATATCCAGATTCGCGATGTATTCACTAACTGCGATTTCCATAAATGCAATAATTCGAAGTAAGGCTACAACCACAATGTTTTCAACTTTAATTGTTAACGTTTCGACAATTGACTAAATACACATTTAGATGCTATTAAATTGTTATTTTTTTCTACATAACGCATTTTTACTTTTTATTCGACAAAATGATTCTGTGTACAATATAATATTTATTTTTCATACAAATAACAAGTTTAATAAGATATTAACACAGGTACATTAAACGATGTCGATAATGCTATATTTTCATCGTATTCATGATTTGCGTTCGTAAGAATGCAGTCGGCATTTTTGCAAATAGACATTCGTTTAAGACATTTTCGAAACTGTTGTATCTGACGAGGATTTATAGAATATGCAATGTTCCTCAATTGATAGGGATCCTTTCCGATATTGTATGCCTCGAGAAATCGCTAAGGAAACATACAAATAACATATAACGTCATGTTTTATGAGTATATTAGAAATATTTTTTGCTGATTATTCGCAATACCTCATCATCTTCAAAAACACAAAAAATGTTATCATAATCGGGAGAAAATCTTCGTATGCAAGTATAAGTATTATTTGCAACATCTTGACATTTGCATGCCATTTCTTTCGAACATAACTAAAACAATTATTTATTTTAAAATAAATTCCTATTAAGCATTTAAGACTATCCCAACTTACTGTTAGATGTGGATCATTATCATTGGGACATTCCGATGTTCTTGATCCTTTAGAACTTTCTCCTCTATATTCTACTAATACTGTTCTATCATGGGGCAATACCTTTCGAAGTAGTGACATTCCGTCAGATGGTTTTTTCATACCAGCTATATCTAAAATTGTGGCGAATAAATCTACGTTGCTAACAGGTGCTGCAATTGTCGAGGGCGAGATTCCTGGTCCTCGCATTAAGAGTGGAACTTTTATATCTGTTTCGTATGGTTGACGTTTATCTATAGGCATACTAAATTGTCCTATAAGAAAAAAGCTCAAAAATAAATATGACTGTCTAAAATGTTCCAAAGAAAAAAATACTCGGACCACTATTGTTTACCTATATGATATCCATTATCAGATGTAAATATAATATATGTATTCTCTAACGAATCCCGTAATTTTAAAGCATAGTATATATCAGAGACCATTTCGTCTACTGCTAATAGCGTCTCCCATCTTTTTCTATATATTTCATCCAATTTTGGCAAAAGATCATTAGGTAAGGGCGATGGTCCTCTTCTAACGAGCCAATGCTTATCCTATTACCTCAAAATAAGATTGCAAATAGTCATAGTATTTAAGCGGATCTACGGTAGTTAAAAAATACATGTTAAAGGTACTGTTTACATATTGTGGAAACGTATTAAAATTTGGTGTCTTTTTCGCCTTCACAGTTTTATATTTATCGTTATGACGTACTGCAGGGGTAAACGGAGCATGAGGGGCTGGTGGTGCCAAGACCATCAGGAAAGGTTGATCGTTGGCATTGTAGCTGTTTATAAAATCTATAGCTAAGTTAGTCTATAAAAAGTAAAATGGGATAAAAAGAATATATTCTTCAAAGTAAAGGCACCGTATGAGTGAATCCTAATACATACAATTACGTCAGTGAGATATTCATTTGATTTATTACCAAATCGTTTTTCTGTTCCATTTATCGATAATATATAATCATAATATTTCGAGTTTCCAATAAGGCCAGCCCACCAATCCCATCCTATAGGTATATGTTTACTTCCATTTGCCTTTTTATTACCATACTTAAATTAAATTGCGTTTAATTAACAGACGCTCAATGGAATAAGAATTTTCTGTTCTGGCGAATATAAAGTATATACCTGATTTAAATATTTGCCTGCGTAAAAAGTTCTGTAATTCCTGCTGTTTTTCAAATGAGCAGCAAAAGTATTCGGCTCATGGATGGTTTGCCACGATGCGCTATTACATCCCCCGTCAATGGAATTGTTGACCGTTAAGTGATTGTGTTGATATTGTCCTGTTAAAATGGAAGCTCTACTTGGACAACAAATTGGCGATGCTACAAACTATAAATGTTTCTTTTTAAACCCTATTATGAAATAGGACTTTTTAGGAATACACAACTTTGGATAGATATTCACTCACACAATTAGTGAATGTTGCACCCCTATTTCCTATTAAATTAAGAGTGTCTCGCATCGGTGTCTGTAAATATTTTGCTGCACATGAATTTGATTACTATTACGCCTTAGCTATCTTATCAATATTTTTACCATTCCATCTAGAACCAAGTCTAAATCATCAGCAACGATGAGCACAATATTTTTGCTGGCATCACATAGGAAAAGACACTGAATTAGGATCAACAATAATTTGATTTTTAAATTAATATTACGTAACATGTTTGTCAGAGTATTTAAAGAGATTAAATGCGTGGTTAAAGGTTGCTGCATCATATACAACACAATTAGACAACCTTCAAAAAAACAGTTATTGTACAACTAGCATTTGATTATAAAATCAAAATTCTTGTTCTTTCTGACAATATCGCCTGAACGGATTCCATACTGCCATCTAACGGATGTGATGAAAAATTTATTGAATTATGTCATGGTAACTGTGACCTAAAATTCCAATATATCAATATATTAGAATATTTCAATTCCATATCATTTATATCTTCTTCCTTTGCATCAACTATAGAAATAAAAGAAGAGAAGTCTATTAAAGGAATTATAGACAAATAGAAATGCGTCATCAATAAAGTTCATGATATACAGTGGCAGTGTCGAAACGTGGGTTGAATCCGCGAAAACATCTGTAAGGTTCACCAACACTTAGGATATATTTCTCAAACTTTGCTAAGAGAAAATTCAAAAAGTGTTGCTTATTGCTTTTTCAAAGACAATTTTTATAAATCTATAGTATTAAATACATCATTAGAGAATCTTACTATAGGTTGTAATCTTTAGAAGTAAAGTGTGGTATTGTACTTCACTTATTGTCAAATTGGCAGAGCATGAGTATCGTCTAAGCAACATCCTTCGCCACACTTCTCCAGGCTGCATTTACCTTGTCGCTCACATGTGTCGGTTGTATGCTGAACATATTTCCTTATTTATTGTGAATATTTATTAATTTATTAATGAAAATGATTGTGTCAACAAACGAAGGCAATCCAAATGCCTTGAAATTGATAATTCTATCGAAAATGGTAGAGCAGCCCATTACTGTGAAAACGGTGCAACAGAGTGGTAAGATACCTTAAGCTGACGATTTAACTATTAGTATTTGTTTGCATGATGAAATTTGTTTTTTAATTTCCCGTGAGTTTGAAATAAATTTCAACAATTTTTATTTCTATTGTTTAATATATATCCTTTTATTTGTAATTTAAGTAATATGGTATCAATGTTGTATTTGAAATTGTTATAATATAACGTAGCAGTACGTATAATATTTATAACACATATGTTAGCATACACAATTTATTAGCATAGAATTTCTCAGAAATGGACAAAATCCTTTATGTCGTGCAGAAGGATACCTGAATCGTTTACCTGTCCTTGATCTACCATCTGGAACAAGGATATTTAGTACAAGCGCAGCGATGCAATATCTTCTGCCTTCTGGTTCCGATAAATCTACTATTATCAATAACAAATGGTTGGAATGGGAAATTTCTCAGTTACAGGTAACAAACAGTATTATCAATAATATGTTTTTTACTGTGCGTAAGTAATATATTTGCTATATAATGTTTTTTATGTTAAAGCCAGCAATAATACAATATGAGAATACAGGAACCGATAAGACTCCCCATAAGTCATTATTATGGTCGTTATTAAAAGAATTGAACGAAGCGTTACAAGACAAGAAGTACTTAAATAAAGTATGTTGAATTAAATGTGTTTGTGAGTAATATCGAATATTGCATTATGTGCATCATGATACAATATTATTGACAATATTTCAGGATGAACTTGACTTATCGTTAGCTGATATTTCAGTATGGGTAACGATTTGGTCTACCGTATTAAAAAGCCAAATTGGAGAAGAAGTACGTAAAGAATATCCAAATATAATAAATTGGTTGACCACCATCGAATTACTGCCAGTCATACAAGTATTTATAAATAATTTGATTCTAATAAATACAATAAGTACTATAAGTATGTTTTGGAATAATTATTATCTTTTTTTTCTACTAGGAATCTATTAAGGAATTTAAGTTGGAAAAGGGGTCAAAAGCAATTCTTAGTATTCAGGCAGGATCGTGGTTTCCTGTTAATACAACTGCACCTGCAAAATCTGTATCTAAGTCAGTTGCGTGTGATGTAAGTTTTTAATCCGATTATACTATCTGTTTCTATCTTGTTGGATAAAGACTCTATGTGTGAAGCAATTCATGCCAAATTGTAGATGAGTCCAGTCAAAGAAAAAGAAGCCGACGCTGTAAGCCAAGAAGAAATTGCTAATATAACGAGCAATTGGTCTTCCATGTCCTATCCTAAACTGAAAGACTCGCCATACCCTGTGTAAGTTAAAAACTATGCATATAATCAAATATTACGCTAGTATAGAAATTCTTTACAAACGTATTAACGTAAATCTTATATTTTCAGTTTGCCAAAAAAGGATGAAAGAAATGTTCTGATTACGTCAGCTTTACCATACGTAAACAATGTTCCCCATTTAGGAAATATTATCGGTTGTGTATTGTCTGCGGATATTTTTGCCAGGTACGTTTAACAATTTATTAAAGACAAGATTTTACATTTTTATTTTACGAACATTCCTAAATATTTATATGCATATTTTATTTTCCAGATATTGCAGGCAAAGAAATTATAATACTTTATTCATTAGGTAAGCGCTTCGACAGATTCCAGTTTTATGATGCGTATAATTGTTTTTTAAAACTGATTTTCTTTTTCCAGTGGTACTGATGAATATGGCACTGCCACAGAAGCTAAAGCACTCGAAGAGAAGACAACGCCACAAGCTATTTGTGACAAATTCTTTGACATACACAATGACATATATCGTTGGTTTCACATAGGATTTGACTACTTTGGCCGTACTACTATTCCAGAGCAAACAAAGTAAGGATCGATACTCATGCCTTTTTTCAGAGTAATACAATTATATCGTAAGACATAATATCAATTCATTTACTTTCAGAATAGTGCAATCGTTCTTTTTAAGAATTAAATCACAAGGCTATATACTGACTGAAACTGTAGATCAACTTTTGTGCGAGTCTTGCGATAGATTCTTAGCAGATAGGTTTGTAGAAGGTGTGTGTCCAAGATGCAAATATGAAGATGCTCGTGGTGATCAATGTGACGGTTGTGGTCATCTCGTGAACGCAACAGAATTAATATCACCTCGATGTAAAGTATGCGCAAGCACACCTATTATTAAGAAATCCGAACAGTTTTTCTTAGATCTACCAAAAGTAAGTAAACTTAATTATTTAGTATTATAATAAATTCTATAGGGATTTGCTCAATACTCTTCGTCTATATATAGGCTTTTTATTTTACAGATTGAAGATCAATTGAAGAATTGGTCAACGACGGTAGAAAAGGGTTGGTCTAACGTGGCACGAGTAGTTGCCAGACCATGGTTCCGCGATGGTCTTAAACCACGTTGTATAACTAGAGATCTAAAATGGGGCATACCGGTGCCTCTAGAAGGTTACGAGAATAAAGTTTTTTACGTTTGGTTCGATGCACCCTTTGGTTATATCAGTATTACAAAACGGTATACAAAAGAATACGAGCAATGGTGGCAACCGAAAGACGTAAAGGTTGATTTATATCAATTTATGGCAAAGGATAATGTTCCATTCCACGCGATAATGTTTCCTGCATGCTTATTAGCGGCAGATATGAATTATACATTGCTTAAACATTTAATGGCAATAGGTAATATATCGATATTATAAATAGTCAGTCATCGGGAAGAGATTATTCTAATTTGTAATGATTTCCGTTGTCTTTCAGAATATTTAAATTATGAGGATACGAAATTCTCGAAATCGAGAGGTATTGGGGTATTTGGTACGGATGCCAGAGAAACAGGTATTCCTGCAGATGTTTGGCGATTTTACTTAGCCTACATCAGACCAGAAACTCAAGATTCAAACTTTAATTGGATTGATTTGGCAACAAAAAACAATAGCGAATTGTTAAATAACTTGGGAAACTTTGTTAACCGGTATAAGAATTTTCTTATACACCGAAAAAATCTAGTGCTTTTATCATTACTGGTTTAAGAATAATTGTTAACTTTTTTTTCTTTGTACATAGAGCTTTAGTATTCACGGAAAAGTACTTCGAATCAAAAGTACCACCAATGGAACTCGAGGAAGAAGATAGAATACTATTAGCGTTAGCTCAACGTGAACTTTCATCCTATATACATGCTATGGAACAAGCAAAATTACGAGATGGATTGAAACACGTATTAGCAATTTCAAAACATGGCAATCAATATATGCAATTCCAACAACCATGGGTTAAAATCAGAGGATCTGACGATGATAAGTGAGTTGATAATTGATCACTAGCAAATACTGTTAGCACGTTATATTTATTCTAAAATGTCTTGATTCATATTACAGAAAGCGAGCTGGAACGATTATTGGAATTTCTTGCAATTTGGCTTGTTTACTATCGGCACTGCTAGCTCCATTCATGCCAAATACCTCTCGCACATTGCGATCACAGTTGAATTTAGATACAAAAAATTATGGTTATATACCGGATATCATCACGAACATGGTACCGAGTGGCCATGTTATTGGTAAACCCTCTCCATTATTTAGAAAAATTGAGGATCAAGAGGTGGAGGCTTTACGGGGAAAATACGGTGGGAAACAAGAAGTCACGAGTACTGCACCAACGAATTCAGGAACTTCTTTCGGAGAAGCTACAGTACTTTTACTAACTGCGACTGAAAAGAGGGTTTGTTTTTCAATTATATTGTTCGATATACATTGTTATATATCGGGTCGGCAAGAAAGATCGTTCGGTTTCCACCAATAGATTGTGTTATGCCCGTTTCGTTATTGTTTTGTTAATGTTAGAATTTGTTTCTTTTGGAGTTAGGTAGTGGACACTTTCACGTTACTATAAAAACAAATTTCGTATAATTTTGTTTACAACTGTCAGTTCACGGTCAATTTTAACATGGAGTGAAACATAAGCATTTTCGACATATTTAACTTTTTTATTTTCATGAACGCAAGAAAGTGGCTGAGACTCACAAAGAGATACGTAAAGTTTATGCGTTGATCGTTTAACAGAACGCACGCGTCAGAATTTTTTTAAAAGATTACCTGCTGGAGATTTCTCACTCAACGATAACCAAAAATTCCGATCGATCTTGCGAAGTTGACAACGAAATGAAAGCCATAATTGAATTAGATTGTCATATAACTGTGCAAGAGATTACAAAAAGACCTAATATATCGCAGACCATAATTGAAAATCATATGACACGTCTATTGAATAAATTCAGTTTTATTTCACTCGAAATAACCAAAATGACTTCCTTGCCAACCCAATAGTAATATTGAAACTAATGACTATTCCTATGACTTTTACACAAATTCAGATGCTATCAGATATAAATAAGAGAGTTGCTGTTCTCAAAAGCCGCACTGTTCAAACTCCGGAAACTGAAGAATCCAAGAGTGAGGAATCTGATGCGACACTTGTACCTGAACAGAATGGTGTAACGCCAGCAGACGTAGCATCGCTGGAAGCAGCTATTGCTAAACAAGTATGCAAAATGAACTTTTAGATTTTATTTCTTTTTCATTGGACTTTAGAATGCGAATATTGTATATTTAATTATATATTTAATAATTCAGGCCAATTTAGTACGTGAATTGAAAGCCAAAGAAGATAAATCTGTTTGGCAACCACAAGTTCAGATTTTACTAGAACTGAAAAAACAATTGGCAGATCTTACTGGAGTTACGGCAACATCAACATCTAAAAAATCAAGGAAGAAGAAAAAGTAAATTCTGTCGCACTTCATCGAGTTATCCTTCATATTAGCATCCTCGTCAATCGTCCTTCATTTCATATCGTAATATAGGAGGGCAAGTATTTAATGGCTCGTCCGAAAAGGTGTACGTTATAGTTAATACAATTTATTTAATAAATTTAATTCACAAAGTGACTGTAATTAAACTTTCATTGTATAATTAGCTTTGGACAGGGAAATTTATATGGATTTTTTATAGTGTATGTCGAAAGAAAACAACGAGAATTTTGTCGATTTCGACCTTTTTAGCTGACAATAAGTTGTAAATAATTTTTACACTTATTTTATCAAATTGATTGTTAGACGATTAATAAGCTGTGTCTAAAGCAGAAGAACCAGCGAAAGTTTAACTATAACTACCTTGTATTTATGCTGAAAATTTTGATTTTCTTATTTAACGATAATAATTTATCAATTTCAAACATTTGTGTATATATGTGTCAAGCAATATCAATAAAACTAAGCTTCATACTTTTCATGACAAAATTGGAAACTTTTAAAATTTGTGACTGCTTTGGCATAAGTATGTGTGTGTGCTGTACTCGCCTGTAGGAACTAACATTTCTTGTTATATAGATCGTCGTGAATACGCAATTATAAATGTGATTGATAAGTAACAATATTAGGCCAGATTCACAGCAAGAAGATTATCTCTGCTATTGCTAGAAATTCGTCTTTCACTACTCAACATCCGGATTCCACGTGAACCTATTTTCCTAGAAATTGAGATAATACAATT
The DNA here is from genome assembly GCA_963989405.1 of Trypoxylon attenuatum. NCBI lineage: Eukaryota > Metazoa > Arthropoda > Insecta > Hymenoptera > Crabronidae > Trypoxylon > Trypoxylon attenuatum. Next base: position 15,471,973 of record OZ022490.1, on the reverse strand, counting down.
TACATAAATTAAATTTCGAGATCTTACGAATATTATTCTAATGACTTACTTTCTCGATTTTTTATATGTTACATTTTCAATGACGCATATAATTGAAGCAATAAATATGCCAAATGCTAAGAGAATAAGAGCCGGTGCTGTTTCGTAAATAGTAATGCTTCTCGTTGATAGAGTGTCAGGTTGGCACTGTGGTTTTCTCGATGACCAATGCTTAACTTGTCGATCGCGGAGTCCCGTATTGAACATTTTTGTTAATCTTGTACGATAATATGAAAGATTATTTTAGTGACAATTGATAAATCATAATATTAACTTTTAACATTCTTACCCTATTTTTGCAATTTCTATAAACTGTCCATTGTGACTGGAATACATGCCCATTACAGATTGTTTGAAGAGATGTATTTCTGTCAATTCGCAAATTTTATTCGAATCGAACATTCTTTCAATATAGGGATAAGCAGTATTTGGATCTGTATGATACGCAAGTATTCCTTCTCCAACTTGTTTAATTCCTTCTTCCACGGGCAAATATCTTTTCGACTCGGGCAGAGGATCCCATCGTTTTTTTCTAAAGTAGCTTGACTCCCAATTCAAGTTCTACGAATTACAAGAGTTTAGCAATTTCGGAAACAAAATAAATAAGGATATCTTACTTACGTATAAAAAGTAATTTAAATATGGCACTGCTTCGGCAGCAATTTTTAAATTACTATCCGCGAGAACTGTGACAGAATCTTCCATCATGTCCAGTGGTTCGCTTAAACGAGCAGATACAATACTGGCAGAATAATAATTGTACATCATCCAACTATGTACAACTATTTGCAAAAGTGCAATTCGACTGGCTATGTACTTTGGATAGAAATTAGCACCTGTTGTATAAAGTATGATTTTTTTCAGAAATCATACTAGTATCATACAGAGTAAAATGAAATATCGTGTATCATACCCTGTTGACATAAAATTCCAACAGAAACAACCACTGCTCCAGAATATCTTTCTTTCTTTCCCGTTCCTTCACGATTCATCATCACTCTTACTACAAATATAGAAAAAAACCCAAAAGCGGCAAACAAGTACCAAGTCTCGCGTGTGAATGGCTTAAGAAAAATCTCCAATTTAATCTTGTTCGTTGATGTAGAAAGTAACATAAAGCATGGTCTAAAACAATGCAACATTGTGATCGAGAAAACTGCTAATAATGATTTATAGTTTGATGATAAAGAAAAAGAAAAAGAATACCGAATAGGCCATGCAGCTCCAATTAGTGTTGCATAGTCCAATCGTTCGGATACCATGATCCTTGGATTACTCGCAAAATCAATGAAATTAGATTGCAAGAATTCAAATATTAAACCATGCACGCTGTGTCTGTCCCAATAAATGATTTCCGAAGCATGGACACTGTGTTTTAAATATCACAGAACATTATCTTTAAAATTACGTTTTAATATGTCACAAAAAATTATACCTGAAGTTAAATAAATCACTTATGTGGAATATCATCGCATGGACAAACTTGTGCATACTGTCGAGAGATCTCGTATTGATATCGTGCATGTAATCTTCGAGTCTCATGTCCTTTGGTCTGTATTGTATCTGGAAAAAATAAGTAAGTACAGTTTATTTAAATGAGTTTACGATATAGAAGAAATTTAATTTGAAAATAAATTTATAAAATAAGAAGTACTTACAACTCCAGATATTTTAAGTCTTATACCATGCATATTGGCTCTTCTTTTAATCAGTGGTTGAGTTAATACGATTTGTAAACCAGTGTCTCGGTGCCACGAACCAAGTTTTGTGATATTAATCGAACCACCTCGATATTTACAATGATTATACACATCATACAAGTCGTAATTACCATTTTTGGTAATTGCAACTACTAAATCCGTTACAATACTATACGCAGTGTCGTTTAAAAGTGAAATACTGTCATTGTAATTAGATCCCAATATCAACCAATTGTAGGAATAATCGTACATTCGGTATTTTGAGCTCTAAAAAATTATTATGTAATATATAAAAATTAAAGAGAGCGTTTATTTTATACTATACACATACAATATTGTATATTTTTGAATTAAAAAAATTACTTCGACAAATATTGCAGCTGCTGAATCTTTGCGGCACCGCAAATCAACTATTACTCCTAAAGTACCAGTGTCAATGCGTAAATATCTTCGAAAATTAATCTTGGTTCCCGGTTCCCTAATACTGGTGAAGATTCCTGAAGTACTTAGCAGTTTTGCAAGATTAAAATCATCTGTTTGAGAATGAATTGTAGAGAGAAAATTTTGAGATTCACGTATTATAATTATTGTGACCATATAATTATTATCAGTATCATACAATTTTACATCAAACCTGTTAAGTTTCCACAAGAAAATCCTATAACATTTCTTACACTTTTATGAACAAAATAATCCCGAATAAACATGTTATCTTGAGCATTCGAAAGCAATACTAAGTGCATTAAGGTAAAAACTATAAAGAACATGATATCTTTTTTTGCAAATTTTCCTTATTGATCTTACTTAGTTAATTCTTGTGACCAAAAGACAACTCATGATATAACGTTCAATTACACGGAATCCACTAGCTAAATCTTGATGGAACTAATACGAAATTGAACAGAAGTTGAACCGATTCCGATATTAGTCACGATACAGCCTTGGCATCTTTTCCGATATGTCGCATTGACATAATAATCACTGAATATTGTATTTCTCGTTCATCAAATATTCCTGTACACAATATATGTAGGTACACTTGCTTTCTATGGAATATTCCACATGATGCATTAACAAGCTAGAATTGATACAATCGTCATAATAAGTGCTGTGTGCTCTGCTTTAAATAAGTGTGCTCTATTTATCAAAAAGACTTAAACTTTTCACTATTTCCAAATAAATAACATTGCACTTGTTAGAGTCTCTTTGAATAATGACTTTTCCAGAGCCAACAGATCAAATTTTCCATTAGACACACCAATATGGATAAACTAATACATATAAATAAAAAGAAGAAAACAGGCACTGCTTCATGGATCGATAAAGGTTCTGCGATTAATAAATTATTCGGGCAAAAAGGTTTTCTAGTAGACCACCGAGACAGTTCTCTATGATGAATGCCAACGTCAATCAGCTTCGTGAGACTGAAAATACAAGTATATGCGTTGTGCGCCTGTTATTAAAAATAGAATAATTTATTTCAATTTCTAATTATTTACCCAACTCTCATTAATTCGGTGAAAGGACTATGGTGTCTTGCGTAAAAGGCAAGAACAGTTCGAAGAACATGTACTTCTGTAAGTTCACATATGCTTCTGTCTTGAAAAAAACGCTCGATATATGGATACGCGGAATCTGTCATTGTGTGATAAGCTAAAGTACCCTTTGCCACTCGATTAAGACCTTCGTCCAAAGGAAGATATCTCTCTGATTCAGGAAGTTTAATCCAACGCTTTTGATAGAAATATCTTACTTCTCTATCTGGTATCTGATAAAGGATAATAAATGTTGAATGATTATAGTAATAAATTGCAATAAGGAGTCGTAATAAAGGTTTATTACTTGAAGGAAAGATTGTATATAAGGAGTTGGCTCTACCGCAATCTCTAAATTACTATCCGCGAGACTTATCAGTGAATCATTCATCTTCTTGCCTATATTTTTTAAACGATCGGACACCACACTTGCAGAATAATAATTGAAAATTAATACACTCAAAAAGAGAATATGAAGAAATGCAATACGGCCGGAAAAATGCGATGGGACAAAAGTTGATCCTGAGAAAATAGAATATATTTATCTTGTTATATTATTATACAATTCGATAATATAAACGATTAGTTCCATATTAGAAAACAAACCTTGTTGCGTCATAGCGCCTATTGTGATTAAAATAGAAACACCATAACTTTCGGAAGAATTGTGAATATCCTCCAATCTTAAAAGTATGAACAGAACTAAGACAGCAATTCCTATCGTACCAAGAATGACATACCATACTTTTGCTGTCAAAGGTTTTAAAAACTGTGTCGCTTGGAATTTGGTTGATGATATTGTGCGAAACATAAAACAAGATCTATGTTTGATAAAATATGTTTGATAGATAAGAAACATATATTTTTAGTAATGAGAGTAATAATAGAAAAGAAAAACTTTATCGCATACCGTATTGGCCATACTGGACCGATCATATCACCATAGTTTAAATGATCGATTTTCATTGCAACAGGACTAGCCGATATATCTATTAATTTCTTACGGAAAGCTGTAAACACTGGACCAGAGTTATCGAATTTTCTTTGAGTGCTAATTTCGACTGTTTCAATCCTGAAGTACAATGTAGCATAAGATCGAGAGATAATCGTTATTAACTACAATAATTGTTCCATCATACTTACGTAAAATTGAATAAATCAGCCATGTGCAAGAGTAACGTGTATAAAAATTTCATACGACTATATCTGGTATTCATATTGTTACTGAGCATTATATCAGAAAATGACATGTTTCCCGATCTGTAGCTAATCTAAGACATGTATATCTATTGTATATAACTGTTTGAAATATTCATAAATATTCTAATATGATACAAATTGTGAGTATATTCGATAACTGGATTTTCTTTATTCGACTTACAACAACTCCCACTTTAAGTTTCATTCCATGTAGATTTGATCTTCGCATTAGCTTGGAGTGCGTTAAAGTAACATTTAGCCCAGTTTTACTATTCCAAGTACCGTATATGGTGACGTTTAAAGCACCACCTCTAGCTTTGCAAGGATTATAAACGTCATATAAATTATAACCATTTCCTACGGGTATCGCAATCACAATATCTGTCAGTATATTAAAGGCTCCGTCATTTAACATTTGAAGGCTCTCGTGTAAATTTGAACCCAGAAGAAACCACTTATGCATTTCATCGTACATGAAATATTTAGTAGCCTAAACATGATGTATCAACGGTAGTAGAAATAATAAAAATATGGTTATAAATTTACCTTATTGTGATCTTACTTGAAAAAGTATTCTACTACTCGTTTGATTATCGCATCGTGTATCAATGAAAATACCAAGTCGATGGTATTTAGTGCTTAAAAGTTGTCGAAATTCTGAACGAAGGCGCGTAGATAATGGTCCCCAAAGTGAAGTATATTTATAGTCATTATTAAACGTGCGACTCAGGTGAATATTACCTGATTTGAGAAATCAAGAATATTTCGTCTAGAACCGATTGACTGTTTATGTTAATAGAAAATTAATACATACTTTCAATGTCGTCACAAGAAAATCCAACAATCTGATGAACATTTCTGTATGAAAAGTAATCTCGAATCACTTTATTGTTGTCTGTACTGCAAAGGCCAGTTAGACATGGCGATAACAATAGCAAAATATGCAACCAAATCATATTGCACTATGATTTGCAACGTTGTAACTAAATTTATTTCTGTGTATTTCGTCTCTGGAGTTCACGATTCATAAAATATTTACCGTTACAATGGTTCGTTCATTTTTTATACCTCTCGCGGAATATTTCATGCGCTTGTCAATACCGAGTTGTGATTTCTGATGCTGCAGATACAGTATTAATAAGACAATTGAGGAAAATAAGGATAATTTGATGATATTTATTTCTTGTTCTTTTCGAAACCACAAAGTAATAAATCATTAATACACACACACACACACTATTTTAATTAGCATAATTTGTACTTTTAGCTAGCATGTCTAAGAAGAGAATGCAATTTTACTGTGGAATCGAACTTCTCGGGACATGTTTTGATCCAAATTATAATAACCATATACGTTCGTGAATATATGTATCATTCCATAAAAATACATATAGTAACTTGAAAATGACTAGTATAGATTTTAAAGATGACTTTCGCCGCATTTTTTACGAATCTCCTTAATGCTATTCCATCGCGAATGGGGGTGCATCATTTGTCGTGAGATAAAACTTTCCTCTCAATCTAAAATTCAAAGATACGTGTAACTTCTAAATTATCCAGATTGCACATTTTTTAGGATCAAGAAACAATTAATTAAATCTTACGATGCAGAAGCATATTCTCCCATTAATACCACTGGGTTATAATCACAGAGACCTTCCCTATATTTTTCCCAACTCTCACAGGTTCTTGCCTTAAATCCAGCCGTGCTTCCTATGCTTTCGGTCATGTATTGATGAGCACGAGAATGACTGCAATAAGCTGAAAATTATTCATCATTAATATTCTACATAAAATTCTTAAAGAACAAAATTTAAAAAAATTCTTACTTGACGTTGGTAAATAAGAACATCCTGGTTGCGGAAATTGACCACTATTTGGATAAAAATCAGCGTGTCCCAATGGAGCAAGAAATCCAAACGCTGGACCACTCGTGTGTATTACATCTACAAATTGAGCATCTGACGGATCCAATCTGTATTCTGGTCCAACAATCTTATATCTTGTTTCGAATAGTGGACTTGCAGGATCTAAGCCTATTGGTTAAAATATAAATATAATTGACGTGTATTTAACTTCTTCTTTTACTTGAAATATATTTTTCTAACACGATATACCTGTTATCCTCCCGATTCTACCGTCTAAATAAGCACCAGTGAAACCTGCGACATGGGAACCCAAACTATCGCCACTGATATGTACATCTTTGTATTCCAAATTGCATTCGTGATTGAGAAATTCGAGAAAGTCTCCTAAAAATTCTCCGACGCGTCGAGTGTTGTTTGCCGCTATGGGATAAAAACCCGCTGCCAAAGTACCCCAACCAACAACTATCACGTTTACATCTTCGTTCAGTAGATACGCTAAAGTTCAAAATACGCATTTTTCATTATACATTATTTTACAATATCTCATTGATGAACAAACTTAAACATGGATAATCGACATGTGTATATTACGAGCGGCAAATTGTTTAGTATTCTAAGTCAATAAAACATTGAGATATTATAATAAGTTAGTAGCTCTATCGAGCAAGAGCAAGAGCGCATAAAATGACCAATTAAATGGTTATCAGACTGACCCTTGAACTCTATAACATCGATTCCGTGTTTACCAAAATAAATTGACCCTGATTCTCATTCAAAGTCTCGAGTATTTCTAGAGTATCACTTTCAATATTCTATTTTGCCACGCAAGATTTTTATTATTCAATTCAACTCTAGACTAGCCTTCATAGGAAAATAATATGTTCTTGTTCGCATACCATCTATCAAACCTCGGACCCAAGCTTCATTTCCAGTATCACTAAATCCATGAATGATAAACTTGGTGGGTCGACTTTCGTTAAAATGGGACGCATAAAGTACTTCTGTATTATTTAAAAATAACTGTTCCTCTCCAAAGGAATTCTCCCTGGAAATAAATAATATTGTTATGTGTTTGGATTACTGTATACGACAGTATTAAATCACACAATATTTAAAGATCAATACAAGCATGTCTTTATGCTCGAGAACCGATTAATCTTTCTCTCTGAGAAATGTTAATTACAAGGGTGGTAAAAGATCTCTCTTTAAAAACCGTTGATTATTCAGTTTGTGTGTATTAAAATTGATAACTTCATCCTGCGCTATTATTATGTATTAAATTCTAATTTAAGACACGCGACGGATCGCGAAGGCGTCGCAGACTGGCGCCTTGTTTTCCATCGATTACGATTAGTTCAATCAGTAAGTGAAGATGAACGGGCACAGAAATTGTAAGAAAAGAAGAGGGAGGAATCCGATTAAAAAAAAGGACAAGAGACGTATCCGTGATATTCTCGCATCAATTATAATCAGTCGAACGTCAGCGCTGAGAATAGAATAAAGCCGCCTGCTGATTGCATGTATCATTAAGAAATTCATGCATTGTTTACAGACCCGAATGATAAATTTAGCTTTGTAGGAATAAAAAGAACTGTAGCACGAACAAGTCATTAGTAAGCGCATACTTTGACGATTTCCATCTACGGACATTAAACATATTTCCAATAAAACATATTCCCCATCGAAATAACATTGCGAATCCGATGAAAAGTAACATGTAGTCAAAATAATCGCGTTGTACATTATTCCTATACACAAATGAGTTTCTTACAACAACAATCTGTAAATATTTCATTTACAGTGGTAATGATTGCAAACATAGTGTTAATTGAACAGTAGGAACTTTCTCTTACTTGCCTAGTGTATAGATTAAACGTGGCAGGCTCGCGAGCAACTTTTAATACAGGCTTTATGAATTCCTCGACATCGTTGAGCAAAGTGTTCTGTGGATATGTATGTGCTACAATGCAAAAAAAGTTAATTCAATGATATATTTACAGCTCGTTCAAAGTAAGTAACACTAGTTTTTTTTTATACGAGCAACATGTTAAAAACAGAACGAACAGTATGAATTTGGTTTATAAATATACTGTCGAAAATGAAGTAAAATAAAAGAGAAAAAATTGTATTTTCGATTACATATATTGTACGTGTACATATGCATTAAATTGAAATTATAAAAAGTTTAAGATTGAAATATTAAGCGGATCTAAGATTTTGTTTTATGATATCTAAAGGTACCTGTATACGTGTATGGAAGATATTATGGGTATCGAAGCGTATAATGCCATTACCTGAAGTGAAAAGAAGAATCAATAGAACTTGCAACTCAAGGAACGACATGTTTGACGTACGATACTACCCGACGTTGCACTGAATTACTTCTGTAGTCGATTTAACGTCGGGGCCCCATTCATCCTGTACGACTCGTTGCCTTTCGTACTCGATAAGCTTGCGAGTACAGCTCTTAGCCAAATTAATTACATGAATTGCCTTGTGCAAATAAAGTAAAGATTTCGAATTAAAGTTTTCCTATTAGCATAGATTTATGCAATCAATTTACGTCGCCTGTTTAGATATTAAAGATATTATTATTTAGCTATTCGAATCGAGAAGAATATTAGTTAAAATGCTGTACTGTCAATTATGTGATAATTCTGATTTAGACATGTCGAAATTTCGTAACACGATAACTTCGGTTCCTCTTCCTTTTAATGATAAAAATTCCATTATTCATTACAACTATAAAAGAAAAATAACGAAATCTGAAATGGCGTAACTTTCTCTCCGATATTCAAACGTAACTTGTTGTAATCTTAAAGAATACAAATTAGTCCCTAAAATTACTCATTCGATAGGAATAAAAATTATACATGAGAAAAAATTAGATTTATTAGGGTAACGTGAATTATTGATGTTTATTTTTAAAAGGAATCCATTGATATCGAATAACAAAAGAAGGTTTGATAAGAATAATTTTCAAGGATTCTTTTAATATAACAATTACATGTTTCAATATTCGAATGTGATTACGATATTCATATCGATAATAGAAGTTTTCGTATTTAGCCTAATAATATGTGTGTTGCAATTCGTAATATTGCGAATTTGAACAACCAGATGGCATCTTTGCTGCTTTTCACACGCGGTAAGTTGAAGCATGCACACGGATGCACACATTGCAATAGTATGAATGAATCAGCTGTCAACTGTCAAATACATGTACTCTTGTACACCATCCGAATTTGCAACTATCTCTAATTCGTGAGTATTATCTCCTGAATATAATTTCAAATGGGCGAACAGAGACGATACTAAGAAAATTAATCCAATTGTTCAGAAGACAATTAAAAAGCATAACATTGGTTTAATGTTCGCGAAAACAAGGTTAGATGCATCTTATAAAGTGAAAATCGTTGATACAATGATTCTTATTAAATTTCAATACTGATTATTTCAGGAAACGTAATTCGCTAACAAACGAAATTGGAATAAATTATACCGAAGAGCAGTATTACATAATGTCACCAGAACCTACGCAAGAACCGGTAGAAGAAAATTTAAATGTACCAGATTTGCCCAGAGACGCAAGGGAACCAAGCGATTCGGATAGCGACGATGAAGATATTGCATTGGCAGGATATTTGCCTTTGTCGCAAGTGCCGACAAATGGCAATTCTATATTAGACGACGATGAGGTATTACTATATTACTTTTTTCATAATAGAAACTTTTGCATCACCAGTAATATAGTCATTGCGAATTAAAATCAGTTTGTTTCGTTAATAGAGATATTTTGTTTTAACTCAATACAGGATACTATATGGGGTACTGGATCGAGTCAGGCCGGTCAAGGATTGCCAGCTCCAACTACTGGTTCACACCATGTTGTAAGAGAATTTTTAATAATTCTGGGTACGATCGATTCGTGTGAGAATACGCCTGCTTATAATTTCCGTTCTAATTGTAGGATTGTCCTCCGGAAACAATAGAAGTATGGTCATTACCGCGTAACGAGTCAAACATTGACATGGATGCTGAAAAAATTAGTCAAGTGAAGTCTATGATGGCGACTTTTACTCTTCCGGAAACAGCTTTTCCAGAATGGGCAAGTAGTATATCCGAGGAACAATGGAAAGAACAACTTATGAGGCGAATAAAAGAAATGCAAGATAGAGACAAATAAGTTCAAAGATATGTAATTATAATTGTCACATGAAATTGTATAGTTCTTGTACAATAATTTTATGTTTATGTAATTTTCATTACTTTCGCTAAGAACCGTCGTTTTTTTTTTTTAAAATAGCCCATAAAATATAAAATTTGATTATCGTTTCACAATATTAAAGAAATTCTAACGAACGTCCTTTCAAGATAATTTCAAATTTCATGCATATTTACTATAAATGCTTCGATTAATAATACGTCTATCGTATAAATATTGAGAGTTATAACTTACGTATAAAGAAGAAATTATTTTACGTTAATCAATCCCCTAATAAAATGTAGTTTTAATGTAAATGTCTCTTGTTTTTTTATTATTACATTTAAAAAGTCCCAGTTTGTCCTCGTACTGTCACTAAGTTTAACATTCGCTATGACTCATGATTATTAAAATGATTGTATGATGTATTGTTCAAGTTATGAAACCTTAGTTTTCTGCAATCATACTTTGGGATAACACACATGCATCGTTAATGAGTGTTGAGATGGTCACGGTACACTTATAATTCGAATTCTGATTTAATAGTGGTAGCTTTCGAAGAATGTAGTTTCATCCGCAAAGTGGCAACATCATCTTTTATTCGTACTAATTTTCTGAATTTCTACAACAGAAAAGAATCGTATAAGCAGCATGTCTCGAAAATGACAAAATCCATCAATTAATATTTTCGAAGTAATTAATTTATCCGATCGCATACCTCAGAGGTAGTTCCTGGTGTAACGATCCAAATGTAAATCATGTAACCGGGAATGCATAACATTGAGGAGAGACCACAAAGCCACCCCAACATATGACTCCACCAAGGATATTCATACGTGAGATACTTTACCGGTACAAATTTAATTATATTGAATACAAATACGCCCTGGAATAAATATGCATTGAATAATATCGTTATTAAATACTTTAAGATAGAATAAAGTTAGTGTGAAAATTGTTTTTACCACACAAATAGCAGGGGTAGTAAAAGTCCAACAAATCTTCCACCAAAAGCACGGATAATATCCAATCATATCTCGAATACCGTCATAAAACCGGTTCACTCCAAAAGCCCAAGATACGGCAATACATTCGAAGAACATCAAAAATAGTAAACAAAATCCGCTAACAGCGTACGAATCCAATAATTGAAACACATACATTCCACCCTAGGCATAGATTGTAATAATTAATACAATAAAGGATAAAAAGCTGTAAGATGTATCTATAGAAAGGAATAGAGTGCAATGCTTACCTCTGTAACACAAGCTAAACCAATGAGAAACGATATGAAACACACTATAGCAATAAACATTTCTTTTCGTTTTCGAAGTAATCGAGGCCATTCGTCGACAGCTGCAGTTATGAATCCTTCAACCGTACAAAACTGTGCAATAAAAACGAGCAGTAAGATTAGCGTCAATTGTAATAAAAACTGACAATAGTAAATTTAAGTAATAGTAGAATTTGTGAATCGCAATTGAATCACTTACTTGACTGTCTAAACCAATGAGTAACAGCATAAAAAAGAATAAGCAAGACCAAATTGAGGATCCCGGTAGTTCCAAAACGGCAGAAGGATAGACCAAAAAGGCTAATCCTGGGCCTAACAAAAGTATGAATAGAATTATTGTTTTCAAGTGAATACAAGAGTGGGGTGATGTATAATTCGATAATACACTTCTGCGCAAAATTAATGCATCACTTTCCAGCAGGCGAAATATCATCGAAATTTGAACAGAGGTAACTTTGTCAAAAAAAATCGTAAAAATATGATTTTTTTTGCAAATTAAAGCTTGCAGCCTCTACTTTAGAATGCTGTACTTAAAATTTCGATGACGCGAATCAGGGCTCTTGTAGCGCATAAAAAGTGAGGGCAAGTTTTTCTTGCAAAAATTTACAAACTTCATCGAGCGCTATGGGTTTTCCCGAATTTTTATTAGCCACGCCATTTGCAGCATTTGAAGGCGCAAAGCTTCCCCTTTAATATAAAAAAATTTGTGTCGCTACAATTTTTTTTAACAAAGTTAAAAGAAAACGACGTGGCTAATAAAAATTCAGGGAAACCCATAGCGCTCGATGAAATTTGCAAATTTTTGCAAGAAAAAACGTGCCCTCACTTTTTATGCCCTACAAGAGCCCCGATTCGCGTAATCGAAATTCTAAGTAGAGCATTTTAAAGTAGAGGCTTCAAGTTTTAATTTGCAAACAAATTCATATTTTTACGATTTTTTCTGACAACGTTACAGCTGTTCAAACTTCGATGATTTTTCGCCTGCTGGAAAGTGATGCATTAATTTTGTGCAGAAGTGTATTACTTAGCACGCGTGTATTTACCCGATGCAGCTACGTCAGCAACAGGCTTTTGTTGTTCATGTGCCATAAAGCCGACGACAGAGAATATGACAACACCACTTAGCATACTTGTGCATGAATTCACCGTACAGACTATCAAAGCATCTCTATACGAAATAAATAAATTAAAGTGTATCTTAAATATATCGCTTCGCAGCAGTTGCACATTAAACGGTTTATGCAACAGGGGATGAAAAGTGAAGAAGAATTGTTCCAATACTCACTTATAAACGTTATTATTAAATTTGTTGTAACTACCGAGCGCAACTAATGCGCCAAGTCCCAGTGCGTAAGAAAAGAATATTTGCGTTACAGCATCAATCCATACCTACAATATTATACAGTTTTATGCGTAATATTTTTTACATAATAATATTATTATTTCTCCTGTATACATTGTCTATTACCTCTGGATCGCCAAGCTTCGATAGATTTGGTGTAGCGTAATACCGCAAGCCTTCTATTGCCCCCGGAAGAGTGATACCCCTTATTAGTAAAACAACTAATAGTGCGTAGGGGAACAAGGCCGTGAAGTAGACAACCTATGTAGGATGTAAATATAACGACACTACAACTACTAGTCTTAATAATAGTATAGATCATTTCAATCGCTTACTTTTCCAGTCCACTTTACACCCTTCCAAATGCAAAAGTAACACATTATCCAGACAGCAGCTAAAGTACCAGCTAATTCCCATCTTATCCCTCCTACGTTTTCGACACCGGTAGAGATCTGAAGAGTGCGCCTCCTTTTAAATAAAAGATCAAAAAGAAATAGTAGAAAAATATTTGTTTTCTACGATCCAATTGAAATACCGAAATAAACTTACTCCCAAAATTCCTTGACAGGGTCTTTCAATAAAGTATGGCTAAAATTACCAATGGAAGTAGCGCATATCGTATCATCCTCGTCAGGCCAACAAAATGTTTCCAAACGTTCCGATGGAGTCATACAGTAACGCGTATTCCACGGATTGTCGCATGTTCTCCACGGTACGTCTGTATTTAATAAAATATCAAAAATGTTTCCCCTTTTACCGAATATATTATCGTATTGTGAAATTTGGAAATTATTCAGTTACTACACGTACCAATTCGTAAGGATACTAAGAAGTAAAATAGCGCCCATGCCAGGATGATGATGTAATAAATATTCGTCCAACAGGAGAGCACGCAAGTTGCATATCCAATTCCTATCAAAAATTATTGTAGTCTTTTCAAGTTATATTATTGAATAGATATTATATTCGTTTAACATAAATACAGCTTGATAATTAATTTTTCTCGATATGAATTAAGTGAATTATAAGTCGAAAAAGTCAAACCTTTAAAAATGGGAGCTATCTTGAAAACACCGAGACCACCTATCGTCATCATCTGACCCAATGATAATTCCATGAGAAACATGGGTACACCGGCCAATGCCAAAGCAATAAAGTAAGGAACCATAAAGGCACCACCACCATTTTTGTAACAGAGGTAAGGAAATCGCCAGAGATTTCCCAGTCCTATTGCCAATCCGACTACTGATAAGATGAATTCAACCTTGGAACGATAAACGTAAGGTCTCTTTATACGTTGATTGATCGTTAATCGTAATTAACATAATCGTCTCGACATTGTGCTTCTTTGCGACGTATCTCATTACAATGGAATTAGATTCGCGTCGTTAGAATCGCATTAGAAAGTTTACCTTGCTGCTCCAACTTCCTCTATCCGGCAAACCCTTCGTTTCCTTTATGGCGGTCGATTGTAAACATTGAATAGCCTCAAAGCGAAAATCTTGCTCTTTCCCGCCATTTGTCGCTTTTACCGGCGGCTCCGCGAAAAGACTTTTTAATTCTTGGACGGGATTTACGGGTTTACGTGGCAGAGGACTCGTGGACCTGTCTACCTTAGGTAGTGAAGATGATCCACTTGAAGGCATTATTTCTGCTCCGGGATCCAAATTCCAATCGATTCACCTCATTATATCTAATGCACAAATACAACCCACTATAAAGCTTCTATTTTAAATTAAAAAAAAATAAATTGTAAAACTATTGTATGATGCGAGTTAACATAGACATTGTCAATATATTGATATCATTGTTCGCGGAGCAATCGTCGGGAGAATTTGATGGTAAAATACGGAGTAATGAATAAACAGAGAATAGTATATCTCCAGAAAATACAAATACATTGCTTTACAGTCAATTATGCAAGCGAGAAATGCACTTTGGAAGGACTTAGATATTTTTCCAGAGAACATTGCCCTGATAGCTAATACATTGTGAATGCTAGGTGAAAGATGACGTGATTGCGCGTAGATGTCTTTAAATATTCAGCGGTCATCGCCGTCACGTGAGACATATCTGTGCAAGGGTCTTGATGATGATGGATGATGGACAACGAGCCACTTCCGGGAATCACCACGTTTGACAAACGCTGTTCCCATCGGGCAACCTTGTCCCATTTTGCATTAATCATTGGTGAAAGAAACGATGTCACTGAACATTATCACGTGGAAGAATGAACCCTGCTGAAGGTACATTACCAGTTCCCCATATACATATTATGTATCCGTTTAGAATTGCAATTCACTTTCGAGGAAAGCAGTGTCCATTGCCTAATAATTTCTTCATTCCTTCAGATCTAACTAATTTCTAGTTAAATTGTTATAGCTATCAGGGCATTGATCACACAAAACTGTAATTTAATGCGTTTAAATATTTGTACAAATTACAATATCACAATGCAAGCGAGAAATTGGTTCTAGCGAATTGCGAGTGCAATGCCTCTTGGGTTGGTTCCGGATAGTGCGAAATAATTTATAAACTGCTAACTCACAATTGTATAACAAGCACAATTGTCCGATAATTTCCAAACACGATTCTCTATTGACGGGTATTTAAGCTTTTACAATTAATGCGATACATCTTCATGTAAAAACTTTTACGCTCTGAATTTGATGATCTTATACTCATTTTAAAACAGTGTTCAAACGATACATGATTATTTCAGACGGTAACTAGTGTTTTGTTTTCAGAGTGGTATAAATTTCTGAGTAATGTTAAATTTTCTTAAACGATTTATCCGAAAATTTTAATCAGCATACGTCCTCACGATGATTTCATACGTACGCTATATTCGAAAGACAGTTTGAAGATACTCGTAGTGCATATGAAAAACTGTCTAAATTGTAAAGAAGTTGTAACATCACAAATAAAAAAAAAGAAAAATTAAGACAACCACTATTAAAATAGTAACTGACACTTTCACGAAAAGCGGATTTCCATTTTCCATGCAAATCAAACTGGTACGTACGTGCACACGTTCACTGGTTGAGATCTTGGAAAGATTTTCACTGGATCACTATCTGGAGAACGGTCACAGACGCAGTCTCAGTGGAAGAGATCCACGGAGCGGTACCGTCCGCCTAGCCGTCGTTACGTTTACGAATCGTGCTCACAAACGACGAGAGCCGAGATTTCTGCTGTACCCCTCAGATCAACCCCACAATGGCGTTCAGTCCCCCAGCACCAACACACCTATCGTTTCATTCAACAAATTAGTGCCACAGTGTCACTCTATATTTAGGTTGCACTATGTGAATGCTCAGAGGGCCCTGAGACTACTAATAACTGATTGACCATACAGTGACCACGAATTTTTCCCTTCTTTGATGAAAATATTAAAAACAGATTTATTCTTAATTCTTTTGTATTGTTTAAAAAGATGAATCCTTTTTATAGTATCTGCTTACCTTAGTACGTTATCTCTCTAAGAATATTCGTCTTTCAAATGAGTATCACCTGTATCGTTTGACAAACAAACAAGTCAGTCAATTCAATGACAGCGCGTGGATGCGTGAGAAAAAGTCCGAGTAAATTATCGCATTGCGACAAACTTGCTGTAATTGAAACGGATATAAGAATGCTAATAAATTTGTCTGGTCGGATTAGATAGAGGCATCAACACCAAGCCAAACTTGTAACATACTCAAAGGGGCTTGAAATGGTAGAATCATATTGGAATATTAAAATGATGAAAGGCGGAAATAAGCTATGAAATAATAACAGCAGGAAGGGTTTCGTGAACACTCTTCCTTCCGGCAGAGTTACTTCAATTTCAGGGCCATGAAGAAATTGTTTGCTTGATTAACGAGGGTTCAAATAAAATCAGGAAATATGTATAAGGGTTATTACACTCTAGCGCAATAACAATATCATTGTTGAAAACACTTCATAAATTCAAGATTGTTGACATATTCATTAACTCTATTCTACATAGTTAAATGTGCCATTTTGGTACCAAAACAATCATTGCAATAGCCTGCCACATTTTTGGAACACGCAAATGGGATAAGAAACGTAATGGTTGAATACTTCGAACAAGTGATTATATTACAAAAATGAAATTAGATTCTATATTTTTAAATCATATTGTATTTCTAGCTATTGTTATATCTGAACGTTTTTTATATTTCGAATACATATAGTTTATTACATTCAATAAAGTTTATAGTTTTATACCAGTCCAAACTATATCTAACGTTTTTAACATAATTCTTCTTACATTGTAGAGCAACTGTGATTATTTCAATTATTTGAATCAACAGTATCCGAGTAAAATATTCCATGCTATGGTCTTGGACTAATGAGTTATAGAGTAATGAACAGTTCAGATTTCAAATGGTTTACTTTAGGACAGAGGTAAAGTTACATGACTACATAGAGGTAAGGTTACATGACCACGTGATCTACGGGCCTTATACCCTTCATTTCCGTTTCGCGCCAAAAGCCGGTAACGACATAAATGAGACATAAACGGTTAGCAAACAGCAAGTTGGTAGCGTCGAGCAAGAATTCTATTGTTCTTTGGATATAGGAAGAAGAATTTGCTGTTAAAATGGTTGAAAACGGAGCAACGATGTTCGTACTAAAACGAGGTAAATTGTGCATCGAACAATAATTATTATACATCAAGTATCTTTCTTACTACAATGTAGAGAGTGGTACCTTGCAAAAGAGACAAAGGAAAATAATTTATCACATTTCTCTTCTGCAGATGGACGTAAAGAGGAGGTTCATTTCGATAAAATTACGTGTCGAATACAGAAGTTGTGTTATAACTTGAACATGGACTATGTTGATCCCGTAAGTTAATTTTAAATACTCTTTTCTACCAGTGCAATATCTGTGACAAATTTGACAGTATCTCTATCTATCCAAATTCGAAGGAGAAATTTGCTTCTGTGAACAAATAATACACGTTAAATGATGTTTACGATAGTACTATCAAAGGTATTTTTTTTCTTTACAGTCTGCTGTTACGGTTCGTGTGATCAGTGGTTTATATTCAGGTGTAACTACAACAGAATTAGATAATCTTGCTGCAGAAACTGCAGCTACTATGACGACCAAACATCCGGATTATGCTCTATTAGCCGCACGAATTGCTATATCTAATCTGCACAAGGATACCAAAAAGATTTTTAGCGGTATGTTCTACAGTATTTCTCGTTTAATAAGTTCCAGAATGACGGAATATATATAATCAGTATTATGTTTGGTTTGCATATTCAGACGTTATACACAACTTATACCATGTGAAGGATACTTATTCCGATACAATAAAACCCGTCATCAGCGAAAAATACTATAATATTATTAAAAAACATGCAGACCGATTGAATTCGGCGATAATATATGAAAGAGATTTTAATTACAATTACTTTGGTTTTAAAACTCTCGAACGAAGCTATTTACTTAAGATTCATGGTAAAGTTGCTGAGAGACCACAGCATATGTTAATGAGAGTCGCGGTTGCTATCCACGAAGAAGACATCGATAGGGCTATTGAGACTTACAACTATTTATCTGGGCGCTACTTTACGCATGCCTCGCCAACATTATTTTCTGCGTGTACTATACAGCAACAAATGTCAAGGCAAGTATGATCATATTCATAGATGCAATAACTTTAGAGTAAGCAAGAAAATTCAATAGTACATAAAATGACTAAAAACATTCTCTTTTTAGTTGCTTCCTCTTAACTATGAGTGACGATAGTATCGAAGGAATTTATGATACGTTAAAACAATGTGCACTTATTAGTAAGTCAGCGGGTGGTATCGGTTTAAATATACATTGTATTAGAGCACGTGGCACTCCAATAGCTGGCACTATGGGAGTGTCAAATGGAATAGTTCCTATGATTAGAGTATACAATAATACAGCCCGTTACGTTGACCAGGGTGGAAATAAAAGACCTGGTGCTTTTGCTATATATTTAGAGCCCTGGCATGCAGATATTTTTGAGTTTCTTGATCTGAAAAAAAATACTGGTAAGCCAATATATTTTCTTTGCGTTAACACTTATAAATAGAAATACAAGATATAAATTATAAATAGGAAAAGAAGAACATCGAGCCAGGGAACTTTTTTACGCTTTATGGATTCCGGATTTGTTCATGAAACGTGTTTTGAATGATGATATTTGGACTTTAATGTGCCCACACGAATCTCCTGGATTACCTGATGTTTGGGGAGAAGAATTTGAAACTCTTTTCACGCGGTAGTATATCTCATTTGAACTAGAAGAAATCTACTTAAAGTATATAATTATAATCTGGATATCTTTTATATTTAAGGTATGAAAAAGAAAAACGATATAAACGACAGGTTCGTGCAAGAGATCTATGGACTGCTATTCTTGTGTCACAAGTTGAAACGGGAACGCCGTACATGCTGTATAAAGATCATTGTAATCGTAAATCTAATCATCAAAATATTGGAACTATTAAGAGTAGTAATCTCTGCACCGAAATTGTACAGTATTCAAGCCCTGATGAAATTGCTGTATGTAATTTAGCATCTATTGCTGTAAACATGTTTGTGAATTCTTCTTCGAAAGTATTCGATTTTGAGAAATTGAAGAAAGTTGCAAAAGTTGTTACAAGGAATTTGGATAACATCATTGACGTAAATGATTATCCAGTTGTGGAAGCTAAAAGATCAAACCTACGACATAGGCCAATTGGTATAATATTTTCTTACGTATGGCATGAGCTAGTGTTTGTTCTGCAATATTAATCGAAAGCGTTTCTATCAAGTCTATAAATTTCAGGTATTGGAGTACAAGGTCTGGCGGATGCATTTTCCTTAATGAGATACCCCTTCGAAAGCGAAGAAGCACAGAAACTTAATATACAAATATTTGAAACACTTTATTACGGTGCGTTGGAAGCAAGTTGTGAGATTGCAGAAGAAAAGGGTACCTATGAAACGTACGAAGGTAGCCCAGTTAGTAGAGGGGTAATTATCTGATTTATCTCCATTAGATTGTATTAAGGTAATCATTATTTTTTCCTAATATTAAGTAGAACATTGGTACATTTGTAGATATTGCAATACGATATGTGGAATGTTACGCCTACAAATTTGTGGGATTGGAAAGTGTTGAAAGAAAAAATTGCAAAGCATGGAGTTAGAAATTCGTTACTACTCGCACCTATGCCAACAGCTTCGACAGCCCAGATTTTGGGCAATAACGAATCGATTGAACCATACACCAGTAACATTTATATTCGAAGGGTTTTATCTGGTGAATTTCAAGTCGTTAATCCGCATTTATTACGTGATTTAACGGAAAGAAATCTTTGGGACGATGAGATGAAAAATGAAATTATATCCGATAATGGTTCGATTCAAGTAAGTATATACTGTTACAGTGTACATTATTTTCAACTACAATACTTAATAGTAAGTTGTATTTCACTGTTTGATTTATTTACAGAACGTTGATCGCATCCCCGATGATCTAAAAGCTTTATACAAAACTGTTTGGGAGATTCCTCAAAAAATTATTTTAAAAATGGCAGCAGATCGTGGCGCGTTCATCGATCAATCACAATCGCTAAACGTTCACATCGCAAAGCCTACAACAGAAAAATTAACATCAATGCATTTCTACGGATGGCAAATAGTAAATACGTTTTTTCTTAAATACATTCATTTCATATGAGAAATATCAGAATGGAAGTTACAAATTATATTTCCACAGGGTCTGAAAACTGGTATGTACTACTTGCGAACAAAACCAGCGGCAAACGCACTACAATTTACGGTTGACAAAACAAAATTGCGTAATAAAAGTTCAGCAGCCAATACTTCGTTAAATTCAGACGATTGTGAAGAAGAATTACTAACGCTAAACAAAAGTGTTACTATCGAAGAAAATGAAGCAGCCTTGGTATGTTCCCGCGAAAACGGAGACCAATGTATGGCTTGCGGATCTTAATTCTCAGTATCCAATGAAAAAGTATTTAACGAAACCTTTAGTGCCTTATACAGATTATTCGTTCCAGAGAGTTAGTAGTGTACTGAAAGAAAACCAAAAACAAAGATTATTTTTTACTTTTATATAAAAGTCACTTAAGTATTATGATTATACGCGTGTACTTGTTTCAAATGTTAACACACATTATCTTGTATCTTTCTCCAAAATTTCTAATAAAGTCGAACGTAAATAAAATTATTTCATGCATTACTGTATATGTATATCTAAATGTTTAACTATATTGTATATATGTAAACATGCATAATTGTAAAAATGTAGTATACTATACACGTGGTATGTTTACACTAGTATTGGTATACAGTACCTTCCAGTGCTTACTATAGGCTACAGGCAGTGTTGGAGTGAACCAGTGTAGCCTAGCGTAGATCGACAACTAAACATTTTCCAAGATGGATTAATTTCTGGTTAGAAATGAAACTATTGTGTTACATTTCTTTAAAAAGTAATACAAAATAGAACGATCAATGTTCGATTGTATTAAATATATTTATTAATACTAATATGACTCATATATGTAATGAGTGATTTTTACAAATGAAACGAAATGCGGTTGATTGTTCTTTATACAGGCTTTACAGCATATAGTGGAAGTCAGTCGAAGTGAAGTCGAATTCCAGGGTCAGCGTCACTACGGTAGTCAAGTGGAATGTCAAAATCGCAGAGTGCGAGTACACGGTGCTACGGTACGATGTGAGTACGTACGCAATCAATAGCTTGTACGCAATTGTGATCGAGTTTGCAGTTGTACACCAAGTATCAAAGGAAATATCGTCGAAAGAATTAATTAAATACGTGAATTACTTTGTCCAAGGAAAAAATCAACGTTGACCTTCCCGGATGTAGTATGGCTTTATTGTTCGTTGATAAAAAACTTCATCGAACGTAAATAAGTGTATGCATCATACAGCAAGTTTGGATAGTGATGCCCCAGCTGATGCGTTTAACATATTTGACAGATTGAAATTGCGTAATTGCGTTCAACATCAATTTCTCATGAACATTTACGCATAATTTGGAAAGAATCTGCATTGCAGAATGGCGATATTGGATGACTTGTTTCATTTAAATAACTACGTAGGTCCTGAGTCCCTCACAGAACTTTGTTTCAAGTTAATCTGTGAGAATTTGGACATCATTTCGACACAAGATCGACATGGTTGTCGAAGACTTCGAGAAGGCTTAAACCTTCCGAGTGAAATTTGTGATAAACTTATTACGTACGTGCTTCGTAAAAATGTTGTCGAAGATCACAATTGTTTTCTTACCATCTTTGAAGATCTATCGGCAACAAAATTGAAGCATGTTGAGATACCATGGTCAAATTTAACCGACAGCTCAATCGAAATCATAGCCAGGCATAAGCCAGTTGATCTAGAACTTACAGACTGTCCTTGCCTTTCGAAACGTGCTATCGAATTTATTAACGAAGGTGGAGAGAATTTAAGAAGTCTCGTATGCTACAATCCTTCAGCAATTGTGAGACCTTCACCGTTATCTAACCTTGGTACGAGTTCTCTAAAATACACGAAACAAGTATATAGGTTTCACTGAATTTATTAAGTAAAAATATTGTTTTGCAGACGTTATACACCGTGAATTGTTACTTGGAGCACCGAACTTACGGCGCTTAGCATTAGCATACCTCGTAATACCAACGTTTCAATACAGAAGAGTTCTATCAGGATTGAAGAAGTTAACTTATTTGGAATTAAACAACTGCAGTACTTGTCCTTACGATTTACTTCCTAACGTTGTACCGAATCTAGTATCGTTAACTTTGTACAATGTAAAAGTTAACTCGCAAACTTCTTATTTTGTTCAATGTCTCTCTGAACTGGTACACTTAAGGTATATCTATATATATTTAAAGTATATATCAGATTTTAAAACAGAGTGTTTTAATTATATTGGAATTTCAGGCATCTCGATATTTCGCAATCTCCCAAGAAAAATGGAACGTTCGCGAAACCTAATGTAGTTTTAAGCGATATAATGGAGGGATTACCCAATCTAGTTTCTTTGGATATTAGTGGGACAAATCTGACGGGCAAAGCTCCGGTTAATAGCAATTGTAAAATTAACGATGGTTCTACTATTACGTGTAGCATACCAGGCTTGGAAAGTAGAATGTCGAGGCCTTTGGAATTTTTGGGCCTATATGGAACCTCTTACGGAGCATGTAGAAGACCAAATATTCCTGCAAAAATAGTAAAATATATAATTTTTCTTCGAATTAAAGTCTTGTAAATGTCACGCGTATAACTGTCTACATATATTTCGATATATTAGATTGCAGGAGACGCGGATGAGAATCAAATATTAATTGCAGCACACGTCTGTCTTGCCGGTAAAAAGGAAATGCTTCATTGTGTATTGCGTGATTTATATCATGTTTTGCGATATGAAAATTGTCTCAAAATGGATCAAGCTCTGTGTACCGTGTTAGAGGCAATGGAAAGATATCCATCTGGGAAAAGCATTCAAACATCGGGAATGTGAGTATTTTGCCGATGTGTTTATTTATATTTACGTTCTTCTTGATCAATATTTCTAATGTCTTTATGTGTATTTTAGAGCAACGTTACACTATATCGTAAAAATGAAAGAAAAAGAAAAACTCGAAGTACGCATGAAAAAAAGAATTATTAATGCTCTTTTTGCTGGTATGACTATTCATAAAGATGACGAAACAGTTATGAGGAACGGTTGCTTAGCATTATCCAGATTCCGCATACCGCAGGACTTTGTCAGTATTTTGTTACCAGAATACATAGAGAGTGATCGTATAAAATTGGGATATTGGAATATATTATTAATACTATTTTAGATGTCAAATTATGAGACTCTGGTGAAAGTACTCTTATACGCAGTTACGCATACAGCGCCAGAAAATCATGTTCAGAGAATTGGTCTACACATTTTAAATTCTTTGGCGTGCCAAGTTCAGGGTAGAGAAAAGCGTTTGTTGGGAAAATTAGGTTGCGTAAAAACAATGCTTAGTATAGTAAAGCAGAGATTGGAAGCTAATTTACTTGACGAAGTATTGGAAGTCGCATGGTCAACAATGTGGAATATGACAGACGAAACCCCAATAAATTGCTCACGTTTCTTTGACGAACATGGCATGAATCTTTTTGTGAGATGCGTCAAAGTATGCATTTGTATTACATACATGATACATGGTAATGTATTGATACGATTATTTAAAAATATACATCTTTTGTAGCAATTTCCTCAAAATGAAGAGCTACTGAAGAATATGATGGGACTACTGGGTAATGTGGCTGAGGTCAGCTACCTTCGTAGACACCTCATGCACGAACGGTATGTGACAATCTTCGCCGATTTGCTTCGCAGTAATACTGACGGAATCGAGGTATGTATAATTTTCATAAAAAATAACAAAAAAATAAGAAAATTTGTGTTATTTTTCATAAATTGTTAAATGAACTCGTTATCACTAGGTATCTTTCAACGCTGCTGGTATCCTGGCTCACATGGCGTCGAATGGTCCTAAAGCATGGATAATTGAAAAACCAACCCGAGAAGAAGTGTTAGAATTTATGGTTGAAGCAATTGACAGATGGGATATAGATGCAACACGAAATATCAATTATCGTTCATTGCAACCGTTACTACGTTTGTTGGATATCTATCACACACCTCAGTGTCAACATTGGGCAGTATGGGCACTTGCAAATCTTACGAACGTTTATCGTATGTATACATTGAATTCAAACTATCATAAATAGAATATTTCTGATAATTTGGATATATTTCACAAATGGTATCATTTTGCTCAACAGCTGACAAATATTGCCCATTGGTCATAAAGGAAGGTGGAATAGAGAAATTAAATCAGTTGATATCTGATCCAAAGCCATATGATGATATAATTGAACTCGCCCAACTTGTATGTGACAATTGTGCTCGATGTGCTAATAACAAGACGAGTGATGAAAATGTTTCTCATTCGTCAGTAGACGGAGGATATAGTTTAAATGGTGAAAATTAATTTGGCTCTTACAATTTTACAACTGATCGAAGAGGATTTGTGATATCTCCCACGTTTACCATTAGAGACAAGACTGTGCAAGAAAAAGCTTATCGCATCAATTTTCACTATTATGCCAATTTCTATGATGGGAGTGTAAACACAAAATGAATGAATGCTCAAATATTGTAAAATGATTCTGGAATATGTGTGGCAATTATCTTGATATATCTGTTAATGGTTTACATGACATTACTTACAATATTTATTACAGTTAACGATAGGTAATGTTTCAAGTCCAAACATACTTTTAAGTTGTAAATAGCTGCGATGTATTATAAACAGGAATGGCGTCGACAAAGTGATAACAATTATTTTATTCATTTTTCATTTTAAATCTATCCATTATGATCTACGACAAACAATTTAAAATTGATTTTGTTAATTTTTCTATCAGTTCATTATCATTTTACATTCACAATGAGTTATAGAAAAGAGAGCGATTCGAATATGTTCTGCAAATGCAAAGCAATGCGATGGTTAAAATTAGCTTCTTAAATGTGTATATTTTTTATTTTCACACTATAAAACTTGGGTTAGTTTCTCATTAATAATATTTTTATCGTCTCATGCTGATAAGTAAATTACCCTGATTTAGAATTATTTTGAAGAGGTTCTTACAAAATACACCGAAATTATTGTCAACATAATTGTTGCGTAATAATCTTGCAATGTGTAATAAATATGTAGTGAACCCTACAGTAATCAGTGTTTATCATTTTTTTACATAATATGCAGTAGAAGTATCGAAATATTAGTAAAATTCTTTCGTGTTTTTTCAATACGCTTGAAGTTCGAACATCAACAGAATTTTGAAAGCGAATATACGTAGTCAATATCCAACTTTATAATATTTCAGAATCAGGCTCGCATTTTTGTAACCGATTCAATAAGATAAATCAAAGTTTATTGAATCGGGTAAGCTAAAATACTGATCTATTTAAAATAAAAAATATTTCGTATGAATTTCATGCTTCAGAAGAGATTTATCGAATCCTATTTTTGAAAGAGAATACAATTCATATAATTTATAATTTGGGAAAGATAATATTTGTGCAGTTTTGTGTAGCATTCAAAAAATATATCACAGTTTGTTGCAGCTTTGTCTAGATGGCGTCAACTTCCGGTTCAATTCGTATCAGTGTTCCTTCATTCCGCAAAGTTACCGAAACTTGGAAGTGAAGTGACCCAAGTGACGCCGGAGATCAAGACCAGCGAGAGACGACATTTTCGCTAAACCACGAGTTTACCACGGTACGTGCCAAATCAATCTTACAACAGGTTTATATTGTTTTAAGATTTTACGTATGCAAAGATATCAATAAGACTCTCTATATTATTTTCTAAAGCTTTATCATTTTAATTTGTGCATTATCTTTGATGCACGAATCCCTTTGATGTTGTGTGAACTGTAGCCATTCATTTCGGAGGCACGAGATTACATTTATTGATTTTCTTAATGTTATTCTGACGAGTTTTGCCGGGAAGTAAGTTAAATGCTCCAAAGATCAATTAAAGATTAAGATGAGTCAGAATGTTCAATAATTCAGACTTGAATTTATCGAAATTTGCAAGTATAACTCTTAAACAATAAACGCGATTATAAGAACAATATTATGTTCATTGGACATTCCAATCTGCGAAGTACAATTTTTCTGCAGCATTAATAACGTCTTATACGACAGAATAAGATTGCATAGCTAATCATTAATGGGATGGTGTTATTGAATGTACTTAGTATAAGTACAGTATACGTATATACTTGATAAGTAACATAATTATTATAAAATTGTAGTATTTATGTCGTTAAGTATCATGTAAATATAATTTGATGACTGAAGGATTAGCTAATCTAACTAGAGTAAGGTAAAGCTGACTTGCTCCGATAATTCTTCGTTGGAGAAGTACATCTCTATTGTAAACGTAAAAAGTGAGATTTATTCGTATCGTTGATACAATTATTGCAAAACTATGTACGTAATCATGTTTCATTAAATTTTAAGTGTTCGCATATTGGATTAAATTATTCAAATAAGATATTTGATTCTTTAATATTGGTGAAATGTATTAACGTTTAAACAATTTTGGAATTATATCTTGATCTATTTTTAGCAGACAAAACATGACTTCTCGTGGTAGAGGGTTTAGTTCCCGTGGTGGAAGTTCTTATAGAGGACGTGGTGGAAGTAGCGGGAATGATTGGAATAGTGGATCTGGAAGTGGAAATATGTCCAGTAGAGGAGGATATTCTTCTTCGAGAGGAGGCAGATTTAAATATTCGACTACTAGCTATGATTCCCGCTCAAAATATAATTCTGGTTGGTTATAGTCGGCAGTGCGAATAAATTATTCGTTAAACCGTATTGGCAATATGATGAAAATGATATTTTCTGCAGGAGGTTCCGAAAGATATTCGAGCAGAGGTGGAAGAGGCGATCATTCAAACAGCTATAAAAGACCAAGAGTAAGTAAAATATCGTTATATCGATCAATGAGTCCATGAGATACGAAAGAGAAATAAACAGTACGGCTATATTAGTTTTAAACGTTCTCTTACGTAACGATAATAATCTATGCACCTACGTTTCTTATACAGAACTACGCCTTGTATGTTAAATATGTCTTGTAACATCTATTATAATGGGAATACATGTTTGCAACAGTAAATTGCAGATCTTGATTCGTAATGTTTTTTTGCAGGACTCATACTCTGCGAGAGATGACCACCGTTCTTCGAGTGATTCGGCTCGTAAAAGAATCCGAAGCGACTCATACCAGGTATGTGATTAACGAATTAACTCAACAGCTTTATTCGAAACAGAGCGTAAAACAGTTTTAGTTCAATTTGATACTAATTTGTCAAATTGTGGTCCAGAAGTGTTTCCCATTTTGAAGGCCCTGCTTTTTCAAAAGCTATCATAATTGTACAATATAATAAAACGATGGTCCTGAAAAGTTCACTTAAAAATTCGACTGATTGAATTGCTGGAATATTCCACTATTGTAAAATACTGAATTTCAGGACATTCGTGAATTTAATTAAAAATATCCATGCAGTAAACGAGGCATTCATAAGTCGTCATACTTTCCTTTTAAGCGACGAGCCAACGGCTACTTGAACACCCATTCTTTTCGCGTTGGGACACTACTGGTGGAACACTACGAAAGCGTGACATAATTAAAAAGATGAAATGCATCTAAATGATATACTCATTACATGCACACACGTGCATTAAATATTGAGAACATGTTCCGAAAAACTATCAGAATGAACAGACAAATCTGTATAGACGTACGATTTTAAAGTACTGGTGTTCATAAGTATTCTTCCCTGCGTATGATACGCGAAGCCGAGAAAATTTACTGCACCATGCAGATCAATTACAGAAAACTCGACTACATCCCTGCACTGCCGCACCGCCCGAATTTCCAACGAAAATGCTGCTTGACGGAAAACAATTTTCTAACTCACTAAGTCGTTCGGTAATATTGGAATCATTTTAGACCTTTCCAATATTAAAAAATAAAAAAAAATATACGTTATTATACGCTTTTAATAATTGTCAGTTGTTGATTGTTGAAAAAAAAATAAAAATGGAGAACGTGACCCATTGAAATGATAGTATTCTTAGAGAAGAAAATAGACTTTCAAAGAATGAAATGCTTCTGGAAGGAAGCTGAAAGTATATTATCTATCGATACTTGCAGATTAAGTGAAAACATGCAAAACGCTGAACTTAGATGAGCGCATACATTATTAATTTTCTTCAGTTATTTAACTAATCGAATTATATACAAACGAGGCAAAGTTTCGTAATGAAGGAGATATTCCTCATAATTATGTTGCCATTGGAAAGGTCTATGGAAAATTAAATGTGAATCATGAAAAGTAAAATTTTTGTTCTATACAACGAGAGATAAAAAACAGCAATGTTAGCTCCTTTTAACCCCGTGTCAAGGACGAAAACCAGAAGAGTACAATTATGATTTGTCAAAAAGTAAAGATTGTTTTTCAAAACACGGCAGCATAAAGCAGTATAAAGCAGTATAATTATCCTAAGCATGCCAACAAAACGTAGGTCCTTTCAAAACTTAGGGAAGGTATATATCCATATCCGTGCTTCGGTGATCCAACGGGAATGGGTGTAGTGACCGTGACGGTAAAAAATGATTGGCAATTTTATGGAAAAGGTAGAAAACTGAAAGGACATTGAATGCCAATGGGTACATGAGCAAAAAAACAAAACTCGAAAATGACAGAATCAACAGATATCAGTAAAAATGGAAGTAAAATGGTAATAGAAGCACATTCTACATGCAGACAAAATACACATACAGTATAATAGGAGGAGGGAGGAAAGGGGAGAATGTAATAATGTGTAAGAAAGGTGTAAGGAAAGGTGTAAGAAAGGCGTATAGTAAAAGAAGGAAAGAACAGGAAAGGAAAAAAAAAACGATAAATCGGAAGATCGGAGCACCTATGAATTTGATTTGGCAGGGTGGAGGTAGCGGTAGCGGCTCGCAGAGGTATTCTTCGTCGTACGGTGGCTCGTCCGCATCAGCCCCTTACGAGGAGAATAAGGGCTCATCGTCGTCGGGCGTGTACGAAGACAAGAGGCAGAGCGAACGTGCCTCGTCATATCATCGTTCGGAGGATCGGCATTCAGCATCACGGAGTTACGCGCCTCCACCACCCCCTCGGATTAGCGAGATGCCGGCCCCGACTCAGAGATACAGCTCAAGCCGAGGGCGTATATCGCATCAGAGTTCGAATTACAGAGGTCGAATCTCGACCCGAGGTGCTACACGAGGGGGTGGTTTTCATCGCATGAGCTCTCGATCGGACGTCATCATGGCACGTAAGCGTACCTTGCACCCGCTCGACTATCGCCGCAAGCTGATAGGTTCACGATCGCGAGACTACATCCAGCGGGTACGCATGACTGGTACCAAATTGCGCAGGAGGTAAATAATTAATAAATCACTTACCAACCGCAATATCATCCTAGTAGCCTGCTTCTTTATGCGTCAGTATATGGACTGACTGTATGGTGTCGATGACCTGAGAGTCAAGACGGCAATAGACATAAATCATAAGAGAAACAAACACAAAAAATGATCGGACCAATGTATACATAATTGCCGAGAGGCACAATTTTTCAGCCGGTTCCAATAAAGAGGCACTTGAACTTGATTGTGATACGCATAAGCGCAATGTGTGCGCATCACTGAAATACGATAAAATACCATAATTATTTTTGATGTATGACAACTATAATACGTGTATACTTTACGAGATCATTGCTTAATCATTTTTACGATGATTAAAAACCAACGTAAGAACATTATTTCTCGAATATCATTTAAAGCGCGAAAAATGCGAACGCAAAAAATAAAAATGCAGTACAATGCAACAAGACTGGATAGTTGATCAGTATTGCACTATGAAATGTATTTATTACTGAGGAATAAATACAAAACGAATACTATCGCGATATTTGCTGTATGTCGAATAAGAACGAGTTTTCATTAATGATGTAACGAAAGACTGAAGAACCAGAACAAGATGAACGGGAATAATATAAGTCAAAACAAAATTGATATGTCATTAGTAGCGGTACTACTAGGCTATCCGGAAGTAGTAAAAAGGAGTCAGGATCTGGAACCAGCTTAAAGGACAAGGATAGAGAGATGACCAAAGCAATTAACGCTGAATTTTCGGACGATGAAGATGATGATAACAAGAGTAACTGGGATGATGATGAAAAGGTAATACAACAAATACCCTACGATCGTCCATACAGTTCTCTACTTCCTCAATTATACTTAAGGTGTAGTAACTGATTGTGCGTTATATTATACCGTTTATCGACATTAATTCAGCCACATGAACGTGACGAAGAAGATGATGATGATGATGAGGAGGAGGAGGAGGAGGAGGAGGAGGAGGATGAGGAGGATGATGATGATAATGATGAGAAAAAGAAAAAAGATGATAAGAGAAAGAAGGATAAACAAGAGAGAGAAAGACAAAATACCGAAGACGAGGAGGAAAAGGAGGATGAATTGAAAGAGGATGACGATCATCACAAACACGAGGTGGGTCGATACAAATCAATTAACATTACCCAACGGTTCATCCGTTCAAATTTCTTTCCATCAATAACGGCTTTACTCTTAATAATGAAATAGGAAGAGGAAGAGGAAGGTGATGATGAGGAACACGATGACAATGAAAAAGCGGAACATGGTAGAGGTGCAGGTTCAGAGGACTTACCCAGCAGGCGGGATGGCAAAAAATTTATAAAATTGAGTTGTCCTCACTGTGCCCATCGTAGCGTTACCTTTAAGGAATATTCGTTACATTTGTATTCGCGTCGCCATGGCACCGCCATGAGACAAATTGCATCACGGCACAATGCAATGTTAGCACGTATGCGTGTTCTACAGCGACAAGAGCAACGTCGCGTAGAAGCTCGCGATGCAGCTCGTGGCACCTTGCCTTCTCGCACTATGTTTTGTCCCATTTGCAAATTGAACTATCGATCGCTGAAGGCGATACATCAATTGTCAGAATCGCATCGTCAAATGAAGAGGTTCCTCATGCCATTCTGTCGTATCTGTCGTCTGCGATTCCAATCGCCAATGCTTTACGAGACCCATGTCTGTTCCCTAGATCATATCAAGGTACTTTATTGTCCTTTTATCTATTTTCCGTCTCTATCTCTATATTGTACGATAATTAATAACACGTTTCGTTACACTATCTTCAGCGTAAGAGTGCATTGAAAGAACGGATGAACGCTAGAAACGGTGAGGCTCAAGCAGAGTCAAGTGGACCCGAGGAGGACGATAAAGAAGTCAATCTCGACAACTTCATGACTTTGGATTCCGTTGGGGATGTAGATGGTATGACTTTTTTTCTGTTTAAAATAATTTGCAGGTTTTACCTACGTATTCGTATTCGTGTATACTTGACGTCTGCTTATACATACTTTTAATTCTCATTTAGCAGAAGAGGAGGAATCGATAGAGAAGAAAAAGGAAAAAACTGAGATTGAAGGCACGATCGATGGAGATAAGAAACCGAAGAATAAACAAATGATCAAAGTTGGGGCAGAATACATTAAACGTGTTGAAGTGCAATTTTGTGAATTATGCAAGTGCTATTTACCCCGCACTGAAAACAGTGAAAGAGCTATAGCACTTCACTGTTCAACCCGCAGTCACCTTAAACGGTACTTACTTAAAAATTTCTTTTTTGTTTTTGTTTTTTTTTCTCCTATTTAAGTTCAACTATTTCATAACTATGACAATGATTTTTCCCTTTTGTACAATAGGTATGTCCGCGATAATGACGACAAAGCATTACGACGACAAGCTGAGCGAATACACTTACAGTCATCATCTGCAAATCCCAGTACTACATCGAACAGTGGTACGACACCAGAGAATGCAAAATCTCCCGTAGCAAGCACAGAACCGCCAGCATCCGCGACTGGTACATTGCCAACGACTGTAGCCGAGACAACGAGTACCGCCGAGAGTAGTAAGAGTATCGATGAAAAGAGTAATATTACCGAGACGGAAGTAAATACGAAAGAGAACAAAAATGGAAGAGCCGATGGAGATGGTGATGATGATTATCGGGGCGATAGTAGTGACAAATTATGGGATGACGTTGACAAAGATTTAGGCGATATCTTGAGAGAAACTGAAGGGGGAACAAAGAGTAGCGATGACGAAGATTCGCGTTATGATCGGTTTCGTAATTCGGATAAGAAACAACCACATGGAAAGGAAAAGGAGAGAGATAGCGAGAAGAGTGAAATTGAGGAAAAAGATAGTAATGTGAAAAAGCAGGAAATAAAAGTTAAGACCGAAAAAATTGATATCTAATATCCATTCGTTTTTGGTAAGATTTCGTTACATTAAAACTGCTTTTTCTTCTTCGTGGAAATCGTTTTTAAGATGTAAATGAAATTGCTCACAGAATTGCGAGCTTCTTAAAGCGGATGTAGATTGTCTATATGAAGAATTAGACTGTTACGTTCATTTATTCATGCATATACAGTATACATAAACAGTTTTATCGAAAGTTGGTGTTTCATGCCCAGTCCATTACATCTTGTATGAACATCACACACACATAAACACAGACACACAGACACACATGAACTGTGCAGCCAAATTAGATTAAACGTATGTCATATCTCAACACTATTTAACGTACGTAGTTGCTCATCGAAACATTCATACTCTTTCAGTCTTTTGTAACTCATTAGGTCACTCAACGCACACTTGGTGACGCAAATGTAATAGTGAAAATAATTTGTATGAATAATTTTAAGTTTAGATATGCCGAATTGTGATTTGTGTCCCTGTTGTACTTGATAAATATTCAGAAAATCAATAAATAACAAATATAGATTTGTAATGGTTTTTCAATCATCAATTAAGGTATATTAGAATGTATTATTTCCGTAAACTATAACTACGTCACATCCATTTTAGTAAATATTTTTTTTTAGTTCGACTATAGCGAAAATTATTAATCACACAATCTTACGAGAGTTCTCTTCTCTATCCGGATTAAGTCAATTTTATATAATTGCGTAAGTAATTTATAAATCATAAATAGTAAATGCACACAAAGCAAATCAATACAGGGATCGATACAAGTAGAATTGAGAGTAAGGAACACTTGGAAGTTAGAGCAATATGTTTTTTTTTGGTGATAGAAGGTTTATAACATTTATTAGTACACACGTAGTCGGACTTTTAATGGGTTTGCAAGTGTTCGTGATAAG
This sequence comes from Trypoxylon attenuatum, assembly GCA_963989405.1. NCBI lineage: Eukaryota > Metazoa > Arthropoda > Insecta > Hymenoptera > Crabronidae > Trypoxylon > Trypoxylon attenuatum. Next base: position 15,437,865 of record OZ022490.1, on the reverse strand, counting down.
TACATACATGTTAATGACACACGGGACGCAGAATGTATACATTACATTATATGCATATTTTTTACTAACATGTATTACTTTCGAATTTTTTTCTAATTGGTTCTCTAGTATTTTACAGACTACGCAATGTGTATAAATTAAGCTATAAAGATAGTTCTAGTGAGATCAGGTTTTACTACCCTGAAATTTAAGTTTCAGAGCAGTCATAATCAGACGCATTCTGTATACAAAAATATATAATTGCACAAAAGTATACTCTATAGAGAAATACTGGATCGATTTATATTTAAAATAATAATAAAAAAAAAGATTACTTGTTTTGTGATGTAGATCTATAATCAGAGTAACTCTGAGAGTTGCTATTGACTAGTCTAACATAGAAAGGATAAAAACAGAGAATTTTAGAGTTAGTGATGCGAAAGGAATCTGTTCAATAAAATATAGAATTATGTCACTTTTATATCGAGACAAATATAAATTTCTCTGTTTCGCGATTCTACATTTGACAATCTCAATGTGACTATTGTTAAGGATGTAAATCAAATAGTTAGTATATAGGAATAAGGAAAATTCTTTAAGAAAATATTAATCTCTTTTACATTTCGAAGGACATATCGATTGCATTGCTTAATGATTTCTCACAAATTATTATGCAACAGATTTAGTATTGGATACTCGAAAAGAAGAAAAACTTTCTTATCCCGAATAATTCGATATTTCAAATTGTACTGTAGAAATTGTGAAAATATAATCTTGCGATTAGAAATTAATACGAATTCTATTGTTATCAGAACTAAAATACTCAGAGAAAATTCTTTTACTTTCGTAATATCCTATACCGTATCATTATTTAGAGACACAATCACATTTTTCATATATCACAATTCGCTACATTGGGCAAATACATGTAAAATTTTTCTAAAATGTCTAAACGTGCAACGCTGAGGTATTTTCATTATGATTACCGACATTATATGTTACATTTGAAGGAGCAAGATATATAGGCTTGAGTTATATGTGTTTACTGCCAACGTTATCTTTTGTAATAAGTAAATGTATCCGAAGACTTTATAAGAAAATAGCTATTAGAAATATGATTGCAAGAAACTAACGATTGCACAGTAAGAGGCACAGTCTTAACGTTTAACTATCATTCATCAGGAAATCGTATATGGCACACCTTAAAGGAACTTAGACTGTAAATAACAATTTTGTTTTATAGTAACATTATCTCATCTACGAATTCAAGTTATTCTTTTAGAATAATTCAAGAAGACTGTCATCACTTGGAAGATTGCATTTCGCCATTTAACATAAATACATTAAGTGGATTAAATTGCTGATAGCAGACAAGAGAAAATTTGAAAATAGAGAATCCGAGTGAAATACAGTTTTAAAAAAACAGAATTTCTAAAATATGAAAAAATTTCCAATTATATTTTATGACTTCCATGCTCGTCATATACTATTGAGGAAGTTTTTGGTTCATTTGGTATAAGATACTCGTGTTAACAACATGAGATGAATTTTCAATCTTCATACTCGCGAATTAACTATGACTGGACCATACTGCTGCTGCAGACCTTGATTCATGTGAAATATAAATTATATTTAATTCATCTCAATATATCTGAATTATCCAATAATTTGTAGAAATTATAATTTGTGTTAATTACCTGAAACATGGCTGCGGCATTGTTTTAACTTGATACCAGAGTACCAAAGCTAGAAGAATACACCAAGTGCGTAATGGACATAGCAAGGTAGCTAATGTCCCATAAGCCAACCAAAAGAAATACGCCATAATCATCTGCATTGCAACTAACAACGTTATTGGAATATGTTCGCAAATAAGACACAACTTGGATAGAGACGTATTCGAAGGTGTATGAATTCTCTGTAACCTATCGAAAATTGTAGTTTTAATTAAACTTGTTAGTATAATCGAAACAAATTGTATAATTTCAAGGTAATCATGCTGAAGTTCATCTTGTTGAAAACTAAATTTACCGTTTGTCTGCATGGTGAGCTAAAATGAACATAAGAGGTAAATGAAAGGAAAATAATTGGAAAAATCCATATGCATATGTAAAAGCACCAGGAATGTAAGAATTTCCAACGAATGTTCCCCAAGCGAAAATCACACCAGTATGATTTTCGATAACTTCACCGACAGTCCATGGACCTGCGAGCAATATAAATGGTATTAACCATAATTACCTTAATGATTGAATATTTATACACATACCAATTGTCAAATATAGTGCATAAAGCACTAATGGAAAGAATAAGCGATCAATGGTAGACAAAATCCACAGTTTTCTAAGCCACCAATGAAAGAATGTTATTCGAAACCTGGGTCGTCGCATATGTTTTCCTGAATTAATAAATTACATGAATCAAGTAGATGTTGATACAACGATTATGCAGGAAAAACTTACCTTCGCAAAGTATATGAAGAAAGCGAAGAATACATAAAGGAGCTACTAGCAGTACTAACACACTGCCAAATAAAAACTGAAACTTTATAAATATTTCATTCAAAATAGAGTAACTAAGTTATATAATTCAATAGTAACCAGTCACATGAAAAACTTACGATATGGCTAACATTTGACATTAGAATTAATCGTGGCAAAACCCTGAATGACAAACGAGAACCATCAAGAGAGAAGGGTTGTGACACTATCGTTTCTCTACCCATTGCATCTATAACTCGTGCCTGTAATAAATTTTAATATATTACTGTCATATACTAAAAAAACTTGCAATTTAATGTCTACTTCATCATAGGATGTTTGTTCGTAGAACCTGAATCTGATGTATCCCACTCGCATAATCAGATGAATTCCATTTGACAACGTACAGAGGTCCGTTCACACAATGACATTGAAGCCAATCATTATTATCAAGTTGAACTTCAACTATTTTCAATGGTACTGTTGAAAACGCAAGTAACCTATGAGAATTACAAAGTTTTTAAGACACATTCGATACGCTTCTGCAGGATTTTATGTTATACCGAATATAAGTTACCTAATATGCGTGGATTTAGCTACAGATTCTAAATTTTCTTTCTGAGGCATCATGTACAGAGTATGTTTAGGATTTGTGATCAAAACTATTGGCCACTCTTCGTGTTTCACATCGATAAAAGAAAATTGTCCATGATCTATTGCTCCAACTCTGTACCTAATATGTACGTTAAACGTTGAATTTAATACATCTCAACGTTATATGCTTCCTACTTAATAATGAGTAAATAAAATACATTTTCTTACTCGTCATTCGTACCTTACAATTAATATATTACATTCTAGCATAAAAGTTAATAATGCTAAAGAATAGAAATAATAAATAGATTGCTTAATACCAAATAATGATTGTACGTGATCCAGACCGAATGAACAATCAAAAATATTATAAGCACTTGACGTAAGTGTCTTACATTCGATTATCTTTCCAATCGGCTAATTCTAATTCAAGAAATCCAGCTTGTTGTAATGTGTACATATTAGGTACTGCGCCGCCAAGTGTGTGATAGTGCCCGCATAAGTATACCATGCTCTCTTGATACCTGCCTATAAATTGAATGACCATACGAGCATATCGAGTATGTAATTCATATAGATATATATTAATTAATTAATTCTGATCTAACGTTACCTAAGATGCCTCGAATACTAGTTTCTGTTTGCGACAATATACACGAAGTAGGATAATGTCCAAACCATATAATATATTCAGCATTATTTTCTCTCGATTTCTTGACCATCTCAGACAGTTTGTTCATTTCGTGTTCGTCCAGCATACCAACAAAATTAAAAGGTCGTTTGGGACCAGGCTTCAAGCAAGCATCGACCGCTATAAATGTATATGTTTCTGAACCGCTATGCACGTTGTACATATAAGATCTAGGATGCTTTTTTCCTTGAATAGAATAATTCGAATAGAAATTGTTTTTCGACTCTTGACTGACAACGTTAAAGTTATCTACAAACCCAAAGTTGTATTAGTCATTGATGTATTTGTTCAGGTGTATAGACAGAATATTTATTCAAATTCATACCATGATTGCCTCTCACGTCCAGCCATAAAGTTTTGTTACCGACATTTGTGTCGTCCAAGACTTGTTTATAGTGTTTCCATTCGTCCAATATCTGACTAGATCCCATTTTATCTCTGGCCTTAGCGTCGGTCAAATCACCTTTGAAACATTGCATTAGAGTAATATTGATATTACGGTTAAATTACAGATAACTAAGGGAAAATTAAATTACCTGATGCAAGAACGACGGATGGTTTAATGGCATTGACAGTAACGTTACAAAATTCTTTTAATTCTGTTATCCTTGATGGATCTTGAAATATGCTTATATGAATATCGGATATCTAAAGAGAAGAATTGGTAAGACTCAATTGAAAATTCCTCTAGCACCGATTAGATTAGTTAGACATCAAAGAGATAACACGCACTATTAAGTTATCATTGACTTTAAATATGTTACGTTAAACATATTTCTAAATCAATAAATATATTCACTCAATTAAGTTCTTATTGTGACAATGTATATACAAACCTGGAGAAACCATATTAACGAATCGAAAGATGCTCCAATATTGTAATATCTTGGTTGAGACCATTGCTTAGCTGTGTGTTTATTTAAATGACTATCTTCTAACACGTGAGAGTCAACATTGATCAGATCGGCGACATTTGCCACAAAAATCGACAGCATTAGGACAAAGATCAAAAGAATGACGGTAGACTTGGCAATTTTCATTTCAAATCAGATTTCACGGAGATTTGCCTCGTCGCTACTTAAAATACTAGATAGAATTATCTATGTTTTTAGTAAACATTCGCTATTGTGTCAAGCCACCTGCTGTATCTATGCGATCAGTGTTCACTTTAATAATCGTGCTTTGCCAGCTGACATTCCAACGCACTTAAATCAACTTGTCTAACACTGGCCAGCAGGAAGACTATCGTCGAATTTGAAATTTCGCACTTTCATGTTCTTATCATTCTCAGTGATAGACCACCAAAGCCACATTTGGCTGCGTGCACTGTCAAATCTTCGATCATCGCTGATTGCCGCTTCTACAATTACTATTACTGACACAGCTACAGCTGTAATACAACTATGTATAGTTATGCACACACTATACACACTCATACAACGATATATGTACACTCGCGTACACGATATGCCGTGTACATATAAGAGTTATACGACTTAAAAAACAGCCCGTGTCTTCTAATGCGCATGACGGATCTATTCCAGTGGTATTCATTCCTAATTAATTCGATTGGAAAAATAATATAACGTGATCGATTTGCGTGTAGCACATGTATTACCGATGTACCTATTACAATTACAGTATAAAGCTTATAGGTACATATTTAAATATTCTATGAATAAATATTACAAAGTCTAATTAAAATCTAAGCCGAATTAAATCCGCTGCAAATAGTTGTTTCGAATAATTCTTATTATCGTATAATATTATAATTTTTGCAACATTGAAGACAGTATTGTTTTGTTTGCAGAAAACAAAGATCGAAAGTCAAATATTCAATAGCACTGATATTTTAATATCCGTATATTCATATATTTTTGAGCTTTTTTTTAGTTACTCATCAATTGTATCGAGAACGAAACTTCATATTGCTTACATTATTAGGTAGAATAAGAATGTGTTTTATTTATTTTTAATAGTATTGGTGAAATACTCCTATTATATTTTCACAGTGGAAACAGACAATGTAATTTGGACCTGGCCTGCTAATAAATTGATACACTCCTTTCACGGTTCCGTTCTAAATGTAAAATAGAATCTGACAGGGTGGCGAAATTGAGAAACACGGAGCAGCGCAATTCCTTACATCCGCACTGAGGATAATCGTGAACGTCGTTGTTTTAGCCGATGTGTGCCTCTCGTAGAGAAAATAAGGGTAGTGGTTCGCAGTGACATATGTAACTAATATTCGACTCAATCTACGCAGAAGTCAACCGTAATGTTCTAATCGCCTGTCCCGCAAAGTCGTGTGTGCTCTCTACTTATTTTATCGTCGTAAGTACCTCTTTTTCCTGTATCTCATATCAGTATCGTGTTTGCTGCTTGATGCTAGCCAAGCTACAAAGTTCTGACTTACATTTTACCGACAAAATTTTCACCGGAGACTTACCATTATTGAATATTCTCCTATGTTTTATTTGTTCAATTAACTTCATTCGTTTCATTATACATGTATATGAATTGGATTAGGCAGCAAAGTTACAGTTAGTTCATGATAAATACCGTATGCAGATCATTTTTATAAACTATATGATTTCATGATATAAAACAAGTGCTATGTTTTTGCGTACTAAATTAGCTTCTAATATTTTTATATTGTATTCGTGTATTTTCATGAATACTTAATTGCACTTGATTTGAAGTTCGATCTAGGTGCAATTACACTTCTATTGATATCCATTCGATCGATTGAGCATAATGAAAAAAAGCCTGTATTGTAATAATTAACATTCGTTTAATCCCAAAACTCATCGGCCGTTTCTGTAATCGAATTTAATGTTTCACTCGTGCTGTGATTACTCTTCCGGCCTTTACCTTTCGGATGCCTATGACGTCTATTTAGGGAAGCGAGGAATTCGGAAGTGACATTCTTTTTGGAGTACCATATATGATGCGTAACGTGCATACTCAATGTAGCATTTAAATTATTCTTTACAGGATAAAATGTATGTCAATAATTTGAGAATCAAAATATTGCATTCTAATATCTATGTATCGTTTAATTATGTGCATACGTTTATATTTGTTTAGATGGCATGCGCTACTCTGGAAGAGAAAATCAACAAGATCAGGCAGAAGAATGAGGAGATTAGAAGAAGATACGAAGTATGGAACGTCGCGTATAACATTGTTATCTTAACATCGTCGAATTATAATTCACTTATTTCATGAGATACGGTTTCTTTAGGAAGTGGAGGAAGATAAGAAAAATGCTGCGAAGCTAAATGCATTGGTACAAATGGTACCGTCGTCAGATTGGCCAGAGCGAAAGGAACCACCAGAATTTTCTGGCCCACCTAGGCCAAAACAGAGAATGCAAAAAGAAAAACACGAACACGCGGCACAACCTCATACTGTCGATATAAAGAGAGTAAATATCTAACCACAATGACTATAAATTTATTCGGTATAGAACTTAAATTCAATCTAAAATGTATTTATATAGGGAAATGGTCCACCACCCGACCCAAAATATAATTTTCTTGCGGATTCAGAACGAGAGGAAGGCAGCTTAGATTACACGAGAGATAATATGGGGAACAGAACACATAACAAAACAGGAAGAGGTAATTTTCGAAGAAGAGGTAGTGGCAGGGATATGATATATAAGGTAAGACAGTGTTATTTTTCTCATGAAAATTGGAATTTCTCACATACGTTCATGTGTACGATCTGTTTAGGATAACTGGAACTATAAGGGAAACTATAGAGACGATTATCAACCTGGATACGAAGCATGGAGAGCAGAGAGAAATAGAATAGACGAGGATCGCATCAGTAGACAACGAACGGCAGAAGGAAACTGGCGAAGGGAATGGGATAACGATAAGGTATGTAACGGTCGAAACTCATTTATACATAATAAATCGCTTAATAGTTAGCGAAAGGTGAAACTAATTTTAGATGCATATTGCTGACGATACGAAAAATGGATGCAGACCAACACTGGGTGACTTTGCAAAAAAAACTCATGTAGATTTTGATAGAAGATTCCATGTTAATGGTTCGTAAGTCTTTATACTGACCGCATATCGTAATTAATCCACATGCTAAGAGTCTAATACATTATTATATTGAAATGTCTAGGTGGCGATTACCAGAATCATAATCGTGGTGGTCATCGTCCTTATCGTGGAACGTCGAAAAATTTTCACGGAGGATTCGAGAATCGTTCTCACAATACGTACGATCAACATCAGCATCATACAACTGGTAGAATGCCTTTGTCACCAGATGACCGGACTGTCATTGCCACTGATAAAAGTATTAAAGTTACTCTAAATCAGAACAATGCAACAAAAGGATCGTTAATGGGTGTTAAAGGTACTTCAATTATTTTTATACATTTTTATGCGATCAATTACATTCGTAATCTTTGATAATTTATTAAAAATCTGAACAATGATAGTAAATTCAGCCTTTGTTATTATCAGTTAATTTGCCAACCATAGCTGGCACTGGAAGAGTTGGCCCTAGACAAAGAGCCCGTACCACTTACAGCCTTTCCGATGCTGAAATTCCACCTGAAACAGAATCCCTTACTCGCCAAAAATCTTTCGACGAGAAAACCAGAAACAATTACTTTAACAACCAAAAAATACCCAATTTGAAAAGATCTCAATCACAGAAGAAGAAAAACGAAAGTGCATCGAAATCACCATATTTTGAACGAAAGTATCAAGACAATGACTTCAAATGTCTGTATCCAGAGAAAACATCTAACGCTAAATCGACGACACCAACCGCGCCAGAAATACATTCAACATCTGAGCACTCGGATAATAAGTTATTACACGAAACAGATGATGAACAGACTTCTAGTAATACAAGTGAGAATTTAGATTCCAATAGAGATAGCTCTCATGGTGTATTAGTCGAAACAGATAAAAATGACCATGATCAGACTATCATACCCGAGAATTCTGATTTGAAAGAAAGCGAAATAATTCCTACAGTGTGTAATATTGAATTGAAAGATGAAAATATAAATGCTCTACTTAGTACTGCTACTGAAAATACTCTCGATACCGAGATTAACAATTCGGAAAATTCAACTACTTTTGAATCTATTACCACCAAAGACGATGATAATGGAAATGAAAATCTAGATGCAAGTACGAACAATTTATCTACTGATGAATCGAATTTAATTGAAGTCGAGTCACAGAATATGCTTGTTGCGTGTGATAAAACTAACGAGAATCTAAATAAACCGGAGAATCAGGAAGAGAGCGATCAGACGGAAGAATTGTCGAAGGGAACTACGGAATATACGGAAAGTAGCTGTGATAATGATAAAGATGCAGTTGTGGACAGCGCACAGGATATTAATCCACCTATTGATAATCCTGTATGTTCGTCTGAGACTGAAATGTGTACTGTGATAGAGAAACAGGAGGTAATGGAGTTACTACTACAAAATACAGAAGAATCAAGCGAATCATTAAATGAATCTCTCGCGGCCAATTCAGATAAAAGTGTAGTTGATAATTCAACGGAAGAAAACATCGATAGTACCTTGAAGAAAACGATTGAGAATAATGAAAGCAATCCTTTATCTCAAGAAGAAACTCCGGAAAAGCCTGCCATTGAAATTGAAAATGGACAAGATGATTCATTGACATAATCAATGAATGTAAATTGAAATTGCAATTGAATTTTCTAAACGTAAGAACTATTGTATTAATACTTGTTGAAACTAGAAATTTTAATGGTTTATTCACACGATGGTTAACGAAATAACTTAACAGCAATGGATTACGAATAACAGAGCAATCAACGTTAATTATTATTTATTAGTTTATCTTTGTTTAACGCGAGTTTTTATGTTTATCGTTTTTAAAATCAGTTCATCGTACTAACAGTTATTGATTTACAAATTTTTATTTACCAGAACTTTTACCTGGTTCAATTGTCAGCTGTTTACTGTGCTTTTCAGGAAATTTTTCTTTTAATTAGTATCTTCAAAATTATTGAAACTGATAAGGCACAATTGTCTTAGCACGAATGTTTTATTTTATAGTCGAATTCGGATTCTAGTGGAATAGCTTTCGAACAAACGGTATATTTTTTACATCTCATCATTTTACTTCTATTGTATATTCATACCGATTTGAGAATTATTAAAGAAAATCGCAAACATCCGAGTGCTTACAAAGTGTCATACTAATATGCATAACGCTTTTACATCAGTAGAGAATATGAAGCAACGATTCGTAGTTCTAATGTGTATTTTGTATCGAATTTATGACAATAGAATAGTATCATAGAGTAGTATCACCTCAAATTGCACTCAAATATTTTTATAAACGCCTGTGGCAATGTAGCTCTATATGTTAGGGAATGATCTACAGTTATTATGTATGCATTTGCATGTAAATACATGCAACGCGAATATACATACATTGAATACCTTATAGAAACTGGTACTGAGGAATTCCCGGGTTGTCAATTGTAAAGACGTGGATCACTAAGAATATTATAAGAGCTATACATATTTATTTTCGTTTTTATGAAAAAGCAATGTTACGTCACTTTATAGTTTATTCATATTTATTTTTACGCCTCTCTTGGCGCAAAGACTATTTATTATGAGTTTCCTGTATTTATCTGTTAATTCATTACGTTAATTGCCTTCGTTGATTTTAGTCCCGTGGCCTGAAAAATCACCTGGTATTCGTATGAATCCTTAAACTTTCACACAATGTAACTTAACAATAAGATGAAGATTATTTCGCTGAGATATAGGCTGAACTAGAAAGTTCAGAGATGCGTCGGCAATCTGAATAACATTAGAAATCCATTTTTTAAATATATTAAATATATCCACAAGTACAATTATAAAGTTGAGCAAAATAACTAAAATTATTCAAGATGATGGTTATAGTTGAAGAGTATTATTCATATGCAATCGAATCTGTACTTTGTAACTTTGTAATAATTTTCCTTATATTCAACATGAACACTTGAATTGGTGCATTTTTTGAATTAAGCGAACTTCGAGTTATGGTATTGATATAATATTTACAGTAGCCATAATAAAGATTCGGAGGCTTTTAATCCTCTTGAAATAATTGAATCTTTATTCAATAGTGAGATAAACATACGCAATAATTAATAGTGCCATTGGAATTAAGTTGACAACAGTTTAGGTGCCATTTTTGTGTTGAAACTGTTCCTAAAGCTTAAAGTATCTATCGATACTCTTCAATTAGCTCATTTTCTGGCACATTAAATTTTGCGATTGGTGGTGCGTAGCCCAAAGCTTCCATCGACTCCGTTAAAGTCATCCATAGTTTTCTATTTTTAAGATTGTTCTAATGTGAAAAAATAAATAAGAAAGATTGTCAATAAAGGCTACATTTTCTTATTGCATTAACAACAAAAAAAAGTGTGATTTTTCTATATATCACTTTATAAGATTCACTGTAACACTGAGCAGTTTCTTCGTATCTTTCCAATGCTATATTCAGTAAGCACAAATAAGCCCATATTTCTGGATTGCGATTATCAATCCTATTAGCTTCTGCCAAAGCAACTTCTGCTTGATCAAATATTTTCATCTATAACAATTTTATTTGTTTGATTACAATATTGCAAATTATAGCGATATGACAATATGATCCGTATTTTAGCTGTATTTCACGTTACTTTATAGAGACATACACCAACACCAAGCCATGTGAGTGAACTGGGTGAATATTTGCAAGCACTCAGGAATATTTTCCTTCCTCGTTCATAATCCTCAATTTCTATGTAATGAGCTCCTAGTCTGAAAATTTTTCGAATAATAATTAAAGCTACTTTGAAAGTCGTTTCAAGAATCATTCCTACCGAAGTTCTATTAAATGCAAACTTGTGGGCCGGTCGAAAAGAGTATATACATAGTCATAACAGTCTATTGCATTTTTCAAATCTCCTCGTTTGAAGTAACAATGTCCTTTGAGACTCCCGATAGAATAATCCTGACGAAAATTCGATTAGTTACAATTCGAATTAATAAAGAAATTGGAGGAAATTTGATACGTACCATTCCATAAATAGACTGTGCTTGTTCCAAATATAATAAAGCAGTTTCATATTCGCCTGTCAAATAGTATTTTACACTTGTGTAATATAAAGCGTAAACGGCATCACAACTGTTTTTCATTTCTTCTGCTAATGCGATGCTCGATAACTAAAGAATTTGATACGTTTGGTGCAAGAATTTTATTATTTTCTATTGTGTTTACCGTACCTCACAGAGATTCATTTTTAATAGAAACGTTGCTGTAAGAGCGTAAACGCTATCTTTTGGACAATGTATCATGGACCACGTCATCGGTTCCTCGTTGAACATTTCCATATCTCGCACTTTATATTTCATGCACTTTTGTGCTATGCGAAGTGCTATATCTGCTCCTGAAGCCACGAACAGAACTGAATATCTATCTCAAATACAAAAAAGAAAGTAAGAAATATAGGAAATTGCTACCTGAGGCGTAATCAGTTTTTAAATAAAACAAATGTAAAATGGTCCATCCTTCGATAAACCGTGGATAAATTTCTGTAACAGCCTTGAAGAAAATTTCCGCATCTTTATATTCATTTTTATTAAGTAATATTGCTCCATAAATAATTAATCTAAAAATAGGAAATGTTGCTTTTATCTCAATACGATTTTTTCAAATTCAATATGACCATCATAATCTTTTTTACCCGATTCTGAATCGACTGTCCAAGAGCAATGCTTCTCTTAGACATACGACAGCACGATCTAAATCGTGAATTTTTAATAAGAAAATCACGTATCTTGTCCAGGATTCCGGATTTTTTTTATGCATTTCAATTGCCTACAAAGTTGATAAATTACAGGAAAAAATATTTTATACCTTTAACAGTGTGAATACTTTTGCAACAAGGGTTTATAAAGATATCCTACGAGCATGTAGTAGTAATGAGCTGCTTCTAAGGATTCTGACTCATACGCTTCTTCAGCATAAAAACATAGTTTGTTAAGAGGAATCAATTCTGGCAAATCATCGGTGAAACGACCTTCAATCATTTCCGATACAGCAAAATGCATTTTTTCAACAAGGTACATATAAATTGAAGCAATAAAGTTCTGCAACAATACTAAATATATATAAGCTACGCAAATTGAATTCGCGATGTTATTATACGAATTTTTTCTTTACTTGTGTTTCAGTTGATTCAATTATGTTGGTTGATTCTATTTGAAATGTTTGATCCAGTAGCGTTGTAACTTTAGTTCTTAATGTACTTTGTATATTTGAATAGACACCTGTCTTGAAAAGATACTGCGTAAAAGAAGCAAACTCGTCCTGTAGAAAATATCATTATGCTTTTATACATTCTTTTCTTTTTTCACTTTAAGTTATTATACAAATTTTAACTAACAGCTGCAAAATCATTGCCAGGTCTTGATTCAACATGATTTTGAATTTTAATAGTTCTAGTTTTCTCGAGGAAGTCCTACTTATATCGAGAAACATGTTAATTGAGTCAAATAAAAGAATTTTTTTTATATTTGTCAACTGTACTAACTCTATAACATTCTGTGATGATACTCGATATTTTCTGAATGCAATTGGTATACTGAATTTCAGCAGTATTTGGAGAATAGGAACAAGCTGGTTCTTTCTTCTTTTTCGACTTCAATTCTTCAATTCTAATTATAGGTAGCTTTGTTTTAGCGATATTTTAGTTAACGAATAGACAGTGATATAGATAAGTGATTTGGAAATTACAAATATGAAAAATCTCTAAGTGTTTGCGATTGGATCAGGGGTTGATACAATTCAATTTCTACAATAACAATTGTCGGTTTTCCTGCTTCGTCATACAAAGGAATATTTGTGTCAGACTCAGTTTCTGATCTCAGTGAATCAGTCTACAATGAATATAGTATAATCTTTTCATTATTTTATACCTTTCTTAAATTTGACGTAAACAAATGAAATAAATCTAAATCTACGATACCTTTGACGTTTTATTTTTTTCTTTCGGTATCTTTGCTTCTAAGTCCAAAGAAAAAATGTTTTGTTTTAAACCACTTTTTTCAAAAGTGTTTATTGGAGTAAAGGTATATAATTGTCCCACAACGCGAGTGCTTCGTTCTTGAAAAATATCAATTTGTTGAATTATTATAATAATTAATTTCATTGTAATAGTAAACTTACTTCCCGGAAAAATCAGTTCAGACGCGTCTATATAGCATTGGTATAACTGTTGTTTATTTTGCCCGACATTTAACTTTGTTCTGCTTCCATTAACGTTTTTTTTGCTCACCATGAATTGGAAAGGCCAGTATCTGTGCCTTTACACCACAAATACAATTTTTACCTTATTTCTCGATAGTGATAGATGTTAATTTTTCAAGATACCTTGTTATGTGTTCTTTCATGCTTTCGATTCCTGTTTTCCGAAGTAACTGACGACTCATGCAATTCCAATCAATCCTTGGAACGTCTTGACTCACTTCCTTTAGAAAGAGATAAATACAAATTTATTTTGCACTAACAAAATGCAATGGATCACATTACAACTACATACTGCTAAATTGAATTCCTCGTGAAGAGTATTTTGTATGCCTAAGAAATCACAACTGAGTTTATAGTTTGATAGACAGGCATGATTTTGAAGTTTCTTCAAAGTATTCCACACTTTGACTCTTTCCATATCTTGCTGTTTCGTCCATGTCCCATTAAAAAATATAATATACTCTGGAATCTTATACAAATTTCCAAATTAAACTGAATATTATTATTAGATTTCATTGTTTCAGTTTTAAACTCTATTAAAAATAAATACCTCATCATTCGTGTAAACTATTGTGCGAGCTTTATACTCTAAATTATTAGTAAAGTCCTGTGGAGGATTGTACACACTCTCCAGAGTAATTGTTAAAAAATTTAACGTTTCGTCTGGTGGAAGAAGAGGTACATCACCTTGTGCAATAGTTACTGTCAATTGAGGGAGATCATTTGATAATGTATCATCAGGTACATATTCAGCCAATACTAGTTTCAATTTCTGCGTAAAACTATGTTCACCTAGTTATCAAATAATATGATATAGAACTGGTTAACACAATGCAATAATACTATTGATTTCAAGCAACCTAACAATAGTGGCAGTAAATCAACATTGCACATTCCAAGTAATGTAGAAACAGGTGATACCGTCTTCCCATTTTTATTTCCTATTTTTGAAGTGGAATTTACTGAGTTTTCTTTTGCCATAAATAGTCTCACTAGAAAAATCAACAAGCATCGAATTATAAGTGAATATTTTTTCCAAAGCTTGATTATTATTCATGAATTATTCACGTAATATTGGAGTTGAGACGAGTGTATCAATGCATCCACTGTCATCTGGTGGGAAGGTATAATTGATTACAGAATCCATATCGTAGAATGTCGTGTGTTCATTTGAATCTGGTTCAATCCTAGTAATTATGGTTTCACCCACAAGCACATTGTTATGTTCCACAGTAACGTATAATTCCTCATCTTCAGACCAAACCTGTTATGTAACACAAACCCACTGTTTAACGCATCCTATACTGTTTAATAATTCTTGCGAGTACTTACAATATTCTCAATACTATTAATAGTTATTTCAATGTTTTTCTGTGGCAATAAATAATCCTCGTCGAGGTGTTGCTCCATTATGTAAATCTGATTTCCTTAACCGTTTCTTGCATAATGAATACTATCGAATATTAAGAGAAATTCGTCAGTTGTTTACAAGTAACTATACGGTGTCGATTTAAATATACATAGTTCTATATCCCATCCTAATTTTAAAGAGCGGAAATAAATCAGAAAATTGATGTATGTCTATACTACAGGTGTAATTGATTATATTTTTGTACATTTTAAACTATTATACAATACAATATTTATGCAGATCAAAAAGGCATTGCGAACTTTATATCGGTTTAAATTTTCATCAGTCAAATAGTATTAAAGTACAAAAATCTTTTGTTCATTTATTGTATTTAATATGTATACTGCTGTAGTAATGACTCAGGATTTTGCTCGTTGCTTGTTGAAAGAGAATCATTGCCTTGGACAATGTAATCCTTTCTTTAATATGGCATTGTCTTAAGCTTCTCCCAACTGCTATGTAAATAGTTGAGGAAGCAAATTCTTTATCGGAAAAACATCCTGATTTGAATGAACTCCGATCTATTGTCTCGATTGAGATGCCTTAAGATTTACTTAGCATCTCTCGAATTGATTGTGATTACTGACAATTGCGATTATGAGAAAATCACTTACTGAATTATAGATTGACAGTTTGAGCATAAGGGCGACCTTTTTTTTTTGTCTATCATTATTATGTACCTGATGAGGATGGACGGCTTTATTAAGACGCTATAAAGAACTTTGATAAATCTACATACATGTGTTACAACAATAATAAAGATTTCTAATCGTCAAAATCGAGGAACTAAAATTGCAATGCAAAAGGATCGCTTAGATATTCATAGATTTATATTGATTCAAATTTTGCAAGTTTCACAAAGCAACAGTTGTATTAAATACACAAGCTCATTTTCCATCGTAGAAACACTCTAATCGAAAGTAATCGGTAATGACACGTATTGATTATGCTTCTTTTTTTTTTTTAATAAATGCTTTTATAAATTCTATTATAGTAAAAACTTTGCATTTTTCACTAGTTTAATTCCCGCAGCGATCCTTAAACTTTATTGCACATTTATATCACTTATAAAATAGTATAAAAAAACAAATGTACGAAGGTACATTAAAGGCGGAAGTATCAAAATGTACTGAAAGAAATCAGTCGACTACAGAGACACTTCCCTTCATTCGCATTCGCTAAAGGTCTTGTGAAGCTAGCACTACAAAAGTATTTGCGATTTGAGGAAGAAGATTAGATTTTCATTTTCACAAAGAATACACGTCGTATTCCTTCACTTTTTTTCGTGTCAGATATATATGTATCTTGAATTATGATTTTCTGTTTAAAAAAATTTTCGGCAGGACTGCATTTATAAATAAACTTTTACAATGAGAATAGATGACAATACTTCGTATAACAATATACAAGGAGAACAGTATGCCTGTAGAAAAAGCAGTCTTCGACAGCTAATTCAATTCTGATCATAAATAACAATACAGTTATACATCGGCTATCAAACAACTGGCAAAATAAAGTTCCATCGAGAGTAGATGACTCAATAATTGTATTACAAAGATCTTAATGTTTTGTCTATGTGCCTGAGCGTTGTTTCTGGAACCGCATCCGTTAAAGCTCGTCGGAAACCATCGCATCGTATCAAACGGCGAAACAGCTTCTTCGCATGATTCCTGTATTACGTATAAAATATATAGCCAATCATCTCGCGTTAATGTTTCTTTTGTTAAGAGAAATAATAATACTGAATAAACATTTACCTAGCATCCAGACTTCCATCCATCAATAATTTAGCTCCTGTATTGAGCAATTTGTCCCGCACGTCCCTCGGTAAGATCATTGTATGCTCTGGTCCTACGCGATCTACAACTGCAGCCAACAATCTAGCAGTTGCTGCTCTCACAATAGCGTTTTGATGACTAGGAAAGTAACAAAAATAAACGTTAAGTTTCCAATGTGATTTTTTTCCTACCCTTTTTTTAAAAAAAAAAATGAAATAACTTACTATGCTCCACGATGCACAATTACACCAATAATCTTATGAGGGGGAAGATGTTCCACCATACGATCGAGAGCCGCATTACTGTCTCCTCTGAGAAAACGATTCGTATCGGCTGTTCTATGAAGTAGTGGTCCAACTATGTCATCGATATCCTTTTGAAAAGAGTAAAAAACATATAATATTAGTTTTATTGTTGACGAAGAAAATTTATACAGCAGATTCACCTGATCAATAGATCGTATATGCGCAGCGAAAATATCACCAGCAGCTAAGCATGCAGCTCGAGCAACTTGCGATCGCAAGCTCTTTATCAATCTGCCTAAAATACGACCAATTGTACCGACGGCACATGTCTCTAAATATTCCGGATGCTGCTTTGCAATTTGTGACAATGTCTTTAGACCCTTTAACGTTACTTCCCTTAAAAGTGAATTATTGTTAGAGAAACATTTATAAATAACTAAAATATATCTAACTTACCAGTCTTTATTCTCCAATTGAGCAAAGCACTGTTGTACCATCGATTTTGATTTATCCGGCATTTTTTCAGTATTACTTTTACTTCCAAGTGTACGTTGCATCTTTGTCCCACGCGGCATTTTTGATGAAAGTCTTCTAGTAGGTATAATTGGTTCCACGGTTTCACTCTGAAAAATATAGTTTTTATTAAATATACTATATATATATATATATATGATTAGTGTAAATTGTAATCGAATCTATGTTGTATTTGAAAAATAGAATATTTTGCCTCAATGCGCAAGATTGCAGGCTCTGTGTTAGTTTCGCTGGCACTGTCTTTACTTTGCCCATCCTCCAAAGTCTCATTAATTCTAGAGTCTCCAATAAACTGAAATCGATAAATTTGAGTTATATTTTATTCATTACTCGTATTCTTATCATTATAAAGAATTATTTAAAAACCGTTTGTGCGTCATCCACGGCATCGCAAGCTGCCATTGTATCCAATTTATTTTCAATATAATCTGCTTGACTAGAATGAGGCCTAGAAGCAATGATAATTGTCGGCGATTCCGATGTATCATCTTCTTTGAAGGATGAAACTGTGCTGAATGGTTGAAAAACTGTGTTCTCTTCATTCAATATGGAAGGTGCAATTTGATTCTCAGTTGATCCTGTGAATCCTCCAGTTTCCAACATCTATGATTTTAGAAGATTGAAATTAGTTTAAAGAGGAAAGCAAGAAAATGAATGAAACTACATTTAATTACCACTTTTTGAGGACTATTCTGGGAACCAGTTCCTTCTACCTTTCCAGGACTGCTGACCTTCTCTGTCAATGAAGCTCGCCTCGTTGGAAAATCTTTTGAATCATTCGAAACAGAAGATTCGGAGGACTCTCGAAAATCTTGAGCCGGAGTAATTCTTTCGTCCGATAAAATCGAAACCGCTGATTTTCTTCGAATACAAATTGTATCGATGTCTTCTTCCTGATCAATAGCATCATCGAACGTAATACTGTCTCTTTCATCTTCTTCTACTGGATCAAACTCTGGACAATTAGATATTCTTGAAACTGGATGATTGCGTAGATTCGTATCATCATCGCTGCTCCATTCTTTTGAAGTATCTTCTCCAACAGATTCACTGGCTCCAGTTAATACGCTTTCTAATCTTTGTTCCAACGCAATCTGTGGAAAAATTACATTCATCAAGTTTGATTGGAAACAAAGTCAATATAAAATCTGGGATTAAATCGAAATCTTACGACAGTTGTATTAATGGAGTCTTCAATTACACGACTTGTTTCGCTTCTAATGACGTTGAAAGCCACCTGCCCATCTTGACTCGATGGAGTCGATGAACTACTATCTTCGTATTGTTGTTCAGCGCGAACAATATGTTCGTCATTTTCTAAATCATTTTTTGATATTGTGCTTGAAGGTGGACGACTCGCGATCTTCGATGTATTATTTTCATAGTCGTTCGCTGAAATATAAATTAATATTTCGCATTATTGCGACATTTTAATATTATAATTCAGAATAGAAGAATCTAAGTCATTGAAATATTGTTCTTCTAGCAATGAATGGAACACCTAAGGCTTTATTTTTATTAACAAAAAGTATTATTCAAATTTTTGTAAGAAAAAAAAATTATTTCGATCGTCAACTACGAGTACACGAACGCGCAAAATATTGATTGGTTCGCCAGGCTCGCTCCTGAGTACTACACGTATGTACCTAAGAGGTGAAGAACCTCGCGTTCTACTTCGTGCACTCTCAATCGTTCTCGTTAGTTCCACAGGTTATTTTGCGTTATTATGCTTATCGCGACTACAATTTTTCACTGCTTCGCGGTCCTTAGAAATTCCAAGTATTTGAATTTATAGTACCTTCGAATCCGCTTTCAATTGTGTTAAAAGCCTCTTCGTGATCTGGTACGGTACCCGGCAAAAAGAGTATCTTGTTCTTTTTATTATATTCTGCTTCATTCACTGCCTTATCGCTGTAAAATTTTCAATTATTAATTTCAAAAATTCTTCTTAACTTACTTATACAATATTTAGATGAAAATTGCGACATTTAGGTAAGAATAATAATAATGGAATATTATCTGCTTATCGTTTTATAAATTTAACTGCTGGATTCATGATACCTCTGCGATGATCGATTATTCCGCATAAAAAACTTATGTGTATGATAAAGGTCATGAGTATAAAAATCGTATTCAATAAATTCTACATTTTCTTAGAATTGTTTGCTAAGCACTTTCGATAAAATCATCTATTTTGAACGTACATGGTATCGTTACTTCTATTAAAAGCAATGACAGGTGTAGAATTTGCAGTAGTGATGATAGTTGAAATGGTTTCTTCTTCTTCTTTGCTAATTCCAACAGTTTTTCTGCATCGAAATATACACGGACAGCACCCTAAGATACTACTGGCCAGTTTATACCCTGCTTTACTTGGATTTATGTTCTGACCAACTGCTCGTGACTCATCCGTCCAAGAACAGTATCTCAGAATCATTGCAAATCGACAAATTGGCAATAACAGCACTAAAAATCTTTTAAATTGAAATTCCCTTCTTCAAGTTCCTGAATCACACCATACTAAGTTCTGAGACACGCGCGACTTCATCTTCAGCTGAGATTCAAATTCACACAAAAATCACAAACACTTCTTTTTTACTTCCAAGAAGAATAAATATCGTCTTATTGGTCTTATAATTGGTATCACTAAAAGATAGCGAAGACATATATTATACGAAGAAATTTAATCGTGTATGATAAATAATACATACATACATACAAAATTACTTTGAACACTGAAAAGAACTTTGCAAACCAAACTGTGAGTGCCAAGGGAATAACCGTTGCGTATGTTTACAAAGAACAATAAAACTGCTTTCCGTGCGTAGATGAAATTTGCATGAAGATAAAGGATTTACGACGTTTCGGATAATCGATAGAGTTGGCTTCTCGTGGAAACACTTATCTGGTAAGTCGTATGTACACCACTCGTAAGCGACCGCCCCCGACACCTACTGAGACTATAATAACATTCGCCGCTACTATCGAATATTTAAGTATACATAGCTTTCGGATCATTTGTCATGTAGCAACCACAACAACTGCTATTCTTTGCGGCAGCACAATCATTCCGGCACCATTCGCATACATGTACATAATAAAAAGAAAACCGATACAAATATTCGATCCTGTCTAATGGTCTATAAATACTCGTCGCGATAAAGAAATTTTAATTTAAATTCGATTGCTCTTTTAAGGACAAGCGAAATAAACAAACTTTACCGAGAAAGCGAAGGATCAAAAAAAAACAAAAGGACAAATTATTACTGGTTGAAAATAAGCTATTGCAATTAATTTTGTACATGTTGGTATACAAACATCTGACAAAGATTTATGTATCAGAAAGAGGTTGTACAAAGATGATCCTGTGATCGATTAGCAACCTGTTACGACAGGTGAAGTTTAAACCAATATGTATAGGTATGTCTAACAATGCCCTATGCCCGGATTCTGATATATCGATCGATTAATAGAGACCAGTACCAGGAACTTTTGTACCTCGCGCGTGCAACACAATTGGCATATAAAAATAACACGGACTGAAGGAATGCAGTTTTATAACATTTGCTACGAAGGACGATTGTTTCACACATAATAAATAACATTTTTGTTACTCACTAGAAAACATACGTATTAATTGGAAATAAAATAGTACAATAATAGACTATGTTTTACTTCGATCGGACTGATTTCCACGTTTGCGCGGTGAAGTTTTCAAGGACGGGCAAACATTGTTCTCGGAAGCGTGGATTTTTTAAGTGACCTCACAGGGGTCATAGTACATTTTACTCTCGAGTCTATTGTCTATTTAGTTTTTCTCTTTCCTATCATATCACGTAACACATATATTGTATTGTATCTTGTTTTCACGATAGATTTCCTTAAAAATTGTTTTTTAAATTTGCCTCTGTTACCCCTTTGAAAATTCTATACTATTTAGTTGTGGACACTTAGTGCCAGCAATTAGTTTATTACTGATGATGAACATGAAAAATAAAATTTCTCTACGAATAAGTGGTCTTCTTAAGTCCATTGACCCGTGCACAATGCCACCATGATTTGCACCACTTATGCAAAACTGTTTTTTTTTATGGCGCATTCAATTAACCAAGCATGGAAAATTCGAATCGATTAGTTTTTTTTTCCTAGCTTCCACACAATGAAAATGGAAATACTCGATATGAAAAGCGTGAAACGGCGAGTTGAACGACGCACGTAGGACTGTGGCGCGTAGACGTCGCCGTCCCAACGCTGACCGCTGCCCCTTCCTACACAAGTGTATCCCCCTCCAAAGCACACCCCTTTCAACCACCTTACTCTTTCAGCCACTTTTCTCCTACCCCGTTTTCTTTACACCATCCCTATTCCCCTTATGATTCAATGGTGGGATTATTCCACTGGCCCCGTGGCCGTAAAATTTTATGGATATAGGTCAGCACTACCCCCAGCAGTAATATTAGGGGTGCGATTTTCATTACAACGATTGTAAAGTACTCTCCTTACAAATTTTTCACGATTTTATCCAAATTCGCTGTTAGTAGAATTATTTCAATAATTTTTTTTACAGAAATCTATTGTAGTAGATATTTCTTTTTATTGTGTTTCACGTTCGATGATACGTGTGTACTTTACATCCGACGAATGTAACCGCCCAAAATGGATTACATTGATGTGAAAAACTATTTAACAAATCTATTAGCTTGACAATTGAACCCTTGCGTGCTAAGCAATCGGCTTCTTGTGGCCGCATACCGTAAGTGGTTGCGATCTTTCCTTGCGTCCGAGTGCTCACGCGATCATCATAAATCAGACAGTAGAAAAAATGCGAGTGGAAAGGTATATCATTCCAATCAACATTTCGAATTCTCCTTCATTTTTTAAAGTATATCTGCAGTTGTCTAACTGTGGTATCGAAAAGTAGTTACAAATTCACTGAGAATCAGCAAAATCATCAAGTACATATAAGGATTTTTCAAAGTTTTATGCAATATCGTATGCTTCAATTTCTCTTGAATTTCTACGTGGAGGATAGTATAGCATATAAATTTTAGATTAGGCACTTGATTGAAAGGTAAACGAAGCAATATCGATCGCAGAAACACATGGAAAAAATAAAGGTAGAACGGGAAGAAGAATGGAGCGTTAAATGTTTAAATATTTCACGATGAAAGCAGGTAACAATCGAGATTAATTCAGAAAAAAAATAGATGGGGTGAATATCGTAGTGTGTCATTATCTTCTGTACCACACGAGATAATGTAAAATATACATATCATGTGTTCCAATCTCTGGAATACAGTGAAATCCCACTAATCCAATTTCTGCTGAATATTTTCAACTTCAATAGATGACAAATCAATGCGTTCCAAGCTAGTGATAATTATTCATTCTCATTTTATCGTGGTTCATAAAATCATCTAAAGTTCTCTTGCGTGAAGAACAAGACCTGATAAGATCTAAATCTTTCACACACGTATAATTTATTTATACTATTCCAGAGGTGATATTGATTTACCTATCCGATTGAACCCGCAGACATCGGTATAAATATTTTTGTGGATCAATACTTTCAGTGGCACTAACAAGTTTGTAAGTTTCACTGTATTCTATTTAGAATCATTTATTCTAAAATCAACAGTCCCCACTTTTGACACTACTATTACTATTAACGTCAAATAATATTTTACTTACATGTCATACATAGATGCTGCATGGTATTCGCTAGATGTTAACCTGGATTGTTGCTGTCGACGATACAATTGCGAAGGTGACAACGAGCGAAGCCTTCGACGATACGGCGGTTCGTTGTCTATCGGTGGAAAATACCCATTCGTTTGTGTTTCAGAGGAGGCAAGCCCTTCGTCAACCTGTTTTTGCACTGCTGCATCTTGCATCCGATAGGTTGGTCTCAACTGCACAATCATAATGAACTAATTGATTAAGACTTTCAGTTACTTAAGTTCACAGTAGATTGAACAAGTTTCTAGTCAGCCACCTACTCGTGACAAGGTACTATACTGATAGTATTGTCGATTGCCATCGAAACTTTGTGTATGAGGTGTAGGAGCAGTTTGTAGCCGAGTACCAGTGACATCCAAAAATCTTTCAGGCTGACGATGAACGTTACTATAATTAAGATTATGTGGAGGAAGATAATAAATTTGATAAAATGTTAGATTTGGAAAATTCTATGTGAAAAATATAAGATCGTAGCTTGCATACAATGGACTCGTGGTATTGATATCTTGTTGTGAATTTCTTGAAATTGATTGGGTGTAATTTAATTTATCGACACTTTTTCCTAGAAATCTTTCTCTATCCGGAAACTTTCGGTAAGGTTTTGTATTGAGTTCTGCAGATTCTTGACTAACATTATCAACAGATCCCTGCAAAATTAATGCAAATAAAGTGAATTTTGCTTTCTAGATCAGAAATAATTCCAAGAAACATTCCAATGTAGTACTTACGTTATAACTTGAATGCAGAATAGAAAAATGTTTTCCATTTACGAAAGGCCGATGATTAGAACTATATGAATCTGATGACTGATTTGTAATTGCATTTGGCCGAGAAACTTTATTAACCACAGTCTCGTGTTGGAGTCCTTTTTTTCTTTGATACGTGGTTGAAATTGATCTGAGATAAAAATCGTTTTCCTAATCAATAAGTTAAACTGTTCCTTCATTGACAAACTCTGTATGTAGTTAAGTATTAATTGCTGATTACCCGCTCGATTCATCCAAAGTTCCAATGAAGCCAGCATTACCGTCGGAAATTCGTCGTCCGGAAGTTGTTACCCCTAAATTAATCGATCGATCACGAGTTTGTGTCGGAACTTTAACGCGTGACGACGATAATACTGGTATTTTAGAATCCCCTTTACTTGTGCTTTCCTAGAGTAATTAGTTATTGATTGAGAGTATTCTCATTTAGATAAAACAGTTTATATATGTGAGTGTAAAAGAAGCATTTAAAGATTACTTGTATTGAAACAAAGTCATTGCTCTGTATACTTTGTCTCTTCCCAATGCTGTTCTCAGTATTTCGACTATTGTTTGATTCATGCTGATGGAGATTTCGAGCTGATTCTCCGGATTGATCAGTCGTTTGCACATTTCCGTCAGTGTGAACTTCTTACGTATGGAAACACAATTTCAATGAGTATTTTCTCTCGTGTGAAGAAACAAGTATAAATAAGCGTAACTCACCTTTCAGAGCTTCGACACTACCACTCTCCTGCTGTTCTTCACCTCCTACATCATCCTACAAGAATCACCAAGAACTTATACATTTCTCGTATGATAGTTAAGCTAATTGCAAAATAAATGTTAACCTTAAATATTCCAAACAAATGGATAATATTTAACCGAGGCATAGTGTCAATTGAATTTTGAACCAAAGTAGTGCCATGGGTCTATCACGTATACTCGTTAATCTTAGTAATGGAAAGGAGGGTTGAAAAAAATTTTTTAAAAATATTTGCAATCTGTTTGCGTGGAATTCATTCACAAATTTCCCACAATGATTAGAGAAAGACATTAAAATATTGTGATCTAATTTCACACTGCAAGCGTCAACTGCTAGAACAACTTCAATGAGCCGGAACGGATAGTTATTCAATAGTGGTGTATCGATCTGAAGGTTTCACAGCAAAATACCACATGAACATAGTACTTTGGTATGAGTCACCTAAAAATTTGTCTGCTAAACTACGAACGTATTTCGTTGAAACTCGCACGCGAGAAAATTCCAATTCCACAAATTATACTGAGTTTACTGACTCATTCCCTATTGTGAGACTCATTTCGTGTAATCGACAATCTGCATTCAATGCGACAATAATGTAAATGTAATTAGGAAAATATCTTCATATATATGTTATAACTCGACGAAATGTTTGTTCCGATATGTAAATATGTAGAAGGTGTACAAAGGTCTCCAAACGTCTTATATTGAATATTATATCCCGCAAATAATTCCAATCGCAGTAGAATTATGATTTTTGTGTAAAAGTAAAATTATTTACCTCAGATTGCGTGGGTACTATTTGCCATGCCACAGGCTGTTCCACTTTCGAACGTAAACCGCCTCCAAGTGCAACAAGGTTCGACCTGTCTGTCCATGGACGACTCTCAGATTTCTTCGTTCGTACAGTTCTAAATTGTATAATGTTTCGTAAATAAAAATTTTCTTCATTTCAATTCAAGAAATAATTATCACATTATTTCTTCAATCCACCTTGTAACTTTTCCTTTATCGGCACCTGTCGCAGCAATAATTTGTCCCCGTGTTCGACCAGTACCCGGTGAAACTGAACCACTTCCTGCTACAATCCAATCGACGTCGGGTCCTGTAAAAAGACAGACTTATATCGATATCGTTTAGTTAGTAAGTTTGTATAAAATAAGTGTGATAATGAGAAATTTATTTTACCAGTCGCAATTTGCACAGTAGGTGAAATTTGTAGACCATAAACAACCAAACCGTCCGCGGAAACCAGGGGTAGAGACTTACGTGCCAACCGTGCTCTGATAGCGGAAATCATAGCTTCACCATCGTGTCTACCTTCCGCTGCCTTTCTGCCAGTGGCTAAGACTTCCTACGATCATTTAAATAATTTTCATTGTCATTAGTAAAGGAATTTTACGAAGTGACAAAAGACAAATACCTCAGGATCATAGACTTGAGCTAAGACAGCTAATGTATCGAGAGCTGCTTGTCGTACTCTTCGACGTCGATCAGAGACCATCCTAACTACTTTACTAGCCACAGTTTGTATTTTAAATTCAGTGCTAGGGAACGTCACCAACGAAAATATTAACAATTGCAATGCATTCTCTCTTGTCTAGAACAAAATTTACCATGTTTTATGTAACAATACTATTTTGTTTACTTGTATTATACGAGATATAAAAATTGTACATGGAAAATTACCTTTGCATTCCTAGCATGAAGACATTGCGGTTGTAATAGTTGTTCAAGAAAAAGATTTGGTCGAAGTCTAAGCATTGCAATTCGAGCAAGTTGAGCTGCGTTTGGACCTCCTTGTCGGGCTAACCCCCACGCTAGTAAAGACAATCTCTTTTTCAGAGCATCTTCATTCACCCCTGCTATAACTACCTATTATATTGTCAAGAAATATTTTTTTTAATATTCGTTTCATTGAAATACCATTTCTAAGGCACATCGTAAATCTCGAAATAGTAAATTTATACTATAGTTTAATGGTAGCATTACACAACCGATTTACCAGTTTTCTTCTTCGAAGCGAAAGACTCGTAATAGGGCGCACTACTTTAACGTGTTCACAGAATGTAGATTTATGGCTTACCTTTGCTACTGCTAGCCCAGCGGCAGCCACTCGGCAGCTCCTTTCGCAGCCGAGCACCGCATGCAACAGAGATCCTAATCGTGGCTCTATCGCGATCAAAGCTGAAGACGTTCGTAGTGCTGATGCCACTCTTTCCAATCCTCTGACTCGAGCACGCCAATCTTCCTGTTAATTTAACCAGCAATTATTTAAAATCCTTTAAAAATACAATACCTCTCCAAATCTTCCACTCGATTTTCTATTCTTCCCTCAAAAATAATTATATCCTATAACACTTCGTTATGTTATAAAAAAATAAGGAAAAATTTGTAATTTCAGGATAATATGTATTTGCTTGGTAAATCGGACTCACGAGTCCAGGAACTATTCCTATCGATCGTTGCAGCAATTCCGAATGCAATGCACCGGTAGCATCTACATTTACGATAGTTTTCGATTCTATCCATAAGAAATCTTTTCCATGAAACTGTTATTCATGTAAGAATCATTTTATCCATATTTTAGTGCCACAATATACACTTTATGACAATTGGTTTATTTGTGGTCTCTTGTCTTTATATTGACTCGTAGGGGAAGAAATAAGGTAGCAAACTGGAATAGTATTAACAGATTGATCGTCTTGCATGAAAAGCTCCGATGAAGTTAGGGTAAATGAAGGTAGAATTATAGACGATTTGCATATACATACAAAGATATGACGTGTTGCTGAACCTACGTTGCACGCAACACGTGCCTAATTATTTTCTTGTAACTTACCAGCCGCTCATATTTCCTAGTGGCTACATGCCCGATGCATAATGTGCCACAGGGAAATCTACCCCGTTTTTCATTAACGGAATATTCATACCCAAGATATACAGCAACCATTTCAAATGTGCTACTAACACAAGATATAAGAACGTATGCATAATTCAAAACACTTAGCGATAGAACAAAAGAAGGAAGATTCAAAGGTGTTTTTTCTAAAATATGATATGATATAATTCACAAATATTCAAATCTGTAATTCCATAAAAATAACAATTTAATTATTCAATATCTCACAATACTAGAGATTGAAATAATGAAATAGTTAGGCTTGAAATATTGAGTTTACTGTAAATTGTATTGACATTACTGAATAAGGAGAATAAATTGAAGGCGATAAATCTTATGAAAATTATTATCGTAATTTGATTGTCCTGGGTACCATCAATTTTTTTATAGCAAATAACAGAAGAATAGAATCAACGTGGCTTTAGGAAAAAATCGATAAGTAAGACTATGAGAGTCGAACCTGCTGAATCACTTCCTAGAGTAGCGGAACGTAATTTTTCATAAGTAACATCAGGAATAGTATGTATGCGTTGACTCGATATTGATAGTACTATTTATTTTTGTACCTTTATTCCACGGATAAAACGTGATGGTACCATAAGCATTCATCTAAAGGCAAGCCACGCAGGCCTTGAACTTCTACTGAATGAAAGGAAGAGAAGTTTCACGGTCAACCAGCAACGCGACAAAATCTATCTTCAGCAACACACCTATTATTTATCCAAACTTACATACGTTCAATATTCTATCGCTGCCAGAATTATTTCAGCTTCAGAGATTCATTTTAAACTGTTTCATGAATGTTTTTGTGAAATACAATATTGTAATTGATACTATAAATATAGAATAGTGAGTACATTATTGACTATATTCAATTGTAATACAAGTTATAAAATAGTGATATAATTTTTCAAAATAGTTAAGCATTGATTTTTGTACAGCCAGATTTCGAGCGGAGTACTATCGAGTATTTGGACACTTGTGCTAACAAATTAGTATGCAGTAGCTTCTTCCCTCCATGTGTGGCACGTAGACACAGGAGCGGATGCGAAAGATGCATTTTTGAAATATTTCGCCTGTTTTTAATTGTTTATTATCGCATAATTCTTTTACATATTTTCTAATAATTGATTGAAGTGATAGGCATTTAACGTTCAATTATACAGTAATATAAATCATCTAATATACGTCAATCCGAGTACACATCAATAATAGAGCAAACATATGTATTTCAAAAATGATATAGAGCAGTATACATATATTTCAGCTACCGACAAATTAAACACTTCTCAATTGGTTCAATGCTTTAGACGCGAACAATAAATTTAGCATTACAGTTTCTACAGGAAACGCATAGCTCGCGATTGTCCTTCCTGCTACAGGTGTACGATGTTCTATATCCATCACTGTCGACACAAAACACGAAACCGGTCAGTCGATGTCTCACAAGAACAGGAACCGAATGCGTGTTAACATTTCTTCAAAAACATTCTATAGTTTATCAATTGTAACCCGCATAATTTATTACGTTATTTATCCTTGGCGATATAGAATGGTGCATTACCGCAAAAGAAATATTTTTCAGTTAGTTAAACTTGTAATTTGCACTGGAATAATTCTTCTTGTGCTTAGACTAACTATCATAGGGGATGAGAACAAGCCTATGCCTACTGAAGATGATCTTGAGAAGTTAATGGTAAGTCGATTAGAAAGAATTTTTCTTTAGATTAGATTTTGCTTCGTGATAAGATTGTCATATTAAAGATCAGTTTGTTTCCAGGCAGAAGCTCACACTGAGAATGCGAAGCGACTATTAACTGTAAAAGAAGTTTGCAAGAAATATAACTTGGGAAATTATGAAATTTATGATAAATCTAATTCTTTTAAACATCCAGCCGCACCGCAGTATACGGTGTTTTATTTCGACAGGTTTAGTGCCAATAATATTCTGTAGAAATATATATGTATATGATGACTGCAAGGAAATTTCAATTCACGATTCTTTTAGAGCTCACAATATTTCCTACTGCCCTATATACAAGGCTGGTAGTACGACATGGATCTACAATTTATGCCTCCTGCAGAATGTCCCACAAGAGGAATTGAACAGTGGAAAAGAACAAATTTCAACTATTGCCAGGAAAAGATTACCTGAATTAGAGTTTCCAGAAGCAAACGAGGTAACGTTCGCAAAGTTATATAAAAAGTGAAATTTTAACGAACCAATCTCAAAATAATAAGGACTATAGAGGGAAAAAATAGGTCTTAAGAACCACAGCAAAATTACTAGTTGTGAGGCATCCATTTGAGCGGTTGGTCAGCGCATATCGCGATAAGCTCGAAAACTCCGTGGCTGGAAGGGAACACGGGACACTTCACTTTTATCGGAAATACGGTGCCAAGATTGTTCGAAAATATCGTGGTAAGTTAACGTAAAATATCGATCACGAAACTATTGAGTTCTGGGCTAATGAAGAGCTTTTAATCTTTAAGGTAATAATTTCACCAAGCCTCGAGATGATCGGATCATCAGAAACGAAAATATGCCACCACCAATGGGCGGTGAACCAACTTTTCGTGAATTCGTGCAATATTTAATTGATACTGATATAGCGAGTTATGGAGACGACCATTGGATGCCATATTACTTATACTGTACACCTTGCGTCGTTGACTATGATATGATTGCAAAAGTAAGTTTTACGTTGAATTATAAATTCTATAAGTCAACCAGATCCTGCTGTCATTGTGTAAAGTACGTTCATTCTAACTACGTTTTAATGGCATCAAGATTTGATGCGTTGAACTTTTTCATACCTCGCATGCATGTCGCGTCACACTAGACTCTATTTTAGATTTCTGATAACTCCGACCTCCTTCATCCCCCATTATTACCGTGACGATAATTAAAACTGAAAATTCATATGTTGATTACACAAGGTGGAATCATTATGGCGGGACCAAATCTATGCGATCGAGAGATTAAACCTGAAAGAAAAAATTCAGCCAAGATGGAGACACAGTAGTGGTAATTCGAATGCATCAAAGATATACTTCCGTCAACTTGACAAAAACCTAGTTGAAAGACTCTATCAGAAATATAAATTGGATTTCGAATTATTCAGCTACTCAGCTGAAAATTATTATGCTTACGCAACATCAACCTAGGATCTAAATAAAGTTTTAAAAAATCTATTTTTTTAAGTGATTTAGGTGTAGAACGGAAGAAGAATTAATTACTCTTGAATAAGAGTCAATTAATTACATGTAAAAGAGATCTTTAAAATAAAGTTATCGCTGAATACAACGACGCCAGAGATTGAATTTCTAATGGGAAAGTTCACGAAACAGGAAGTAGGTAAGCTGGAGTTAGAAACAAAATATATCAGACTTATACAATATATATAGATATATATATAATATTGTAATTGACGATGCTAAAATCGCGTTACTCCACACGACGAACTTTTGCCGACGAAATCGATTGACCTACTTCTCACTATAATGTATCAAAACGATCTGTCCTAAAGTCGAATGTTCCCCACGGGTCACGTTAATGACCGGCCACGCAAATCACGAACTAAGCTCAAGGAAAAATAATTTTTTAGCACTTCCTTATGTGAGCTTTCCACGCACTCCACGTTGAAAATCCAAGCGGCAAACATATAAATATTGCTTAAAGCGATAATATCCAACAAATAAATAACATCAAATCCCTTTGATATTTGATACTGTAAAATTTCAAATTCAATGGATCAATCAAATCGAATTATTATTAAGTACTTACTCTGTTATGCAGATCTTCTAGGATTTTCGGTTCGACTAAACCCAGATCTTCCCAATTCTGTTCCTTTGATTTGCACTCGCCATCGGCATTCCGAATCACACTTTTTTCAACTTTATTCGTAGTTTTTCGAACACGTTCACTCTTCGTTATTGTTTCATTAATATCTTCTTTTACCAAATTTAAATTAATATTACCCGTTGAATTCAAATTCTCGCAATTTTCATTAGTAGAATTACTATACGACGCACCATTATTTTTTAAATATGTTTTTAAAGCAGCTTCGATTCCAGCAGTTTCTTTTTGCTCTGATGACGATTGAGACAACTCAATAGACTGATTTCCAGCATTCACATTTGCGTCGACAATATTTTGTTGAGCCAAATTAGGGTGTGCAAATATATCTTGATTGACTTCGCTTTCATCGACCACTGACCCGAATGGAGAACTTAGTTTTCTTGCATCAAAGCTAGGTCTACGATTGCTTGAGAAATTTCCTCTAGTACTTTTTGCAACCGGTGCACTATGTTCCCTTTTCTCGGTTGGTTTAACCACCGGAGACTCCGACTTTTTAACTTGAGTGTTCGAGTCGTTTTTTCGCTCCTTGGAATTCCTTGCTTCGTCACTCGACCGCTCCACAAGTACATAGCTTCGTTCTTTATTGGTAAAAGTTTCAAACGCAGAATTTTTATTCTGTAGGAACTGAGCTTTTTCATGAAGATTTTTATTTGAACCATCTTCGCTCTTCAATAACTTCCGATCATATTTACTGTCCATTGTCGCGGACGTTTTTCTATTCGCGTCTACTTTATTTTCATTTTTTTCACTTGATTGTGAATTTTTTAAGGCTACAGGTTCAATCGTAATAAAATCTGTGGCACTTTGAGACGAATCGTCTTCTGTTTTGGAAAGTTCTTCGTTCTGCTGCATGCTTTTCGCGTTTGTTTTCAATTTCACTTCATTTTGAGTAGTATTCTTTTTTTTCTTGATGGACAAGTCTTCTGATGATACTGCGGTGTACAATGGACTATGGTTTCTCATTAAAATGCTTTTCCTTGGACTAAGCTCCGCATTGTGAATGTACACTTCCCTCTTTGGGCTACTGGAAGCTGAGCGCACTCCTCTTCTCACTTGTCTCTTCTCGCGATGTGGACTACAGGGTTGTGACGACGGCCTTCGCTGTTCAGGCATTTTGGTAGCAGGTGAGACTGGCAAAGGAATTCTAGTTTTTGGCGTCAGTTCAACTGATTCGGTTTCATCACTATCGGGTGTTCGTAACTTGACGATTTCTCCACCAAAGTGAACTCTTCTCGGTGTTTTTCTTCTTTCAATTGTTAGATCATTGACCACTTCAGCTACTTCCGCATCATTCCTCACGTCAGTCCCGCTTTCTTCGTCCAATTCGTTTTCACTATAGTCAGCCTTCTCCTCCAAAATAGTCATAGTAATCGCTGTTTCTTCATTGAACTTGATTTCAGTCTCCAAAACCACCCTAGCAGCTGGCATACCACCATTCACTATTTCATCTTCTTCTTCTACGATGCCAGATGTATCGCTATCGCTGTCCCATCTTTGATCGAACTGTATCTCTTTCTTTTCTATCTTATCCTTGTTCTTAGCGTTTTTCGCATTGACCGAATTCTTCTGTCGCTTTTTACTCGGTTTTATATTGTAAATCTTTAGAAGAATCCCAATATTTTTCTTCAGTTTGTCATCGTACTCGTCTATGTATGACTCGAACCGTTCACCACCCACTGCCTCGCGAATTTTCAAAAGAGATTTCAAGACCGCTTCTTGGTGAGGCACTTGTGCTAATCGAGAAGCTAGAGCGATCGCCGTATCCTTGACAAGCTGCTGACTCGGCGCAGGACTATTGGACGAAGGATACAATAAGGTCGGTGCACTTAGAATCACCCCGGTCGTAACGTTTGTTTGGAAGGGATCGTGAGCTTCCGAACGATTCAAGCCATTACGGAGAATCTGAAAGAAGACGCGGAGTACTTTGATGTAGTTACACTTGCGATCGATGAGTACCATCTAATAGTGGGGTGGATCGTTGACAAGGTCAGAATAATTATCCTCGCGTTTTCCACCTGAATATTGCACACTACACAATGCTATATACCCCTAGCTCTAGCGTAATTCAAGTTCACAGTAACACTTGACGCAAAATTTTGTACAAGTTAGAGAGGACAGTGGATGCATGAATTACTAATCCTGTTTATCTGAAATCCTGCACATCGATATTGTACGACACGGAAGAGTATGAATATGAGCACGGATTACTCGTTCAATGTACACATCAAATATATTGGGCAAATGTACTCACGTCCTTGGCGATGTTTTCCCTATCCTGTGTGTACACGAGATAAACTCGAATGGTGTCGAGAGCACCCTTACGTACAGCAGGTGCGGGATGACCCAAATTATTGATTAACTCTGGTAACACTGGTTGCATGACCTTGTCGAGGAGGTCGACGTTGAGAGTAGGTAGGACGTCCATGAGAACGCGAAGAGCGTGCTGACGTACTTCCCATTCCGGGTCGCGCAATCTTTCTGCTATCTCGAGGAATGTTACTCGCGTGTCGATTTCTACGGGGAATTTTCGAGTCCGCACCTATGCAAATCATAGTTGTTCGAAATTGTTCGACACAAGTACGGATATCGTTGTCATAAGTGGCTTGCTATCAAGGGTACATTTAATACATACATAGATATACATAGATATACAAGATATACAGTGTAAAGTGAATAGTGGTAAATAATGTGATAGGATTTTATAAATGCATTTTATGAATGCAATGTACGTAAATGTAAGACGTACCACGTGCTCCCATAGCGGCGTCAGCTGTATAGGCTGAGCGTTGGGAGGGTTGAACGTCATGTTTCGCGCGCCAAATTGATGACAATAATACTGTGCTGATGAAGAGTACACGAGTTTGATGCCCAAGAACAGAGCTGAAGCAATCAAGGTGTCCTTTTGAACCTGTACCGGCCCTGAGTTCGTCGATACAGCCATAGATAGCAACGAACCCAGGATCCTCGGTTGTATATCCTCCTACGTCGTTTCTTCGAAAACCATGGATCATCTTTCGTTCTACCCATTGATATCGATCAGCTTACGATTCTTGAACCTTCATCAAAATGTGCGACAGTTGATCTAATCAACAAAATTCGAAAATCCAAATTGGTTTTCACTATATTTTCACTTATGATATAAATGGCTGTGAAAAAATTTTCTATTTGTCTATTATGCAAAATGGAATAAACCTGATATTACGTTTACGAATACAATAGTTGCTATGCGAGTTTGTGATACTCGTGTGATTGATGTTCCGTAACCTTCTTAAAATATGTAGAAGTTTTAAACTCTGCTCGCTGTCAACGCTATACCGCCAAGAACCCTCGATTGTTACCTTACTGCCAACGAAAAAATTTCTTGTTTTTATGCACGGACTACACGTGAAAATATCTCAGAAATTTCCGATACTTCTTGAATGAAGATGATCGTAAGGAAACCGCTACAAGGAAACATGATACCTAACAAGCTAAATTGTAGCCGCGGTCGCTGACATTCATGCAGATAGACAGATAGTCTATATATGTATAGTCATATTTCCTTCACTCCCGATGTATGCTACCTGCATGTGTATCGAATGATTGACATTACAGGACTTTAATCGGCTGTTGAACCATGCGATGTACTTCCGCTTTCGATTAGTAGGTCAGTCCCTTATCACGGAACGCACTTGATTGCACGTGACTACGGCAATGACCGGGTATTAGAAGTAATTTAGCTATGCTGCAATTGCAGGCCTATTACTCAAACTTAATAACAAAACGCGAAAACTTGAAAATGTTTCTCAAACGAATTAAGATAACTTTATCATGAATTCTTAATATTTCATCACAATTGTGAGTATACAATTCCTCGCGGTATGGATTTGCATTTTGCTTCTTATTTGAGAATTATTTTTAATTAGAAGCTGACTTTTGCAGTGAAATTAACGATGTGAAAATATTATTTTAACGAGGCGCGAGCTGAGTCGCAATGTCGTATTTTTCAAACACTTTAGCCAAGAAGGACTTGCGAAGTTTATCATTACATCCCGCGACACGAAACCCGTACAAAAGTAGTTCACGTGAAACGTGATTGCATAACCCGAAGAAAACGTGCGTGTCAGAAAAAATTCAACGCCAAATAAATGGGGATGTTTCCATATAACGTAACACTAACTTTCTTCCCCAGTTAACTTTTAATCGTTTTTATTTTACGATTACACTGTAGAACGGCGAATACGTCTCCCTCGCAAAGAATGGAGAACATTACGCGTGACAAGATTTTTATTTAACAAAAGCCATCTCTGTAAAATTGTACTGCTCAAAAAGAGAATTTTTTTTTACTCCAACTATAATAAATAAATTAGTGATTTTAGTACGTCTTTAAATTATTCGGCCTAATTCAATTAAACGTAAGCAGAAAAAAAATGTTGGCAGTGGTTTGTACATACTCGTATGTATTCATGTCAATTATATGCAATCCTATAACTTACCCTCTGAATCTTCATTGAATACCAGAGCAACCGGTCTTTCTCGGCAGTGAACATTTCGCACTCTAATGCAATTCAGTTAGAATCATTCAATTGCTATATACAGTGATATTTATCGCAATAGTTATTCATTTTACACTGAAAATTTCGACACTCCGAATTTCGAACCGGTTACAGCATGGGTATAAGATATAAGCGGCAAGGTTTAGGGGTGAACTCGGTGAACACCGTATTCACCTGTCGGCTACCGGCATGTGACTGCTGCGGTGACTGCTCGCAAAAGCAAGGAAGGTAGTTTCTACGATAGTCGTATCGACCACCCCATCCCCACCGTACAAAGGAACATTACGTAGAGTAACATCGCAATTACTATTGAAATTGCATATATTATGTAATATCAAGTAAAATTTGAAGAACTTATTCAATTTCGTGAATCATGCGATCAATAGAATTAACACGCATTTGCACATTAAAAAAACTATAATACTACTTAATGGGTTCAAAGGGTCATTATACTCAATATGCATCAGTAAAATACAATAAAAGAAGAAGTGTATTTGTTCACAGCTCTGAATACAATTATATTTAATATGTACAATTCTATTTGATATAATACATTTGATTCTCTTATATCGTTCCAAGATTGCAAATAACAGACATCAGACGCAGTAACGGTGACGTGTATTCTCTTTCCGAAAAAATTCAACAAAACAAATCTACTCGTAACTTTGAAACTCATACTTATTACATATCGAATGTCCCGTGTTTGTACAAAGTGTGTAAAAAATCACATTAGACGTATAAATATTATGACTTATGACATTTCGATAGAGATATTAAAAATAAAGACTTTGTATAGAGTTTCATGTCGATGTCTACATATACATACAATATCCATAGGTCTACCTGTAGTGGTAATCACAAAGTGGTAATACATTGCAACACTCAACGTACCGTAGAAGTGAGCTTTGGCAACAATATTTGTAATACTCGAACTTACATTAGTAAATTAGACTGTCAGTCTTTTGTTCTCAGCTTCGTTTGCTTTAAAGTTTTGTACAGGATTTTGCGAATACAATATAACTGCATAACTAACCATACCAATAGATACTGCAGTGTTTAAATGAATGGGAATATCAAATATTAGCCAGCACAATACTGCTGTAAATACGAGCTCCAATGCACTAGCAAATGTTTTAAGTATTGAATTTAAATTTTTCAAAAAGAAACTAGTTATAATTCCTACTGCAGTATTATTCAACATAATTAATATAACTTTGGGCTGTAAAAATGTAATTCCAATATTACTGAACATACCGGAGGGTGGAGTTTTTATCATAAATAGTAATAGAAAAGCAAGCAAATTACAAAAAATACTATCAATATACATAAATACATTTTGTACATAAATGTTGATATCGGCACCCTGTTCCTTGAGTAAATACTCGTTATACACTCCGGCTAGGCAAGAACAAATTGTCTGTAACATAATAATTCAATTCAGAGAGCGAAGCGACGTTATCGATACATAATAAATAATTCAAGTACCTGTAGGAAGATGAGAAATATACTGCTATTCAAAATCAATTTGGCATTAAACGTACTGACGTTATAATCTAAATCTATGTGTTTTACCATACAGCCAGCTGTCAGTAATACCAAAGAAAACCATTGCTTTCTAGATAATTGTCTTTTGAAAACTACCTGGAATAACCAAATTTCAATCAAATTAACTGTACTTATATGCACGAATAGTCGAAAAGGTGGAAAAGCTATACCTGAAAAATGATCCCTGTAATGACTACGCGAAATTGTAGCAAGACATAATATGTTGTAGGATCGAACGCAGCCAAATTAACAAATGCCAAATTATTATAAAGGCAATATAGAAACGACGGTATCATATAGAGCAGGAGTACTGAAATATCAAATATAAAATTAGAATATTTTGATTTGAAAGTAACGTAGAACGTAAAATAGTAAACAATATTATATTTACCCTTTTTATTGGATGCAATTTCTTTAAAAAGACTGTAAATACTATTACTGAAAAATATAAAACAGTCATTTAAAGTTTTAACTTAGATTTCAGAATATTTTAAATATTCAATATAAATTTGAAACTTACTCTTTACAATATAAAATAGTCGATACGATTAGCTTTAATACTTCCGTACATAAAACCACAGTCACAATATTATATTCGTACTGTCCATTTCTTTGTGACCAAGTTACAATGATACCTGAAATAATACAAATGTTACACGATGCTTTTTAACAATTTACATTACTACATATACCACTGGAATATGATTTTTCGAAAGAATTAACAAGATAAGTCCCGGCACTTGTACGGTATGACAAGTAAAAATAAATAATACTTGTCATTTCGAGTAAGCGTAACAGAAACTATTCATTATATGCAACGAAACTACCGTGTCTTTATCGCGCTTATCGATAACAATATATCTACACTACGTGCATACATACTGTTAGATAGGATATGCAAATTGCGTAAAATAACAATTATTCAAGCTTACAACTTTAACAGTTTGTCAGTATGAATTTACTGTATAATTTGGATAACCGTTTAGCGGAAGGCAAGAAGAAAAGATTAAGAAATTTCGGAAATTGAGAAAGTGCTTACTGACTAACCTTAACGAACTAGCGTACCTTGGTTTACAAACAGGGCCATGTACGAAATGAAAATGACAGGGCTCCATCGACCGGGAAACAAATCTCCCCAATTTATCGCACCCATTTCAGAATTTTTTATAGGATTATTAAGTTAGAAATCCAATATTTTCTCCCTTACATTCTACGATTCCACAGTCGCATATCACACAATCACTGTAGTGATATGGTCTGATGTGGTCAGTAACATCAATATTACTGACCGTCTCTACTAGACAGTAGTCACAATCAATTTCAATTCTGACTACTGCAACTGCGATCACTGTGTACTTTGATATAATTTAACGTCTGATAGATATTATATATAGAGTCATATCAAACCCAACACCCCCGGAATAGATGTTCAGCTATATATAGTGATAATACAAGATAAATTCGAATACATTTGTGCATGAAAACATTAATAATCTCCATACATATGTGTATGCACTTATAGGATCAAAATGATAATAAAATATTATATAAGACTTAAAAATAATTCTAGGTATATTTGTATTGTATAGAATACCTAGCAGCAAAACCGACTTATTCCTTGTGATAACATGTAATTGTAATGTCGAAAAGTAAAGAGCGATAATATCTATCACGATATCTTATCTCTTTTTCCAAATCATAAACCTAGTGAAAGATTCGGAAGGAGAATATGTACCGTGAAACTAGATCCTTTGAAATTTAACTGTAGACAACTGTATATGAATTAAGAAATACGGCTTTATTTAGAAATTGCATAATTTCAGTATTTACTGATAAGCTTTAACCGTTGCTAATTACGTACATGAAACGCATTAAAGTTTGCATGAAAATAGATTTGAACTATGTATACACGTACGCATAGCAACGAAAAATTGTAATTTTGTACGAGGCATTAGAGATTACACAATTGTATCGCATGTTGTGGTACAAAATTTGAAGGAAATTTCATGTAACATGTATTGAATTTTTTATTTATACCATGGAAGCACGCGTACAGAATGTTACTGCCGAAAATATAAATAATTGATACTGTTAGAATATTTTACACTTGAATTGTATTGTTTTTTAACAATATTCGCATTCTGTACACCAGGTTCAGAGTTTAATTCGAATGTGGTGTAATTCTTTGTTATCATAAATACAATATAGTACATATATATAATAGCATATAACTTGTTATTCTCGCGTATATTACAATGCACTTGATAAGTAGACGTAGAACGTATTTTTTAAATTTGTACGTAGATCTTCGTCTGCGGAAAACTGTATTACAGTGGATAATAAAGAGACGGTAGAATTATCAGTACATTAGTAAAGTAATCGAAAAAAGCAATTTACTTTGGAAAGCCATTAAATTTTCCTGCTTTCATACACATAACGATATTGTATCTCACTTCATATACACTTCGTAAATGCTGACGTATTCGCGTGAGACAGAACGACAACACTAACACACAATTTTTATTTATTCTTTTTTTCAATGTATAATCGATTTTTTTCTAAAAGGTCGTGGACCGTTTATTTAAAAATTTTTATATCCAAGTATAATCAGGCAGTGTAATAGGTATGCCTGTAAAGATGCAATGCCATTTATTTCTTAATATATTTTGTACAATTTATAAGTATCAATTTTTACCACAAAATGTATTGCGAAACTATGCGCTATAAAATGCAAATATTATAACCGTTCCGGAACGTAGTAAGTTGAATTACATTAGGTCCAATCGTCAGTTCATTATACTGCATAAACCTTAAAACACTATTATACTACGTATTCCATTAAAGCACACGACTTACGTTCTCACAAGTGTAAGCCACATGTGGAATACGGTATAAATTAATAAATATGATGATTACTTTCCGATCTACAGTTGTTCAATGATATATATATTTCTTTGGACAGGCTACTGTACATGATACTTTCAAACCAGAATCATGAGTACATGTCCATCATGGCACATCATTTTGAACAACACATGCATGTACTCGACAGTATTCGAACAATTATAGATCGCATTATTCATTAGTGTCAAATGACATGAATAAAATGATGCAACAGCTCGAAATACTTTCACGCCCCTAAATTGAGGGGTGATATTATCGAAATAAAATCATCCAAATGGTCGTGCAAGTCAAAAGTGCTAATTTTCAAGTAACTTTCAACTTTGGTTGCAGCAATAGAGTGAGCTCTCCTACGATTTTGTTGTAAGGCCACAATTCAGCCAAATATTAGTACGAATTAAATGACTTATATTTATAATAATAAAAGAAAATGCATAAAAGTTTTGAAGTGTTGGACATTTCTTTGAACTTTTTTGAGTAAAAGGATGGATAAATTTCATTTATAAATACAAATGTAATGTACAAAATTGTTGCTGTGAAGCAATCAAAATTTTATGTTAAAATAGGAATTATATTAGTCTCTCTCTACTATTAATCATACTAAAAGAAAACATTCCTTGGGTTTGAACTTAAATTTTAACATTTCTAACTCTTCGCTACAGTTTGAATTAACGTTAATCTTTTGAATCATGTACATATTTATGTCTTTCCGACTGATCAAAAAAGAATGAAGACAAAAATAGTGTATATTACGATAAAGAACTGTGAGAACGCCCTTAAAGTAATCCAGATTTCATCACACGTGTACACTAGTAATAAACAACATTGTATACACTACCGCGACAGAAAATTAATCAGAGGTTTTTAATTGCTTTAAAATCTGATGTGTAATTACATTTGTAGCTTCACTTGCATCAGGAATTAAAAACCTGTCCATATCGGATATAACAGTATCGTTAT
This sequence comes from Trypoxylon attenuatum, assembly GCA_963989405.1. Classification (NCBI taxonomy): domain Eukaryota; kingdom Metazoa; phylum Arthropoda; class Insecta; order Hymenoptera; family Crabronidae; genus Trypoxylon; species Trypoxylon attenuatum. The sequence goes on along the minus strand of OZ022490.1, from coordinate 15,395,881 downwards.
ATTGTGTTGTACCATATTTGAAAGTAATTAAATTCGAGTGTCGCTTTCTCGATGTAATTTTCACGATACTCGTTAGTGGACGTTTAACAATAACGTGTGCAGCACCTTTCCTCTCTGGTATTTCACGCAATACAATAAGATGACTGTCCGTAACCAATAATATACTACAAATAAAATAAGAGATCAATTGTATTTATTACTAGTTTAATAAAGGTGAATATTTAATTTGAAAAATCTCCTTACCTATCACAGAGATCACCATTCACTTTTAATTCTTGACATTTAAAGGAATGTAACAACTTAGGATCCTTCATCCAGTGCTGAATGGACACAACTTCGATAGGCTCCTCGCTTTCGTTATTAGTCATCGTCATGTCTACATTATAATATTCTATTTATGTATCATCATTTCTATGATACAAATTCATAGCAATATAAATTACTATGAATCTCTATTGTATTCGAACGTACGAATAATTATGTTCTCTTACCCAATTCTTGGTCATCGTCGATACTAAATACCGGAGCTGTTTTCTTCTGACGTTTCGCATAATCCATATCTTTGCCATTTCGATTTTCTATATTATTCGGAACACTGGCCGAAGGATTAACGATGTAATCAAATAACTTTCCTTTTACTTTTCGAATTTTACCAAAAAAGTCGGAGTTGTTATTTTTCATTTTAATCGGACTCGTTTCGTTCGAATTCGTTTCAGATATATTGGCATTGCAAACTAAACAATGCTGTGAATTATGATCCACGAGACTAGAAACTACTTCATCACCAAAGTACTCATGTATGGCTGGAACATAATTGTCAATTGTAGCAAAATATAAATATAATATATCACTATTTTCTTTATTTAAGTAATTTCTTTCAACGTACCTTGGTACCCAGCCGTAACCATGCTCACGTATTGAGTATGCTTCTGTAAAAATGATGCTACAACCATGTGAGTGTAACGATCCTCTTCTTGCCTACCACTCCCTAAGAAGCAAAGATGTTCACCGCCAGCTTGTGATCCGACAGCCAAAGCTTGTCGTTGTGCTTGTAACAAACCTTGCACCGCTGTAGCAAATGCGGATGGTTCTTGAAGCATCTGAATAACAGTAGAACAAAGAGGAAAATAATAATAAATCGAATAATTGGGCTTCTTTAAGAACATAATCGCATAATATCAAGAATAACATACTAAATTGCAATCTAGATGAAATGCAGTTGGTAAATGGCCTGCGTTATATTGCTCTGCTGGTCTACAATCTACTAGGAAAAATCTAACATATTCAACAGTATTATTTGGCATGGACGGAGTTTCGATTGAATTCTCAACTAATTCTTGGGCTGACACGGGTAAGCAAAGGGCATGAGAAATAAATTTTTCATCACAACTGTCGCCGAACATAATCGGATATAAATCACGTTTAAAAGATGACGGAGTCTTCATAGCGTAGTATTGTGCCAGTGAACAAAAATCTGTTACGTCTTCGGCTTCTAAAGCACAAGGCATCACTGCGATCGCATCTACTATATTCTGTTTCTCGTCATCCTTCATACTTAATATTTGTTCTCTAGAAAGAAAATATTACCGTATAAGCTTATAAACGGTCGAGAGATGAAAACCGAAAGAACATATGGACATATATGATATTGTTTTACCTAGCATTTATAATCATGATGAGAGAAAGAAAGAGCATGAAAAATGGATCGTCTTGCATAAAGTACAGATCCCACATGGTACATACTGCTGGCAGTGAACACACGCCAGCGAATAGAGTGTTCACCCATCCTTTTGTATACTGATCGGGAGATACCCTTTTCGTATCCAGAAAAGAACATAATTCTGGTTCATGGTACAACAGTAACAACCTTAATACAGAACTATACGTATCGCCTCTGGAAATTATAATAATATCATAATTATAAGTGAAAATTAAATATAATTTTCTCTGGTGTACGTACTAACTTAATAATACAAACCTAGGTATATAAGTATCAATTATAGTTTCAAATAAATTATATGTTGCAGCGCGTGGAAGTTTTAATGCTATTAAAGGGCCTAATAATTCCAACCATCCATTTCCCCTAGTATACTGTTTCTCTTTACTCTTGCAATAAAATGTTAAAATTGATTCTAAGTCAGAAACAACGGAGACTTTATCTTCGTCATCATTTCCTAATTTTGCTGTAACATATAAAATTCAAGAAATTACGACGAAGAAATGCACGTTTCATATTGAAATACGACTTCATTTTCCATAGACGTATCATTATAATGTACTTAGCGTTCAGGAAAAGATAAGAGGATATCAGTTACTCATTCTAAAGATAAGAGTAGTATTATCTTGCTGTAAGGTGAGGAAAATATTTCTGTGTGGCAGCCATAACCATACGTCAACTTACCCACGAGCTGCTGACAATCTTCACGAATAACGTTTTGCTCTGGCAAATCAAAGACCTCGTTAAACTGGCTCAACTGATTGCCCCGGTCACTGACATCTAAACAAGCTTGCCAAACCTCTGGCCTTAAATTCGCAGGAACAGCCTGACCTTTACATATACCATATATATCAGAGGCTGATGGTGCTTCCGTATCCAAAAGAGCTGCTTCAAGCTCTAATACCCTAATTTGAAATATTAGATTTTCGTTAGCCTTCAATCAAAATACATCTCTCATTGTATATCTGTCATAAAAAGTTACGTATAATCGTTGACAGTAAAGTAAATTTTCAGAATTATAAATAAGGGCCTCCTAAAGAAGTATATACAAATACAATAAATACATACTATTAGTAATCAATTGTAGAAATAGTAAAATATTAGAAATCTATTATGACTATAAATAATACAGTATTTCCAATAAGACAGTTAATAAATATCTGGAAAAAGAACAATGAATTTAATAACAATATTCCTTTGCAAAGGAAAACTTAATGTTTAGGTGACTATATGTATATCAATAGTAAATGTTAATATAGAATTGTCCAGGTTCTTAGTAAAACGCAAAAAGAACGTGCGTTATCGCTAAAATTTCACACCTTGAATACAAATTCGATAAAAATTTATTACATTCATCAGAAGTGTGATCATCGAAACATTGACAAACGTTAAACTATGAAATGCTATCCGTCGCCGAGGACTATGTAAATGGTCAATCAGAGAGATTATTGTGTCACGCGTGTCCATATGTTTTTCATAAATAATCATTTTATATGAAATTAGTATCGCTAATCTTTAATCTCTACTCACCAGGTGTTTCCGTCTTCCTGTAGTGCCATTTTGGTAAACGTCACCCTCAATTTGTGGTGGAAGAAATCACGAAAAATAGACTCGTTAAAACTTCCTTCTACGTATGAGATGTTTCCAATCACTTAATGTGGATTTCATAACACTCATGGCATTTCCCGTACTTGGAATTCGCTTTAAAATTTAACGAGATAAAGGCATAGCAGCAAATAAAACCTTGCTCGTGTTGACAGACCGTTGCCATCTTTCCGGGAAAGTTGCGAGCATGCGTAGAAAAAACCCGCAAAGACTTTCAAACTATTTTCAAAATTCAAATATATATGAATGAAATTGATTTTGTTCTACATAAGAAGAAACTATAAATTTATATGACATTTTTCAAATCTGACTATTACACTATTCTGCGTGATGCAAAATTTTAATGTACTGTATACTTGGTAATGTGGAATTCCACTGAATTCCTACGTAATGTTACTTGTATGTCGCATATCTGCTACAGTATCAAAAATTGATGACGCAAGAGAGTAATACTCAACGAATTCAAATGGAATAATACACTTGAAGGAAGGAATGAAAGACACTACCAACAAATAATAGCAGTTTCAATAATATAAATTATTAAGCGTATGTAACCTCGATTCGAATAATAAATTGCGTATAAGTTGATTAGACGCAGAAGACGTAAACGCCACACTTGGAGTAAACGGAATAGGCAGAAACTAAGCAACTACTACTATCACAGGAGGGGTTTCGTCTGCATCAGTTTGCATTCGTCTGCAACCAGTCGTGGCACCGATTCGTCCGCATGCTCGCTGTTACGTTCGCTGATCTTCACTGTCCGCTTTTGCGCCGGTGGAATTTGCGTTGACGGAGAAGAGCATCGTGCTTCGCGCCACGTTAAAACAGTGGAAAATTATTGAAGAATGCCTGGTGCAAGCGGAGCAGCAAGCGTGGCCGGCAGTCCGCTACCAAAATGGCAACTAGCTCTTGTTGTTGGGGCACCGGTCGCTTTGGGCCTTGGATATATGTATTACAAAAATAGTGGTAAATCCTCCCCGAAGCCCGTTTACCCCGGTTGCGACAAATTTAAAAGTATTTCCAAGGAGAACGGTGCTTCCATTGAAAAACAAATCTCGGCCGATGAACCACTGAAGCCTAACGATGGCACTGCACCCCAATCTGAGGTTAGGTGCATTCCTCCTCGTGTCCCTCGATAATCTTTTCTACTTTACTTTGCTACTTCTTTGTTTCCTTCTTTCTCTACTATTAGACTTCAAACAGTCGAAAGCGAAAACAAAATACTAAAACTGTCGAATTTTCTGATGATAAACTGATAAAATTGTTACATGAATAATACCCCCAATTATTTAACTTCTAAACAGATCTTATTATTACTCATTTTATCGCGTGTATTTCTACTAAACTCTGATACGATCAATTATCAAAATCATGTGTTATTCCAATGGGTATGTGAGTTTCTCTCACAGACTCAACGATGACTGATTCGATTATGACAATTATGATCATTATTCAGAGTGACATTAAACCAAGTTAAAATCTACATATGGCTAATGGAATCTGTAAAGATACGCCATTTTTTTACAGACTCCATTGGAAAAAGCGCAAAGGTATAAACAAGAAGGCAATGTATATTTCAAGAATGGAAAATACGATGAAGCAATTGCACAATACAACAATGCAATTGACGTTTGTCCATTGGAAAATACGGAAGAGCTGGCTACCTTTTATCAGAACAGAGCAGCCGCATACGAACAGCTGGTTATAAATCTTTGATTACGTACATGGCGTTTCAACATAAATACGCAAAATCTGGCTATCGATAATAACGCTAAAAAAACATTTGTTTTTAGCAAAAATATAGTGCGGTGAAAGCAGACTGTACAAAAGCATTGGAATTGAAACCTAAGTACTCAAAGGCTTTCTTACGTAGAGCACGTGCTCTGGAATATAGCAATGACTTAGAAGCTGCATTAGAAGACGTAACAACAGCCTGTATCTTGCAAAGATTTTCGAATCAAGCTTCTCTCGTAATGGCAGACAGAGTTTTAAAAAAACTGGGTAAATATTACATTCGGTAATTCTTACGCTAACTGTAATATTGATCATTATACTTCTATGTATTTTAAATACCATTTTCCAGGTAGACAACATGCACTGGAATATTTGGCAACAAAGAAACATATTATGCCAAGCAAGACCTTTATTAAAACTTATATTAGTATGTTTCCTAATGATCCAATTTTGAATCTATTGGAAAAATCTAATTTCGATGATATATCACCGTAAGTCCGCATGCTTCTCTATAATTTAACGAGCGGAAATCAGGTTTAGTAGAATGTTAAATATCCATTTTCATCTGCTATTATTTACGCTTTACAGTGGATTCGCGAAAGCATTGCAAGCTGTGCAAGAACAAAGATACGACGATGTTATACCACTGTGCACAGAAGAATTGAAAAACTGTGAATCGGAAACTCTGCCACATAAAATGGAGCTTCTACTTTTGCGAGCAACTTTCCTTCTTTTATTGGGCAAACACGATGAAGCGATTAAAGATTTTGAAGACATTATAAGCAGTAATTCAGCTTCGGACGCAACAAAGATCAATGCATTGATAAAAAGAGCAACTTTATATATGCAGTTGGAAGAACCAGAAAAAACTTTCCCAGATTTTGAATTGGCTATAAAAATCGATCCAAATTGTAGCGACATATATCATCACAGAGGACAGGTAACTAACTGACTATGGAAAAAGAAGCTTGGAATAACCGATGAACAGAGTAAAATTCAAATGATTAAATTAATTATTTACTTAGGTACAATTACTCATGGGAGAAATAGAAAAAGCTAAAGACGACTTCAACAAAGCTGTTAACCAGAATCCTAATTTTGGAGTAGTATATGTACAAAAGTGTTACGCCGATTACCGATACGGTGTAACAATTCGAGACATGGCAATAATAGATCAAGCACTGAAGGGCTTTGAAAGTGCCATTGAAAAATTCCCCGACTGCGTCGAATGTTACACTCTGTATGCACAGGTAATCGACAGCTTTCCAGCACAGTAAAAGTATCGACTCTAACTAGTAGAACGTTACCAAGTAATTATGTAATGTTTGCAGCTGCTATCCGAAACACAGCAGTGCGAAAGAGCCGACGCAATGTTTGCTAAAGCAATTGAAAAGGACCCAAAGTTAGCGACGATTTATGTGCAAAGAGGTTTGATACAGTTGCATTTAAATAGTAATATCGATAAAGCTATAGAGTATATAAAAAAAGGACTAGAGGTGGACGACAAATGCGAATTTGGATACGAAACACTTGGAACAATTGAGGTTCAACGGTGAGCAGTGTTATTTATTGTTGAAACAAATGCGAATCAAAATGAGTGCATGACAAAACCTAAATATATATATATATATATATATATATGTTTTTTTTTTACAGAGGAAACTTGTCCGAAGCAATAGTGCTCTTTGATAAAGCCTTGGAACTTAGCCGAACGGCTATGGAACTTACGCACATCTTCAGCCTTAAAGATGCAGCGAAAACACAAATCACAATTAAAGAAAGACTAGATTCGGATAAAACCCTAATTTTATAGAATCCTGCGCAAGACTTTCTTATTGAAAAAAAAAAAAAAAAAAAACAAATCCATCAGAGTTCTACTATTCAGCGAGTCGAAGTTCTGTGAGCATCACACGTGATGATCGGAGTTTTCTATTCGCCATACATCCAACTGACATCACTTTATATGTACAGGGTTGCAAAGGGAATTTTTCTTATATCATACTACGCTTACCCTTTTATGATGATCCTGGAAACGGCAGCCTGTATTTACAGTTCTAAATCTTTGGATTGATTTTCGAAAATATGACATTCAAACGTAAAAACTAAAGTGGGATAACTTTAAAACTAATATTCGTTTATTGTATACGGCTATGAACAGAAAATACGCCTAATATTGTGTCTCCTTTGATATCTTTTCCGTATTGTAAGATTCTTCAAAATCTATAATGATTTATTACAAAACTTACATCGGCATGCATTATGGCATATTTATACTTCAATGCAAACATATTACGAAGATGATTATATCCTGAATTTATATAGTAAGTATAGCAACAATCTAGGAATCTTTCTGATGAGCGTAATTGCTATACCGTTGATTTATTTATAAGTTATTACACACTCTACGAGTTGTATCGTACAGTGCACTTTATGAGTTAAATTTAAAAGTTTACAAATACTATTCGTCTATGTTATCGTACAGTAAACATAATAGAAATTGTTTTTTTTTGCATTCAACTGTAAACTACGAGAATAGGTTACATTTAAGTGGTATTCCCGTGTGAAAAGTTATTTGTATTATTTTGTATATACGGTCACATAAATGCTTTTAATTAAAATATAATTTATATTATTAATGACATGACATCCGTAGATAAGACTAATTACAATGCAGATCATTAATATGATAATTGTATTGTATAAATCTGATAACGATAGAGATCAATTCCAATCTTCAATATACGGTCGTAAATCGTAAAAGAAACAAAGATTACCGATACAGATAACATATTTTCTTGAGAATAATAGTTAAAACATGTAATTTAATACCTGTAACGTTCTATATTTTTACAGTATCCGATGTGACGGCTTGGAAATTATTCGCCTTCGTCTAAATATTGAGATATTCTGTCTGCATAGTAGAAGCAGTAGGCAGTCCATCGTATGTATTTGGAATATGATGTTAGGAACATGAACTAGTATCAGCGTTGTGTCTTATCACACATCGTAGAAGACTGAAGCTAAGGGATACCTTATAACAAACGCTAACATAGTACTCAGACACTGAAACAATAGTTCTCGATTTAGTGGGAAGCATAATATATGTATACTAGATAACGTCATGTTTGACATATAAAATACTATTTACTTGAATTAGTATCAAAATTGATGTAAGCCTTGGTTCCTTCTTAGGTCCCGTTTTGATCAAAATGAAATTGATCAGTGTTAGATTATTGCACGTTACAATACCTTCTTTGTCTTCGTGCCATTTGACCAGGTGAAAAGTTTTAAAAAACCACATTATCAGACTACCTACAATCGAAATAATTCAATTATCGATTCACCCAAATGATATATTATCGATTTTGCAAATGCAAATGTATCATACGTGCATACTATGATATGTATTCGAGACAATATTACGGAAAATAAAATTATTATTATTGTGCGCGTATACGTATAAAAACTAGATAAGTAGAAACTACAATCAATGTACCTAAAACACCAACATCTGTTTTTTTAAATACAGTATTGCTAGGTTCCAATTCATCATTATCTTTGTTGTACCTGAAATGAATACATAAAAGAATTATTTTTCTTACTATCTTAGATAAGTCAAAATCCCACTCACTTTGGTAATCGATGTCTCGGACATGGCACCAGATGAAACAATTGCGGAATGCTATAAAGGAAATTTAATATCTGAGGTATAAAAAACAATAAGGCTGTTTTACTAAAATGTCCAATAATTCCAACAACAGCAAATGTCATTCCCGACAAGTAGCAGAAAGTATCGCCAACAAACACTGCCGATGGATACCTTGAACAAGAGTAAAATCTTTTCAATAATTATGCAGAAAAAATATATATATATAATCGGTTTGTGAATTATTAAAATTGTAACTATAACTGACTACGAGACGGATCGATAATGTGCATCGTTTTTCATCAAGAACTGCACAGTTGTAGAATTAAAGGATGACTATCAGTAAGATTTACAATGAAAACTGATATGAATTACTGATACAAAATCGCGATTACAACAAATCTATGACTATATCTACAAAGTATATAATTCTTTCGCATTCTAATGATTATACATATAAATAATCAAAAGGAAGCAACCTAGAATCGGTTCAGATTTCATTGTTTGAAATCCATGCGCTCAATTTGAGATGTCTTACAATTAGATACAATACGATAAACAGATCAGAAGATGAGTTGCGTTAATCGAGCGAAAGGAAGAGAGATCTATAGTTGCTCTAAAAAGTTGCAAGAAAAGTGTGTGTTTGTGTGTATGGGTAAGAAGGGTTGGTTTGGGCGAGTCCCTATCCCAAACCCAGATGTTTTCCAGACAGGGTGGATCGGTGGATGGTGGATAATGAATGCATTCGTGGTTGAAAACGCGTGCGCCTTGGAAAGAGGGACGATCGCGCTTGCCGAAGAGACGACGGGTGAGTCGGACCAAGTCGGACTCGGGTCCTCGGGCGTCGGGTCGCCGGGTGACGAGTTTTGAGGAGGAAGCTGTAGCTGTATGTGCTACTTGCTACTGCTTGCTACTTGGTAGCTGAGCAGTCGGGCGTGGTTTTTCGGCTTTTCAACTTGTTCGTCGGCCAACCTGAGTCACACGCCTTCGCCTAAATGGAACAGACTATCTCGTGTGGAGTATTGTGCTTAATAATTTGAAGAACATGAAGCTTTATAAAGAAATTGGTGCTACTAAAACTCGCAGTGGATCTAAAAATAGCTAGGTAGAAGCACGCACTTCGAGTTAACGTGTGCTATCCGAAAACGTTATTGCCGAGCCACGATCGGAGCCATTCGAAGTTAAATGGCACGTCGAGGAGCCGTGACGTCACCGTTTAAACGTCACGGCGCAAAGGCATCTGTTTCGCCGTCAGACTACATTGTGAGTCGATGCCCAATTACGTAAGGTATATACGATGACATCACTGAAAAATGCCGAACACATATTCTTTAAAGTTCCAAAACAATCACGGCGAATTACACAGCCCTTTTTTCTGCATTTCTCCAATGGTGTATTCATGCTGCTGATTATACTTCACTCTCGTTCTGCTCATATTTTAGAGTTTACGGTAAAAGAAATTACGTTCTGCGCGTTTGACAGATTTACAATTTTCGAATTTATATCATACGATCGAAGTATATGTAATCGAATTTGACTAGATTACACGATCCACTAAGGAGCGCTAGTAAAATATGTAAAATATTGAACTGAAATGCAGTTTAATAAATAACATCCAATTTTGAAATAGATTTCAGGTGAATTGTATTCTTAACGAAATATCATGAGTAAAATCAAGCTAATACATTGAGAGGCGGAAAAAATAAGATAGTGCCATGCAGACCCGCCTAGATGGGAGGCTGGCTTTACTTTATACACTTTTAATCCTGCAAGTTTTAATTGTTATGATCTATGTCGCTACAACTCCACCAGCAGAATTAGCAGTATCCGCAACTGGTACCTCGGTTACATTTGTAAAATTGGAAAATTCACAAGTAAGTCTTCTAGAATTAGAAATTGAACGAAATAAGTTAAAGCGAATCGATTAAAACAATATACTATGCAACGGAATGCCTTTTTGTAGGAGTATAAGCCTAGACGAACCATTCATAAGACTACACCTCTATACCAGACAATCAATGGAGAGATAGCACTGAAAGACGCAAAGACTCTAGGGTTGTTCGAAACGTACAATCATACTATATGCTGGAAATATGGGGTGAACGATCAAAAAATGAGAAACAACGAAGATCTCAGAAAATGTATTTGCAATCAAGGATGGCACGGAGTGGATTGCGGACAGCCAGAAGTTGTCTGGAGGGCTATTATGGCATCGAAACAAAATGTACAGCTGAGACATCGTAAAAACGCGAGACGAATTATTCATACGTTCTTTCTAAACGAATACAATTCAGCAATCGCGGAAGTGATAGTAGAAGAGTTATACGACGTAGTCGATCTTTTTGTAATCTGTGATCTTAGTAATTCGGAAGATAACTTTCATCATAAACTATTTAAAGGATTATTACAGAGGGAACAGAAAAAAATTTTATATATCAATATAGCGGGAAAAGCGCGTAAGCCGTTACGAGTGCTATCGCAATATGTCTGGGAGAAAATACAGACTGTGGTGACGAATTTACGAGAGGATGATATTTACATCACTACAGACCCAGAGCAAGTACTGAATTCCAGGGCATTAATGTTCCTTAAAGTGTATAACGGATGGCCACAACCAATCGGTTTTAGACTTAAATGGTCAATTTATGGATTCTTTTGGCAACATCCACTTAAAACAACGATAACTGTCGGTGCTAGTACGGTCGGACTAATGCATGGGGCCTATCAATCAAATTCCATAATATTACAACAATTAGATGGTGACGTAAGCGAAAGAGATACGCTAGGATTAGTTATAGGCGACTTGAATCATTATGGCGGATGGTATTGTTACTTATGCCAAGCTCCGGCAAGTATCATAATTGGACTCCGTGATAAAACTAGGTCAAAAACTATTGACGTTCAAAAGACAATTGATGTACCATTCATCGAGGACCTCATAGGAAGTGGATTATGGTTGGATGGTAAAACTAATCTCCTAAGGGTATCTAAATCTAGAGATCCCTATTTTGCTCCTGAAACAATACTCAATAATACATGGAAATACGACTGGCTAGTAGAAAATTTTTATGCTAAACTAGATTATTATTAATACTATTGTACTGGTCACACCTGACTGTGATATTAACTCATACTCAATACTCAATGTACACTACGTATGATAATCTACTGAATTTATATACCGAAATAATATGTTGACTCAATTATGAATGTTAAATGGTTTGTAATTTGTCAAGAAACTGATTATTTATATGTTTTATATTCAAATATATACCTCCGAGACACTTCCACATATCCTACAATAGACAAATAATATATTACCATTCCCAATATTATTCTAGTATAACTCACCAGTTATATTTAAGTAGTCCAAGAGAAGTCGCTATGTACGGAAGCATGAAGTATAAAGAAAACTGATGTGCCTTCCATAAATCACCGGATAGTTCGACAATATTAAAAATCAAGATGCTGATGGCAATAATTAAGCTTTGGCCAACTTCTAGACCATTTATGCCAGCTAATATATTGATTGCATTTGTACAAAATACCGCTAACATTCCCATATATACATAGTAGAGTATCCATAAATCAACGGAGAAACCAAACCATGGTCTCAAAGGCTTTGGCACTATTATTAGCGTGGAGTTTATGTTAACGTAATATACCATTAGTAATGGTAAAGAAGCTATAGTCGGCAATAGTAATTTGTGCCTCCACCGAAGATCTAACACATCATCGGCAAAACCCAAAAGCAGCATACAGCAAATCGATAGCAGAGCTGCTAAAAATTCCACAAACTGAAAGTTTAATTTCGATATTACCTTATCGCTGTCATTTCGATAGGAATCGTACTTTCCTTATGAAATATACCACGAAGCTCATTCGTATTAATTACTGATAACTATCAATATATATATACCTCATTATGCGGGAAGTTTGCATTATCAAAAATGTAATCGGTGAACGGTATTGGAATAAATAAGAATAAAGTTATGAGAAAAAGACATCCGCTGACAACTCCTAAAGCCTCTGGCCTGCAAAATCAAATACAAAGAAATATATTACCTGTCATTTATTGCCAGTTGGAGACAAAACCATATTCGTCAGAAGTAAATCTTGACAAGTCCCAACACTTACACTTTTTCACCACTCTTCTTGTTCATGTCAACACCATATAGGTTAGCTTTGATAAACATGTCTTTTATTTTTGGTATTAATCGAACAGTCGTAACATATGCACCGACCGACATAATTAAATTAACAATAATTGGGAAAATAGATTTCCATTCAATCTCAGCGTTTTTCATGTTGTCGGCAAATTTGACAGATGTTTACAATATGAGCGTGTACGTAAAGCGCTGACAACAGCTGACAACAAATCGTGATTCACACGCGCACTATCGAAAATTATATCTTTATTGCACGAAAACGACGAGAATTCTTTTGAGTACTGCGAACGTGTATAGTAAACAAGAATATATGCATTAGCGTGAGCTTGATGTATTTTCGAATTTAAACATAACACACGTGTTCAATATATATACGCGACCAACAGGTACTGTATGATGCTCTATGATTCTTGTCAGTACAGAAACTACATGTACTTGGTTGCGTGAATGTTCTATCACGATACAGATTTATAATTTTCGCAATCAGTGTAAAAATTTTACTTCTGCCTGTATTAATCTATAATCATAATCTAATCATACTAAACATTTGTGCTGTCGTTAAGGTAGGATTTGGAGTAATACGGAATCGTTATAATATGAATTAACCGTTGACAATTTATTGATATCGAGTATTGGGAAAGTTTTATCCGTGTTTAAGGAAAACCCGTGTGCGAACAAAAATACGTTAAAATAGTGGAAGAATTAAGTTTAATATAGTCGGTTGAAGCATTCCTTGAAGCATTGAATTTATTCAAGATCCTGGTTTACTTTGATACGTTTTCTGACACGAATAAGTTATTATTAAACGAATAAATGAATATACAGTAATGTAATTACGAGGTAGGTGGAGATGATATTTCTAAATGTTGTATCTTTAAATTACTAACCTTAAGCTGTCACTTATATAAAATTCAATTCTTTCTATAGTGTAGAGAATTTGATATAACTAGACTCTGTATTAATACAATATTGTCAATCTAACGCACTCACTATTTTTCTATTCTTTCAGATCAGTCTTCTTATAGTATTTGTGTTCAATATAAAAAGTTTCAATGGAAGTAACGGATAACGAAAAGCAGAAGGACGAAGTTCTTGCATTACAAAGCATATACAATGAGGAAGAATTCCATTCTCACACAGAAAACGGAAGTTATCACTGTACTTTTAAGATTTTTCTCAATCTCCCATCGGGATACTATGTTACTTACAAAGACGTAAGGTATCCTGAAAAAGAACCTCAAAAGCTTGATATATTTCATTTGCCACCTCTGTGCTTGTATGCGCTTCTTCCAAAGGATTATCCTTCCGTTTCGATTCCTAAATTCACATTGTGTGCCTCTTGGTTACACCCTTACGAGCTGACTAAGCTCTGTAGGAAATTGGATGAACTCTGGGAAGAAAACAAAGGACAAGAGATTTTGTTTACGTGGGTTGCGTTTCTACAAGACGAAACGTTGAATTTCTTGAATATTCAACAGTGTCTTAATATGAATCATGCCTTTACGCGTTATAACGTAGCTTGGGAAAGGACACAGTGTTCTCAAGAAAGTAAAGAGTTAATAGATTCTGAGAAACAGCTGCCGAGCGATAGCCCAAAAACAAAAGTGCAAAAAGAAGCGAAAGCCTTGGACAGCAGAGCTATATCGGACTCGCCGATTAACGTGAATCCAATTCAGGCATTAATAAATTATAATAGCAAACAAGCACAAATTGAATTTAAAAGGAATTTCTTCTCTTGCAAGATTTGTTTTACTGAAAAACTAGGAGAAGATTGTACACAATTTGTACCGTGCGGTCATATCTTCTGCAAAGAATGTATTAGTGGCTATCTGGAAGTAAGGATTAACGATGGAAATGTTATGAATATTAATTGTCCAGAGGAAAAGTGTTCTTCGGAAGCGACACCCGGTCAAGTAAAATTTTCCTTTGTTTCTTGTATAAAGAATTTTTAATAACAATACGTACTATTCGAAGATTTTTCATTTTCAGATAAAAGTTTTAGTTAGTCCAGAATTATTTTCAAAGTATGACTCTTCGTTATTAAGTATTGCCTTGCAAACTATGTCAGATATTATATATTGTCCCAGACCGCATTGCCAGTATCCAGTCAGTAGAGAACCGAACGAAGAAGTAGCAAACTGTCCAGCTTGTCAGTATGCATTCTGTGTATACTGTAAATCAACGTACCATGGAATAGAGCCCTGCAAAATTACAGCTGGTATGGATCATTTTAAGATCGTATGGATTACAGTGGTCATAATGGAATTTTATATATTATTTTATTTTACGTACTATATGTGTATTGTGTGTTCAGTGAATGAATTAGTAGAAGAGTATCAAACAGCTTCGGAACACAGGAAAAAGGAATTAGAGCGACGTTATGGTAAAAAACAAATAGAAATACTAGTTCAGAATGTTATGTCTGAAAATTGGATAAATAGCAACAGTCGTAGATGTCCATCTTGCAAAACTGCTATTGAGGTAATAACACACTTATACATACTTTCTTTTTCATGTTCTTAGTGTAGTATATTACACAAAGGTATTGAAAAATTTGAAACGTAACATTTTAGAAGTCTGATGGTTGCAACAAAATGACATGCTGGCGATGTGATGCTTTCTTTTGTTGGATGTGCAACTCAGCCTTAAATCGTGTTCGTCCTTACTCCCACTTCGAGAATCCTGAGTCAAAGTGTTTTAACATGTTATTTGGTAATTTACCGCCGGACGATGAAGATGAAGACAACGGTTACGTATTTCCGTTTCTTTAAGAATTCACAGATAACATATTCGTTGGTAAACACTTGAAATTGAACAATTAAAATATTTAGTAAATTATTATGATTTGAAATATTGTTGCAAATATTTTCCAATCTATGTTGAGCTAATGAATGATTCTGTAACAATTTCAATCTATATAAACAAAAATGAAATATTTCCCGAATTTTTCTATGTGTTTAATTCAATTTGTGCATGCTGAATTCTGAGAACACGAATAAAAGATTTAATGATAAACAGTTCGAAGTAATTGTCAAGTTCCAGTAATGTAATTATATTCGAATATGATTTTTAATAAATATGGAATTTTTAGAGGAAGAGTACGATTTATTTTCATAAGGAGTACCGTATCAATGAACATGATTATGAAATAAAACATCAAGAGTCATTGCCAGTACAAATCAATGTCCTTTATTGTAGAGCATAATATTGTTTCGGAAGTGTATCAAATTCAGATCATTTAGTATTCTTCGGCACCCTCTCCCTCACCCTCAGCAGAATCCATGCCAACTTCTTCATAATCTTTTTCGAGAGCTGCAAGATCCTCACGAGCTTCGGAGAATTCACCCTCTTCCATACCTTCTCCCACGTACCAATGAACGAAAGCCCGTTTAGCGTACATCAAGTCAAACTTATGATCAAGTCGAGCCCAAGCCTCTGCAATTGCAGTTGTGTTCGACAACATGCACACGGCACGCTGTACTTTGGCAAGATCACCACCGGGTACTACGGTCGGTGGTTGATAATTAATTCCGACCTTAAATCCAGTCGGACACCAGTCGACAAATTGTATGGTGCGTTTGGTTTTGATCGTGGCGATTGCAGCATTCACATCCTTTGGTACAACATCTCCACGATACAACATACAACAAGCCATATACTTTCCATGACGTGGGTCACACTTGACCATCTGGTTAGCTGGCTCGAAACATGCGTTGGTAATCTCCGATACCGAAAGTTGCTCGTGGTATGCTTTTTCTGCCGAAATTACTGGTGCATACGTGACCAGTGGGAAATGAATTCTCGGGTAAGGTACCAAGTTCGTTTGGAACTCGGTTAAATCGACATTGAGAGCGCCATCGAATCGAAGAGAGGCAGTGATAGAAGATACGATCTGTCCAATCAGTCTGTTCAAGTTTGTATAAGTTGGTCTTTCAATATCCAGGTTGCGACGACAAATATCATAAATAGCTTCATTATCGACCATAAATGCACAATCGGAATGCTCAAGAGTTGTATGCGTGGTAAGAATTGAATTGTATGGTTCAACAACGGCAGTGGAAACTTGTGGTGCAGGATAGATGGCAAATTCCAATTTTGACTTCTTTCCATAGTCGACTGACAGACGTTCCATTAAGAGAGAAGTAAAACCAGAACCAGTACCGCCACCAAACGAATGGAAGATCAGGAATCCTTGGAGCCCAGTGCACTGATCTGCCAATTTACGGATACGATCGAGAACCAGATCGACGATTTCTTTTCCAATGGTATAATGACCACGGGCATAATTATTGGCAGCATCCTCCTTTCCAGTAATCAATTGTTCAGGATGGAACAATTGACGATAAGTCCCAGTGCGCACTTCGTCTAAAGAGACAAAAAAAATAATGTTACTTGCATACTTTGACAAGGGGATGGCGGTCTTTCAAAAATTTGAACCAATATTCAAAGATGCGTACCAACTACCGTAGGCTCCAAATCGATAAAAACTGCTCTCGGTACGTGTTTTCCTGCACCAGTTTCACTAAAGAATGTATTAAAGCTATCATCTCCAGCGCCAATGGTCTTGTCGGATGGCATTTGACCATCGGGCTGAATGCCATGTTCCAGGCAATACAATTCCCAGCAGGCATTACCAATCTGTACTCCAGCCTGGCCAACGTGGACTGAGATACACTCACGCTGAAAAATAAATCAAATTGTCAATTGCAATATAAATCACTAAATTGCATGTACATAAGGTCTGTAACAGGGAGTAATATGTACTATGCTAACACGAAAACTCGAAATTTGCCCAAAATTTAAAGTAATTAATAATATAATAATATGGTTTAAAATCTGATGAGTTTAATCAAATAAATAAGGTGTAATTCTGTGAAAATCAATTTTATAACGGTCTTGAATACCGGTGTTCTTTAACCGTTATAACATGGCTGCCATTGAAGGGCGAGGCACCGAAGCCCCTCGAATCCTTCTTTCTAACGTTTGTTTTATCAAAAGTAAAGTTTACTCACCATTTTGAAGTATGAAATGGATTTTCAGTCTTTCAGTTAATAAAAAAACTCCGAAAACGGATGTACTTAGTCAATGGTTTGCTAAAGCAAGTAATGGAGCTTTCGCTAACAGTGACTTAAGAGCGTCAGAACACCGGCTAACTCCAACGGCTAATGAATGCGTCATGCTGTTGAAAGATCTTTTATACCCTCGGTCATTGACTTCCCCGGCATGTAGGGATTGGTCGATGGTGTTCTCATCGGCTGCCATGATTGGTCAATCCCCAACTGCATTTCTGGGGGACATCTCAACACGAACCTTATATGGAAGATATAAAACGAAATTGTCAATGGACACGGTCACTAATTTTACTGTCGAACGCCCAAATTCTAGGCCTTTTAAATAAGAGTATAAGAGGAAAAGAAGAATTTTACGATAAAAATATTATTGGATAAGAGATACTGACAGAATTTTAAGAAAAATCCTTTTTTTACCGAAAAAGACGAATCCTCAATTTATTGGGCGTGCGTACTACTCCCACCATATTAGGACTGGACTATACATACTACATACTCGATATTCTGAACATTCTGAGTTAAACATACAAATTTGCAAAGTCTAAATAGTAAAGACATTTAGGCTACATTTTTCGATATAAAAATGCATTTTTTGCTGCTATGCATTACCAATAAAATATAAATTTATATGTTTGTACGAAATGGCTGATGGAAGCAATGATTTTCTCTGTCCATCCTGATTTAGCTACATATACGTACTATGGTACTATCGACGGATTATAAAATCCAATCTAGGTCTAATTTAATCTTCAGGATGTATTTTATACGTTCCATTTGCTTTGTATTTCAATATTTAAACAACTGACTTGCGCCTGAAAGAATTATAAGACTATTGGTCTTATTATTGATAGATATACTGAGTAAACGGATGGACTTGCAGGAGCAGCAGGACTTATTTAGAGTACTTATTTGGTGTACAATCTTTATAACGATTATAGTTTACTTGTTTGGTACAGTCACATCTTGCTCCCTTTTCTATACGGTTTTTTACTCAAATCCTTTTCGCTATGCAATATTTAGTCGTCATATTTTCGAACTAAAAGCTTAGAAAAAAGGTACATATTTTTAAACTGTTGATTCACCTATTTCAATTGGATGGATTATTTTGAAAATACTGTTTGTATTAAGTACAACGTAACCTTCAATTGTAATGTTAGATTTAGAACAAAAAATGTTCCCGATATATTCGTTATAGCCTACCATTCACTGTTTGCAATCTACCATTGCCTTATTGAATAACTCGTTTTGGTTCGTCACCGATGCTGACTCGTAAATGATGTCATCGCTTACGCTCAATTTAATGCGAAAATATATGTTTCTCTTCTTATGCCTAAGTACTGTTATAAGTACTAATTTAACTGATGACCTGGATCGAACCTTTCTTTAGAACATTGATCAGCATCGATGAAGAATATTTATACAAATATTGAGAAAAATTTATTAACCTCATGATCCTTGCTATAGAGATTCACCTGGGTTAAAATGTATAGCTATGTTCAAACTGTATAAGGCAATTGAAAGTTTGCGAATGAACAACCGCAAAAATTTTTTTATCGTTAACTTGAGAAATATTGCTTTGATTAATATTTGTCTATTACAGAAAACCAGTCTTTAGGATGACCTTATGATATTACAGAGTCATGCAGGAAGAATTGAAGGACATAATATTAAAATCTTTTCAAAAAGCTCAGGAACATGAAAAAATAGGAAATATGGGCAAATCGTATGCGTATTATACTGTAATTGCTGAGTTATGCCCATCAAAAAGATTAGAAATAGAAAATTCATTTGTCGACGTACTATGTACGTTTCCTTTAATGCAGACTCATTTTAGATTTAGTAAAGTCGATAATTCTAATAAGTTTAAATTATTTTAGGCGAATGGGGCATACAGCTAGCGTACAACAAAAGATTTAAGGATGTTAAACAGTGCTACGAACGCTCTTTGGATATATATCCAAAGAACACCCGTATGCTTAACAATTATGCGGCACATCTTCTAAGGTACAGCAATTTTTTTTACTGAACATTTTCACTCTTATTCCTCATAATATATTATCTTAATATTTTCTTCAAGAAATAATAATCCCATGGAAGCTATAAACTATTTGAAAAGGGCGCTACAGATTGATCCAAATTTTTTACCTGCCCTAAGAAATCTACAGAATGCCTTAAGCATGGCTGTAGACAGATGGCATTTTCCAATGTTGAATGACAAACGAAGGAACCATGCGTTTGATCGTGCAATACAAAAACGAGTGTCGCAAGGATACGACACAGTCTTGGATGTAGGAACTGGCACTGGTCTTTTAAGTTTATACGCACGAGATGCTGGTGCAAAAAAGGTGTATGCGTGCGAATGTTCCAAAATCATGGCAAAAATTGCTACGAATATTTTTGAAGCCAATAACGCAAAAGATATTAAATTATTCTGTAAATACTCTTCGGATCTTCACATACCCAATGATATACCGGAAAGGTAGAATACGAATCTAATATTTAATTTCTTACGTATACTGAAATAATCAAAATCTTTAGGACAATATAGAGAAAGTAGAGAATTTTTTACAGGTTGAAATTAGTAGTCACGGAAACGTTTGATGCTGGTTTATTCGGTGAACTTGTTATACCATCGATAATTGATGTACACACCAAGATCTTACATAGAAATGGAGTAGTTATACCCGCGAGTGCTACACTTTACGTGGCAGCCGTCGAATGCGAGTATATTAGGTATAGGTCATCGGTGATACTTCCGCAAGTTAAAAATGCCTGTGGCTTGAATTTTGATAACATGTCTGTGTTACCGGATGATGAGTTTTATGATACAGAAACAGTAGAAAATGTTAAAATCAACTATGTAACAGAACCGCAGATACTCTTATCTGTAGACTTTAACAACTTATCCGAGCTACAAGAATTTAGCAGAGATGGTATAAAAAACTTGATTTCTGTGAAATGCCGATACGACGGTATCATTGATGGTTTAGTAACTTGGTTTAAACTGCACCTTGACGAAGAGATAACGATAGATTCATCCGAAGGAAAATCTTGTTGGCAACTCGCTGTTTTCCCAGCATCACCATATTCATGCAAACAAGGTGATCCTTTGTCGATTCAAGCAGAAATGTCAACGGGCAAATTAAAGTGTTCTTATACACCTAGTAAAGCCCAAGTAACATACAATAGAAGTGAATATGAATTTTTATACCATGTACCAAAAGAAGTAATAACATTTTTAAACGATTTCGAATATTTGAAGTTACTTAAGAAGACTGTCAAGTTTTTGAATACGAAGGAAATAGAAAATATCTTGGACACATCACCATTTCCAATTCTCGGTATCATCTTGTTGAAGGAAAATTCATTTTCGAAACTTCTCTACGTTAAGACGGAAAATTCAAACCTACGCCTTTTTATCGAAACTATAGCTGAAAGCAATAATGTTAAAGAAAAAGTGTGTTTCGTAAACAGTTATACCGAAATTAAATGTCCTTTAGATATCGTATATATTCATGACTTCGATATAAAAGGAGAATTAAAGAACTGCGGGGAAGTAGACAATTACGAATTCTTCAGGTAAAGTACTAATAAACTACTATTCATGAAACAATGCATGCCGCCAAAAGGATGTTACGTGATATAAATTATATCTACAGATGTTTACTCAAACCGGACGGTATATTATTGCCACAAGAAATATTTCTTGTGGGTCAGCTTGTATACTCCGAAGAATTATCAAAAATGGTATACGTTAAAGATTCTAATGTCCAAAGAATGTCAATGCTTGCCTCAAGTACATCTAGTTCAGAAAAGGTCATTCAAGTAACGATACAATAATTTACTCCGCCAATTTATACAATAAACATACTTGATCTTAATCGATATTACATTTACAGAATTCTGACGAAGACGAAGAAGACGAACAGTATGATTTTCACAAAAAAGACAATATAATAAGCAATTATAAAATCGCTAACTATATTAACCAGTTTAAGGTACAGAAAGGAATTTTATTTTTGAAAACATATGTATAAATGTATACTATATATGATATATGCTTCCGGCGATTGTTACAGATCAATTCAATCTTAGACCTGAATTCAAGTTTATATTTATGCGAGCCGTTATCGGATCTGCGCATATTAACGGACGTAACAAAGTCAGGTTCATCGGAAAAAATAGTGAATTTTGGAAAAGTTAGTGCTGGCCGAAGTAACCGATTGCCAAATTCTCTTATTTGTTGGTACAAGATTCAAATAACACCAGAATACGAGTATCATACAAAGCGAACAGGATCGTTTATGAATCACATGGCAATTGTCTTAGAAAACGAGTTGTGGAATGTCAGTATGCAAAATAAGGAAGTACAGATTAAGATTTTACAATCCAACAGTTTGGTAAACGTACAAGTATTATAGTATTAATTACAATTTTTTACATTCAACTAAGTATTGTACTTCTTAACATTGTACCTAAAAAATGGGAATATTTATATAAAAGTCTGATTTCACATTGCACAATGCCCTTTTTATTCTAAACAACATGAGACAACAGTCGGTCCAAGTGTTTTTACAATTTACTACTTAGGTCTCCTTGTAAAAATTTACATATATGTAGCGCAACAGGTTCAGGTTCATTGTTGTGTCCATCATGATTACCGTTCAAGTAAACTACTTTAAATGTATCCAGATTTAAATGAATTTTTTTCGCTAGAGTCAAATAACTGTTTGTCAATGTTCTATAAACACTCTGCTGCATCACTAATAAAGCTGGGATTTTACAATCACGAATAAACTCTAAATTAGTTCTGTGTGACACCAAATGTAAAACAGTTTTTCTGAGCCTAGGATCTCGATTGTACCGATATAAATCTCCAACTTTAGTTACTGTACGCTGAAAAAGCATTTCTGCAGCTTCTGCGTTTAGCTCACAGTTTCTCTTATGCTGCAAAGCGTGCATTACTTGTTCTTTTGTATAAAGCTTGCCTGTTTCACGTGTGTAACTTTCCAAATCGTAACGATCCTGAAGCCTTGATATTAAATCTTCTGCCTCGACTGGCGGAAGCAACACACTATCCAAACCTACTATTTTTGTTAGCCTGTTTGGGTACATGGCATTGAAAATAAAACCTAACATACTTCCTAAGCTATGACCTATGTAAATACAAGTTTGCCAGCCTAAACCGTCTAATACCAATTTTATAGTATACGCGTAATCAAAAATCTTTAAGGGTAGACCTTTTGGAAAATGCGAGGAGAATCCATGTCCTGGTAAATCTATGCTCACGTACTGAAATTCTTTTGGGAGAAATTTTAGCAGTCTGTTAAACGAGCCTGCGTTGTCTAAAGTTCCATGAACTAGTAATACTGGCGGCAGAGACGTCTCTCCATACATTTTTGCTGCAACGTGACCCCATGGTACCTGGATTCGGATTTCTTTGAATTCTTCTTCCAATTGCTGCATTTTTAAAAGTTATCCACGTTCCAGAAAGTAGGGGTGAAAATATAAATCTGAAAAGTAAACAATCAAATATTTCCTTTTGTGCCCTTGTAATAGTTAATAACATTTTTTAAACTTACAATAAAATATTTATTAATAGTTTGACCTATATAAGAAATCGTATGTTTATATTCAACCTTGTACAGTATAATAGAAACGATTATTGTTGCAAGTCACTGCACATGTTTCTTATGTGAAATACGATGACAATATCAAAGGTTATTGTGACGGTCCAATGTTCCAATGTTGCATTGGAAATCAACAAGTCGTTCAAATCTACTTATATATTATCATGGTATCCGATTTGACACTAATCGAAGTAACAGCGCGTTATAAAAACGTTATGAAAATTGGCTTAAATTTGATTTTTATATATAGATTCAAAATGTATCGCCTTCGACGATTGTTGTAAAATAACTCTATTTTTATTAAAATCAATATACACATATATACTCACACGCAATACGTGTTGGCAACAGCTAGCAACAGTTTGCAACAAATAGTAACGATAAATACTACGTTGATGAAAACTTTATTTCGTTCGTTTTCTTATGTAAAGTGTTTGCATGCATATATTCCTTATCAGTAAAAAATGTTCAAGTTCTTTTTGCATAGTATGGAATTTGTACATCATCGTAACAACTATTTGCCTGTAATACTTTTACAGATGCGCATACGTTTGTGCATTATTTCAAATTTTCATAATATTACATAGAATTT
Source organism: Trypoxylon attenuatum (assembly GCA_963989405.1). NCBI lineage: Eukaryota > Metazoa > Arthropoda > Insecta > Hymenoptera > Crabronidae > Trypoxylon > Trypoxylon attenuatum. The sequence goes on along the minus strand of OZ022490.1, from coordinate 15,371,719 downwards.
GTCTATGTGGAAATTCTATACAAGTTTGTTCTTAAGTTATGCATTAACAATACATGTGTATTAAGAATACAGTACACAGTATCTAATCTAGTACAATGTATAATTTATTGCAAGTTTTACTGATCAGTTTTTACAAAGAATTTCAAATTAACATTCTTTTGTTACAAGTGTGAACAAAAGTGTTATCAAATTCCCTATGAATTCTGTTAAAATCACTGCTCAGTGCTGCGGTTTTGAATTTTGTCTCGAATCTATATCGAATGTAAAATCGTTTGAAAATAAACTGTAAAATGAGTACCACATGTTTTTGCCATGAAACTTTGTATAATGAAAAATTTCTTGCATTCGTATTAAAATAATATCGATAGGCAATTGTTTAATAACGTTTTTATAATTAAATATAAATATACTTTTCCTGATGCCGCTCATGTAGTTAGTTCGACGTTTAGTGATGAATTTTGAACGGTTACTCACCCTGCTAAAAGAAGATGGAAATGATGGGGGGGAAGTGACTGCCTACCGCCGAATGTTTTGCCCTATTGTTCAGGATGTCGGGAAAAATAATGAATTCGGAGTGACTCTGAATATGTGTTATATGTCAATAGCGATGGGACAAGTATTTTATAAAAAATACTGGTTGCGGTAATATTGGTTAAAAGTTAAAACCCTGGCAAAACCAACAGAGAATTCTTTGTCATGGACATGCAAGCTTCTAATGGTTCGTACTTGTTTTCCTATTATTTAGGTATTCACTTATCAAATCATATTCCGATGTATTTACTAATACACTCTCTATAAGATGGTTATTATCACATTACAGTATAATATCCAACGCGCTATTCTAATCTGAAAAATACGTATACACGAAGGTTAAATAAATGTTGATTACCGATAGCTCGGCGTCGCTTCGATCTTTAATGTATCATTAAATCTGCTTCTGTTCCATTAATGATGATTTTCGAACCACTGTTGATACTACTTACTTATACCGTTATCGTTCGGCAATTTTAGAAAATGAATTCGTAACGAATTTAAGAATTACACCATTATAGGAATTATGTTTATCTTCTAATACACACTTACTGGTATGCCAGCCTCTGGCATTATTCCAATGAGAAATTTTTCTATTTATCGTTTTATTTATGACCTAAATGTGTTATTGTAGTGATACGATACGTTGTTAATAAGTTAACTGAATATTATGGTTTTATCATTGTACGAATATAGGAAACCATATTTCTATGAATTTAGTGTATGCTTCCATCCCTGGACTACCAGAGTTAGGGATGGTATGGATGGGGGACATGATGGTACATGGCGAACCTACACACGAGCTCATGTTGGATCCTCGACAAGCAGAAAGTCCATTCTTCCCGGCTGGTTCTCATACTTACGAAGACCTTAGAAATCATCAAATAGCACCTACAACCATGGTACGTTATTTACCACCACAGTTTGCCAATGAATGCTCCGAACCCGACGAAGCAATGGAAGCTGTCGAAGCGCAAGATATACAGCAAGTAAGCAGAATTAGTTTTAATTCTTTCTTTATCCATCGCAGAATGTAATTTTAAGTAAAATTGGTCTTTCGTAATATACATTTTCTATTTTTAGGGTTATGAATCACAGTCAGAGAGGCAAGATATGAATGAGTATTTAGGACTGGAGGATTATATAGGCGACGAGGAAAGAGAACAAATTGTGACCAATGCTGCAACGCAGACTACGCAGGACAATCGAAATAGAAAAATAAAGCCAATAAAACATCCTGGACTCGTATTAAAAACACCTATCGCTTATCAACCTCATACAGATTTAAATTTTATTCCTATCAGAAAGGATGGGATTGGTAAGACGTAAATCAAATTTTAAGATATAATCTTGTATAGATATATACTTACTTTCATTTTGCTTTTTATACAGCCGTGTGTGAAAAGTGTGGTGCTATTGGCGTGAAACATGCGTTTTACACAAAGGAACGCAGATTTTGCAGCAGAGCATGCGCACGTTCTTCAGAAATTACTGCTCCAACTGCAGATTCTACGTACAGCCCTTCCCACTCCATAGATACAACTTTGACGACCACTCCAACTTCTCCGAACGAGGTGAAAGTAAAAAATGTGAGTAAAACAATGACTTACGATTTGAATTAGGCTATTAAATATATTAATAATACGATCCAACTTTTAGGCCTTGGTAAGAGAAGAAACAGATGCGAAGGAACCTGTTGAAGAAAAAGTGAAAACGATATCGGAACCAGTGATGCCAGAGGATTTGCCTGTGAGAAGAAAGAGAACGGCAGACATGGCAGGCTCTTACGATTGGACTCCTCAACTCACCGAACCTGGATTTTGTGCTGCTCCTGTGTCATGCTTTAAACATGTAAGTTTTAAACAATGCACTTTGCATCTTCTTTTTTGCTATAAGAGCAGGATCTTACGTTTTTTAATAATTTTTGGGATCTATAGGCGCCAATATCAGAAATATGGGATAATATAACAGTAGGTATGAAAGTTGAGGTCGAAAATACGGATTGTGATGAAGTATGCGAAGCCTTTCCCGATTCATTCTGGGTTGCCACCGTGTTGCGTATATCAGGATATCGAGCTTTGTTAAGGTATGAAGGTTTTGGCCACAATGCGGACAAGGATTTCTGGGTGTCTCTTTGTTCGAACGATATACACCCTGTAGGTTGGTGTGCAACTATTGGAAAACCTCTCATTCCACCTAACAGTAAGTAATGTATTACTGTAACACATCTATAAATACTACTTAGAGGATTGAGTTTAAAATTGATGTCGATCTTGATCTTTACACAGCAATTGCCAACAAGTACAAAGACTGGAAAGATTTTCTTATGAGACGATTAACGGGTGCAAGGACACTGCCAACAAATTTTTATAATAAAGTCAATGACAGTATGAAGTCGCGTTTCCGATGTGGAATTCATCTGGAAGTAGTTGACAAAAATAGAATCTCTCAAGTGAAAGTAGCGACTATACAAAAAATTGTTGGTAAACGGTTACACGTAAGATATTACGATTCTCCGCCAGAAGACAATGGTTTTTGGTGCCATGAAGATTCACCTCTTATACATCCTGTTGGCTGGGCCAAAAGGGTGGGTCAGACATTGGATGCATATCCCGAGTATATGGAGCGTGTAACAAAATCAAAATTATGCGACGATGATGCAACGGAAAATCTTTTCTACGTGCCAAAGAATCATCATATGCATCACGGATACTCATTTAAAGAAGGAATGAAGATAGAAGCTATCGATCCCCTTAATCTTTCTGCTATTTGTGCTGCAACCGTTATGCAAGTCTTAAAGGAAGATTATATAATGATCCGTATCGACAGTTACGACGAGGATGCAAGTGGGGCAGATTGGTTTTGCTATCATTCCTGTTCGCCTTGTATTTTCCCAATTGGTTTTTGTTCTCAACATGGATTGCCGCTCACTCCGCCAAAAGGATATGATCCAACAACATTTACGTGGGATGCATATCTCATGGAGACAAATGCTACACCCGCCCCTGTACAATTATTTAATCGGGTATACAGTTTTTCTTTTTTCAACAATTTTTACAGTACACAAGATACAGAACATAATGGTTTATAATCGCAGGAGATCCCGCAACACGGATTTATCGAGGGTATGCGACTCGAAGCTGCAGATTTAATGGATCCTAGATTAGTTTGCGTTGCCACCATCACTAGGGTGATTGGAAGGTTATTGAGAGTACATTTTGATGGTTGGGAGGATGAATATGACCAATGGTTGGATTGTCAAAGTCCAGATATTTATCCTGTTGGATGGTGTGATCTTGTTGATCATAAGTTGGAGGGCCCCAGAGTACTCACTAAAAATACTAGTCCTACCGGTACGTACAAACGACACTTTTTACTTTTGACACTCTATTTTACTCTTTGTTCCTACGTACAATACGATGCTATAATAAAAAAGGTGTCCATGTTTTAAGAAAATGAAGTTGTATTTTTAGTCAAATCACCAAGAGGCCTTAAACGTAAAGCTAAGAGAAAAGTAAAGAAGAGCAAGGTATCTTGCGCGAAAAACATACTACCTCGTCACAGTGATCGCATTAGTGCGACTCGCGAACGTGAGCGCGATCGTGATCGTGATCGTGATCGTGATCGTGATCGTGATCGTGATCGTGATCGTGATCGTGAACGTGATCGTGATCGTGAACGTGAACGTGAACGTGAACGTGAACGTGAACGTGAATTAGAACCTGCTCAAGGGATAAAGATTGAAAGAGAACGCGATTTAGAAAGTCTACCCGAGCAAAGAAGCAGAGAACCAGAGCCAGCCGAAGAGCCGGCTGGACCCGATCAAACGTTACCTAGCCCAACGACTGGGCAAGGTCAATCGTCAAACGATACTCACAGTGAGATACAAAGCCCTCCAATACCCAAAGAGAGGACAGCGACATCGTATATAAATGTAAGGATACTTACCAGATAAAAACCAAATTATAGATTTGAATCATCTTTCATCTTTAAAATGGTATTGACAGTGTTGACGTTGCATTAATCTTTCTCCTTTTTCCTTAGGTAACTTCTGCTACTAGTAAATATATTCCAAGGTTAGCAGATGGTATTCAAAGAAATTCTGACTGTGGTGAATTAGTGCCATCGGAATGGAACGTGTTTGACGTTGCGCAATTCCTTCGTGTGAACGATTGTGCAACTTATTGCGATAATTTCAGTAAACGCAAAATAGACGGAAAGACTTTGTTGACACTGAGCAAGGACCAAATAATAGACCTGACTGGTTTTAAGGTCGGGCCTTCATTAAAGATATATGATTTAATTCAACAGTTGAAAATCAAAGTGAATCCAGCTCAGGAAAGGTTGAAATTAGGGTTGAAAAAGTTATTATAACAAACCTAGTACATAGTTAATACCGTGAAATAACTTCCACCATTGCGTAAATTAAACATGGATTTACAGGTAAGGCATATTAACATGAATCATTCAGCTATCTATTGATGGTATTTCATTCGTACATTGATAAACACTCTACTTGAGACGGATACACAACACTCAATGCATAAGCACTCTACTTATAATAATTATTTGTGTGTCTTCACGAAAAAAAAGAGAAACCTTAGTTTAAAAACGGATTATTTCGTTTTGGGAGATGATTAATTTTCATCGCGAAAACTAGTTGCGCGTATCGCAACAAAAATTGCTCTTTTAGCATTGTATGCTAAAAATTGAAAAATAGTAGATAATAGAAACACTAAACTCAAGTAGATTTTTTTAACGTGCATCAATATTTTAATACCGAAACCAGTGTTTTTATTATAGTCTTATACTAGTGGCGTAACATAAAGGTATTTATTTTGCATACACATACAATTTGAACTTGGACCGTGAAACAGCCAAAATATTTTCATATCGCAAAGTACATTCCAGAACGAATTGATCCACGCGAGTTTGCACAAGAGTAAAATAAGCCAAACTCAACAGTGGAAGTTATGACCTTTACGCATATTGTTGATATTACAATACTACGATCAATGGAGAACAGATAAGAACAGTTTTAATGACTATTCTATGCCTATGCCGAAACTTTCTTTGCGGATGCAAAGTACTTTTCTAAACATGCTTTCATACTTGAATAATCTATCGAGGGCATTATTTGTAAATCCATGCTTCCATAGTGCATTGATTTGAGAGTAAGTGCATCGGCCACGAGTAAAAACTGACAGTGTACATTTGCACGTGTTTCCTTTAGAGAACGGATGGGAAACAAGCATATAAATTAGACGGACTACGATCCAACATCAAATATTATTACTTGAAGTTAATCAACACAAATGTAGGAAAGTTACACACAAAAGGTATATTATAACAAACAGTGAAGTACAAACTAGTTTTGTGCAACAGCTTTACAGAAAATCTATAGTTCTATTAATTTGGAATTTTACGAGTTGCGTGAATGATATTAGTTTTGTGTAAATATCTATCTTTATGCATTTGTGTTGATTTACTCTTGTGACATTGTAAGAAACTCGAACAGTCAAGCAGGCGTGTATATACAGAACCGTGACAGGTCGAACAATCCGTTGTACTTTGTAAATATTATGATTAACACTAGCTTTAGCTAATTTTTCTGGCATTACGTCGAGAATGCAGCCATCCTTCACAATTACAATTACTAATGCTCAGTGGCCGTTGCATTTGTATTCTTAATATTATGTGTCCAGGCGTAATTTTATGTGCATTAAGGTAAATCAAAGCACTCGTGTGAATTCTAAAAGGATTTCGGATTAAGCCGCTGAAACATTACTCTAGTTTTCCGAGTGAACGACTTTGGTTATTTATTCAACACTTAAGAATCTCACCAGAGAGAAATCTGATCAAATGAGCAATACGCGAATATTTGCGTCAAAGACAAAAATGGATCGTTTGCGATCTCGTGATTTTGGAAATCATTTCGTCTTACTTGAGAAGTTGGGAGGATTTAGAATTTCTTGCTTATGTATCAATAGCATAAAGAGTTGTAGAACACATTTGAAATGTGGCATAAAAAAAAAAGAGTTGTATCGCGATTGCAAGCATGGGCATATTCTAAATCTTCTTTAGATTTGATTCCGCTAATTATCTCGAAAGCAAGTACAAAAGACGGTAAATGATCAATCGACACTCCTCTCCCCCTGAAAGCAATTAATCATTGCCTCGAGAACTGACGGTTGTAGATGGTGCGTTTAAATCTTTCAAGATTATTCAACAATCGAACAATCCGCAATATCAATGAAAATGTTAGCATTGTTACGGGCTACTGTGTGTAATTTAAATAATTCATACCGCTAATTATGCGCAAGATAACTAAAATGATCGCGATAGTTACATAATTTGGCACGTATAAAAAGAATGGTATTACGTTAAATTGGTAACGCGCACGGTGACGGTTGCCGCATAATTTGCATAGTGGAAACAAATGCTAAAGTATTAAAGGAATACAGAATATATATACATATATATATATATATATATATATATATATATATATATATACGAATTGAGTGGAAAATGTGATTGATCAAAAGGGGGAAAATAGTTTGAGCGCAAGTCTGGTCTTGATTTAAGACCTCACGATGCAGCCAGTAGAATAGTACTGACTGAATAAACATTTTGTATAAAATATTGCAAGAATACTTTGAGAATTTCACACTTGCATATACATGTTGTTCAATTTTTCTTATCGAATTGAAGGGAAAATCTCGTGTTCAACCTGTAGAAACACATCTATCGAAGTTTTAATCATTCAGGCTTCAATATAATCGGCTAACGAGGATGATAAGACCGAGTGTTCTTTTTAATAATTAATTTAGATATATCTAAGACATTTCCATAGTTATGTATCGACAATGGCCTTCATATGGCGACCACAATTTTCGTTTACATATTATACTACCAGTGAAAACAAATGATATTTGATAATAACTATGGATCTTGTCAATATAGTTTAATTTGAGTCTATGATAATTTTTTTTTTTTTTTTCTTTACTCTTACGCAGTTTCTCATGCCGCGAACAATAATCAAGAACAGTATTTAAACTAGCGAGGAATTTAAGGCCATCTTCCCTTTTTATTTGTAAGTTTGTCATTCATATTTCTTTTATAGAAGTAAAAAAGATTGATTAAGAATAAATGTTTTACATATATATATATACATATATATATATATACATTCATATATATATATATATTGTAAAAAATTTACAAATAGAAGTACATTGTTTATATTAAACAGTCCAAGTGTTTGAATTTTGGCTACCGATCCGGTAGTTTTATCAATACTACCGCGTGCCGTTAGATGGCATTCGATGTACCAATTCGGTGTATTAATTCAGTCGGACGCAAAAAACATTCGTTCCCTTGCAGTCAGTAGAAAATTACTGAAATTGGTCTTGAAAACACATTAAATGGCAATTGCTCGTCACTTGAAATGATTATGAAAAAAAATAATACATTAATTTTCAGACGCCATGCTATAGCCTGTAATCGGTGACGATACGGCGATCAAGTTAAATTTGCATAAAAGAATAAATTTAAGCAACACATTAGTTTTCTTTATCCTACTACTTTGAGGTAAACGTAGAAAATTGTTGTATATCGGAATAGTAATTGTTCCACATGACAACTAAGGCATAATCAAGCCAATAGGTTGGATGAGCAAGCCACGTTGAAATTTATAAAATGTTAAGTGATAAGAATGATAATTTTAATAATGCAAGTTCGAAGTTTAGGAATTGCCATGACAAGAGGAGGCCTCAACGTGCTTTGAGAAAAATTTTGCATTGCGGCAGTTTAATCACCTCTGTCTTCGTATGCGCGTAAAGCATACATACATAACTTCTCTGAATGTATCACAGGAGAGCAGAAGAAATTTTTGTTTGTTGTCAAGTTTCGTGTCGTGCAATACCATGGAGTGTGATCTGCCAGCGACTCGGCACGGGCGGCTGGCACGGCACGGTGTCACCGTGCTATGCCTTTGCCTTATACATATATAGCTTATACATCAACGGTGAGACTTCTGTGTCGTCGTGCGCTAGCTGTGGGTACACGAACGGAGGTCGGCTACTTGTGTGCAGGCCGAGTCTGGAGCGCTGGTGGGGGAAGTGGGGGAAACTGGCGTATTCTATGGGCGGGGCCTCTGCCAGCTGGCAGATGTTTCCCGCGCGGCCGCACCATTCCTCTAGCGTAAACGTACGCGACGGCCAACTAGTCCCCGCTATCGCGTTGAATATTTCTAACAATAGCGGCTCGGGAGCACAGCAGACTACCGCGGCGGTAATCTTTTCCTAGTCGAGGGATACTCTGGGTCCGACTACCTGCAAAAAAGGTCGAAATATCGAGATAATCCAAAAAATGAGCTCGTGCGGGATTGGTCCAAAGAGAATCGCCGTTCAGGGCAGAGCACATAGCGTCGTTCTCCCTATCCGCATGCATTGAGTTCGCCGCGCAAGTGTCTTAAAGATGGTTCGAGAGCGTACCGCGACGTGAATACCTCGCGCACACGTTCGTGGCACGCGCGCGTCAAGTGTTACTGCCTTGCACGCCGTTTTTCTGGCGAGCCGACGACAACAAGACGCATTCGCGTCTACGTCGCTATAGTGCGCGAGTGCTATTTCCATCGTGTGCCGTCGTGTGCTCGAGTGTTCCGGTAAATAACCTTTAGTATGTGCCACGTGAGGATTCAGTCAACACCACCGCGCGCCAGTCAAATGATCGGCAACGTGCAGTACGGCTGTCGTACGCGAGTTCTTTGAAAATATTCACTCGAAAATACGGAATTTCGCGTTTTAAACTCTCGCTGGGGTGGGGGGCGGGGGGGATATTGAACCAGTGTTAATAAAGCTCCAGGAATTTTGATCTGCCGTTGGGCGTTCGCAACCAACACCCAAAACTTTGGAAGACTTCTCGACAAAATTTCCCTCGGATCGTAATGGATTATACTTTACCGACGGGAAATATTGCTGTTTGATGTGGATTACTACAGTCGAAGAGTCAAAGAAGCGGACAGTGATAAAAGTGAGAATTTGGTGGACGGTGAAGCAAGCGGTGATTGAGGGGCACCGGAGCCGCCTTGTTTATCGCCGGCCCTGAAGCCGGCGGCGGAGTGATTCGCGTAACGCTGTGGGGGCCCTCAGCTGTTTCCCGCCAAAGATCGCCATTACAAAACGCGTTCGGGCGTTGTGTGTGCGCCGCGCGGAGTGGCTGTCCCGTGGACGAGTCTCGATACGTGCCGCCGCGATCGAGGGAAATAAATCAACCTCGAGGCAGGAGTATTCCGCGTGTCGTAGCGGACGCGAATTGTGCGCGCGCGTTCTTTTTCGCTCGGTGCGAAGTGCGCGAAATAGCGAAAGAAGAGGAAAAGAGAAAGAACGGGAGCAAGAGCAAGAGAGCTCGTTGTCTCTCGGGTGCCGCGCCGACCACGGCTGCTCGTGGACGTGGATTCTCGCGGCGGGATTCTCAGTGCTGCGGATCAACGAGATATGTCAGTGTTTGGTGGTGAAGATCGGATTCTGCTGGAAGAAATCGTCGAGACTACCGAGGAGCAGGAAAGTGACCTGTGCGGGTAAGTCAAATCCCTCTTTTCCTCGAGTCTGTCATCGTCTGTTCTTGCGACCCGAAAAATCACCCGGCCAAAATAAACGCGTAGCACGCTTCGTGCTCGCCTTTCTGCTTGCCATGCGTGTCGTCCTCGGTGGAAGTCCGTTTGCTTTGCATACATTCATATACCTATACACACATACGCGTCAAACTCCCTCGCTTTTTCGTTCATCGTGAAGTATACGTCACTGCTGCCGTGCGTACATACATACATACGTACGTACGTACGTACGTACGTTGAGTCTTTAGCTTTTGACACGCCACGTCATACGCGATTTTAAATACACTTCGTAACGCCTTCCCGGTCGTTCGCGCTATCGGCACCACGGCGATTAATTGCCCGCGAAGGCGTGCTCATCGCGCCGCTTATCGTGTCCCCAGTTCGGTGATTGCGAGTGCCGCGGTTGTCGTCCACCTTGCCTTCTCCATCAGAGTCTTCTTTCGCGAGCTTTTCTCAATCGCGAGGATGATAGTGTGGCCTTGTACGGTCTAAAAACTCGTACTAAATATACGAAAATGCGAACGCTCAACGGAGCTTCTCGCTAAGCCGGCCGGTCAACCAGCCGGCCGGCCGGCATGTTGCCGCGTTTGCTGGCATAGCTCGTTTCTGCGAATATCCCACTGCGCTTACGGGCATCTTTCATTGTCCGCGTCTTCCTTTCTTCCGATACTCGCTATGCGTTTTTACTGACGTCATTGAAACACGCTGGGAATCTTGGATGAACGGGCATCGCGAATTTCTGGCCAGCGTGCGTTCACGCCCAAACAAGCATGGCGCACCGCGCCGCGCCGGTAGTAGGCATGCTCGCCCAATTGTTATCGGACAGCGCACGCGACGTACAGTTAATTCGTTACCCGTTATGCAATGTTTACCGCATGCGTATTTTTCTTTCTCGCGAAACACCGCTCACTCGGATTAAACTCATATACCTTTCGGAGGATTATAGGAGCTTGCTTACCGCTCTTTTTTCTGACACACGACCTAGTAAGTAAATCACCTGGTTCTTCTATCCCTGGGGAAAAAATTGGTAAATATACAGCGCGAGGTGAAAGACTCGACGAAAGGAATGTGAGCGTAATAACTCGCCGTGGCGCGGTCTTTGCGGCGTATGACAAGTTAAACTCGGCATTTTGGAATTCAGGAGATCCGGGGAAAAAGTGAAGTTGTAAATTACGGTGTTCTATAAATAAATCGTGCCGTTCTTTCTCGAGGACTTGACTCGAGACTCGATTAAACTCGCCTCGCCTTGCTTCGCGGTAAGCGATCCGCGGGACCATGTACCGAGTCGCGATTAATCGTACTTCGGAATGTTATCGCGACTTGTCTAAGCGAAGTCGGAATGCGCGTACAGTACTAGCGTCTGTATCGCGCGCGGAGCTCGTACCTTCGTAGCCTTCGTTTTGTTGTGTGGAGACGACGATGACGAGGAGCAGGAGGAGGAGGACGACAAGAGTATACATCACGCGGACGATACAATCGAGAAACCTACTCGCAAAAAAAAGAAGAATCGCCATCGGATCAGAATTCCACTTCGTATTTTTAACCTGTTTTTCGCTGCCGAGTGCAAATGCAAGAAGAGTGAAAATTTCTCTTTACTTTTGTTTATCGGAAAAGTGTCGCGCAGTTTTCGCGAAAAAGAACCATCGTCGAAGAAAACGGCTTGCTTTTGTACACGACCGACTGACCGAGAGACCAACCAGGGTGTACTCTGCTTCGCGTTACGTAAACCCACGTTTGTTGCACAATAATCGGTTTCTATAAATAACACGGAACACGCCGCCGCGACTCGGCTCGTTGTTTACATACACGCTCGTCGCTCTGGCCGCGAGCGCGAGCGACCGCTCACTTGTTCCCTCGCTCGATTAGAATTTCTGTTTCATCGGACGACTGCCTTTAACCGTTTTGTACACGGTGGATCGTATTCTCTGTGAAACGCGCGGTACATATCGCTCCGGTGTCTCCAACATCCGGGATATTTTGGCAACCTGCCGTATTATTATTTTGTCTACTTAGTGTTTGTACGTTAACTCTTCGAAACTCTAGGACTTTGTAAAAATCGATGACTCTAGTTGCATGGAAGTTTTGAGAATTTTTCTAAAAATAATTCGTGACTAAACACAGATTTCAACTATTACTTATTTTCACTCTACTGGGAATCGAAAAAGCTCAACACGCTATCGACGCGACCTTTAGAGAAAAGCAAGAAAATAATTGGACTTTTACGAAAGTTTTGCATAATGAAATGGTGTAAAATTCTAACTCTGCGTACACCATTATATTATTGTATCATTTATCATTCTATCATTCGCGTAAATGTTTTTATCTACATACGTACATATATTGCGTAATGTTACAGTGGTATTGAGCGTACACGGTATTTATAATGCACGCAGATACCCTTCAGTCATTACATTTGAGTACAAAGCATGCAAATGAAACCCCTTGTATCTGAATTCTCGCCGGGTTCTCTCTCTCTCTCTCTCCCTGTCTATAGCATCTATCGAAAGGCGTCAGATTCCGTGCGCAGAAAGCATACCATAAATACCCTCCTGCCAGTTGTACTGATCCATGGATCAGCTGATTAAACCAGCCCCCGTTACGTAATTAGCATGGCGCATACGTAGCACTGCCGAAGATAATCTTTCTCTAAAAGATTATTGAGATAACGCGCATCTGATAAATAATTGCGTCTGCAGATTGTTAATCACAATCTCCCGATAATTAATACTGTCAGAAGCATGTTTTTTCTTACAAAACATATTGTCCTGCGTCTTGTCGTTTACCATTTAACGAGCTACTGTCATAACCATGCTTCGAAGGTAAACAGTATGAAAAATGGGCAAGTAATATTCAGAAAATTTTCAATACTGATTACTTCACAATTGTCGCGGTATCAAAAAATCGCTTCGAAGCGATAGAAGTACATACATATCAAGATACAAGCTTGTTAAACTATTCCAATAAATGATATGAACAGATTCTCGTTAATCGTTAATAGATCTTGACGTGTCAAAAGACGACTTAACACGAAGTAGCTAAGATGTGTATGTACCTTCAGTTTTTCATAATACTTCTTCGTACGTTTCATTGACTAAAGTGCAAGCAACGTGCGTTCACGTAACGAATCGAGCCGTCATTATCATCAGGTCGTTTATCAACGAGCGCCAACAGAAAACTCGGCCAGCTGTTAGCGGTTTTTCACCCGCGACTATCGGGCGCAGCGCCGTGAAACTTAATAAATCGGTCGAGCCAATCCTGACCACGGTCAACGTGGTCGCCGTCTGTGCGTAATTCGTTTTTTACCTATACGTGTAGCCGGATGTACAGGTATACGCTATAGCGGCAGCGGCAGAGAAGGGGGGGGGGGGCACTTAGGTACATAAAAGTCTGCGCGTTAGTTAGAAGAAGATAGAGAACTCTCACGGTTGCTTTGGCGGGTGGTAGAGCAAGGTGAGGGGGTGCTGCCGGCGCGATGCGGCGGTGATGGTCGCGCGCGCAAGTTGCATCTACTTGCACCGAGGTAATCCCTGCATTTGAGTGCGCATGCACCCGACCTCAGCGCACCTACGGTCCCTGACTTATTGTTAGCCACGTTTCATTGGCCTTCCGGCGACCTGTCTCGAGTAAATGCACAAACTCACGTGTCTTCTGTTTTTTATATATATACATATTTTTTTTATTTATTTTTTTGGAGGAAGTGGGTTTTGAGGAATCTGTAATTTTTAGTCCAAGATGCTTCGCATGACAATATTTCTCGAGTGGGACAAGGATTGCAATCGAAGAGATACATATACTAGGATAAACTTATAGACTGTATCAATGTTTTTGGAGAACAAATGTTTTGCATCTCGTTAAACTTGAAGAAATTATTTTGAAATTTCCAATATGTAGCATTAGTTTTGTCATTACTTTCCTTATTTCTTTATTCCTATTCTACTGTTAACAATGGATATTTTTCGCTATTGGTCCATGCGCAGACAAGGAAGTGACGCGAAAACGGATCGGTGGGTTATATGCTTATTGATTATCGATTCTTGAGACCGAAGCGACTTACCACTAATGTACAGTGTCGTACTCGCACGCAAAGAGACGCGCATTGCGATGCCCCCTTCGCGGCTTGCTGCACTGTAAAATCTCTCCGCACTTAGTCGGCCTCGTCTAGGAATGGACTTAACACTTGCTGCAACTGTGTAATATTTTTCAATCTTGTTATTGAGCATACTTGCGGCCAAGGGTTAAGTAGGTTAAACATGCGCCACAGACTTTCATATTTTCACTATAAACTTATAAATTCGAACTAGATTCGGTCATAATTTTTGTTCGTTTAATTTAGATTGCATTCGATATCGTAATTAATATTCATTTAAACTGATGATGGATTCCTCAGTAGAGAATTGCGTAAGGTTCGCTCGCTTTAATACTGTTCTCGGGTTGTTTCTCTTTACGATTAGCTATGAATTATGAAGTATTCGAGGCGCAGAAGGCACATGACCTAGGCCAACAAAGACGACGCAATTTTCCCGGAGCATTGTGTGTACGTAACAGGATCCGCACGATGTATCGGTAGTTGGTTGGTCTCCGTGGCAGTTTAGCTTCCAGTTACAGATGAGTTGTTCAATTCAATTCTGTTTTCTTTTCTTGTACCAGTCAGGTACATCTTTACTCCAAAGGATATTGTACGATCGTCCATCGTGTGTCAATTTAATTTAAATATTGGAGTGTTTTTGGCTGATGTATCTCAGAGAACCGATCGCACTGACCGAATTTCGGTTTTTGTTTGTTTTTTGTGCGATATTGGGTGTTTGGTCGGATCCTTTTTCATCGTCGATACGTGGGATCTTTTATTGATCCACGCGAAGCAGCTGAACTGCAAAGACGAACCGCAGTCTCGAAACGGCCTGCAGTTCTGGAGGCTGGCAGCAGACAACAATGGTTTCTCTGTTGACCTCTTACGCTCCACATACCCGCTGTGCACCGCAAACTCATGTTACACGGACTTCTCGCGTGTGTAGGTATTACTCATGGATAAAGGCGAAGGGACCGACCTTAGACAGGAATAATGCCTCTGTCTCACGCCCTTCTGTCCTCCTCCTCCTCCTCCTCCTCTCTTCCTACGCGTAAACGTATTCGTATATTCGCACGTTGTTACTGACATCTCCGTAAAATTTTATGCTTGCTTTCATACTTCCAGTGCATATGCAGTCTCTTTCTAACTCCTTCTGACTTAGGCCAAAATTGGAGAAATCCCGTTGCTAGCTTAGTACGGGTTTAAACGCGTTTCTCTGCCAGACAGATTTTCGGTAATTTTCCATTCGCGTTACTTGGGCTTTAGCTATCTCACTTTATCGGGACTAGAGTTTTATTTACTCTTAGATTTCAAGATTTCATGCTAGTATGAATTTTCCATTTTTTTATTACTTAACATTTTGCCTAAGGTGCAAAAAAATTTCCAACACAGACATAGCTCGTGCCTCATGATCTTAAGAAAATTGGACAAGCTGTTTTAGAAACGATCGTAATAGTTGAATTAAACCGCAAAATAAGAAAGAAAATATCCAATAATCCGATCAAAAGTTTATAGTTGAATTATATGTGATCGATATTGTAAAGAACTTGTTAATCGTGTCTAGTGTCTAAATGTCAAAGACTGATAAGACTAGAGAGACTGGATACATTCTCTCTAGTTGACTCTTAGAAAATTCTTCTCTATCCTTTTTCCTGGCAAAGTTTTCTATTAGCCTCTATTTCCGCTCTCGGGAAGAAAGAAAGCGAGTGCAATTTTAAGATCGAAGCTTCTAGACGACGCGTCGTTTGGGCATCTCCGGGCGTAATACCATTTCTGTGTTTCCTTGCTAGTCTTTGACGCTTGACAAAGGAGGACTCTCGGCCCTTGCCTCTGCTACCTGGGTTCTTCCGATAGAGGGGGAAGGGTCACGGGCACACCCGCTTTCCTTTTGTTCCTGGTCTCTCTCGAACACCCCATTCCAGCGGTTTGAAAACCCAGTAAAGCAAGCTCACAATGCGGAAAGGTGCCGTTTCTCTTGGAAGAACCTCGACAGGACAGACAGAGCACACCGTAGATTTCGGAATATTATTATTCGAACTTCCTTCAGCAGAGGTCCACACCTTTTCGTCACCTTTTCTTCTCTGACTTTGCGCTTTGAGTATTTTTCAACTATACCGAGAGAGACTTACCTCGTTTATTTCGCATCTCGCCAATAGTCTTCTTCACGCTCGACGTTGCTTTAGATTTTCGTGCCACGTGTTTGGCTCCAAAAATTTCTCAATGTTTACACCGCTCAACTGACGATTCCGCGTATCGTGAATGGTAAAGTCTGAAGATCTTATAGCCGAGACAGGATATACACTGGCTGGATAAGGCTACGCCCAGAGTCTTCGACGAGTTACTTATTAGACTAATTAGTACTCTTGCTTACAGTGTGCCTCTTCCACGCAAACATTCCTGACTGCTTCAATTCCGGTCTCCAAATATTCAACCTCTTCCTCTGTATTCGCGTTATCCGAGTATTTGAGTTGGAAATTAGTAGCCGATACAACGATGAGGCCGGTATCAAAGTAAAAAGAGTGAGGGTTCGACTCGGTAAAATGATTGCCGGTGAATTCTGGTGTCCTATTTACACGGGAATCGCATCGAATCGTATCGAATAGTCACCAATATTTGATCGAGTATTGGCCTGTGTGCACGGAACCCGACACCAAAGAGTCACGTGCCGTAAAGCAGCAATAGCAGAGCAATGCCGTTGGGACGCGAAAGCAAAAAGAGCATTTGTGCAATCTGACGCGCGTGTATACTGCCGGTCGTCATCCGGCGGCGGCATGCAGCACCGTCGCGTCGTCTGAAATCCGACAGCTGGTTGACTCGACTCGTTTCACGCATGAGAGCGCTCGCATTCCGATCGTCATCATTATAAATTGTCATTATTTTCCTCGCAGGTGTCGCGTATGCCACTCGATCAGAAACCACCTGATATATGTACTTATACATGCTTTTACGTAAATATACCCTTCCAATATCTGTCGAATTATCTATCTAATTATCCTTCGAAACGTGCACCAGAATCGCCGATTCAAGTTTTCCACGCTGTCCTGAACATGTTTTAGTTCCTTTTGCGACTATGTATTCGAACAACAAAGGAGACGTATATTACCGCAACGCTACTACGCGAAAACCTCATTGTACCTTGGCAGCAACGCGCTGTGCGCCCATCGTTGCGCCACATTATACAATCCCACGATTTCAATTAAATAGCGTAGTGCATGTATCGATCGCCAGAAGTCCGGTAACGGTGATGGCTGACACGAATTCCACAGTCTGAGTGAGCCACTGTTTAAATCAGACAGGAAAAGACTCAGCGTCGAATTGTTCGATTGCTATTTGGAGTTCGGGTAAACATCTGGAAAACATTTTAGCCTTGGTCGTCTTGGCTGGTAAAAAATTTGCTAAATCCCAAATGCTTTGAATTTTATACTTAAAACTTTCAATATTCAAACATTCAAACTTTTATGGTTAAAACGATTAAGTAGTTTTGTAAATTAACAATTAACAATTTCCTTAGAAGTGGATATTTATAAATATGACGCCAAGGGCCAGGAGTTTCCTTCGTTTTGTATAGCATAGCAATTAGGGATAGACTATGAGGTAAAAGCGGAATCGAAGTTGGTGTGCGGTCGCTGACGGAGTGGGGTGAAGGAGGGTTTATTCATTAATTTACGAGTCTTTCCATCGGTAGTCTGCATTGTTTTGCGGATTTAGATTCGCGAAGAGCCTCGCCGAGAGTAGGATCGGCGAAAGGGAGTTGGAGAGAGAAGAAGCACGTAGACGACCCGTCGTGGCGCCCGCTGGGCTCTGTCTTACGTCATACTGCTAAATATATGCTCGCCCGTTCCCAATCTCATTCCCATTCTCGTTCTTCATTCCATCTCGTGCGAGCAGACGCGACCGCGCGCAGGCATCTTTACCGCCAAAAGAGACATCGTTCTGCTACTCCTTACTTTGTCGTTTTCACCTCTCTTCTTGTTCCTCCGCTTTTGTAATTCGATATTCCTTGTGCACTCTGCCACTTTTGTCCAATGTATCAAGTTCTCTTCGTGCTTTATTTCAATAAAATGGTATTTTTGGTAAAAAATATACACAGGAAAAATATAATTTATGATCATAAGGGAATTAACGTGTCGAATCATGAATAAATATAGCGTATTCGATTATTCCAATGATAAGAGTACTGTTCGTGAGTCCGTGGTCCATTGGGTAACTTCCAATTTAGTCAAATCTATACAAGTCAATGCGGCCACAAAAGCCAAGAAAAAGGGCGAAGTTAGGTTCAGGTTTTCTCTCTGATTTGCCAACATCTGGAGACGACAGTTTCGTTCCATGGAACAAATTCCCTTTCGGATGCCGCTGACAGGCTACTCGCTCTTTTTCTTCTTTGTTCCGAAACCGCTGCCTGATGTCTCTGCGATTAGGTTTGCTCGAAAATTGCCAATTCTACCCTCACTGGTCGTACTTCCGTTTCGTTTGTACATAATTATTTTACTACATGTATGTAGTATGTATGTATGTATGTATCAGGTCCCAAATAGTTTCGCTCGAATGTATTTATTTATATACACGAAAATTGCATAAGACAATTATTGAAAAGGTTTGCAAAAATCGCAGTAAATTGAAGGCGACCACTCGTCGGATTGAATAACTTATACAAATACGCGAGAGAGGCTTTTTACCGCGTCTCGCAAGGACGGCATTTATCGTCCGGTGCTTAAGAATGAGCGCACGTGTGCGGAAATTTGTCCCCCTTTACAATTTCTGCGGTGAATTACGTAAAAACCTGTTTCGTTTCTGTAACTATGCTGAATCGCGGGAAGGCCACCGCTCCGCGGATGATGCGACGTCGACGGGTGCACAGACAGCAGAAGCTACGACAAAGTGGTGGCAAGTGGCAACTATGTGTACACCGATACGCGACTCGATAACGTGACTTAACTACGAACCTCGTTAAGCATCATGCAAAATGTATGTCCTCCTCTTTCGGCGGGTAAAGCACTTGGAGAAAAGCCCGTAGATCCTCCTTCGTTTAAAATTCGAAATCCGTTTTGTAAGAGTGGACCAGTAGCAGGAGCGACAGTAGCGATCGTAGCGGCGAGTGTCGCTGGAATATTCTCGAACTAGTTGGGGTAACTCTTGTCGCATATAAATTAAAAGAGCACACTGCCGTTCTCGTCAGTCGAGCCCTCTCATCGCCACAGTCAAGCCAATATTCAAATATGTATTGCCATTGGAATAACTCGGAGTCCTCGAATCTCCTTATAATTGCTAAAAAGCATTAAAGAAGCACTACGTCAGTATCAAAGTCCATCGATCCATCTATCGACCTCATCCATTAAGATTAACGCTCAGAAACCATGAGTTTTTTTTTCTCTCATTGGAAATAGCGTGTCGCAAATTGTGCAACAGTTCTAGCTGAACGAAGTGTTCGTTGGATGGTTGTAAGATCGCATCAGTTTTTCCCGCGAGACCGCGGATCGTCCTTTCCGGGCGTTTCCTAGTCGGTCGCAGCTGATAGGCGGCCAGAGATAGCCTCGTCGACTCGTGCGAAGGCACCGGTAACACCAGCTGAGTGGCGCCAGCCATCAGCTGTTGGTGACTCACGCGAGCCAACCGAGAGCGTCGCGCCGCTCTACACCGCTCCACTCCGCTCAGCGCTGCTTCTCACAGTTAGCGAACAGCATATACGCACACATTCTCTCGGGCTTTACGCTACACTCGCACCGATACGAAGCCAGCGGTACGGGCTTACTCCGTCAGAGCAACGTATACAGATACACATATATACAGGAAACTCAACACAACGGTGAGGATAACGCGAGTGTGTGTAGTAGGGAAGGTTTGATATATTCTTACCTGCCGAGTGAACAGGGTTGCCATGAAAAAGGTTCACAGGGTTTTCCAGTTGGGGCTGTATTGCAGTGCTTCTACCATGAGCGAGGCAAATGCTGTTCCATGCGGAGTAAACCGGTACCTTGATATAGGTCTCCCCTTTCCCTTTTAGTAACGCATTCACCCTCTTTCTCATTGTCAGCCGTTGTTTTGCTATCGTACCGTGTTCTCGCACCCGCTAATCGCTGCGCAATAAATACACGGAGAAGTAAATTGAAATAAAATTGTCATCTCATGGGTGCCAAACAATACTCGAAACGTACGACATTCTTGCGAATCTTACAATTCATTTGAATAAATTGAGTAATAGCCAGCTAGCAAAGTTCATATCTATCGTAGTTTGAAGTTGGAAATTGAAAGAATTGGCAATGCGAAAAGTAAACAGAGGGGACGAGCATTGTATTATTCTTCGGAGTGTACGTAGGGTAATTGGTAGTCTTTGTAGAGATTGGTAGAGTAAACTCGAATTTTCTGTGGCGCAACGGTCATGAAGACTAGGGAAGAGCGAAAGAGCGAACGACCAGATTTCGCTCCTCGATGAAAGGAGTGGTGTCTGGGTTTCGGGTGAAAAGGAAGGTAGCCAGCCACCTACTTCGACGACCTACTTCACCGGGTTTGATCCGAGCGAGCTCAGCGGGTATCCGACGAACGAGCTGACGTCACGGCAACCAACCATCCAGCCAGCAAGCCGCCGGCGTACCAGCTGATCTAATATAACCGCTCGATGGGAGAACGCCACGTGGAATTCCGCTCGCGTGGACCACGTGTTATTAGTATTCACCGAGAACCCACCGCGCCAAACCCAACGAAATTCGTATCCGCTAAATCGTCTGTTCCTTCGGGTTTCGAATTTCGGTATCTTTACCAGTTTTTTTTTTGCAATGACTCTACGAGAAGAGTCGTATTACGTTAATGCCCGATCTACGAATTCTTTTTGCTTTGCGTCACCTTTCCCGTGTTCCGCGACTCAATTAATTGCGTGATGCAATCAAGTTGGTCAGGGGTTTTCTATATCGGATTACGGATTCTGGGTGTGACTACTTTGCCACTACCACCACCGTACTATCGTTTCCATAGGTTCCAACAACGCTAGTGGTAGTGTTACTGGAACACCTCAGGTGAACACTTTGACTACTGCATGCAATTTTCTTGAAAGACGATACGCCCTGCGGATATGCTCTTTTTGTCGAGACTAAACACTGTGGTTTTACAAAACAGTGCTGGATACGGCAGCGGCACACGCGCCTTCCATTATCGGGTAGTGCCGCGCAAGAGCAGGCCACAAGGTCACGGTCTTCTCTCCCTGCTGACTCATCCCACATCCGCCATCTCAATCTTTTTCCTCTTTTTCTCTTTCTCCTCCCTATCGTCTGCGCGGCCTCTTTGTAATTTTGCCAGATACGCGTTTCCCACCTTCACTGACACGGTACGGTGGTTCTCGACGATTACTCTTGGTTTACGAGGGAAATCTCTTTTCCCCCCAACCAAAAACCCTTTTCATTATTATCAATCTTTCCTCGGATAAACATTCATCTTTTGCTTCTTTTTTACCAAGTATTAAAACTGTTCCTTTTAGTGGTAAGCCTTATTAGGTTCTTTGCTTTACTAGTTACACAACTAGTTGTACAATCTTGCAGCTCTGAATTTGCAGCAATTTATAAAACTATTTAATAATCAATTGACGACTATTAATATTGACGCTTTTGATTAAAAGTAAATATTACGTGAACGAAGCTTGTCGATATCCTTCAACATCTGTATAATCGATGTTCCAAAGTGATTTCCACCCATCCGAGAGTCTGTCGATTCTTCTATAAATGCAAACAGGCGCATCGTACGGGTGTAGTCAGTCACAGTCAGTCGTCGATCAAATATCTCCTGCTTAATTAGCCAATTAATTTCGATCGATCGCGTTGAAACCTGTTTATTCGAGGAACTGCGTAGAGTGTATGAGCTGGGTACAGCTGATCGTTGGCAGCCTCGCGTCGCACGCTGCCGATATCGATTTTACTACTTTGCTATTATTATCTCTTTCTCTGTCACTTACGCGAGACTTAACTTACATACGTTCGCCGCGGTATACATATACAAACCGCGTCTCTCGATGAGCGGGAAAATGAAAACGTGCGCTTACTCCGATCAACTAGAATTCGAGACTATACACTCTGCTATCATATGTACACTCATAGATTCCTATGTGTATAAGTATACAGAGTTAGTAGGTAGACAGGGAGGGGAAAAGAGAGAATCAGGTACGGTCTGTCCTTAATGATTCATGCGATGCCTTGCCAACGAACGGGTTCACCAAGCGCGCGAATTCAGTAGCGTGGGAATGTCAGCGCGGCAAAACAGATTGAAGCCGACTAGTTGGAGGGTCGATGAATTGGCCGCCTCGAAGCGACCACGCAAATGCCAATTTGCTCTTTCGAGACTTTTGCTCCCTAGATTATACCGTTTTCCAAGAATTGTTGTCCGTACGGCAGAATCTTTACCGCGCTTTTAAGTCGTTACAGACGCATTATACCATTTGATGTTATATGTCATGAGGAAATGTACTGTCGATAAACACAAGAGTTTAATAAGTGACAAGATTTCTATGCAATATGATACGAGCGTGGTTGTACAGTTAAATAGAATATCAATAAATTTGGTAAAGTCGGATTATCATTTTTGAAAATTCCAAGGAAACTCGTGAAGTCGTATTGGCAGGTTCGATCTCGGAACTTTGATTTTAGGCAACGGACGATTACGGACGGTTGCGTTGGGAAATCATAAAGAAACCTCAATAATATTCTATTGGGATGGTAAAAGTCGAAGAGAATCCGGAACAAGTTTTCGCATTTAGAGCCGCTAATGTACCTTGCGGCCAGTGGCATCGCGGTCACAAGCGTGCAACGACAACGACGTGCCGCCTCATTGACCGCGAATTTGCCCAGCGCGGCGTAGCGTAGCGTTTGCCGACGACAACTCACGGCGCCGCATTCCTCCATCCGAAACGTACGCTTCGACGCTTTCAATTTCCTTAAAAGCTCCAGGAACGAGACGAGTCCGCGTTTTTATTACACCCGGTTCTCGCAACTTCTCGTAAATCAACTATCTCAGAGTGGCGTGAAACTTTATCACTCTTATCTCCTTTTCCATCGCTACAGTTTATAGTGTTTACACAATTACATATGCAGCATTGTAATTTCTAGCTCAATCAGTACAAAATATAATTTTCTAAATATATTTTTATGAGTAATCTATCAATCATCTGATTCGTTTCTTTCGTATGTCAATAGCGTCGACACGGTAGACGAGGGCTCGGTGACCACGAGCGTGTCGGTCGCCGAGGTCGTCGATTCCCAATCCGAAGAACTTCAGCAGCAACAGCTGCCACAAGCTCAATCTCAATCTCAATCGCAGCAGCAATCGAAAGGCAACGTGGGGGCGAGTCGTAGGATCGCCGGTCAGAGCGTCGCGCTCAGCAACGGCAACGGTACCAACAACGTCGGCCGTGTTACCCAGCGAAGCCACATGGAGCAAGAGAAGCGAATGCGGCGAGAAATCGCCAATAGCAACGAACGTCGCCGGATGCAGAGCATCAATGCCGGCTTCCAATCTCTGAGGACCTTAATACCACATCACAAGGGCGAGAAACTTTCTAAGGTAAGTCTCTTTGACTATTTTTAGATCGTTCCTCCTTATCAAGCTTACATCGTGTCCAGAGGTGCTCGAGGTTCGATCAGAATAATATTTCTTTTGTAGAAATGTAATCCCTTCGAGTAGAGAATTGTATATAAGAGTGCAAATTGCTTATTATTGCTAGAGATTTTTTTACCCATGGTTTCCTGTTATTATTCTATGGTATATAAACTCGAATACTTTTATAGCATTCAATAAGTTTTAATTTATCGTACTTGAAGGGATATCTATTTATCTTGTACATAAGTAATCTGTGTGAGAACGAACTTCCTTGAGTGATTGGAGATGTTCGGTTCCGGATCAGAGATCATTATCGAAGCGTTTGCATTGGCATTCGCGTTATGTTCCTCACCTTGTCATTACCGTTATCCTGGGCTCACCCCTTGTGGAATTCTGTTTGATGCCCCTCGTAGTTTAGACGCTTGCAAGAGCAAAGCCGATAAAGCCGAGATCTAGAGCACTTCCTCCAATAAATTACCTGTGCTGGAGGAAGGATTCAGAAGCGACTTGAATCTTATGGCAACCTTCGCTTCTGTTTTCATGAAATCCGAATTCATTTCGATACCTTGAAACAATTGCACCACCAATCATAATTTTGCACGTATTACCGAATCAATCTCACCGAAGGAAAGATGTAGCTGTGAGTACATACTCACTTTCACTCGGGTCGCGCCTAGATTATCTCTCTCTCTCATATACTTTTTTTTTTCTTTTAATGAATGATCCGATATAGGATGATTCACCGTGACATCTTTGTTTCATACACACATCTTCATTCATCTTCCGAACATCCAAGTATGTATCCCGTGACACGCAAGTACGAGGAGTGCCATGCGTACAAAAATTGACTTTTATGCGGCACTCTAGTACGAGTGTGCCGGAAATCCCCTGCACAAGTCTCACTTACAAGTCACTCTTGTATCTTTTTTTAAAAAAGTGTCCCCTTTCCTGGGTGTCTGTATGTCATATCGATCTTGTCGCTCGCGTCAATCCGCACAGTCCCAGGGTGTTTGTTCTCATGCAAAGCAAAAAAAAAAGATCTACAGTGAGTGACTTTGCTTAAGGATCGAAACGTTTGCGAAGAATTATTGTTCGCAAACTGTGCCTTTCGCTCGCGTCAATCTTGGCATGATTGTGGCGTGACATTCACGACCGCTTGAAGTCAGCTGATTTTAGCGGACTATGGAATCGCTGCTCTCACTATCTCTCTTCTGTGAGATAAACACGCGCAATTCGATGAGAAGCGCATATTTGAGAGTGTCACTTATAAAAACTGTCCCGGATTTAACCGATTCGTCCGATCACAATATCTCTAGAGACTTATTTATATCCTTTGAGCTCGAGGTTTCATAAGTTTTAGATAAGCGTGATATATCAATACCTAGTGAATGAAATGAGTAACTATACTAGTTACAATTAGAAAAATCGTTAAGAAAGTTTTGCGCATCAGTAATGACCATTTTTAAAGAATGTTTAATCTATAATATTATGAATAAACACAAACTAGGATTGAATATATTAAAATATCACGGAAATAATACGATAAAAAAAGTAAACGATAAATTGTAATTAATCAATAAAGGAGAAAAAATAATTCCCACGGGTCAAAGAAAATAATCGGACTTGGTTGAAAGACTCTTGCGATCGTCGCTCGAAAAAGAACTCTATTCTTACGAGCTGCAATTTCGGCGATTACGATCGTGGCGGGCTTATTCTGTCAGAGGCGTTCTGACGTCAAGCCAGTGGTTAACTGGTGTATCACCGTGTCAGAAGGTCCCGGACTCTCGAGTTCAGTCACGATAACACTAACAGCAGCAGCAGCAGCAGGATGTAGCTTTTAACGCGACTCACGCGTGGACCGGAAGCGGCAACCTGCTCATCTTTGGCAAGGTGAATTCGCCAATAAAACTGAATGGTCTCGCACTTGCAACGAACAATATTACGCAATTGCGAGTTGGCGGTGGTCTAGCAATGGAGTAGGTGGTAGTGGCGGCTGCTTTTGCGAATTGTCCGCCGGGTGTAGTAGGCTCGCGTCTGACTAATTTTAGCACGTGAAAGTCGTCGCCCGATCCCACGCTAAGCTGACATATACATAACATACTAGACCCACTCGATCGGCTCGTTTGCCTAGTCATGTCGGCACTTTAATCGGCTGCTCTACCCCTCTATCGTGTGACACTGACCGTGTTATTTTGCTTTTACATCTTCGAGCAACCGACTGCTGCTTGCTTCTTCCCTGTCTGACGTCACCTGGATCAGCTGATGCTCTCGGCGATCCTTTTTCTCTCGCATCGCATCGCGAGATTCTTAGTCATTGCACCCACAACACACGACTCACCGTTTCAATTACCTTATTCACGGTCAGATCTGACATCACACTCTATTTAAAAGCCAGTGATATTGTATTTAGCATATTGAACATACATATTGAGCATATTTCTCTGCGGCTTCAATTATTAATAACTTATTGCAATATAATCAATTGGTATAGAATATTCATGCACTTTGCCAATCTTCGAGATTAATTTTAAAGAGATCTGAAGAATATGGAGTTAACTGATGTCTCGTCAGTTTTATTTATATACGGGATCTAGACTCGAAATCAGGGGTGTCTAACCCAAATTGGTTGGTAGGCCAAGTAAAAATTTTCTAAACTGAATGAGACACTTGTTTTTGGATTTTATTTGAGACTTTTTTAATATCAACCGATAATTTAGTCGACGCGCATCGTAATTGATTTGTCATGTTTTTATCGAGCAACCTGCTGCGATACTTTGTTTTTACTAAGTTTAATTTGGAAAAAATGATTCGCAGCGATAAGTAGTTCCAAATGGTGCTGTATTGCGCATTGCCAAGGTATTGTAAGATTTTCTGACAATACCAGAGGTCCTAGACTTCCAATAAATTTAGTTGTAAATGAGTTTGATAGTTGTGCTGATTTAGCGCTGTCTACTTGATATTTGGGTACGGTTCACGTATTGAGGATCTAAGTCCAAATGTCTAAAATAATATGGACAGTTAAAAACTTCAACTGGGCCGCGGGTTGGGCATTCCTGCTCTAAACGAACAGTTTGAATTGAGTTAGTAAAAAGCAGATAGAGGTTGGCAAGCAATACACATCGAGACACGGCGCCTAATGCGCGGGTTGCGGTTCACACAACACTCGTAATACAACGGCGCAGTGCGTCGTCGCAGATGTATACTACGTAGGTGAATACGCAGTGGCTTGCGCGCAAGATCAGCTGTTAGTCCGCACCGGCAATTACGAGTCACGCGACTCTTTGAGGTTCTTGTCCCATCTCCCGATTCCCGACTGGCACACATACGCGCTCTCTACTCGCATCCACTCTTCTGATACAATTCTGCTGATTGATACACTTGGAGAAAGTTGTTTTGCCCTAAATGTAGTGCTTTCAGCCGTTCTTCCAGTGTCGACCTTTTTTTTTGTTCTTTTACCTCTGCTATCGGAACCACTAGTCTATTACGCGACACCAATTTCTCTCTTGGAGACTTATACGGTGAACGACTTTGTTTTGCAGTTTGACTCGTTAGTGCACACGTCAACATCTACTATGCAAGTATTCATAAGAAATATTGGAAGATCTCTAATACATAGAAAGTAGTAGTTTTATAATTTTCCAATAACCATATGTTTTTTTGTTTATTAAACAATAGACTAACATGTGGCGACTATATTTATCTGTTGACGATTTTGGTTATAATGTTAAATGAATTGGTTTGTAAAGGATCATTATTTTAGATGAACTGCGTAAGAAACCGCTTACACGACTTTTTACTCATGTTTATTTTGTTCACGATCGACACAGTTTTTGCCTATTTCAAACTAGGCTAAGCATAATATGCATAAATATTCGTAGTCTATTAATAGCAGTAGATAATACGAGGAAAGCTGGGGGGGGGGGGGGGGGCATACGCGTGCAGACGCACTTCTTCTGACACTGTAGCACAATGCTGTGTAGGGAATGTAATGAGACATCGCGTCGGTGTGCGTGAACTTTCGCAACGCGATATTTTGCGAACCAGTCTTCGAGCCACATGGTTCAATTCCCACGCATTTCTCTTAAGGATCTGTCTCTCCTTTTCTTTCACCCCTTTCTCTTCTATCCTTTTCTGGCAAGTGGCTCCGTGAACTTTTTCGCTCTCTCATCTCTTGTCTCCTTATCCTGTCCTTTTCTGATTCTGACTACCATTCTTGGCTTCGAACGCTCATTCGTTTGCCTTCTTCTTCTTCTTCTTCGTCTTCGGCACTATCCCTTCTCCCTTGACGCCCAGTGAAGGCCAGGAGTGCCCGACAAAATTCGCGAAGCCCTGGCCCACTGACTGAGACTCGAGACTCCTTCTCTCCTCTGCGCGTCGAATGTTAACGAACTTAATGTTTGTGTTCGCGTGTACTTGATCGTGGAACTTTACGACTGCGTTAATCTTTCCCAGAAAACGCAATGTTTTAGTACGTGATCTTAGTTACTGTCGTGTAAGTAAAACAATTTCGGCCACTTTATTTAATCTGTACAGAACTCGGGAGTCGTGAAACTTATATCGTGAGAATTAAAATTCTAACTGATCGATCTTGCCAAGAGAAATAGGAAATCAACTGCCTGGATTTGTTTAATTAGATATTAACAAATATTGACCTTTAGTGGATAGCTAATGATAAGTTAGTGACTTGAAATAAATTGTCAACGAAATTCATTAACTGTCAAGGAGAATTTTCAGAGAGACTGAAAATCTAATTGAGTCGTCAAATTTTTCTATCTGTGCAATTTCCATGCGGGCAAAATGATAACAAGCCTGTAAGCAAAGTTCACTTGTGAATTAACTGAATTGATCTTTTTTGGGGGGTATAGCTGCTCAATACAAACCGTACTGCAAGAAGGAATAAGCGGAGAAATAAACGGAGGAGACGCGCAAATGAGCGCAGACGCCTCGACCCATTTTCATTTGGTGCGCGGCAGACAAAAATAAAAATGAACCGCTCGCCTCTTCTTATGCTTTTAACCAGACCCGAATCGGGCCTACCGAAGCGATGCGGTGTGTAGTGAGTAAGCAGTGAACGAGAAGAGCCGAAGTGAAGGCGATGCAGCGCGGTGCAGCGCGGTGCAGCGCGGCACGGCGCCTCGATGTGCCGATGCAATGGTGGGAGCATTTTGCGCGCATAATTGCACTGAGAGAGCGCCGCGTGGGACGCGCAAACCGGAATCCTCTCTCGCGGTACATCCTGCATTGTTTTTACTCAGGGTCCACCGTGCGAAAGAAGCCTGGTCAATTTTGCTCCTTTTCGTTTGCAACGGCTTCCCTCTCTCGACCGTGGGCACCGAGTGCATCCACTGCACCAGCTGCAGCGGCTGCCTTTTGTGTTCAGGTCACTGGGACCGGTGAACACTCGCTTTAATCGCTCACCGTAGATGAGAGATGTATTGACAGTGCCGGTCTCTTACGACCCGATTTCGACATCCTTTTGACGGGGCGTCCGCGGAAAAGGGAATGAACCCGCGTTAACTAGATTTTCGTCAACTTGGGATGTAGATAAAAATTGCTCATCTCATGGGATTGCAACGACAGCAGTGGTTCTAAAACTATTGATACATAGAGATGACGACCAAGAGCCATTGATTGGCTAATTTCACCGTTGCTAGTTTCGCAAATTCTAAGAAAATTACTAATAATATTCGTTTCGTTTTTTCACTTGCTTTATTCTCGTTTACATCGAAAGTCTCCCATTACGCCTACGAAAACATGACCATGAAACCCTTTGCGCCTTCCAACTCCGTCGCGAAATTCCCCGGACTCTTTTACGAGTGATTCTCAGGAAACATCGTGAGAACGTGGTTCGTAATCGCGATATTGTTCATGCGCGTTCCATTGAGGAGAGCAGCGCGAGTTGCCCGTAGTCGTAGCACGCCGAAAAAACATCAGGCCGCCGCGGCGTGGTGTGGCGTAGCGCGGTGCGGTGCATGGACTGCATTCATTTCCATGAACCATCCCCCATCACCCCGCGAACCGTTTCCCCTTAGTTTCTCCCACCGGGGAACGCCGCATGGTCGTCTCTCGCATCGCTTCGAGGTTACGTGCGCGGCGCGTCGCTTCTCTTGCTCACGGCTTTCTTCCTTGCGCGCGAATGCACTGTCTCTGTATGCTTGCTGTCGCCGCTGTTCTGATGGTGGCGGCGGTGGCGGCACTGCTGGGGTTTTCGTCTCTTTCTTTCTTTCTATCGTTTGCAGAGTCGTCAGTTTCGTTTTCCTTCTCGCTCGAAGAACGACGTTTGGCGTATTTGTCCGCCGTCGCGTGTATGTTGGAGAGTGTGTGCTTGGCTGGTGCGGCGCTCAGGCTGGTAGGCAAGGACGGCGGAAACCCAGACGTCACGTGCTTTGTCCGACGCGTTCACCTCTTCCCCCTTTTCCCCGTTGCCCCTTCTACTTTTGCAGTTCTCTCCCGTTCCCTCTCCTCTTTGCCTCGTTTTTCTCTGCATCGCGATCCTTTCTCCTCTTCTCGTAGGCAGCCGCTTTGTCTGTTCTGCTCTTCGCTTGCACTCTGGCTCTCTCGTGCTGCGCTCGATAGTAGTTGTACTACTCTACCAGACTACATAGTACGATACAGGGGTACGTTGTGTCTGCTGCTGATGCTGCTGTTGCTGCTGCAGTAAGTGGTGCGGAGAGTACTCTGCTCACGCCAACCTCGGCAACCCTTCCGGCTCGTGGTTTTTTTGCGCAGCCGCGCCCTTTTCCTGTCCTCCCCTCATCCTCTTTATCCTCCTACTCCACCTTCTCCTCCAGTGGGCACGCCACGCCGGTGCCCCTGAATGTTGCAGTTACGGGAGAAACCGCTGCATTCAAGTGCGTATGATGCATTCACGCGGACCTGCCGCTCTCGACCCTTCTCTGCCCACCGGCCTTTCGACGATGCTCTTAAGTATCGCGTTTTTGCATCTTTATTTTTATACAAACACTCGAATCCCCTTTTTCCTAACGTTATTTCTCAAATTTGTCTATTAAGGTTTTGGAGAATTGTAAAGTTCTTAATTTAGTTTGGTCTGGAAATTGTTTTAATTGTTATCTGATTTATAAAAGAGTATTTTATCCAGTGGAATCGTAAAGTGGATCGCGCAGGTTGCCCCTCGTGACTGGCGGTTGATCGCGGCGAAAAGAGGACAAAGTTAGGGCGTGGGTCTTTAGTCGTGGTTTTCTCGCTGAGGCGGCCACTGACGAAGGTGGGCTAAACGGGTAGGTAGGTCCCCGTAGCATCTGGGTCATTTTGCTCCTTGGTCCCGCGCACTCCTCTGCTTCATTCCCTTCCATTCCCTTTCCTTCCTACTCTCTCTCCCTCTCTCTACCCTGTGTGCAGAACGAGCGACCCTGCTCGTCCCTTTGTCTTTCTTAGCCTTCCCTACTCCGATCTTCGGGCCAACCAGCCAGCCAGCCGACCCACCGACAAAGCGCGGAGCCTTCGGCGTACCTGCTGTCTTCGAGATACGCCCGATGCTGCTTTCTATAAGGTGTCTTGGATACCAGACGGAAGAGAAAGTCGCGTGATCTTCGCCGGGATCCCCATGATCGCATGAGATCCGTACAAAGGAATTGCGTAGTACACTCCGCATTCCTTGTATTCCGCATGTGATTTTTTGAGGGTCAAACTGTCGAAGAGGAAACAGTAGTTCTCTTACAGTATGCAATTTATTGCACGACGATGTCTATGAAATATTCGGTTCACTATGGCATCGAGTATCTTCTTAAATTTCTTCCTAAAATGAATGACACAGATCCAAAGATATTTCTGATTCTAAATTCAAAATCGCTTCTTTTTGGATTGGATCGAAAGTCTAAAAAAATAAAATGATAATGTTATAAAAACATGTAGTTGGAACAATGAAAATAAATGAGAATTTAATATATATTCGAATTTGCGTTATAATCGTGGCTGTCGTTGACCGATTCGTGTCCGAGTTGTGAGAACCGCGAACCGCGACAAAGTCGTTTGTAAGATCGCAGCCTTAATGCGGCTGTGGAAAAGTCGCGGCCGGAATGCGCCTCTGCTATCTTGGCAGATATGCTATATCGTAACGAAAGTGCACTGCGTACTTGTACGCTTGCGGTTAAGCTATAACACGGGCCGTTATGCGAGACTCTGCGGCTTCGAGTTTCCTTCTGCATTCCTAGGTGACGAAGCGCGTCCACACAGAGTCCGCGCTCCTCTAAACTGCAAGGACGACGATACCTGAGAATCGTCGGCGCAATTCAATCGTGACGCTCGTTAATTTGGAAAATAATCTCACGGTAACACAACTCGTGAGCACAACATAGCGATTGTGGTATTCTGCGTCTCGTTAACGCGTCGACTGTCGTGGTGGTCACCGGTGACCGGTTCCATAGTTGGCGCTCTTTCTTAAATCACGTATATTTCTCGCACGACAACATTTTTTCAATTACTCATACTTCTCATATTATGAAAGTACTATAAATAACCGGTACTTTAAAGAACGCGTAATCTTAACATGTAACAACCGTTGCATATCACGGTTTTTAATTAAATTTCCATTTGAATTTGATTTTTAATAGTATTCATATAAATTCGACGCATCGCTCGGACGGATTGTCCAATTTAAATTCAAAGACTCTCGAAGATTGGCCATAAACGGTGCAGCTAGGACTCATTGCAGAGAATTTTCCTTGCCAGAAACATTCGCATAATCGCGGAAGAAATGGCCCCGAACGTAGCTTCGGGGAAACCCTAAGGAATACTGCTCCCTTTTCGATACATTTAATCCACGCTCGGGCAGCGAGCCAACTTGTCATTTCGTTGCCCCGATATCGGCCCCTTTCGCAATGCAAAAACGATATCCCCTGCTCATTATATAATTCGTCGCGACAAACAACGTATCGGGTCATTCCATAAGTAACGCGAACTTTCTTCAGAAAGGAAAAATAGAAAAGTAGATAGAATATAATCAGGTTCAACTTTTCTGCTTTCATACTAACAGTAAGTTTTCAATGGTTTTATTTTCATTAGAATTCGCAATAGTTCGCATCAAATCTTTATTCCAATTCAACATTTCTATTAATTTGTATTATTAGTGAGAGTATAGTTCTTAGATTGGATAATTGGAAATGATCGAAATTACGTGTATTATCTCGAAGAACTAGATACATATACGTAGAATCATAGTAATAGTAAGTAGTACGTAGCGTGTGAGGTCCTTTTGACGGTACGATTTACGCGCGGCAACCCAATGGGGCGGACCCTTTTGCTCGTGTCACGTAGCACAGTTCGAGAAATAGATTACCCGAGTTATTAAAGCCGCACGTAAAGCCTGAATGCAGCGCACGGAAGAAACTCGATGGAACTGCTAAAAGTAATTATTACAGCTGTCAAGCCGAGGCGGTCTTACTCTCGAAGCTAATTCCAAGCGGGCGCCTATCGCACGCTCTTCTGCCTCGAAGTCCGTTAAATTGAATTCTAACGAAGCCGCCCCGCTGCACCCCACCGTTTTGCAATATTTCTAGAGTTCCTGTTCCTTCTACACAAGATTGACGAGAATCTATAGCTTCTGAAAAATCACTTTTTGTCGATCCTTAAATAGTTAATCATGAGAAACTTTAATAATCTTGCATTACTATATATACACGCGTCTCGTTTCCCAAATTGTTCGAATAATTCTAAGAATTAAAGCAGACAGCAAACAACGGTGAAGATGTCCTCTCGAATATTTAAGACCTCGCTAACTTATCCATGAGCACCGGCCAAGTAGAACCCACCACAAAGTTGTGCTTCTTTAAAATATTACCTCGAAACAACCAGAAACTATCTTTACCTATTTTCTCATCTTAAAAATATTCCTGGCTTTAGCGTTTGCTTTTTTAAACTTATATTCAATATTAATTAGGAGTTATTTAAAATTTGTTTTGAATATTTAGATTGGAGGAATAAGCGGCGGTCCGTTTAATTCCTCGAGTAGTTTCGAATATAATTGTGATAGTTGTTAAGACGATTCCTTAGAGGGTCGAGAGTAAAGTGATCCATCATAGGCGAATAGCTTCTCAGGATTTATCAGTGGTCTGAGGTTAATCGGGTTTCATGAACTCTGGAGCCACTTGACTGCTTGGCGCTTTCGAATCTACGCGTACGGTACGCACCCAGCCCATACAGAGACTAATTATCGCTATATTCCGCGCAGCAATTGGCAACTAATTATACCATGGGTCTCGACGTATCCTTTTATAGTGTCGCGCTCTAACTGGTCACTCTTCTATATCGAGTGATAAATAGGTGTAAGGGGTCTTTCTCCCTTTGCGACTTGTTACGAGGCACACCTTGCGCGACCGGGAGTCATCGTATGTATTTATAGAACGTGACTCGGTGATTGCATTGCCATTTGCCAGCAACATCTCACCCTAATAATGCCATTGTTCGGGACGCCAGTGACACCTGTATCCCTTTCCCTCGTTTTTTCCGATTGCCACTCGTTTGCCCTGCTCACCCTTGTCCTTTTCTACGTTTACATTTGTTTCTCGAGACCTCGCCAAGGACCACCGTACATTCAGTTTGGTACTATGAATTTCTTCATGTGCGCGCTAACCAGCTTGTTCTTACCGAGGGCTGACCACGCGACTCCCTTTCGGTCGATCCCACAGTTCTTAAGAATTTATGTCCCCAGGTATTCTTCTCCTCGTTGATCCCCATTGATTTCCTCGTGTGTGCACTATACTTTCGTGTCCCCTCGCTATATGTACATTGTACTTTGCAATGCTTTGATCGATACTTTCTGGAATTCTTTCGACTTGTCGTACCAATAGAACCAGTCAACTATGTACACGTATATTGGGTAAATCGAAATGCACTGTACGATATTGAATTTTCAATTAACTTAATCCATTTCATGGGCTACAGAAAAATTAGGATTCTTAATGGAGAATTTTAATGTTTATGGAATAAAGTGATTTTTAAATCAAACATCAGGATAATTGTGCCACGTTATTGGTCAACGAGCTCCCTTAGATATTCATTAATTATCTGAGCAATGTCTTGTCACAGAATTGCTGGCTGTTCCAGATTTATCGGTTCTCTAAGCAATCGGGCGCGAGAGGCAGCTTTTTCCCAGCGACTGGTCTTCCCTACGAACTACAACCACTGTCTTCGTCTCCTCGATGACGAAACGCACTTATTATGCGGCATTTGCGCTCGCGAAGCTCGTATTTATTACCGCGAATGTGGAATGTGACAGGCTGATATACCGCTGCGAAAGAAAAGCGGGATCTTCTCTCGCTATGCTCGTTGTAAGTAGGTGGAGGATGCGCGTGTGAATCACAAATGCGCATTCGCGAGCGAGCATCGAGAACAAGAATCTGACGTTCGTGGCGGCGAAAACGATAAGGACCATAGTGGTCGCCGTGCGAGATCAATTCGAGGAAATTTCGGTGTATAATGAGCAGCCCCCAGCTCCCACTCGCATTTTCGATGTGGTCTTATTGATGAGTGTCACGGCTCGGAGGAACGGAGTTAACCAACTGGTAAATTCTCCTCTCTGACAGTCTCTAGTATTTTGGCATTATTCTTTGATAGTGATTTTGGCGTCGGATCAGGGTTTGTGGAAACTCGATGTCACGAGTATTCTATTTCTGTCATGGTAATCGGAATATGTCTAAATGCACTTATGTAATACACTTACAATACACTTATGTAAGAAATAACTTCTTTTTCGACTATTTTACAATAGAATCATTTCCGTGACATATATAGTAAAGTGATACAATACTTTTAAATGAGACTTTGGAAGTATTTATATCGTTATCGTGGAAATATTGAAAGTGTTATTTGGAATCCACGTAACGTACATATGTAGATATAATGTAAGTTCTCGAAATCTTATTGTGTCACAAATGTTTTCCCCGAAGAGAAACCTTTCAGGTGAATTTTTTCATCAGCTTTCTTCTTCGACTCGCAATGTTTTCCTTTGAGCTTCGTCGAACTGAGATTCCTCGAACTCGCGTGACATTGTTGGTTTCGCGAAACTTTCCACGAAAAGTGCGTAGGTCTGTATGTACGCACGCGTAATAAGACCGAGCAAGAAAGGATCTTGACACAGTGTGGGACGTTGGTACAGTTCCGTAGGTTCTTCGGAACGATTAGAATTCCAGTGGCGTAGCCGCGGTTCGCAAAGCAAAAGGGGGGGATCGAAGCAAGAGAAGGATTCAGAGGGAGAGTGAAAAAGGCGAGGAAAAAGAAAAAGATAAGAGAAAAAAAAGGATTGGATTTCTCTGTTGAATAGGCAGCCTGGCGTAATGCGCTGTGATTATCGTCGCACGCGGCGAGAGTTGGCGCCAAGTCTCGAGAAACTATTTCGCTGGCGCTAACGCTTCTCTTGCGAAGCTGTTTTTCT
Organism: Trypoxylon attenuatum; assembly: GCA_963989405.1. NCBI lineage: Eukaryota > Metazoa > Arthropoda > Insecta > Hymenoptera > Crabronidae > Trypoxylon > Trypoxylon attenuatum. Next base: position 15,335,542 of record OZ022490.1, on the reverse strand, counting down.
CTTTTTCTCTCCCCTTCTCTTCTTTGTCTTCCTCTTCTACTCTTTCTTTCCTTCGTCGCGGCGTGTCTTCATGTATTTATGCATGTCACTGCGTTTGACCGTGCTCGATGCACACTTCGTAACACAGGTTGTACTATTCTTCATGAATATATCGCTACGGGAAATTCGTCGGAAATCTCCCAACAGTACTGTCGTCCAATTATATTGACAAAATTACTGAATTTATTTTAATTATCCTCAAATTCCAATTATTATTGAATTTATGTTACTTTACTGATTATTAAATTTCAATTGGCATCGAGTTTCAATTACCAACAGAATTTAATTATTATCAATTATTGTTTTCATTATCCATTATAACAGTAGAATTACTAGTTAAAGATCGGTCGCCCTAATTTGATTAGTATTTTAATTGCTACGATACGATCATTACTACCGATATTTTTCATCGAATTCTATTAGTAATTCGTATTGTAGTTGGTCTCTTTTTGTCTACTTTTGTTCCTATTGATCGCAACAGTTATTATTATTGTGACGTTGCCTCGATAGTATCTCAGGGTTAGAAGTCAGTTTGTTTACGACACTGAGGAGGAAGGAAAGAATAATGCTAGCAAGAGTGTCTGATACTCGAGAGATATAATTTTCGACAGTCTACTAGGAATAAACGCATCTATGACGCACCAATAACTTTGTTTGATTTTTTCTGTTTACATTATCTTTGTCGAGGGTTGAAGCGTACGGTTTACCAGGACTCTCTCGAGATCGGACCAATGCTGTTTGTTGCAGGAACGTTTGTCGTCAGTCATCGTGTATCGACTACTTTTTCCTGGTCAACGAAAAAAGCGCGCAAGAAGTCCTCGAAAGGAAACTCGCGTGACGTTGTTTTCCACTGGCCGCATAGTGCGAGTCTCTTCACCAATATTGACTCGAGTTTGAGAGACCGTCGAGAAAGTTTGCCCGGAGAAACATTGGCAACTGATTTTCTCGATTCTCCGATTTTTCTAGTGATTTAATGTTCGGGTCGGCACCGATTTAAGGGGATGTCTTTCAAGCGATAGTGGACAACCAAAGGGTGGGTGATTTCTTGAGAAAAATGAATCCGAAGGATGAAATAGCTTTGTCGCAAGAAATCTTTCTTTTTGAGAGTAATGATTTTTGAAGAACATGTCGTATACATAATTGTAACGATTTTTCTCCATAATATTCTTCGGAATGACGTAAAAATGATCGGGAGTGCGAAGAAATGTGCATTTGACAGTGGTTGATAGCGAGTGGCGACAGGGAAACAAAGGTGCAAGTTGCGAGCGGCCGTGTTATTCCGTCTGTAAAGCGAGATTAATGGACGTATTGTACGGAGCGATGTGACAAGGCAGAGTAATGTCTTTCGCGCCAGTAAGTAACGCCTAGCATCCTCGAGCAGAAGATAGTGCCACGGTCTTTTTGTTCTTGCTGTTCACCTTTCGTGTCACATGTTAGCAGCTTTAAAAAGCCACGATCATTGTCTCACGAACGCACCATCGAGGAGGTTCACGGTCTTGATTTTCTCAAGACTTTTACCTACTTCTGCCGAACCTTTCCCAGCTCTGATTCCCGAGCAAAATCTTGATTTATATCTTGCCATTTACGACATAACTCCTTTTATCGCTTTAACCCTCGGAAACCGCTTTTTAGGTGCCCGAGACAAGTTAATTTTTCATGGAACCTTCAGAATACCTTTTTATTACGTACATTAAAATGCGGCGTTTCCTCTATTTTTTCTTTACTGTCTTTGCAATCATAGGATATTTTTTATCTAGAAGTATTCAATTGGGACAATGAGTTATCGTTTCGTTAAATAAGAAAAGTTTCATACCTCATGAAGGTACGTTGCATTATATTATATTCTTTAGCAAGTAGATTCACATCATTTCGTGCATAGCCCGCTCAACGCTGCAATCTTCTTTTTGCGTTAATTCAGTTTCTCCCTGATTAGAATTCCCGTAAGAAAGAGAGCCAGAGACAATTCTACCTTACCTTTCATTAGTCCTGTGGATATACCGCGTAACGATAGCTTGTCCTTAACATCGCATCGGTTCGACTAACTCGAAAGTAATAGCTTGCGTTGTGGCCGGCCACAACCGGCTCATTCCCAAACGACCTTAAGCCTTAAAAGTGATTGATGAGATCTTTGAGACGCACTTCGTGATCGGAGAATAATATGCGTGAGTCCAGGGAAAACAAGCTCCTTCGTGTCGAAAGATTCTCTTCTTACCGGATGCTCTTCGTACAACCAATCATTATCCAACTCACCAAGTTAGAATATCATCCTTTCGCAGGACTCTAGTTAAAATTTGTCAGTGGAAGGCTCGCTAGTTTGATGAATATAATTTTTTGAAACACAACAATTTTCGTATATTTTATTATTTCTTAGAGGATCTTGAAAATAACGTTATATAAATAGACTATATGAAGAGGTTGATAATGAAAATTAAATTACTCTGTATTCCACTCATTATGTGTATTATAACTCAAACATTCTCAAGCATGCACCTTAATAATCAGTTAATTAGTACGAACGGAAGTGAAGATGGTAATTTGATGTTTGAGTGAGTTCCCGGTGCGTTTCTTTTCCACCCTTTTCCAACGAGGCTTCAGAGAAAAGAGGAGCCTGACAGATGATTTACATTCGGCGCTGGAGGAAGCCCAACATGTAGGTCAGGGGTACGCGTACGAGTGCACATACAGTAGTGGCCAATAGTAGTAGCAGCAGCTTATCGTTGCGGTTGCTCACGTGGTTTTTCATTAATAATTATTAGAGGCCTCGCGTGCAGCTGCCTTGCTGCAGGGTTGCTCGCTCGGATCCCTGGTCACGGTGGGTTGGGTTCCCCGAGTGCGTGGCGATATGGATGAGAATTATATTCGACCGAAAACGATCCGATGCGATGCAATGTGACAGGGTCACTCCAAAGTCCAATTGTCATTTTGAAGCTAAAAGATGGGAGAAAAGCCACAGAAAACAGAGGTACCAACCGCAGAACCGAGTTATTGGCCTGTTTACCTCTTTGCCCGGGAGATTATCCACTCGTTCGGCTCGAAAATGGTTTGCGGTAAAACGGCCAAACGGAGGCCACCACTATCGACACAATTGCTACTATGTACCATCGGTAGCAGTCGCCGCCTCCGCCTTTGCCTCTTTATTCCACATTGGATGGAACCGGCTCACTGCCGGAAGGAATTGTCAAACTTGCCAGAACACGCTCGTTCACAAATATTGGCGCGCGCTTTCTCAAATTTTGCCGATTGGTAGCGTGCCAATAAACGGCGACAACGGAGGGTTTATTCTTCGAGTATTCGTGCGATTCAAAGAATGCGTAATTTCTTCTTTTTTCCCCCCTTTGGTAAGGATGGGCAGAGGATTATAGAATATGTTTGCGAGCATTTATCGTTGCAGTGGCAACTAGCATGAACAACTACGGATGAGGATATTCTGCTTCTCGTGGATTGTAACAGTGGATATTCTTAGCCTCACTGACGGCCTTTGCAAAGTAGGTTTAACGGGTGGATATGTGTGTACAGTACTGTGCGCCCCATACTCGACGACACGATGCTACGCGACGCGACGTACGTGCAACTTTGCATGCACTCCCTTGGTACTTGAGAGCTCGACGATGTAATAACGTTTGGAGATGAGACTCAATTATGCATAGATGCTTGGCTCTACTTGTGGAAAAGGGGTATTTGTGGCTACATTGGCTCTGGAACGAAAGAATGAGTGGTCTTGAGAAAAAGAAAATAGTTGTCGCTCGTGTGTTATGCTTCGTGATTAATCACTTGGACTTGGAGTTTTTTCATTACTTGCTTTTCAACATTTTCCTGACTGATATTCAATTGTCGTAATGATATTACTACAAGAATTTAGGATTCCGATTCGTCGGTTTGAGGACGTAAAGTGCCGCAGCTGCATTCATTACTTCCAAAATGGGTTCCATTGAAACAACTGGCTGCCAATGCGAGCCAATCTGTATTCGCGTACTTGAACATAATTCAGTTCGTATCCTACTGTACAGAGACTCCTTCACTCGCCATTCCAGATTGAACCATGCAAATTATTCAATTTAAAGACCCGTAGTTAGATCGATATTTAATCCACATCATTTCGCGACACCCATAAAATTGATGACTCTCAAGATTCGAAGGTGTATCGCAAATTTGCTGAATATCATTGGATAGAATTTCGATTCGTTATTGGAAAAAGTAAGAGACATTTAAAAAATTCTTATTATTCCATGCGACAAAGCGCGATCCTTTTTCTACCATGGTTACCTTCTTGAAACCGAGTCGAGTCGATTTATTCTCAGAGGCAGTAATTTTAGCAGGATCCAAAGCAGTTGGGAGTCCGATAAACGCAGACGCGGTGCGGTATACTAGTGCGGTATGGCGCGGCGAACGGATGTGCCCTCCGATAATGGTGTCCCACGTGGGCCGATAACGTTTCCGAGCCGGCAGAGCCAGTTAACCAGTCGCGAGCGAGTGACTGGTGCCCGGTCTCTGTTCACCGTGTCATTCGGTCAACGATCTCGCGGGCAGCTTCTCGTGCCCTAGCAGCGCGCTAAGCAAAAAGTCGTGCCACCCAAGAAAAACTCGGTCAAACGGATCGAGAGAATATCGCCTTTGCCTTTCGCACCTTTTTCTTCTTCCTTCTCCACTTCTCCTCCTTTTCTTCTTCTTCTTCTTTTTCTTCTTCTTTTTCTTCTTCTCCTCTTCTCTTCTTTTTTCTTCTTGCATACTTTCTCGTTTCGAGCCGCGCCGAGCCAAGTCAAACCGTAGTGTACTTCCGTATTTTGCTTGGCTGTTTATCTACCGTGGTCGCGGTGCGAATAGAGTGAAGCGAAAAAAACTTATTAGCGACCTGTGCTCCGGCAATTAGCGAGCGATGCAACAAGAGCAAGAGGTGCCGCGTCCCGCTCTAACTCTGTTCTCGCCTCGGGGTGTCGGAGACTCGGCGGTCGCTCGCTCGCTCTCAAAGCGCTTTCTATGCTGATGCTATATTTATCTTGAACGCGCAAGCGAAGAATTATGCCGCGGAGCCGGCAACTCCTCGTCTCTTGCTGCTGCTGCTGCTGCTGCAACTCCTGCTACGATCGAACCCCGTCTCACGACCTGACAGGTGTATATTTCTGCTACGAATCACAAACCGCCGAGGATAAATTCACCTTTGAGCGGTTTTTCACTCTTGATATGTATCAAGGAAATAATTCGAGTTCGATAATTATATGCTTTCCATTTTGTGTCGTTCTGATTGACTGAAAGGAGCCAATCTAAATTAGCACTCCTTTAGAAGTCCTTGAGTCATTTATCGTGATGGGTGAATTTAATCATCTACTGTCCGAGGGTTAAAACTTAAAAAGTAACAGTAAAATTATTAACGATTTCTCTAGTTTATTTCTTCATTACTCATGGAATAATCAGCTGCTGAGAAATGTCTAATAATTCAGGAACCTAATGGTGATTCAATCTCTTTGTTGCATTTCTTTCTAGTGTAGGAACTCTGACAGGGACTCAGCAGCTAACAATAAAAAATGTACGCCCCTCTGGCAGTGTCCCGAGCGAGAATCGCAAAACACCCTTCTCCCATTTTAATTAACCAAATTGCGGGATTGCACGAATGCAACTCTCCCTGGCATCACCCTGTTGCAGCAAGTGATTGGGAGGTTCCCGAGGTCCTCTGGAGCCTTGAATCACCCTCTTCGAATTCCATGCTCCAGCAAGAGTATGCCACCAACAGTTGAGACGTTCAACGAGAGGCCGTCGAATTAACTGCTCTCGCCGCTGGCGCGTACCGATAAATTATTGTCAGGTTTATTACCGTGCGATCGGCAAGGTTCGAACCGAACCAATTAATTGGCACGGAGTTCAAGGCGACCTTGTAATTGAACGATTGCATTTTTCTCGAAATAGGTGAAATAGACCAGTTGAACGTTTCTCTTCCTTTTTCTCTCTTTTGCTCATATCCCTCGCCGTCGTTTTCTTCTCGTCCTCGGTAGCGTGCTCTTCGAATTGGCGCAGCGAAAAAAGCGGGTCGGGTTGAACGATCGGGCGCTCTCTCGCGCTTGGCAAACGCGACAGAAGCCGTGTAATGAACTGGACCCTAGCTTGTTGACAAACACTCCTGTTTACAAATAGCGGGGCCTCCTACTACTGGCGACGGTAACACCGATGTTGGCAGACCGATGGCAACGTTCAACCGGACTCGCACCTCGATGACGAAAATAATTGTACTCGGCTCAGAAGCTGGCAAGTGACTTGTGTCTTACTAGGAGTCAGTACGCTATCGACGGGAGCGCGATGTTACGTAAAGCGAGAGGACGAAAGTATATGAGAGACAGAGAGAAAAAGGGCGAAGTTGACGACGAGCGGCGTTCGCTTCCATGTCAAGGAGCAACTCTTCTTTTCCCGACGCCTCTAGTTTTGTCTTCTCTTGTCTTATTTTGTTCGTCGCGTCGTGACTCCCTACCTTCTAGGAAATGAAGCTAAATGCTTCCGACTTTAACTTGTTTTTCCCGACATCATCGTGATTCTGCTGATCTACTCTACCTGTCGCGTGTGTCGAACCTATAGGTGAATAATTGCTTCTGCCTAAGTACCAATACCAAGAATTGATTCTTCTTAACCTTATTTACAAGCAAAATAAGTTTAACAGTTGTTAATTTATGATTAAAGAGACCGGAGAATTTTATTAGTAAGATAATGCTCAATTAATTATTAGCCATTTTTGTCTCTGGTATAAAAATCTACCTGAAGCGCTCTCATAGCTACGAAGAAAGTGTCGCTAGGTATACAATTAATTGAAGCAGCCCTTGGCGCCGAATTGCGTCGGCATACCTAACTGCGGGTGTCAAGTATCACGGATGTTTTAATGAACTTCATTGGAGCAAAGTATCATCATGCCGAACTTACTCTCTATTCAAGGTGTTGAGTGGCCAAAAAAAGTTGTCTCGAGAGTGGCAAACGCTGCCGCTGAAAACGAGATTCATACACATCTCACACACTATAAGATGTGTGTATGCGTTGGTACACGTACGAGTCTATCCGAAAGCTTTGAGACTAGTAGTTTAACTTGGCTCCTATTCGACTATGGACTAGGAGAAGAACCCTTTCGTTCTAATGGACATCGCATGCGTGCTCGAGAATTTAAGCGCTTCACTCGCACGATAAAGAATTCGGTTGCATTTACGTGCACAGAATTCACGGTACTCAAGAGAATGTAGATGCCTTAGCCTCTTACTGACTCAAGAAAGCGTCTTTGAATCGCTGATTTCCTTGTTAACTTCGACCTGGCCAATAGAACGTCGACACATCGTATTGGCTAGAAAAGTCTTCCTACATTCTTATTGTAATTCCGAGACGCTTTTGAATTCTTCCAACTCGAAGTATTCATCGAAGATTTTAAATAGAACTAAGAAAAAAATGTATATATTACGTTTGTATTCTTTTTTTTTTTTAAGAAATGCAGATAAGATTGTCTAAAACGGAATGAGCAGGAGATTATTGCAGTATGAGATTCGATGTTAGTTATTGCGCATCAATATTTGATTTTTCAGCGATTTAACTTGATTCTAGTAATTTTCCCGAGTATAAATAATGGTAATATCGTGATACAAGCAATTTGCCAGGCAAAGTGTCATGTAAGAGAAACACAAGCCGTATGAAGTAAGCGCGCGCGTCAACCAGTCTGGGTCGATTTGCGCGATCCAGACGGTGAGATCCGGAGGAACAACCGCCGGAGGCATCCTAGTGTGCTGGGGCCCCCTTTTACTTGTCTGCCTTATGCTAATCGGCATCTTACTTTGCGCTAATTGAGTAATTGAGTAATTGAGTAATTGAATGCGGTCTGCCTCGGAGCGAAGAAGAGTCTCCAGCACATTCCACCCACTTGATCCTCTCCTCTACCTACACCACTACTATTAGCGTTCTCCTCTTTCCTCAGGATCCTACTCTCGTTCTTTTTATCAATTAGCCGATGCCTCTCCATTCAATTTTCTGGCGTGCGAATCTTTCGACATGGTTCGATGCCCGGAGCTTTTTGTCGGAAAGACTCCGTTTGAAGGGATGAAGAGGCTCATTGAAGTCCGGCCGCTCCGGATGAAACCTCCAATCGCATGATCGTGCCATTCATCTTTGAGCAGAGTCGAGAGAGGCACGCGGCTTGGCTCCACTGGTTATCGGACCGGAGGCAATCGTCAGTTCGTTATCGACAAAGCCGGTAGAAGCGAGTAAGCGAGCGATCGTTCCGGGAATAGCGCGGGCGCAGCTTGCATTTACCGTTATATATTTTCGCGTGCGGGCCCGGCATCTCCGCGCTTGAAACCGCCACTCCTTTCCACTCCACTCCTCTTCGGGACGACTACTTGTCAATGCGTTCCGTCGACTGACATTGCTGGCATACGGAATGCATTCCGTCATCGGGCACACGAGCAACTGGAATCCTTTGCGATCCTTGTGGCTCGCCTGCCCTAGCCTGGCCCCTGCGCATTCAATCTTGACGACGCGATGCGAGCATAACTTTGAAACAATTTCGTCGATTCTCCTCGTTTCGATTCTCTTTGTTTGCTTCCTCGAGTCACTCTTGCCAAATTCAGGTTCCATTCCCTAAATCGATTTCCGATAGATATTCGAATTGATCGAGAGATAGAATTGCTCAAGATAAACCAAAGAGTAATTTGTATAAAAGTATAAATGATCGTAGCTAATCAATGAAAAGAAACGACAGTCCTTACAGTTGATATTGTCTTTGGTAGTCGAAGAGTTAACCGAATCGGGTTACGTGCCGTGACGAGTAGAACTTAAATTCCCAGAGTGAAACTTTTTCCAAGCATAAAGCAGAGAAACAATTAGCCGAACGTGGCAATCGAGCGTGAGCAGCTTCTAATCGTGGGCGGCCGGTTGAAATAGTCAACGATAAAGAGTGAATCGTCCACTCGCGGTGGGGTCGTCTTTTTACGTCGAACGATAACCGATTCGCAATGATTTATGATGATTGCTTTGTTCGCAAAGTCGCCGGCAATATTCAGCGCGCGTCTTACACTTTTACGAGTCGAGAGCTAAGGCAACGGAGGACGAAGAGGAGAAAGAGAAGGCGATAGAAAAGATGGAAGAGGAGGAGACCGAAGGTAGAAAAACGCAGTGAAATCAACGAGGATTGTGAATTCCACGGAAATGGTCAGTACTGTGAGTTAACGTAAATACAACTGATTTTACAAGCGTCGCAAATCATTTGCCGTAAATCTTATCCAACGCAGTGCAGTTTTGTCAGACTGATTTATGTCGAGCGCGGTAAACACGTCGCCGCAAGGTTTTGCTGGTTAAATTTTAATAACATTATTTCTCGAAGAATAAGTAGCCGAGACAGGAGTTCCAGCTGCAGATTCTCGAATAAACGATACTGGGTTGCTATTCCGAGTAATTTATCCACGAATCGAATTCATGTTGAATTTGAAACATACCGAATTATATCGACTATTCTCTCTTTCTCTTTCTCTCTCTCCCCCCCTCCCTTAGCACCGTGGAAGTATGTACTTACATACGTCCCCAGTAAAAGAGGTATATTTTTGAAATACGACTTCCTGCACTCCTGCGGAGATCTTAAAGCTTGGTTTCGGTTTCCCCGAAATTCCCGCCCCTTTACGAGCGCGCACGACGCACCGGATAATTCGTACATTAGGTTGATTTGTCGCAGCTGGGTTATAGCCAACAAATCGATTTAATGCGTAACCTATTTACATGGTAACTGTGGTTACAGCCATTAGTTGGCCATTTTGGTTCTCTCAATCGGGTCCATCCCCTTCGAGTCCCCTTTCCATTTTCCTCGTGGTCTTCGCGGAGTCATGAATTATTCTTTTTTTACAACTGACTTCAGATTCGATTAATAGTCTCGAGTCGCGAATTTTTCGCGAGAAGCCACTTGTCGCGCTATCGCGAATCGACTAGAAGCTCCTTCGGATAGAGTACAATTCGAATCCGTGGAACTATAATACTGTTTGGGAATCCCATAAGGCTTGAAATAAATATGAGTTTCGCGAAGGTGTCTTTGGAAACTTGCTCGATTTCGCTGGTTTATTTCCGAATGGCACATTCGGCTGAGGTACTGCTGCGCATTACGGTAATACGCTTTCGCCTCGGTCCGTCAAGTGGATAAAACCTCTATCGGATACATTAGGTGATTACTTACTGACACGATTGTACTTGCTTCTATATTACGATAGTTTCATATAATGTAAGTTTCTTTTGTTTTTCCTAATATCATAGCTGCTAAAAATTATTCTCTCAATTGAATTTTAATAATTCCTTGCTACGTCAGAGTAAGCTTTTCGTCGATATCCTTATGCTAACTCATTTTTCATTTACTTGTTTTTTAATTTTTTTTTGCGGAGACAGTTCATCCGAATATGAACAGGTTGCGCAACGCTATTAATTGCAATTACCGCTGCAATTATCACTGGTACTTATTTTCGCGTAACGGTAGCTGGGGTAATTATGAGGGTGTGATAGCGGTGCTTCGCAATTTCGCACTAATCTTAATGTCTCATATAATTAAAAATGCGCGATAATATAAACACCGTTGATGGCTTAAGAATAATTGAATCTATAAAGTGATAGCAATTGGATTTTCAAGACACATTAATATCAGTTTATTGTATAATTTGATGATATACCATGAGAATCAGCTTGTTATTATTGTAGATTCGCCATAGAGAAAAAAGAGAAACATTCGAATGAATTTCATGGAAAAAAGTTGTCAATGCGTCGAGTAACTTTGTTCCAGTCTGACTCTAAAGCCGAGTGCTGCTTTGCGATTAATCGACGATGCAAAATCCATTGGTTTTATACTCGAGCTACCGTCTACCACTCAAGTCTCTTCTCTTTCTTTCTCCCTTGTGAGTGCAATCATTTCTGTCCCCGCACTTCGTTCTACTTCGTTAGGCTAAGTTGAACTCTGTGGAAAGTTGAAGTACTGGCTTAAATGGTGCCACCTGCCTCAGGATTTTGCTACATCCTGCTTCTTCGCAAGTATGCATTATTATTCGTCTCTTTGCTTTCGTTCTGCCTCGTAAATCGTCGTATATCGATTCTTTCCCTTCTGACAATTTTCTCTGAAATTCAAAACATATGAAAATAAAGCATTAGATTGTTTGATTTAACGATATTTAGCTTTTTAAATTATTATCCTGATTCTTGGATTTCCGATTATAATAATTTCAAGAATTTCAACCGCAGCTCAAGTTTTTATTTTTCAATTTCTTGCCAGCTATTAGAAATCAGAATCCAGTTCTTTTCATGTCGTACACATCAATGTCACACTAATACCGATTCAAATATTTAATATAAAAATCGCACCAAGCGTCGGTTTAGATTATCGTGCATACGATTCTATAATCAAGATCGTTCTAGCGCGAAACAATATTTCCAGTCATGCGTGAAAAAACAAGAAAAAATCGCGAGAGATTCAGCGAGAACAGCCGGAAAAATAGAGCGTTCTCTAAAAAGAGAATTGGGAAAGCTCCTCTCGTCAGTTGAATCGGGCCGATCAGATACGATGGAATTAACAGAGTGCTCAAATGGGATTGGCACTGAACCCGGTGATCGGCGGGTTATCAGTCAACGGTGTCGATTTAATTCAAAGCGCAACGCGAAGCGAAGCATCGCACACGCGCGCGTGCGCTACGAATATATCTCTAGCGTGCCTCGTTCGTAGCCGTTACTCGCTCGTAGTAAGTAATGGCCATCGTAGTACTACTATGCGCGCCCACTAAACGGAAACCTGAATGAAACGCCGCTGCAACTGTTTCTGCGATTCTAGCAGCGGATAAGGAAACGCGCGATTACGTGGACGCGCAAAGAAACAGAGGTGGAGGGGGCACACTTGCCGAGAGCAAGTTTATTGCTCTATACTGCATTCTTGCCGTTCACTTCAAACTGGCTATAAATTCTCGAAATCGTCATTATTATTTATAACATAAAAAGTATCGAAATAACTTTGAGAGTATCATTTCCAAAGGTAGTTTTCAAAGTTGTAAAAATCCATGTAAACCCACTAAATGGTTTTATAACTCTTTCGAAATGCTTTGATGGATCGGTGTATAGTAAAATCATCCAATCATAGTCTCTCAACCGTTATGGTACTGATACAGGTACATTACACTTCGTTTTTATGAGCCGCGGTTGCTCGTGAATTTAACAGTTGTCAGACAGTCAAGGTTCTTGGTTACTGCAATCTGCTTTCAACACGCGTACCCTGAAGATCGGTTGCGAATATGTGCACTTGAGTGCCATCTGCATCGGTAGCGTGACTCTTAAAATCGTTTAGATCGAAGTTGAGTGTCGTGTGTGTGATTGAAGATACACATAGTGCTTGAATCGGTTAACGATCTGCGTGAGATCGAATCGAGCATCACTGCGCTCTAGTACCATTAACGATAAGATCTCTGCGGTTCTCTATGGTTCTTCTGTGATCCGATCATGATCGAGGAACTGCCATTGGTGACTCCACACAGCTGTTTGGTTGACCCTACTCGATTTCGACCTTGTTTCGTTTATTTTTTTTCCACGATAATGCCCTACTCCGCCTTTAGCTTCACGGAGATAATAATAAAGTCGCTTTATCCGTTGTTGAATCGAAAGGAGGAGCAAGAGGAGGCGGATTGATGGATTCCGAGCCTTGTAATCTTCGTCAACCCTTTGCGTGACCTCGCAAGTTCTATCTGATTCTTGGAGTTTTAGGATGACCCTGACGTTTTTAGTTTCTCTGTGGTTTTCAGTTCGATCGAGTCACAGGATTTGTAATGGAACGTAATAGAATATTACATCTGTGTTCATAGAAATAATTATTATCTTATCTTATAATTTATGCGAATTTAATTTCGATATAATTGTTTTCGTGAGTCGACATGTTAGGCTTTGATCAAAGGATTACACAATCCTAGCTTAAACCGAAAACCTGTGGGAATAGAACTAACGTACGTAATACACCTCCAAGTGAGTCGAAAGTCAAGGAAGTATCGGGAGTATCCAACTATCGTCAAATCGAATCACATAAAGCACCAGGTCAGGTATCAGTCGTAACTCGTTCCGAGACGAGACAAGAGTGGCAGCGAGTTTCCCGTGAATTTCTCGGCGGTCGCTCGTTTTCGTGCGACCAGGGGAAAGCTGTCACTCGTTTCCCAAGCGAACCAACTAAAAAGGTGGCGGAGGCGTCGCATCGCACTACAACCGCGTCGCGTCGTAACGGTACGTCATCACAGAAGCGTGCCTTCCATCTTCGGTTTCGAACCTGATCCGAGAGAAAGCTGGTTGGGAAATGCCGCGAGCGACGACCTCGAAATAATTATTGCTGCCGGATCAAACCTTCCCTTTTCCCGTTTGGACCTCGCTTGCACAGCATGTAATCGTCTTTGGAAAAATCATCTTTTCTCGGTCTATCTTTTGTCTTCTACTCTTTCTCTCTAGTTTTTACTCGACGCGAATAGGTGGTCCTGACACGATTCTAAGCTCTCGCGCCTTCGTGCGCGGCCGTGTTATTGACCGTTTGATCTGGAACGACGTAAATGGGTCGTCGGTGGATTTCAAGAGGCCAGCTGTATGGACGCGTCATTAGTGAAACGAGTTCCCGAATTTACGCGCCCGGATTTCGGTCACGTGACACACACACGCACAAGTTATGTCGTTTTTTCGCTACTGTTGGATATGGATTTTCCTAGTTGAGGATGCAAAAGAGCTCAAGAAGGTAGATAATTAGTTTAGAATTTCTTCGATAGACACAATGCGAGAATGTCTTTGGGGAGGGGAGTATTTTGTCTGACCCGCAGAAGGAAAGTGACAAGAGAATCGAGTCACTTATATACCATTCGGTACAGGCATTGACTCGAAAATTCCGCAACGAGTCAAGTATCTTGAACTGCGATTATAAATATCAGCTAAGGCCGGTTTTCAACGCCTATCCACACGTTTTCCGATAGTGGTGGTATACATATATAAATTCTCGAGAAGTGCGACGGGAAAAGCTCGTAGTCGTTGCGAATTGTGGCATGCAATTTTCTCTCTCTCTCTCTCGCTCTCTCTCTCTCGCGCGCCCGCGCAACTAGTCTAGATCGGTATCGGCTCGGTCAGAAAATACATCGCGCCACATTCCAGCAACAACGTGGGCGGGCTAGCTACCCATTTCACGAATATTATGCGAGCATGTAGACCTGGCCCATTAAAACCCACGGTGAAAGAAGGCGCGAGGCGGCTCGTTACCTTTGGAATTCCGGTTATTGATTTGAACGAGGCTCCCCTCGAGTTTCTTTTCTCTCTCTTTCTCGTTCCCAGCAGGCTTGTTTACGTTTGCTTACGAGGCGCGACCTTTCCGCGGCGATATCGTAATATCGATTGCGAACGGAGCCAGATTTCTCATCGTCTCATTCAGCATTTCAATGCGTCGGCGTCGCAGGGCAAGTCGAGCTTCGATGGTTTAAGTTCGATTCACACCAGTGATGCAAATCAACCGTCAGCTTGACATTTCCCTGGGAACATCAATCCTAACGGAAAGAATTCTCTTTCTCATGATATTTCGTCTTGAAGATTTTTCCATGAATCAATTCAATCTTCGGAGATATTTTAGAATTTCCTTCAACATCGAGTGTTTTAGATACGAGAAACAATAGAAGCTTACAACTCAGTCGTATCTATACAAATTATTACCCTCGATAAACGTAAATTAGATTATTAGCAAACATTGTAAAACATTTTCTTTATCTAACCGAGAAACAGTGTTTTTCGACGCAGCAAATGCTATCGGTTTAACCATCTGTCTGACACAGTTTTCAGTAGAATGTGTAGATAGAGATTGAATGAGTGCACAGATTGTACGCGTTGACATAATCAAAGATCAATTTGTCTGTCAGCCACGGAAATCCCACATCGATGCTGTGAATCGCGCTTTATTCATCGTAGTCGATGAAAGAAGCTACTGATCGTTCATTGTACGCTGATCAGATGTATTCGCGAGGGAGCTGGACTCGGTTTAAGACGATACTATATTACGTATCGGAATGTTGGCGCGATCCGATGATAGATAATAAAATTGAATTATAATACGGCCTTCTCTTCGCGATGCTGGTACAGTCACCCTAGTGTCTTTACTATCTGTATCTCGGTCTAGACGTGCAGAGTCCACGCTAATGATACAGTCAACGCCATGCCGCGTCGCGCCACGCCGGTTATCGTCGGCGAAAATAGGGTCAAGTACAAGTTTTACGAGGCGCTTCGAGCGCGAGTCTCGAGCTAGTTCCACACCTAGCGTCGAATGCACTAGAATAGCGCGATCAATGAATCGATTGCGCTGTTGGAACGTTGCACCAAAATCGAGCTGCTCGATGCTATTTTAACTCAAAGGTCGTGCGTTTCAAGATACTCGATCACTTCGCTTCTACGTATACTAACTCTTTCCTACAGCAAAACTGATACGGAATAACAATCTCTATAAATATGTTTCTTTCGAGTACTTTATATTCGATGATAAGAATTGCATCAAAATTTACCAACGATAATTGCTCCAAGTTTTAAAAACGTCATTAGATAAAAGTGTATTGCAAAAAAAAATTGAATATTGCCAAGTAATCTGTTGTGCAGTATCACAAAAGCTTCAATTACAAATTGAAAAGTTACGTTTCTACATTTGAAAAGGGATCTCTCTCATAGTATCGCAGACAAAGGATGTTCGAGACCTTGAGAAGGTTTTAAGGATGATGTAGGTGCATCTATCCTGTGTTTGAAGGCTAGTGTCCTTAAAAATCCGTGAAGCAAAGTTCGCGAGCGAGTCGAAAGAGCGGTACGAAGTCGTACTCCACTGGTGGGTGTACGGTTTCAGATCGACGGATAGACGAATGAGAGAGGACGGACTGACAAACGGACAAACAGAGAAACAGTCGGATGGTGACGGACAAGCGGGAGTGGAGGGATAGAGGGATGTGGGGACTGGCGCGGGAGTGGAGTACAGACGGCACATAGCCAGACAGTGAGTGCCACGCTATTTTCAGGCTGCAGTTAGTCTACCTCGCTTGCCGTTACCACTGCCGATGCCACTGCCGTTTTGCCGTTTCTGCTGGCGGCCCAACCTTACTAGTCACCCCACTACTTCTCTCCGCTTCTCTACCTCGATTTTCTCCAACCTCCAGCCTCACTGTCTCGCGATTCTCACTCCCTCGCTTTCTCGTGATCTCATCTGCTCTCGGTGCATTTCACATGCCTCTGCCGACTGGAACTCGTCTCGACTTCGACTGGCTTCGCGCGCTCTACTCTCACGCGTCATTGGAGACTGCCGAGACTGGTCTCATTGCTCTGCTGGTACAACGATTTTATTTATCGATTCCTTGCGGTGGTAGAAGAAGGTCGATGGTTCTTTGATAGAAAAAAAATATATATATATCTATCTTTATAATATTTAATTTTTGATTCTGTGCTAGTTCGATCAATGGTTGTTTTCGTATATACTTTTGCTTCGATCTACTCAGGTAAGACGATCAAGGATAATTACTTGAAATTGAAAATACAAAACTTCTGTTTGACGATTGTGAGAATATTCAAGATTTGAAATTGCTGTGATAGACGAGCAATAGTTTGATGCAAGATCAAGAATTCCTAGAGAGAAAAATTGATAGACATAGTTGATATTGAAGTGGAAATTCACAGATATAGTTTGTCGGGTTGTTTAGTGGCTTGTTTGGTCGGTCAGTTAGTACGAGGGTGCGGTATTGTAGTCGATCTTAGGATTATCCAATAGGAGAACGCTCACGTGGAAACGAGGGAAAACAAATTGGATCGACATTAGCCTCGGAGATGTTTGCATAACGACGCCTGTTGGCGGAAGCGCCACGGTACGCCAGGCTGATTCGCACTGAAAGATCTAAACCGCTCGTTATACCGGATCGTACTTACCGGGTGATCGGTCTGTAAATAATGCTCAGTATACAGAGTTCCACTGTCTTCGATGTTTTCAGTTCGCGCGCGAGACCACTGATCGTACCCATTGTTATTATTATTGGTGTTGCATAAATTATTCTTGGAGCACTCCAGCTCTCGTCGAATGCATGATGCTGCCAAGTAAGAATGTCGCTCTTAAGTCATGAGTCATTCGGCATCAATGAAACTATGATGCAAAATAGGACTTGTAACTTTACGATGTGACTCACTTTTTAACTCGCTTCAATTCGCGGAATTCCTAACGATCGTGGTCATGGATATTTGAACGGAGATGCGGGTATCTCGTTTCAAGTTCTTTTTTTTTAAAGATAACGTTCTTAGATAATTTCGAGAACTTTATTAGCCATTTGGTATTTACATTGTGGTATACAATATTCTTTGAAGTGTCTTAAGCAAAAAATGAAGTAAAAGAATATCACTGAAAATTGTCGCACGGTCTCAAAGAGATTCAAAAGAACACGGTAGCTCCATTGCGGGTGAAATTACGTACCGTAGCGTCGTCGATGCGCAAACAGTGCAGCAATTTTCTTAGCCTCGACACAGTCACGTGGCCCAGTCTCCAATAAGCCACTTGTCTCGGGCACAATTTACCCCCGGGTAAGATCGAGTTCAGGAGAACCTCGCTTTAACCTCTTGATCATGTGCCAGAGGATTGCTGGAATATCAAACTGCATAATGTGGAAGAGGACGAGAAAACAAAAGGTTCTTCAAAGAGAGATGCTACCATTGCAGTTGTCTCAATCTTCTATACACGAATTTACTTAAATAATCAACGAAATTTATACAATATCGATCCAACAAGTTAGTCAGAGTCTAATAAACGAAATAGTGGTTCAAAATTGAAAAAGAGAAAATAATAATATTTTCTCGAATCGGTATATCTCAACCTAATTGATTTCGCCACATTCTCGCATCCTGTGCAATTACAAAAGAAGTTCAATAATAAATTCTGAAGTCGATCTTGAGGAAAATTTCGACGAGTACTTCTTCTGCGCTCAGAGCAACAGAGAAACCGGAGCGCGTTGCATCCACGGCGAGAGAAGACGTTAAAATACCAGGGATCGAGAAGAACCGGTCGAAGGGAAGTGTGGAAGGACGGGATCGGCGCGAGTACGATCGAGTGCTCGAGTTCGGATAACGAGGTTGCCAGTTCGGTTTTGCGAAACTGGTTTTTCGTGCGAGATTTCTGGCCAATGGGCCACGGCGAGCGACTGCCGCTCTCTTTATCCGACCGACTCTTTGCTCTTCTGGAACCCACAGAATCGAGGGAGAAGATTGCTGGTTCACCAGTGTCTGCGATTCTCTGGGTTCCACGGTTCTTCGTGTAACTTCGCCTCGATTCCCTCGGCAGACTGACCAGAACGGAACGATCGGAAAGAGAAGAAGGAGATTAAGAAGAAGCAGAAGATGAAGTTGCAGAAGATGAAGTTGAAGAAGAAGAAGAAGCCAAAGAGAAGGAAGAAGCCGGATCAAACGAGTGGTTTCTACTTATCGCGTTATATACGCGAATGGGTACCGTTGCGGTTGCATTTGCGGCATGCTTCGACTTTTTACGCGGCCTTGAACGCGCGACCGAGGGATCGAAACCGGGCCGATGTCGTCCTGCTGCGGGATTCAGAACCAGCTGTCTGCGTAGTCCTGATTAATCTTGTTGCCCCGATTCACCGCGAGGTAATCCGATTCTCGGCTATTTCGTTATTCTTGCCAATGTCCATGAGGTTTAGAGTGTCGTCGATCACAAAAAATTCCCGTTGTGGCGATTCCCTCGGATATTGAGTGTATCGGCTCTCCTTTTGTTCCACTGATCTCTTTGTGAAAAATCTATTGCTGTACTCTCCGACGCTTGGAATACATTGATGGACTTTGGTATAAAGTATGTACCGTCCAATTCAAAATTAATAAGCTAACTTGAGAATTATGCTGCTCGAATAATAATCCGTGTTTCACAATTAAAGAAGCCTACCACTCGCCAAAGTCTGTAGCGTCTCTTAGCAGACGAAAACGGAAATCGAACGATTTCTCCGTAGACAGTTTCCATTGGGTGTCCTTTTATGGCAAAGCAAGCGCAAAGAGGTCGTTTAATATGTACGCGTCCGCGATGCGAACTGCTAGTTCTTGGTTCTCGATCTAACTGAGGTTTGACAGAACCAGCCGGCCGGCTCCACTCTATTCTACTGGCAGACGACCATTTGTTTTCGCCGCAAACTAACGACCGGTACGCCTCCAGAAAAGGTGCACGCGGGCTAGCGCGAATCATTGGGCGCGGCGAGACGTTTAATTGCAACGAGCGCTCCTTCCTTTTTAATTAAGAATCGCGGAGCCAACTATAATTAGCTCAGTGGACTCGTCGGCGAGAGCCTTTATGTACGCCGTAAGAACCGAGCCAACCCTAGTGTTCGTTGCTTTCGAACTGGGCACCAACGAGCAAACAACTAGGCGCGAACACTTTGTGTCTCGCGCCCGCTCCCTCCTCATAAGCATGTTTTTGACCGTTTCGCCCGTAGCTGTTTTTCCTGGACGCGCATACGAAGCGTGGACAGCGTTTAGAGGGACAGAGATGAATCACAGAGGGAATAGAAGCGAATACTGACTTTTCAAGCGACCGCGCGTATCTCGCTTAATTGAAACCTCTTCTGAAATTGAAATGTAGTCATGTGTTATGGTGTTATACAGAGTGACTGCCCAACGGGCTATTGGTTAGATGAAAAGCGAGGTCCAAAATGTAGCAAAATATTTGTTGCTCTAGAATCTCTCTCACGAACGCTGTTGCTGATACAGAAAAATAAGAATATAGCAAAAACAGAGGTAACATTGTTGTTCTATCTAGCAATTACTAATTTCGTTTTGTTTCTCTCGAAAATTTCAGTTTTATATTTCCGACGAGACTTTTTCAAGTAGAAATAGTCTCTATTGTGCGATCGATACTCGAGCACCATCATTGTAAAAGTAATTCGCATGTGATACCTGTGTCAGGTAGGCGGGAGTGATTCACGGGAAAGATTTCTCCGGGCGGAGAGCGGTGTCGGTAAACCGAACAATAATAGGAGGACATTATTGCTGGTGGATCGCGCGGCGGTGTCTGCGGTCCGGGAAGTGTGCCTGAATTTACTGGGGACATCGTGAACCGATAGTGATCGGCCATTAGCACACAATTTCTCTGCGGAGGCATTAAAGCGGGCGCGGACGACTGGGGTGACCGGGGTGACCGGGACAACCGGCTGCTGGCTGACTGGCTTCTCCCTCCTCTGGTTTGACTGGAGTGTGGACAAGTCGGGTCTAGTCAAGTACGCTCAAGTATAAGCAGAGTGGAGTAGAACGAAGTAGAGTGTAGTTTAGCAGTGGTGGCAGTGGACAGGATAGACAAGAAATTTTCGCCTTGGTTCTGTGCAGCATGTTCTGCTACAATATTGTTCGGCCTCTAGACCCCCTGGTATCTTGATTGGTCTCTGTCTTGTTACTAAAACAATGCACATAGGTGGCGAGAATGCGCCGACAACCACCTGGTATTAACCCGCTATTATCCTGCTGTGAAAACTACCCGCTTTAATTGGCATATTCTTTTTAACCCACTTAGTTCCCACTGTGCTCGTGTACCACTTACAATTTACTGCAATCTTAGACTCTGGGAAAAACACACATTCATAACTCAAGGAAATCGAACAGTTTATATCTCTGATCGAAATACCAGAAAATGACCTGTTAAACACTATCAAAATACCAGATATCAAATATTATTTTATTAAATACAATTTTAAGCTAGTTCATGGCTTCTACAAATTTATCCTGTCACAATCTCCTCAAAACTCGGTAAAAATCACCGGTGTTTGAAAAAAGGGGTACCACGCAAGCGGAAATTAGGTTGCGTGGGAGGGATTGGAATTTCTGCGTGAGGGTTGGCGTGCAACGTGCGTAGCGACCAGGTATCGCAGGTACGAGTGTGCAGGCTCGGCTCGTAAAAGGTCCCTCGCGCCGGTTAGAGGAAGGTGAGGAGGCGAGGTGCGGCATAGCACAGCGGCGTGGCTTGGTGTAGTCGCGGCATGGCATGGCGCGGCAAGCAACCACGGGTCTGCTCTCGCCACTTTTATGAATGAATGCAGTTCGAGTGGGTGTGCGTAGCTGTGACTGCGCCTTCGTGACTCGAGCGCGCTTCTCTCTTGATGTTGGTAGAGACTGGCCATGTTGTCGATGAGAATGTGTGCGTGTAACTACGCTAGTTAGTACGCGCGCTCGAAGCTCGATGGTAGTAAGTACATAGTACCTGAGCAGAGCGAGAGCGTGAAGCGCGTCTATCCTAGCTCTACGGCCTTGCGCGTACGTGTGCGTCAATCGGTTAGAACAATTGCACTCGTCGATGGAGTCCAGACGATGACCTCACCGAGCGTTTTTCCGGCTGCATACTTTTACCCAGTTCGCTTTATTGCCGTTATTCCTGGACAAGAAGACGACTGACTGCCACAACCCGCTCTTTTTCTCTCTCTCTCCCGTTTTCTCGCACTAGCTCACTCCAGAGTGTATTCCGATCTCGTTTTCCAGTGTGCAATGCAATCTGAGGATACTATCGGTGTGGCTGATGGGTTTCGATTGGATTTTTGAATATTTTACTATCTCTTGCTGTACCAATCTACGACTACAATAGTACGTTATGGAGTTATTTATTGGCTTTTGCTTTATGTTTTTTGGATTGCCATACGCTTTCCGATTGGGGAAGAGGATTTGTATCGAAAATTGCACGAGGAAAATTTGTGCTTTATGCAATTGTATATTGTATATCGATATCTTGCGATATCGTCATTCGATGTCCATCCCAAGATGAAGCTGAAAAAGCAGAATCTTTTTTATCGTTTATGCGTATTACTCAGCGGCAATACATATCGCATCGGCTGCCGAACAGCAGTTGGTGAGATATGGGTAAATCGAGTTGACAGATCATCTCGAACTAGTACGGCTTACACTTTGTAGCCCAGTGTTACGAGTCCTCGATATGACTGGTACACTGAACGATTTGAAACAGCCGCGTGGGGTTTGGGTCATAATTTATGGAGCATTCGAGTGACAGTGACCACGATGTTCGCGGATGACACGTGGTCCGGGGAGTAAACGTTTCCAAGGGAATAGTAAAAGCTAAGATTGCTCGGGGGATTAGATTATGTAACATAGCGGTATGCAATAGGAATTGGATTGAAACTTTGGTACTTTTTGGTTCAGGTTTCTATTTTCTTCAAATTGTATTTTTTTGAGCTTTTTTTTTTAAATTGTGTAGGAACACCAGGAAACTTCCCGCTCATTATTGTACTCATGGTTCGCAAGTTGACGGGTACAGTAGAATCACGCCCGCGCGCGAGAGTCGCGAATCGCGAGTCGTGGGCTTGAAACGAGTAGCGTAAATCAGCACGGAGACAAGCTTAAAAGTCTTAAAAGTCTTTTAACTGGCGGACTCGTCCGGCAAGCGCGGGTCGGACGTGTGGGCTCACCATCGGGCGCAGCTCTCTATTCAGATCGGCTTTCCGTATTTACCTCCTTGTCGGTGTCCTACCCCACCTTTGGTCCCTTATATACTCGCTCTTTCACCGCAAATATAGTCGCGACTCTACCTACAACGCGGCCCGCATTCAATTTCGCGAATTCCTCGCGCGCCCCCTTAATTTTTTTTTCGCGACACAAGCGAGGGCGAGTTTCTCACTCAACGCTCTAATTGCACCGTTGGGAAATCCACCGTTTCACTAGTGATATTTTTAATCGATCTTTGCTGAAACACTGACACTCTTTGGATTATGCAAGACATCGTAAGACTCCGATCATTTGCTCCTTAATGTATTAATTTATAATTAACTGTATGAATTTCTTTATCGGGTAGAATTTACAATTTTGTTTAAAAGAACAATATGCAACGGATGAATGGAAATTGTACGCAGACATAAGATAATCCGGACGATTGCAAACTGCTCGCAATCCCGCAGGTGGTACAGCTCGCTCAGAATTATTCGAGAATAAAGGAAAGCTGATCCGTATCTTGGCGATCTAACTGTCGACAGGGCTATTGAAATTAATGCTACAGTTGAACTCTCAAACGTCTGAGAATTCTAGTCTTAGATCTCAGTGTGGCTTTAATCCGCACCGTCTCCCTACTCTGATGCGGCTAACGGAAATCTAATCCACGCGTAATGCCGAGTAATTGAAGGTGAGGATATACGCGAAGTATCGCTGAGCCACTCGTAATTCGATGAAACTCGACTGCTCGAATTAATGCGAGTGCTACTGCCGCCACCACCCGGTGTGCCAGTTCAAATTCCGCATCGTCTGATGCATCGCTTCGCGCTTGTCGAAAGCTTACCTACGTCAACTACGTCAATTTGATCCCCAGGACAAATATCAATTAACTATAAATGCGATTGCTTTTAAATAGCCTCGTGAAAAACACCACTGTGTACATTCACTGGTTCTTCCTCTCTTTCTCCCATTAGCGAGAGATCGAGCTCGATTAATTAGCGGGCCAATTAACGCGACGCGCGATCTAATCGCACGCCGATGCATTATTTATCCTTGAAGCGCTAATTGGCCGGCATCCAAGGTGTTCCTCGTACCGAAAGACTCTCGAGCTTTTTCGCCAGCTTCTTTTGGAAATGGACTTTTTTCGTCACGAGCAAACAACCTCTCGACAATTCGACTCTCTTCCGTTCAATGAGGACAGCGGTGAGACAGTGAAACAATGGAGAAAGATCGTCTCTGACAGGAGTAGTAGAAGCTTATCGGTTCACGAGGGTAAATAAATCTGAGGGTTACGATGTGCAAGGACGAACAACCGGTTGGTGATTACTCAAGAGAGATGGAGAGGGGGAGGGTGAGACGAAGAGAAGAATATACTCGGTAGGTCGACTTACTCGAGCGGAGGAAAAATGAAAGAAAGGAGGAAGGGTTGCCAGATCGCGAAAAGAAGAGGAGTAAGATAATAGCGTTCCTCATTCACGCCAAGCGCAGAGCCGGTGTTCCTCTGTCCTTACTGATTCTGAGATAGCTAATAATATCTTCTTGCTGCAACACTTTCTTTTCTCCGCTTCCTGCGCTGGCTAGACCACTCGCTCTTCTTCTTCTTCTTCATTTTCTTCATGCCTCTTGAGAGTATTTTCTTTTTCTTGTTCTTCGTCTTTTTCCATTTTCTTATCCGCCGCGCCGATCCACTTGGCTGCTGACTGACTGACTGACTGGCTGGCTTGGCCACTGTCTACCGCGCATCTCCCGCTAATTTGCGGGCTGCTGGAATCCAGGAATTTCGTTCCGGATCGCGACCCCCCGTGAATATCTTTGCGAATTCGAACAAAGCGCTTTCATTCTTGCGAATCAGGTTCCTAATAAATAGTATATGATTCAAGGTCGATAAAATGATCTAATTAAAGTATTTCTGGGGTATTTAATCAACTATCGTATTCCAACTACGCACTAAAATAAGAACAAAGAGATTCGCGTGACAATCGATTCGAGCGCGAAAGATTTCTCGTGAACGAATTAAAAAAAGCACACTTCCTCGATGTCCCAAGCCGATCGTAGGCGAGGCAGAAAAAAATGCGATGCACGCGATAAGCTCGGGGCACGATTTTCTCGCGTGATTGTTGTGCCGCCCACGCCCAGCTGGTGAATTGTATCTCTATCGTACTCTCCCGGAAGTCGGTCGGTACTCGGTACACACCATATCAACTGGCACCGCGTGTCTCTCTCGCGTCCGAGAGACCAAGGAGCCAGACTTGATCGATTAAGTCCATACGAGTGGCGGATCCACGCGAGAGCACCAGATAATACCACGTAGTAACCGGTATTTGCTTTGCGATACTGGCAATACTTATCACTGGCAACGGAGAAAGCGTGTTCCTAATCCAAGAGAGTATTGACTGTTGGTTCTCAGACTGCCGTCAGGAAGGAAACTCTGTGAATAAAGCTTACCGTGTAAGAGAGAGAGAGAGATCCACGTACTAACGTAGCAGCATCGCAGTAACCCCAATTTATTATCAAACTGCATTGTGTTACGCAAGCGATTATTTCTCGATTCATTGATTGACTACTGCTCCTGTCTCTTTTCATTTATTCCATTATCGCAATGTGATTCGGGAATATAACGGCATGAAGTTACGTAAAATGATTCCCTCGACAAAAATATCCACTTTGGAGGAATTGGAATAGCACAGTGCGCCAATCGAAAGCGCGCTGTATGCGTGTCTCTTTTGTTTCAGAAAGCTGTTGTTAATTGGCGAGGCCCATTGACGAAAATAACGTTTTGTTCGATAACACGGGCAACGGTAGTAGTTGTAGGTACGTAGTTGGTAATCTTCAATGGCGGATCCTGCCGGAGATAGAATCCATTGATCCGATGAGCCATCCGAAAACCGTAATAGACTGTCGATCGATTTTCAGTGTCATTTTCATAAACAGCGATTCAGAGTTGAGTTTCTCTCGAGATGGGAAGCTAAAGTTAGCTTTTAGAGGATCGTGCAAAACGGGATGGTGGTATCCGTAAGTACCCAATAGAAGACTAGGACGACGAAGAGGATGACATTGTCGTCTTGGAGGGTAAAAGAGGGTAGAAGAGACGAAGCGTCGCTGCGCGTACCATTAGCGCGAGAACAGCTGCCGTTATTTCGCCTTAGTGTTAAACGAATGTTTATAACGCGACGCACACGTATTTTTTCGAGTTACTCTAGAAACTTATGACGACTCGCTTCAGCCATAGCCTTGGTGGCGCTTGGTTCGGCCCAAGTGCGCTGAGATATCGCATTGGATTATCCTCTGATTTATTAATCCACTTTTTCCGTGACCACACAATGCTACTCCCGAGGCCTCTTGCTCCGAGATATTATCTATCCGAAGGAAGGATTTCGCTGGACCGAGGGAGGAAGAAAGAGGAAACGTGGATGACTGGTAGAATCTCTAGAGTCTCTAGACCGTCCAGTCTAATGTGAGTCTCTTCTTCATCGGAGCGCACTTAGCACAGACGAACGAAGTGTTGCCATTTCCAGCCGACTTCCTTTGTCGGCAGTAAAAGCCAGTACATTTTCTGACTGATTGTGACAGGATCGATGGAGAATCTTCCTCGCGTTGGAACGTCAAATTTCCTAAAGGGGAAACCCCGTGATTGTACGACGATGGTATTTGGGCACGGTTAAGGAGTGGTCATTGCGAAAGGGGTGGCTCCTATGTCCAATTTCGTTAACTCAATTTTAGTACTGCTTTCCGGGACGAAATGAATGCAATTTTCGGAAAGATTTTATTAAAGGTCTCAAGACGATTTGTATGCATTTAGTTTTAACTTGCGTTTATTGAGGATAAATTGTTATTTTGTGCTATTTGCGCAATGCTCGAATCGAGTACATTTACAGTAATGTCTTGTTTTCATTGTTTATACTATGGACCGGTGAGACTTCTGAGCTCCGGTCTGCGACCCTGAGATGTCGATGGCGCGACACGTGTGCGAATTGTGTTTACGTTTCTCCCAGAGGTCTTGAATTTTGCTGTAACGATTGGTAAGGTATATTATCGATTGAGTAGAACAACTACGCTGTTATTCATTCCTCTCGAAATATCTCAATTTACGATTGATTAAATATTAATAAAATTCCCTTTCGATAAAATTGTTCAATCTTCAGTCAAGAACTTCGCAGACTCTTTAATATCTTAAAATTTATTTTCAACTAAATGTTTTACGTTCCGACGAAATTCAAGTAAAATTCCACTTGGAAGGCAAATGCATATTGGCATAGTGCTTATTGCAATTAACGTCTGGGCGACATTGCTTTTGCGGTCACCGTTAAAAGATCTTTTGCCTTGAACCGCGTCCTATCAGTATCCCATAAAGGTATTTCAGAGGAGCAAAGCTCAGGCCGCGCAGCCTGCGACGCAATATTCAAAGTGTACTTCCCAGACCCGAGCTGGTTGCTCTAACCTTCCTCACTAAAAGCAGTTCCCTCACCCTTCCGCTTTCCTCTGGTGAGAAGCATCGGTTCATCGCGATCTTTAGCTTCCGATAAAACGGGAGACCGGAAGCACCCGTGATGTTTGACTCCTTCCGTCACCGTCGTGTTTCCGTCTTGATTCCACACACTCTATTCCCCATGGGACTTTCAATTGCTTCAATTAAATCGGATAATCAGTAATTTGCCCCCAATAAAACCCTTTCCATGAGAGTATTGTCGCAGTTTTATCCCGATTGATCCAACTTTCTAACGAGTGGTGTCGGCCAAAATCTGATAAAATTGTCGATTTGTCTTGATGCCAATTAAAGAGCATGTTGGAAGATGATTTCTGAGATACAATCGTAGAAAAGATCATGTTTTTATGCCGACCATTGATATTCATTTAAAATAATCATTAAAGGTAATAAAGTATGTTCTGAACCTGTTAAAATGAATTATGCGAAACGTGTGTTGAGCGAACAGAACTCAAGCAGAATAGACAAATAATATGTACATCTATATTGATAAAGATTACGGAAGTTTCTTTCCCAAAAAACTTTTGTTATCGATAGAATAGCTTCTCTAAAAATTCATTGGTATCTCCTCGGGGCGTAATAGAGCGGCGCGCTGTTCTTGAAAAAGCGATTGAGCCTGATATTGATTTACCGTCTTAATAGAGAGCTCACGAGAATTGGATGTATTTTCACTTGAAAATTAGTCTTGAGCTCTCCCAGGGCGTAAATCTTTGAAAGCTTCCAATTTCTGCTGTCGGCTGATCGGTGAGTTCAACTGCCCGCGGCAGAGAGTCCAGCGAGGCTTCGTCTAGCGATAAAGTCGATCTTCGCGAATGAACATGTGTAGGGTGGTTATTGGAAGACACGATATCAGATGTAGAGCCAACCGCTGCTGGCACACCGCAACTCGCATCCCTTTCATAGTCAGTATGCATCCAAGCAAATCACTGTACCTTCCCTTGTCCTTTTCCTCATCTCATCCCTTCCTCCTATCAATATTATTTTCGTTCTGATGGAATCGTCTCACTCGCTACATTTTCAGTGTCGATTGACTTTTAATTTTCCCCTCCGACAAAGAAACTAATAAGTCCTGGCCATTATCGAAACGAAAAAGGTACATTAGAAAATTGTATTATGTATGAAGTGATATTCCGCTGCGCTCTCTCGCTAATGTACTTCCTAATGGGTATATGCATCGTTATTTCCAATATCCATTGACTGGATTAGCGCGGTAGTCATTTTTACTCGTGTCTATACCGCGGTATTATTCGCTTTCAATTCGCATTCCCTTTAATCGATGGAACGACGTCGTTCGTTTCTTACGCGAGAGTTGGGGATAAAATCAGTGTTTATGGCAACAAGCATGTGAACACGAAAGTATGTAGTGAGTACGACTAGTTTGGTCGAGTCAAGTTCATCAGAGAGGACAGGAGAAATATTTCTAGTGTCCATGCATCAAGAGACAGGGGAGAATTTATACACTTACCAGGCGCAACACCTTCAACGACTATCGTTGTTTCTATCTGGCCTATGCAATTTTATCGTTGCCGTTAACCAACGTCGTCGTCAGTGTGTAGCAGTCGAGTCGAAGTATTCTCAAAGACACGCAACGTTAACGGGCGGCTTCTCTTTTCTCTCTTACGTTACTCCTTTTTGATCATGTGGCCGGGCGTGTGTAACATCGGCATCCCCGACATAATAGGTGTAATCTGGGAAAATATGCCTGGAGCCACGAGGACAGCGCAGCTTATAAGGCTCGTTCACTCACAGCCAAACGATTTCTCTTACCGGTAATGCCGATGTTCGAGTCTACGTAATGTCGAGCGACCGACATGTCCACGCGATCCCCGTCTTGCGTGACTCTTTTTTTTCTTTTTTTTTTTCTTACTGCCGGTGGACTCGATACCTCAGTATTATGATCGATCAGATGCTTTTATTAACTCTTGGCTACATACTGTATACGCCTTCGACAAATTGGTTTCACAGAGGTTTCTTTCCACTGTTTCAATTCCTGCAGTTTTATTGGATTTTCGATTCAATGAGCCGACTTCTTGAACCTTCGATTTTCTCTGCTTTCCTTCGATCCATGAATACATTACATTCCAAAGATAGCTCTTGTACCGGTGAAACCGCAAATCTTCTCTGATTCCGCGCACTCCGTTCGACATTTTTGCAGCAGAATTTTTTTCAATTAATTCTGCATAATGTTTGAGAGTCAGCTTGGATTTAATGAAGTTTTTCGTGAGTAAGGAGCGCGAAAAAGCTGGTATATATGTTTTGAGTTCGTACGAATTACTTTCACGTGGGTAATAATAATAATTAGAAAACTCTAGAATATTTCCAGAGGTCGAATTGACGTTAGTTCTCACTACGATACGTTTATTTTCGAGATCTATGAATTTCTTATCGTAGTGCCGATTAAAATTTTAGGTCCCACGGTAGTGGTTCGATATTATTTTACTATTTAATCGTTTGGCGGAGTAACATTAATCGACTAGCTTCGAGTCGAGTACTAGCAGCGGTAGCAGAGTTCCGCAGATTAATAACTCTTTGTCCTGTCGGGGACAGGAGACTATATAATACGCAGTCGCGGTTAGGAGATTAATTAAATTATGAAACAAGAGACACGTGCATCCACCTACGAATCGCGTTACACATACACTTAGGAGCTTTGAACGTCCTCGCGAAGAGATCATCAGCGAATCTCAGGTGAGAGAGAAAAAAAATTTGTCTTCGTCATCATCGCTCGTTCCGGTTGACGTACTTAGCCGCCAAGAGCCCTCGAAAGATCATCTTTTATTTGAGGCTTATTATCGCAAATCGTTGTGACGGGAGATTCACTCGATGAGGGCTAAGTCAGTTAATGTATATAGTACTATATGTACCATTGGTTCACGTGATTATTTCGCGCGGGATTCGTCGTCCCTTGGGTGGTCGATGTCTTTCGACATGGGGTTAAAGACCTCGATTTCGGCCTGTTTACCCGGGGTTCGCATCGGGTCGAACCTCAATTACGAATTGTCTCTTCGCCGTTCGAGCGTAGACATCGCGAAATCGAAGGCTTGTAAGCGAGTCATTTCGAAGCGTCTCATTAGGCTGTGGCACCGAGGCCCTGGGATTCGTTTCTTCGATAATGGTCTCGGCGAGCCTTGTCATGACAAGAATCTCTTTGGAAATCCCACCTGCATAAGGAGGTTTTATTATTGACGTCTTTCTTATTTTTCTCAAACTTCATTTCCTGTTTCCATTCGAGTGTTTTCGATCCACGAGCACCTAGAATATCAATTCTAAGTTATTCATTTGAAAATTGTACGTTTCAGTATTCGAGACCTTTTTTAGATCCGAATGAATTAAAACGGGAGTTCATCGTACGTCATAAGCGGTCACGAGATAGAAATTCCAGGTTGAAAGGATTTGAACTTTCAGTGACCCGATACCCTACTCTAACCGTGGACGTATTGCACCATCCCCGAAATAGTACGCAAAGGTTGTACAACTACCCTCTTGAATAATTACTCTCGAGGACTAATTCGGTAATGCTTTTCTTCAATTGACAGGACGAATGTAGAATAAAAGGTTCATCGGGCATTCGATTTTAAAGAGATCGCTGATGCTACTATCGCAGTTCGCAGTCTTCTTTGTCGAATAGCATTCGGCCAACGTTCGGTCAGCATTCCCAGAACGGATCTCGGCCACTCGGCCGGGTCAGGTCCTTTGAACTGGCCTTGTGGCGCGCGCGCACACACCTGTGTGTGGCTTGATCGAAAAAAAAAAAAAGTTTTCCAGCTGGCCTACGGCCGTTCTGCTAACTCGCCTCGCTTCGTCGGATCCTCGCGATTTCGTTTTTCGAACCGAAACGCGATCGATGCGCTCGCTCGCACTCCGTTTATCGGATCCGACCTTCGATATTTTCCGCGATGTTTCAACCCTTTCTGCTTGACAGCGGCATGCTCGGCTATCGCTACTCGTATTGCTGTTGTTATTTTAATTTGATTACTTTCGAATATTCAATGGTAGGATGATGCTCTCTTCATGGCAAAAGCCACTTTTCCGTACAATTTTATCCTGATGGATCCGACTCTGCTGTTTTGTTTCGATTTCCAACTGCGAGTGATTTCATAAACAGCCTCACTCGAATAGAGAATAGGAGTTTGGAGAACGTGGGATAATTGCGAATGAAAGTACTACGAAGATCTTATCAATATCCTCGAATTTTGTAGAAGTTCTTCTTTTCTCCAAAATGCAGTATCCGTCGAGTTTTACATTTAGAATCATCCACATTTTCATTCATTGGCCCATTGAAAATGATTCAGACTGTAACTGAAGCCACAAACCCACAAGTGGGAAGGTAGAGAGGGGGAGAATTGGGAGAAAGAAAATCAGCGAATGAAAATTATCGAAAAGAGTATTTTCTTTTTGGAAGTAGGAAAGTATCCAGTCGAAGGCAGGTTCGCGGTTCGTGGTTCGCGGTTCGCGGAGGCGAGCTGTGGTAGGCTCAGGCGCTTGCAGGGTGGACGACGACGACGGCGGTGGTGGTAGCAGTGGTGGTAGCGGTGGTGGTAGCGGGAGTGGTAGCAGCGGCGGTGGTGGCACAGCCGGCTGCGAAAGCTCTTTGGCGCGGTGCGCCGTGTCTGGCCGGCTGGTTGCTTGTCTGCTCGGCTGCCTGGCTGCCCGATTGCCTGGCTGGCTGTGACCGTTCGATCAATATTGCCATGGCTACGAGGTGCAACGCGGAGGAGAAAGAAGAGGAGGCGGGTGGAGTAGGTGGCGGCTGGCTGGCTGGCTGGATAGCTAGGGTTTGGATGGAGGGGTGGCTGCTCATATCCCGGTTACACACGGGCTTGAGGGAGCGCCGCGTCGCGTTGCGCCGCGCCACGCCACGTCGAGGTCCGAAGCCCGATTCGACTCTTCGCTCGGCTGCTGCCAGCGCACAGGGGGTGGATGTACCGCGACTACAACGTAGTATGTAGTACGGATACGTATCCAGTACTACTACGTCACGAGACCTACACCTTGCCCCACCATTTCGACCGTCAGTAACGGCGCGTCGCGCCGCCGCTGGCTTCGAATCGAACTGTGCCGCGATTCATGACGACGGCGGTAACGACGACGCAGAACCACTACTACTCACCACCATCGTATTGGGCGACGGACGGATGGACGGACAGACGGGCTTTAGGAAGAAACGCTGACACTGCCGCCAGCAGTCTTCCCTCCTCAAAGCCTGAGCCCCGCGGCCCGACAGACTTATCAGAGTAATTTCACGAATTTTCCAGGCTTCCGTGGATATCCTGCTTGCCAGGCATGCTTTTCTCTACACGCGTTCATGCTGCTGTAGAGGATCGTCATACCGGACGTTATCTCTTATAAATGCTTCGGTCGTATTCTTTTTTGTACTTCGAGGATCGCTCCTTGCGAGTACATACATAGTATGTACTAGAAATTAATGTCGAGTTGAAATGCATACTTTGGTCGTTTGCAATAGCTATAGTTAAAGGGAACAGGTTTCGCAGAAAAGTGCAGTCGTGTCGGTAAAATTGCAACCGGTGTGACGGATACGACAAGGACACGCATAAGTCTGTAAATTATGAATAATCTCGCAACGAACCTACGACTTATTTTTACTTCGTTTCCGTCTGCAGAATGGCGACGATTGGCATCGCTTTTTGTTGTCGCATAGACACCGGATTCGCGAAACTATTTGGGCGCGGCAAATTCGACAATTTTCGAGTGTACCTCGTCATTGCCGGCTACGAAAGATCCATATCTACCGGTCGAAAAATGAGATTCTAGAGGGTTTCGCGTGCGGTAAACCGAGGGGCCCTGCAATTCGATTCGCCAGCTTGATAATGTTTTGCTACTTTGTGCATGCCGCAGCACGGCCGGTGTAGCAGTGTGCACGATTTCCGGTCAGCCGCACGTCTACAGGCACGGAAATAAGTAACGAAGGGGCCTGCATAACTCACGTGACCCGGCAACATTGTAGATAGTAATTTCGAAATAATCGCAGGGTGGACTGGCGAACAGAACCGTCTTTCTTATTCGGTGGTAATCTATAAGGTCGACCACGAGGGTGGCAGTCCTAATATCCATATTGCCACAATGTGCAGGGAGCCCACTGGTTGCACGCGTGACTGCCGTGCACGAGATCCCCTTTTGAGGGCTGAACTCTCGATTTATCGCTACCTCTGCGCCAATGAACCTTCATGAGTCACCGAAATAAAAGTTTTGCGAAAATTAAGGGCGGGGAATCATCTTTAATTCAGTAGTCTAGCTCAACAACGATTACGCGGGCAATGATCCAAATCGATCCTTAAATCAAACATATCGTATTCGAACTCGATTCCTTAGGAAGTAAGGAACAAATGCTACTGTTTCTCACGAGTATCACCATTCGTACTTATTAACGAAGGATTCCAAACAACTACCCAATAAGACTTGCCATAACGTAAATTACCGCGAACCTATTCGCAGCTTGTAAAAGCAAGGGCAAAGACGTGCTTCCCCTTGCTCAAACACAAAGCTGCACTTACTCGAAGGTAGCTGCTCTATCCAATTTTTGCGGCTTGCGCCCAATGTATTCCACGTAGGGACTGGAAGATCGCAGTTTGTCGTAAGGGGCTCGGAGACTTCGACTTCCTTTGTTTCACGGTTCGCCTGGAAAGGTATAGAGCGCTGGCAGATAGAATGAGGAAGAGAAAGGGGGAACGGTAGGTGGGAAGGAGAACCGTCGTGAAGCGAGCAACATTGTGAGTCGCGCAAGAAAATAAGTAAGTACGTACTACGTGGGCCGCACGCGGTGGCTAGGTGAACGGTGCGCGGCAGTGGATGGTGGTAGAGGGAGAGGGCCGCGAAGGGCGGTGGAGAAAGGGGGCGATGCCAAGCAGCTACAGAGAGAAGAGAGAGAGAGAGAGAAAGAGAGCGAGCGTGAGTGAGCAAGCAGGGAAGAACGGGATTACGAGCAGGAAGCGCGGTACGAAGGGGGATCGATCGATCGTGTAGGCACGGTGCCGCGCGCGCGACTCGTGAACGTGGAGCCTTCGCGATCGATCGATCCTCCGCGCGTCTTTGCAACCTACGCGGGAACCCTCCTATCGTTGTCTGTGCCTCTTCCGCGCGTTCAATGACCCCCTCTCGTGCTGGTTGGCCTCTTCCGCCACTTTGTAGCAATTCGGAATGCTTCGCGGTCACCCCCCACTGGTTGGTACCTACCTCCGTCCTCGCAACGCTCGAGTGGCTCTTCTGTTCGCAATGATTCTTTAGTAGGAACAATATTAGTTTTCCATTATGAATGCGATTCATGGTTATCACGGTCTTCGGTGATTCACGAAACTCCGGGTTATAAACTATTACCGTAAGTATCTCGGAATTTCTCAAGTCCTCGTCCGCATCTTCTCTATAAGAGCTACTCAATTAGGCAAATTAATACAGTACAGTGAAACTTAAATTTGCAAAGATACAGATGACAGTGAACCCTGTATGGTCTCCGAGAAGAACCATCTTCCGTCGATGACTCTGATTTACCGAGAATACGATATTCAATCATTTTCGTCATCATGACAAATCGTAAATTCTGAGCTTTTTCTATACTTCTGGAGACACGATTGTTGGAAATTGCACGATCGCATTGGACAAGTTGACGAGTGTTGATCGTCAGTGTAATTATGCGAGGGGTTGTGGAACATCCCTGATACGATCGTTTCTCCCACGGTATTTTCGATTTCACATAAGATAGATCATTCAACGACTTCAACGAAGCTGCCAGGTTTTTCCTGTGCCATCTCTCCATGATTCTACGTACCTTTGTGTATCCTTCCGTAATACGTGCATTGCACCGTCTGGAGAATCGTTGAAATCGTTGCTTTTGTTTTCCTTAGCGTTTATTGCACTGACGAGCGAGTAACCTAGTGCCTTCGTCGCTCGCATTAGCCTGGGGCGTACGCGAGAGCGCGCGAGCGCTTCGTGTCGTAATTCGCTCGCGTGCACGTGAACGCAGTTTACCAGTGTCAGTTGGGACTGATTGTGAGAATCGTTCGAGCATTCATACGAGTGCAACGTACTACGCACACCGCGGTGTGTGCCGCGGTTGCAGTGGTACGTTCACACAGGATCGGACCGCTGGGGACGCGCGGCTCAAAAAAGAAGCGGAAAAAACTGATTTATGCGCGGGAAAAAGCGAACATATATCTTGATCGAGAGGGACCTGCCCCGCGTCTCTCGTGCTCTCTGCTACCCCTGAGAACAGTTTTTCAGACATATTTTCCACTCGCTTTCTGCACCGACCGTTTGAATAATTATCATTCGTAGAGTTTTCCTCCCCGTAGAAGCCACTTTCGTGTTCTCGAGATTCAATTCATTAAGGGTTTCCGTGATTTTCGATATCACGTTGAGCGCCAGGTCATTTTTTATTAACACTTACTCCTGCTATGCAAAATGCATTGTAAATTCTTCTCTCACAGTTATAGCATAGACCCAGTACAACATTTAGTAGCTTTATTATAGAAATTGGGATCGGAATCTAAATTAAAAGAAATCACAGTCTTTAGAATTTAGTATCTATCTACTCCACTCGTATTCCTTGCTCTTTCGTCAAGCGGTAAGGTGATTGAATAGTAGACGCGATGAAATTTATGAAAAGTTCATTTAATGTTTTTCTACGGCCGCACGGTGCCTTTGGGGCTTGCGCGCCAATGCGCACGTGGAGTTGATACGGTAGGAATGTTGGAAGAATTGACGGAAAGCCGCCGGCGGAAAGAAAGCCAGGGTTGAAAGGGTTGGATGGGTGGTTGCAGAGGAATACGAGTGACTGCGCGAGAGAAAAAAAAGGAGTCCGATGTGCGTGGCTCAAACTAATCCGCCGACCCTGCTCACTTTAGCAGAAACGACGGCGTAGTACGGCGTAGTACGGCGTAGTATATCGCGGTACGCGATATGTACTCGGGCTCGAGGTGTGTACTCGTGCGTGTTCGGCCTCTCACGAAGGTGAGTATACGTATATATGTATGTGTAGAGTGTGTAGACTCTGTGCAGGCAACCGTGTGTCGAACACAAACACGAATACCAAGCTAAGTAGACTCGCACCGCTGACAGAGGTTGTAGGTAGTCGGAAGGAGGGATGCGACCGGGGCGTTGAGGGGGCACAGGAGTATGCTCGCGAGTCTTAAACGTGCACGCAATTCAACTCGAGTCGGCTTGACTCGATACGCGCCGAGCACTTTCTCGTTAATGAAAACTTTACTCCAGTGTACGCGACGCCGCGCGCATTATCCCTCTGCGCATATCCCCGTGCCCCGCGAACAACCGACTGCGAGCACCCACGCGCCCATGACTCGCCGGACCGGCGTTTTAATTGGATCGCCATCTTTTTAATTGGATTTGAAATTAATGGCGATCCTCGAACAACTCTGCTCACCACTGGCCACGTGCCCAGCGCCTTTTCAGCTTTAACCGCTTCAGGTTTTACAATTTTGGATGCTGCTCTGTCAAATGCACCTAGTTGCGGCCTATATGAATTTCGGGAATTTTAGTATTTCTTCACTACCGTCTTTTTTTAGTATGGGGTTTAATTGTAGATGCGTTAAGATCCATCCATGGGAATGATCGGAAAAAGTCTGTAAGCAGAAAAAGGCACGAAGATTGCCCGCTGGGTACAGGTCAGTTTTCATCTTGAGGTTGGACGAGAACAGCAAAGAGACAGAGCCTATGTCATTCTGAAGAATGGCTCAGCTGGCTGGAAGGTCGCGGTAACTAGCTATAATTGAACGTGGGTCACGATCGGCCGCGATTCTGCGGTGACTTTCTGTTAGTTGAGTTGCGTTTTCTGTTGTTTTCTGTTGTTTTCTGTTGTCGACGGAAGGAAGGAGGCCATTTAGGAGAGCGCATAGTACATAGTAGCCACGTAGCGTCGCGTCGCGTCGCGTCGTATCGCGTCGTATCGCGTCGCGAGAAGGGAAGTGGAGTCGCGAAAGAGCGAGCAAACGAGCAGGCAAACTAGCGAGGGGAGCGCGGCTTGCCGGATGTGACGTAGCCAGCCGTCTAAACATAGACGCGCATCGCGTAGCTCTCTTCTGGCTCTTACTTCTCTTGTGACGTCGTCGAGAGACTAGGCGCAATGCTGTCACAACTTCTTGCAGTGAATGTACTGTTTCCTGGACTCCTATTTGGTCACTACACTTTTTTGCCTCGTATCACGGTACATACTCTTCTGCTGTTGACCACTGTAGATTACGGTGAACACTTTACCGATTGGTTATCTTAAGCTTCAAATATCCTGTATAATTGACAACTTTTTGCAATTCCAATGATCGATACCGCGTTAAGTCTTCGAGTTGTCGTCAATTCGTGTAAAGGTGCCAAGGGCTCGAAACATCATCTAGTCATCGCTTGTTTTTTTGTAAGCAGAAAATCATTTGTATACGTAATACAAACCTAATGTATCGTAAGAGGTGAATTAACAATCATTTTAAAACTCTATACGATTGGTATAAGACAGAAAAAGATAGATTGCCGAGTAATGCGATTGGAAAGCCATATTGCGCAACACGTATGTAGAAGGTTAATTGCAAGTGATTTTTAATGAACGTCGTTTTCTGGGTCGAATTGCAAGTCGAGAAACCAAGTTACTTGTGCGAAATCGTTACACATACGTTCGGGAACGGACGTTGCTCCGCTTTTGAAAGCCCCCCACTCATGTAGCAGAGTTGCATGCAGTCACCCACGTAGCGTCCGTTGACTTCGCAAACGCATGGTAAACTCAGTGTAGCCCAAGTTCGAAGCGTCCTGCCTCGAATGGCGCCATTTATAAAGAGAATGCGATTTTCACGAAGCATCACGCCATTCTTGGACTTGGTCCGCCTCGGATCAGTGCGTGGGTGTGTAGACCAATATTAGTTACGGCATTGCATTGGTCACGTGTCTTATCAGCAAACAAATATTCCTACTAGTTAACCTACTGGACTTTATGCACGCTTTTCAATTTACCTTATGACTCTGAATATTATTTGCTAAATATAAATGCAATTTCCTGCAGTCGTTTAGTATTTGTCATACGCAAGTTTAATCTCTCAACGATAAACTCACCATAAAATCCTACTTGCAATGAAAACTCAAATCACGTTTAAATACTAAGTTTTGCCCTTCTCGCATTTATACATTTAACCGATGTGGTTTGGATATAAGAAATTAATTATTCCTCGTGAATGTCGCAAAAAGGTCCAAGGCGATCTTAAGCGGAAGCTAAATCGCCACATTACTCGAAGGTGAAAATAATAATGTCCTATAACTATATGTAGATCGAATAACGTTCGTTGCGAATAACGGACGTTGACTCGCGTCGTTGTCGTCGTCCGCGGACTCAAGGCTACTCTAGCAGCAGTAGCGGCAGGAGCCAGGAGCAGCGGAGATCGGGAAACCAGAGCCATGAAAAAAGACGCATTCTCCGGTGTCTGCGCGGTGTCGGTTTACCTTTGCCGGCACTCTTTCATTTTAGACCGGAAAATAATTTACGCCGACACCTTGGCGGGCCGCGTCGCGTCGCTGGCCCCGCACGCAAATCCGCTTTGTCGACACTCTGCTTCGTTCTACTCGGTTCTATTCGGTTCTGGTCTGCTCTGCTCTACTACACTACACTATACTGTACTCTACTCTGCCGCGTCTGCCGATAAATAGCGCGAACAAATTGCAGAGTGGCTCGCTTGCTCGCTCGGGGACAGTGCTCGCAGTGCGAAAGTATTTCTATTTATGGCTGGACCATAATTCTCGGCTTTATCGCGTATCGTTACACGGTTAGCTGGACGGGGTAGTCAGCCAGGCCACCAGAAGGGTGGTTCGAACTGGAGTCAAAGGCTTGTGTTGTACATTCAGACGCACACGCATCGTGGGGATCCCCTGAAACTTGCTGTTCTTGCCAACTATACTAAGAGATATATATGTACCTTATTACAATTGCCAATTTTATTCTTTCATTTTTCACGCAACAAGTGAATTCATTGTTCGTTTTGTTTTTTTTTTCGTTGACAGTCCTACATTAAAGTGCATCTTATTCCTGATACATACCTGATTAGCGAAATTAGTTAGATCGACAACATTAAGCTGTAATACAAGAGAAATTAGTTCGGAACTATCCTATTTCTTTATTCATATACTACAACGTACAGAGTTGTATCAGCAGCATTGGTCGTTAGTCTGAATAATAAGTGGTTTCTAATTAAAATAATAGCCATGCATATTCGTTATGACTGATCAAGTAATTCCCAATGAAACGTATATGTTAGAAAGAGTGATATCATTAGTGGTAAACATGGGAGTTTGCATCAGAAAAGAAATATTACGGTGAAACAGAGGTCAGTAAAACGCGAAAGGAAATTGTGCCGTGGAAAAAATAGTGGCGCGAAAGAGTCGCGGGCGTGCGCAGAGATAAAGCCAAGCCGCGCGCGGCTAGCGCAACTTCTGATTCATTCGCGGAACGCGTTACATAACTAGCCTCGTTGCTACAATGAATTACGCCTGCGAGAGCGCGTTATCGCTGAATACCAGTGATCGTAAATCACGCGCACACGCTTGTTCGCTTAAACTCCCTTACCTCTCTTATTCGCTTACTCGCTTGGTCGCCACCACGCCGCACCATGCTGGCAACTTTTTAAATCTGCCGCTCGACGTTCGAGAGAATTTTCTGCGCAGTCTCTCATGCGTTACTCTTGCGAAAGCTTCTTTTTTCGGAGAGTTTCACTGACTTCCTGGAAGTTAAGTGAAACGGTGCATTTGTCTCGCCACGAGTCACGGTGACCCCATAAGTATCCACATAACTATACGATCGGTACTACATATTTAATATCGTATTACTCGTTTCGCGCTATTTTCATTCGCGAATATTTGGCAATTTCGAACCAAGCGTAATAACTTTAAAAAGTCAGTGTCCCAGACGTGAAACATTGCGAAATAATTATCCGTTGCGTAAATGCGAGTTGTCACTGTCGTCGGCGAGGGTCCCGCGAAATATAAATATTGCTGTAGCTGGTGGTACGCGTCGGTGACCAATCGGCCGGTTCCATCAGCAAAATTCCATCATAGCTATAGGATCGGGGAAGACTGATTTATTTCACGAAATATTCGATATTTATCGTTTTAAAGTGGCGACATCGGGAAGACTGACCAGGGAAATGTTGGCAGATCGTTCAGGAATAAGAATGATTAGCGTGTGGAGAGGGAAGGGAGGGGTACCGTTAATGGGTAACAAGAGAATTAACGCGTTTATATGGGTAAATCAAGCGGATATTGCATCGTTGAACTAACGCCCGGTTGTATGGCGATGCATTCCAGTAGACAGAAGGTGCAATAAAGTATGGTACCTTTATTAAAACTAATTATGAGCTAAAGAATTAATGGTTTCGGAGCATCCGGCTTTTGCTAGAAGCTGTAAGCGTACGGGTATGCGCGTGTCAAGCTAGTGTCGTTAACTCGTCGTTCCATTGGGTAAAAAGCCGGTGCCGCGAACTCGCTCTACTCTGTATGTACCACCCGCATAACACCCGCGTATAACTCGCGTCCAACCCGCGTACCTCTTCAAACTCCGAAACGTCGTCTCGTCGACTCGAAACCCGCCACCTTTTTCAGCGCCCCTTTCCGCCACTTCGTACTTCAAACTTTACCCGAGTACGTTTTCCTGCTTGAAAAAAGGCGCTTTTGTGGTGCCACGCGCGATACCCGTTTGCACCGTTACTCCCGGTTTTGGAAGGCAGGTTACATGGCAAGAATTTATTAGATTTCAACGTAACAGATTCAATTAGCCGATATTAAGTACACCATAGTTTTATGTTTCAAATATGTTGGGTTTGAAGAAAGTTGGATGAAATATTGAAGTGTTAGCGTAACATTTAGGAGTGGAGAATTCAGGATGATTCAAAGACAATGAGATTGTGTTTGGAAATTTCAAAAAATATAAAAGTTGGGATAGGGTAAATTAGTACGTTATACACGTTTCACAGAAATTTTACAGAAGTCGTCCTACCTATGTATTACCTTAATTATACCTACGGTCATAGTGTGGAACGCGCACTAATTGTCTCTCTTTTTTTGTTTCAGGTAAGTGCGCCAACCACCCTCGCTAGCATGAAATAGCTGGTCTATTGCATCAAAAAGGGTATGAAGTTTTTAAAAATCCCACGTTTCGCCACTTTTACGCGAATCCTCTTAAACTAGGCGATTGTAATTTTACGAGGGGAAAAGAATCGAACGATCGATGCGCCACTCAACAGTAGTCCCGCTCTTATTTCATGGACAAACTATCGGTCGTCCTTTCGAGGTCTACATAGTTGTCTGACTATTATAAATCAATAACCTGGCGCGTTCTAAACCTCATATTGGAGTTGATCCGTCCTGGCGATAACAACTGTAGAGGTCGATCGCGATGCGACTATAATTCGATATTACGGAAACTCGATCAGACGAGATGTTATTTTTTTATCTTTTCCCTCTGCTTCCTTCGTGGCATCGAATAATTTCATTTGTTACCGTTGATGGAAAACTGGCCCTATGCTTTCTTCGTTTTTTTTTGTGCTCTGTATCTTCCACAGAATCTCGATCCCCAATCTTCAATCCCCGATTGTAAATATCTTATTCGTCGGTTGAGTAAAATGCTATTCGTGAGATTTACCAAAATACTATTATTAGGATACCTTTTTCTACTATATTCGAGCTAGTCCACAAATTGACGAGCGACAAGAGTGTTAATTACGACGGGGCAAATTTCACGCGTGAACCGGCTGCTCTACCAACAGTTGGAGTTTCGAGTTAATACAATTATCTGACGCGCGGGATAGCTTCCTGGATCTCGTTTCTCTGATTTATTATGAATATTTCAGCCGCCGTTTAAACTTCTCATTTACATATAGCTTGCGGTAGCGACAGCAATGCATACTGTCAAGTTCAATTGTCGCAAGCTCTCTAAAATTGTTCATCGACTCTTAAAACAGACTGCTCCAACGGTTATTTAATATACGTATAATTCTCTCTGATAGTTTGCTGTTAAAAAAGAAAAAAAAATACTTCATAAAACAGAGAGTCATATCGGCACGAATTTTCAGAGTATAATCTAATTACCACATTGAAACTACCGTCATATTTAACTAGTTCCGCTGTTCACCAAGTTCGTAAAATGAGAATGCCTCCCCCTATAAATTGAGCTTAATTACCAAAATCAAATCTAAATTAATATTCTCTCGAATCGTATTCGGAATAAAAATATAATTTTACGTTGGTAGTTTGCAGTCGCAATATTAGTACGCCGTTAATAATCTACCCAGGAAAAAGGAGGAAGGGAGAGGAATTAGCTATAGAGGAGTAAATCGCGGAAGCGCGCTCGTTCGATCGATGAAACTTTCTATAAGAGAGAAGACTGGGCTCGATTAGCGGAGAGGTCCGACGCGACGCACAGTATCCTGCTGGTATACGCGCTGTCGCTCGCATTTCCAGCGGCAATAGAACGTTAACTGGTAGTTCCTTTAGCGAGTTCCTTCCGGTGGACGGCAAACCAGCGCGAGCGCAAGTGAGCGCGAATACGACGGTAATTGCGGTACGTAGTTTCACCGCGGAGACAAGGCTATTGACATTTTTCGAGCCGGTAATGGCGCGTGCTCGAGTAATGCCAATGGAACGAGTGCGTATACGTGCCTGGTGCGCATAGATGGGGTGCCAGGAGGCGAATAAAGGCATTTGTCACATGCGCCCTTAAGTTTCCCATCCCTCGAGGGCCGTAATGCCTCACAATGCCGCTATCCGTCCCCAATGCCACCGATGGATTGTCCGGCGAATGCAAACCCTACTCCATTCGTTTCTTCTTCCTTTCCCCGTTCTCTATTCTATCTTTGAGCCTCTTGCTCCCCCTTTATCTTCTCCCTCCTTTTTCTCTTTCTCTTTTTCTCGACGTCACCTGGGCCCTGAAGGATGTCCCGCGAGTCAAAATACCCGACGGCACCCCATGGAAATTCGAGTGACACCATCCTACCATCGAGATTCGCGATACGGAATCACGATGTGGTTGGCTCGCTTGATTTCTACTCCGGTGGGTTTCAATCGTTGGAAGTTTCGGTATCAGTCGATCGGTCAATCTCTCTATCAAGTGTAATTAATTCGGCTTTATTACTGGTAGCGGGACGGAGATGGGCAATTTGTCCTCGGGGAAAGGCATCCAACTCTACGGAATGGGAACGGTACAGAATTGTACATTACTCTTAGAATCAGTAACGCTCGTTGATGCTCACAGAGATAAAATGACATTTTCATCGAAAGACTGTAATCTATCTATATTCTCCATCAGCAAGATAAATGGAAACCTCTACGACACCGTTCGTTTTCTCACTCTGAAATTTAGGAGAATAACTTTGTCATTTGCCCGCGGAGCAGGAAGGTGCAAATCGTCGGCACACTTCCCGTATCCGCAGTCTTTGCAGTTGAGCGTTCTTTCTGTCTTTCGCCAAGAAAGAAGAAAAGAAGAGAACCAAAGACACGGTTCATCGGGCAGAAGTGTCCGCAGAGCGAGTGGCCAGAAATTTCTGGCCTGGCGAAATAACTTGGTAGGATCTGGTAGGACCTGGCGCAGAGGTCCTTACGCTGGGGAATTCTGCACAGCCTCCGCCTACAGGAACCTCAGACGAGAGCATCGATCTGGGCGTCGGCCTCAAGACACCCGCTCCCTCCTTCTCTCCTCTTCTCTTTCTCTTCCTCCCTCTCTCCTGTTGCCAGAGAGTTTCCACCCTCTAGCCTGCTGTGCTGTATCCATAGTGCCAGCTCCGCAACCCTCCCCCTCCTCCTCCTCCTTTTCCTTTCGTACCATCCACCACTCGCTTCTTCCTCCTGGAGGATCGTTTTTGCTCTTGTATCGCTCGGCAAGCGCGCGTACCTCGCACCTTTTTCCTCCCTTTTGCGGAAAGTTGGCCCAAAGTGGACCAATTGCGCCACTATTGTTTCATCCTATCCTTTCTACCTCCCTACCGGGCCTTCTCCTCTTTTCGTTTTTCTCCCTCTGCCACCAACCCCGCAAGTAACAACGCTCTCCATCCATTCCCCTTCCCCTCCGGTGTTTTATTTTCTTTCGAATGGCACTTTCTCGCCCTCCGAGATCCTCGAGGAAGGATTAAGCGGCGCTTGAGCCGCTTTACGCGTGTCGCTCTTGAGAAATCTTCCCTGATTTTTTGCGTACACTGGCAATTAGAAGAGAGAAGGGTAATAGTGACAAAAGAGGTTTGGGTTGGATTAGCTAGTCGGATTGCGGGGAGCTCTTTATTGTCGAGTAATCAAGGGGACGGCAAGTATCGTGCATAGTCACCTTTCGATTATAGAATGGAATAAAAGTTAACTCGATATAAGATTTTTGAATCACTTGAATTATACATTGATTAAAATTCAACTGCAACAAGTGGACGCATTGGAAGCGAAGCAATGATTAAAAGAAGGTTTTCGTGGGAATTGTTGAGCAGGTGGCGGCGCGGTTCTCATTCGGGGAAGTTGAAAACCGGGGGCCTTGTCCGAGGTTCACGGGAATTCCGTTAGAAAGGTAACATCCACGGGCCGCCTTGACATTGCATTCGCAGTAACGTTAGTGCAATCAGGAACTCATCTCCTCTAGGATAGGCAGTCGTCGCGGCATTGTGCACTCGTCATCCGGGGTTTCTCATAAACTTGGAACTCTCCGCGGAAGCGACTCAGTTCTGAGTTCCAAGTTCTGATTTCCCTCGATCTTCCCTTACATCTTTATCTTTCGTCTCCTCTTTGCTCCATTTCTTCCTCTTTTTCTTTCTCTCAGTGGCTGTGTATCGACTTGGTATCTCGCTAAAGCTTTGCCACTCGGTCCGTTCTCTTTTCTGGTCCTTGCTCCCGTAATTACTGCCACGAACAGATTACGACTAAGTGTCTGCGCTTGATTTGGCGTTGAGGGGTAAGAAGACCTTTTCCCCTCTCTGTTTTCTTCTCTCGCGATCACGCGTTGTCCTGGTCCGCGTCTTCCCTCTATGGAATAGAGGCTCGGCTCGCGTTGGGGCGTCG
Organism: Trypoxylon attenuatum; assembly: GCA_963989405.1. Classification (NCBI taxonomy): domain Eukaryota; kingdom Metazoa; phylum Arthropoda; class Insecta; order Hymenoptera; family Crabronidae; genus Trypoxylon; species Trypoxylon attenuatum. Next base: position 15,290,562 of record OZ022490.1, on the reverse strand, counting down.
TCGAATAAGGAACGCTCCTAGCCCTATATGGCGCAGAGGTCTGACTCCATTGTTTACCTGGTGCTTGGCGCGGCAGGAGTCCGTCTCTCGAACCTGATTCTCTGCTTTGGTTCGTCGAATTGGAAAATGTCTTCATAGGAAATTGCGTGCAACGCGACACTGGTTTCTGTCTCAACGAGAATGCTGCTACTCGATTTCTGATGCTGCGAATCGATACGAATGTTAATTGACATGGAATTAGCAATTACTGCCTCTCGACCGTGTGCTCCGAATCTTCCATTATTCATGCCGAAGCCCGTAAATTGCGTATTTTCCTAATCACCACGGACAAGGTAGATACGATTTTTAATTATTATTTGCCAGACTCGCTGGTATCAGTTTTTTTACTCTGTCCCATGCAGTTTCGAGTCAATAACTTTATAAATTGAAGCTAGACACATCGGCGGCAGTCAAACGCATATGTCGACTCGTTCTTGTTTATGAAACGTGCAGTGTTTCAAAGTACGCTAAATTGGCAGAAAAATACGAGAGAAATATCGACTGACAGTCATTTTTCCAATATTCAAGAATTTATACATCGGTACTTCTTGTAACCTGAATATTTTCTCGATTGAATTCCTCGCGAAGTTTAACCGGGATAAAGATATTGCTGTTGGAAATGAGTCGCAGGATACTGGGAGACCGGTGCGATGTTAGAAAAGCGAGAACCGGCCTCGAGCGAGAAAGAGATCGAGGGGCACGGACACAGCTGTTTCATTGGAGTAAGCGTAGGATTGCCGGGTGACTCGATAACGGAATACGTCTGAGGGACTTTGGACGCATGGCTCACTGGATCTCCCGTTCGCTCGCCGCGAGCCACCGAAGAAGAGACAGCTGGCTCAATTAGCCGGAGGAGAGCTCTTGCGAACAGCTGACTTACGAGACCGGCCCGAGAACCGAAACGCGAGTCTCGCCAGGTGTCCTCGTTCGTCGAGTCGAACCCTGTTTTTCTGGACCACACTTTGCCGAAGAAACGCATTTTCTGGTGGGCTTTCGCTCGCTTAGGTACTCGCTTTTACCAGGTCTTGTGATCTTTTATTTCGTTTCGCTGCTTCGTTTGATCTTCCTTCTTTTGACTTTGCTTCGCGTAAACCCCGTGGTTCTCCTGATATTTCAACGTCGTGCGCAACTCGACGAACGTTTCATTCAGTGACTCGATCGGATGAACGAAACTCCATTTGGCTATTCTGCAAGTAATCGTAGTTTCTCGGAAACATCATTTTCAACAATTTTCAATTTCACCTAGTTTGTCTCTTGTTTATTATAAGATTCTCTTTAACTCGCTTGCTCAGACACTTGACGATATTCATCGTTATTCGTTGGAGATGACTCGACCAAGATGATCAGTCTGCGTTGAAAAATCCGAGTATATTTTCCTGTATTTCTCTTGGCAGTGGGAAACTGCAGAAAGAAAAGAGGGTGAAGAAAAGATGGTTCGTGAACGCAGTCACGTCACGGATCGTCATCGATCGCCTGCCTCTGACGAAGGATGTGCGAGAGGAACGTGGCCAGAGGTGAAAAGGACTCCCAGTGAGAAATCCATTGGGTATGCCCTTGGCGAAAACGAGCCTGAAATATTAGCGGCTCGATATTAAATGCCTTGGATCTTGATTTATGTCTTTCTCTTCTTTGGGTGGCACGCAGCCCGATAACTCCCAGGACCCCCAAAACTTTCGCCTGCTGCTCGTGTCTGTTCGGGTGCTCCCCTTGAATCTACAAACAAGCTTTACGCAAAGCACGAAACCCGAATTTAATGTATCAATATCGATAGAATTATTCGACTCAATTTTTAAGCAAATAGAAGTTATCTTTTCTCGATATTATTTAGGTCTTTTCTAAGTTATTAAAAAGACTATAGAATGCAAAGGTTGTTAGCATACCTAAGCAATTGGCAGGTCGGCCTTTAGCTGGCAAACAGAATGTTGCTCGCGGCCAATAGTTCTCAGGATATCGACGAGTTGAACGACAAACGACCCTGGAGAGAATGTTCGTTTGCCTGTTGCATTGCGTTGCATTGCGTTGCATCGCGTCGTCGCCAATAGAACCAGGTACGAAGCATCGCGTCGTACCACGCCACGGTGTAAGTATACGTGGAAACGGACTCTCCTGGAACCCAGTTAGGGATTGCGTAATGCCCCTCAGGTCACTTACCTTAGGCACAGATGCCATTGCGTCGCGACGCAGCTTTGCAGCCGCGCTGCTGCAAGGTGATCTCATTACAGATACATATATATATATACACGCATTGCAAAGACATTACGACAGACGGCAAAAATTACGTAAGGTGCTGCTCGCGATTATGATAGGGACTTCGATCAGTCTTGTCAACGTCGTCGTTGACGCGTCTCGCAATTGCTTGCCTCCTGGTAATCGCAATCTCTTTATTGGATAGGTTTTTTTTCTGTAAGTTGGAAGTAAAAAATTTGTTTAAATCATAGATGAATAATTGATCCGATCCCGGAACCAAAAGTTCAAAAGCCTCGTTATATGTATGTATTTCGGGACAAGGTAAAGTGAAAAGTCTGGGATCCTGGGATGAATGAGGAACCAATACGATGAGGAGCCGGGGGCTGAAGCAGCAGCAACGGCGAGAGTGAATTACCGGCCGATAAGTCACGAGTTAGTCTCGCGACGTTACGCTTGTAACTTTAATCGCGGCCGTTACTTAACTAGCCACGGTGCATTATTTCGGATTACCACGAAGCGCGTCTGCTTTGTCAGGTTTAATGGGTTCGAGAGGCCAGCCAGAGGGGCTGCCAAGGAGAAGAGGAGTCCCTCGTTAAAAACTTTTTTCCCGAAGGTCGCGGTTACTCTGCACTACTCTCGCAAACGGAGGGTTTCGCGATCTGCATCCTTTATTCCACACGATACACGTGGAATCCCAATTTTCCTTCGAGTCTCATTCCTAATGGGGACTTCCGTGACAAGGTCGAGATTTGTTGCGCGGCTCGGATAAATGAGAGGCAAGGATTTCTCTGCAAGAGAAGATTCAACGATAGAAACGCGCGCGCATTCGTGCGACTTCTCCTCCTCCAACCAAATTTTCTCTCTCACAATCAGAGAGTATCTCTTGGACAGGACACCCCAGTCTTAAATCCCTGAGCATGCCTTTGTTACCGCTGCTTTGGAATCGTGTCGATCGGATGGATATCTATTTATGGGAATTTTTCGGCATCCGATACGTCGTCGACGAATCTTCCAGTACTCGATATTACTTCTATTGTTGCCTGCATCGTTGAATATTCGAATATTGAACCTAGCAAACGAGTCCTATTGTTATTGATCTCTTGACATCCGGAGATACTTGAAACAAGTCTTTTATTTCTGGTCTCATTTTTAAGCAGTCGCGTCTTCGAGTTGACAAAAACTTTGTGTGGGATATTGTCTGCCAAAGAATTCAATTGGACAATTTAACAGTATTTGCTTGTCGCAAAAAAATTCGTAGTTGTACGAGTTTCTGGAGCAATATACACACAGCGGATAATACATAGAAAGAAAGGGGGAAAATGTATTAAGAGACCAGAGTAGTGGCGCGCGGTTGCTTCCGCGAGAAAGTAGGTCTAGGCGAGAGAGGCCCCTCTCTCTTTGGGAGACGGTCCTGAAATTAGACGAGACAATAACATTCTTTTCTTTTTGCGAACTGCTGGAACGCTCGCGATAAAGTAGGCGTACCTATTCTACGGTGGGCTTATCCGTATCGCGTGCAGAGACCTCACGGCGTCTGGTTTTCTTCACGATCTTCGCATCGCGTTGTCAGCTTTCGCGAATCACTTTTATCTAGGTCGCGATTCTTGTTATTATATGTATATCGCGAAGCTTTGCTCTTTCTTGAAATACTAAGCCCGTATCGCGATAACGTGGTCTCGGAAACATTATAAAAGGAATAATGGCGTAGTTTTCTACGTTAAATCATTCAGAAATCATATTTCACAATTACGATTCAACCACTTGAACTAAAGAATCACAGTGGAGAATCTAAATTGTATTTCTATGAAAGATTTATTTCATTCGACGGATCTTATAACATATCTTGACAATATAAAGGAATCTCATTTAAAAGTACTGATTATCTTTTTAATTATATAAATCTAAATACGTATAAATTCTCGTCATAGTAAAAATATCGCTACTTGTCATTCGAGGATATTCCACGGAGAAAAAGAATGACACAAACAGAATCACTTTTAAAAATCGTATGGGGGTAGTTCCAATAAATCCATGCAGCATCGGTGCGTCGAAACAATGCCACAATACGAATATCGATTTTCCAATGGTGAATAGGGGGAAGGGGTCGGTTCTCGCGTGAAGTGTAGCCGCGAGATGATCGGATGGCAAGGGGGGGGGGGGGGGGGTAATAGGTGAGAGGGTGGCGCCCGCGAGGCGCGTTTCGCCCGTGGGAATTCTCTTTTGTCCAATTGGCCGTGCAGCGTGTTACGTCTGCCGCGTTTCTTGCCCGTTAACGAGGTCCCTGATAAAGCTCGCGAACCGGGTATCTATCGTTGCGCCGGCGATAAATCAAGTAGAGCCGGCTGGCTCCCTGTTAATGAGCTCGACACTGCTCGTTGCTTCGCCGTGACGAGAAAAAGAAAGAAAACGAGGGACAGAATGAACTAGCGGCGTGTGCCGCTTTCACAAAGTCGCAACGACGCGACGCGTAAAAATCTTCACACCCCGCAAACACCTTTCCTAGTAACCATCGTGGACCGATAGATTCAGGAACGATTCGACGACTTCTACTTTATTCAAAAAATCAATCATTTTTGTCTTTACCGTGAAAATCCGCTTGGAATCGTAAAATCCTACTGTTTTCCGAAATCCTGACCCTCGCGTGGTCATATCGCCTAGTTTGGGCTTATGTAAATAGCCAGGCCAGCTGTTCCCAATCCCTGAAACACAGCAGCAGAGCTGCGGAAGAAGAGAGAGGGGAGGAGCAACATGCGAGTGAGCACGTACGCATCTTTCGCGCCTCGGTTTGCACGCGACACGTGGTCGACGCGTATTGCTGGCGCAGGTTTCTTAAAATAACGAGCAGAGACGAAAACCACCTCTATTACTCGGCCTTAATTAAGTCTCTAACACGGCCAATTACACTACGGATTCGCGGTTGTAAGTCAACAACTGCTTCCTTTCATACTTTTTCGCGGCGTTTCTCGGCAACTTGTCATTTTTTTGCCAAATGCCATTTTCTCCTTCTGGGCTCTCCAAAAATTCTATCCCACCACCGTTAACTGACAAGTGAGTGCAAGCTCGCGAAAGTTGCGCAAAGAGACGAAAAATTCTCCTCTGAACTATTACTACCATTGCTGTTTCTGCGATTGTTTACACGCGAGAAATGGAGAGCAGGTGAATCGTGCTCAAAAGCAGTAATGAAGAAACTACCCCTGGAACTATGTAAATAAGCTTCAACCCACTTATTCCGTTGGTGGCGCTTTAACGAAGGACCCACGACCAAAACCACGGGACTCACCTTTTCTATTTCGATGTAAATGCCATTCGGCTGGGCGTTTACGTGGAAATCACTTTTTCAAAGGCTGCACCGAGATTGCCTGCTCTAGGAACGAATGATCCTCCTGGAAGCTTGTCCATTAAAATTCTTTTTTCTGTATTAGCTACTTTGTTCAATACGGACCAATATGTATAATACGAAAAATAAAGGGTAATTGATACATATTTTTTCTATTTTCATCTAAATCGTAACGCGATCTTTACATTTTCCCACTGTACGACTCGTCTCATTTGGAGCCAGTCACAGAGTCTGATAACAGGTTTGCTCTCTTCCTATCGTTTCTTGCATTATCCCCTGGTTCTCCCTTTCCCAGCTTGGTTCCTCTTCATTTTGGGAGGTTGAGGCCGAGAGAGGAAGGTAAGCAGGGCCAAATATTTATCCGCCTGCCGGATAAACGGCAAAGTCCTTGGTCAAAGGAGTGAGGGAGCAAGGAAGCAAGGAAGCGAGGAATGATCTCCCCCCGGAGGAGCCAGAACGAAGGAGCGACCTGCTCAAATTACGCTTATAAGGCACTCCTCGCGTCAGCCAAGTAGAAAATACCGAGAGGAAAACTAGGTGTCGCGTTAAAAAGCTTTTTATACGCATCGAGTGCCACTTTAGATTTAATTACCCTGGCCAAACGAATTAATTGCGTGACCTACGATTGGATCCCATTTACCTGCAAGCACTCTTCCTTTCTTTTCCCAGTGGATCACTCTCCTCATCTTGTGCGGCTACCTTTCTGGAATTCCCCCAACGAATTCTCCCTAGTTTCACTAACTTTCCCCACTGCTTTAGTTTCAAACTTGAAATCGTGTTGTTCGCATGATGCTATACTACTCTGCCGATCGACTTTGAAGTAAACGCTTCGATTTTATTCGTACTTCAGAACTTCTCAACTATTTCAAACAGTCTTTATACTCGACGGAAGGAAAGATAGCGTTCCTCGATTGCACAAAAAGTAGACAAAAACGGGGAAAGGGATCTTAAGGTAAAATAATCAATGCAAAAAGTTACTTGTAGCGTTAAAAACGTAAGAAGAAAAAGTTATCTAGGTAAATAGAAACGAAACGCTCAGACAAACAAGACGGTTGTATCAAGAGCTAATCGAAACGCCGAAATACGGTAGACCAATATCCGATCAATTACTTGTTACGCGTGAATTACAGTCTGATGTAACAGTTTAGCTGTGGTATCGGTGATAAGGTGGAGGGAGAAGTAATCCGATCGCGTGTTTACAAAGCGAAAGGCTCAGGATTTGCAAATAAAGAGAGAGGAGAGGGAGAACCTGGGATCAGCGGGACAGAAATTCAACGGTAGACACTCGAGAGTTAATTTCGAGTATCCCTGGCTATACTTAGCAAGTTGAGCAGAGCGAAGCAAACGACTCGGCCCATTATTCCTCGCGGTACGCCCACGCGCGAGCCGATAAGTGTCTCGCATTTGTTTACGCGGTTTCAGTTTGCTGCGATCGACAGCAGGATCATTCCGCTTTCACGAGTACTCCACGATAACTTTCCACAAATTGAATACCTGACCGACAGGTAGAAATGCCTTTGTTCACGAAACGGGTATATGTATACATGTATGTATTATTACATGCCATTCATGTACCAGATATTTTTCTATTTACGTGCTTCGTTCGGTGAAAATCATTTTCTCCCTGTCCTCTTTGACGAAACGAACGCTCCAATTTCCTGTAATTCGGGCTAAATGGGAGACCAGTACGCGCGAGTGGCGCCTAATATCGAGCAGGTGCCGGACAGCGGAAGTATCGGGCCGAAATTCGCAAAAGCAGATGTGCCGTGGAAAGTAAAGCTCGGTGGGTTTCGATCCACGTTCGATCGCTTTGCTTATATAGGTATATGGGCCATGTCCTACATATGTATATGTATATAGGTAGTATGGAAAAATCCACTGTGAAAAGTTTCCCTTGCGAGACATTTTTTTTTCACCGGTTTTTAGATCGTTTTACTGGTTGGTATTGATTTTGTTAAAAAAGTTGGAAGCCATCGCAAGTAGAATAGGAAAAGCTATTTCTGATGCTTAGAGAAATAAACATTATAATTCTTAGAGGAATAAAGGAAAGAGACTTGGTGAATTGATAAAGTCTGGGAAATTTCATCGTCAAACAGTATTAGTATGTAGATATATACAAAGAGAGATTCGGAAAAACGTTAATTTCCGCTACAAGATTTATTCCGCCCTTATCATTAATTTAAACACTCTTTCCAATATTTTTCAATGTCTCTCCTCCTTCAGATCCGCATGATTTATAATTTTAATACTCGCAGTATCAAGCGGTACTTTTTCATCCTAGTCCCCCGCGAAGGGTGGTGCGTTTTATCCGAAGGTGAGTGTCGCGATCGCCGCGACATCAGGAGGAGGGTGCGTCTTTCCAGTATCTCTGGCCTCACGGATAAAAGATTCCCAGCGCAGTGGTTCATTTGTCATCGTCAAGCTATCGCTACGGAAGGATTTCCCCTCGTGAAAGCTTTTCCGACCAGAGCCGAGAGATAGAACTTGGCGCGCATGTATTTACCGATTTGTGCGAGGGAAAACCCGATTGTCGTCACTGCGTTAAAAGATCTCTGCGTGATCGCGAGCGCAAAGAGCATTCGGGACGATCGATCATAATTAAGAAAGTGTTACGGACACCTTCCATCCGGGAGAGAATCGGAATTAGTCGCATTGGTAATTACTGGGATCGTTAACCGAACCGCGGCAATTATTAATGCAATTATTAGCCGGTCCTTGTCGATAGAAGTGTAGATTAACGCTCGTGGTTTCTCGGTATTTCTCGTTAATCGACCCCTATAACCCTCTGATCCGTCCACTTTGTGACCCTCGGTGGCAAGTGCTCTCTTTCGTGCAATACCAATGTTACCTCACCGATGTTATCACTCGCTATCCGACTGCTTCGTCTCCTCGTTATCCCGATCATGTTCGTCATTAGGATAATCCTATGATTAGGTCATCTTCATTATGAAGCGTCGCTATTTCTGTCGTGTCCAGGTCGCCCTTTGTCCGGTGCACACTAGCATTGGACGTTGGTTGATCGTGGTCGTGCTGGGAAAAATTCTGTCGCGGTTCTGGCTGCTTTGCACAGGAAATTATGGTTCACCGCGGGCCTGGCCGTGCCATTAGCCTCTCTAGATCAAAGGACTACGGGTCTGGCTGTCAGATCCCGGCCGCAACGAATCTGCGTGTCATATTCTCCCTTTCTCTCTTCGTCACTCTCTTTCAAATATCGTTTCTTCCTTCGACCTTTGCCAACTTTATCGCGTTTCCAATATTAAGTAGAATAGAGTAGAATGAGTTATTGAAATTAGCGAGTGCATTTCGGCAAGTGATTATTAGAAACAAGTGGGAAATTGACGCAAATGAAGATTACAACACAGTACAGAACTGTACATGTACCAGAACCTGTACATTGTAGTCAGTTGCATTAGCGTCTATTCGATATTTGCCGAGCGTATATCGAGCAAGCAAGCAAGCACAGGCGCGTGAGCGAGCGAACGCGGGGGCAGCGCGCATATGAATCATTAAAGTATTGGGGCTCCGTAAACAGCCGCGCGAACCGCAACCAGTCCGCTACGTTGGCGAGAAAGGGCTCCGGTCAATATTATCCGCGATAAAGGTGAATTACGAGCCGCCCGACGACCTGCCTCCACACATTATCCGCGCACCAATCTTATGACTCTGATTAGTCAAAACAGGATCAAACGTGCTTCTGACAGTGTAGGATTAATAAAACATGAGGTTCATTCAGGCAGAATACATCGACGTTGCAGCCTCGAAGAATAACAGACACGGAAAGGGAACGAGCATGTTCGATGCTATATCGAATTCTTTTACTCCACTGTGTTTTTCTCACTTACACGGGCGGAAGAGTAAACTCGCAGCATCAGGTTGGTGCAGTGATTTGCCATCGGCGAATTTACGACTGCCAGCCAATCGTCGGTGTTTATAGATTTTATGCACACATATTATATTTCCATTGTGCAGTCTCTTTTTGTTTCGCCGTTTGATTCACTCAGTACGGTATTGGTCGAAACCCTGTAAATAATAGGGGAGGTAGGCATGCAATCACGGCACTGGTGCGCCGTCGCCATCGCAGGAACACTCAATTCTCCCTCAAATATTCCGAATCACCCGAATCGCTCGCCGTTTACGATACGAGCAAATCAAAAATATTTTTTCACTCTGCCAATAATGGTTGAACCCCTGCGGCGCCACAGAAGTTTTACCGGGTTGTGACAAACAACTGGCGCGATATTTTTAGAAGGAAAATATGATGGTAGAAATGAAAGGTTTTTCGAGTTTTGTCCATTGGAAATTCAATGTGTTACCCAGTCGACGGGCACTTCTGCCTTTGGTTTCGACGACTCATTAGCTCAATTAGTCGATACTCGACCGGAAGTAATTCGGGGAGTCGCTCCAGGCGGCACTTTCGCCTGTGTTGCCGTCGATCATTTCCTTGGACCTCCGAAATCTCATTTCCACCCTAGCACATGTTCGTGCCGATCTCCGACCACCAATCGCGAGAGCGACTCGTTTTTTACCTCCTATCTCTCTAACGCACCGGTAATCGAGATTCGCGTAATATTTCTTACAATCCTCGGATTGTGTCCTAACGTCACATCGTTAATGAATACGTTTGGCCCTGTTTTCATTGATACACGGTGGATATTTATGCGAATATGAATTTTCTTTCTTCATGAATAATTATGTAGAGAGTGAATTTATTCGAAAATTGTCTTGCATTTTTTATTTTTTTAATATATTTAATATATTTTAATATTTTAATATTTTATTTTTTATTTTATTTTTTTAATATCGTGTATCAGATAATTTTGCATAATTTGCATAATGATCCACAATTTGATTGTAGAATTTTCCTCGGTGGTATATTTAGAAAAATCGATTCGACGGTCAACGAGGTAAACGATTTCCCCTAAAATCAACTATGGCCGAAAGTAGGAAATTTCTTCTTCGTTTCGAAGGTAATACCACAGGGACAGCCGACAGTCATTAGTAGGGAACCCGTAGTAACGATTGGTAACACGTTTCCAAGTATAAAGATAGTGTAATCGATGGTAAGACCAATCGCTCAGTTTCGCGAAATAGGGTGGCTCGAGACCCCTGGTCTCTTTTTCCCTAATTATCGGGTGGGTTCGTAACGAGCTTGGAATTATTGAGCCAACGTTCTCGCTACCTAGGTTTGCTGCCCTTCGCCTCTTGTCTCTGACCCCTTCTAATCGTAAGGTACCTATTAAAACAACACGTGCTTTCATATAAACCTCGACCAATCTTCTCTTCCAACTTTTATTACGAGCTCCTGGAAAACCCTGTACAAAGGTGTACTTGTGACGCGAATGGTGAAATTTAAACGTTGAAAGTGACAATTAACCGACACTTGATTTACGATACACGTTTTGTTATCGTTTAGTTCTATTTTATCTCGCGAAATTATCTTGCTTCGCGTTTTCCTTACCTCTTTATCCTGGTCTTCTACGAAGAAGCGCATCTCTCGTAACTAAATAATTAGCGCGATCGGCATATCGATCGATGCGGATTGGTCGGAACGCGATTATGCAAGCCATACGGCGCGACGCGACGGTGCTATTTTAATTTCGCGTCAGGCGCCAGTCTGATATTTAACGTTTGCGCGATTCGCAAGTGAGATTCAATCCCGCTCTCAGATCGCTTGTGAATACCACTTACGAGTAGTAATCACAGATCGCGAACTCGATTAAGTTCTTTATTTTCTGAGGAAATCAAGGATTCCGCGTAAACTCAACTCGATACGTAGAATTGGATTTTATTGATACTTTGAAGCAGTTGTTTCGTTGAAAAAAAGAAAAAAAAAAGGATTTTGATTACCGTAACGCAGTTTCTTCTAAGAAACTCACTTCTCTATATGCAGATTTTTTAAAATATTGATTGTGAAAATTTGTATAAAATTTTTCCGATAAGAGTCTCTCGCGTAGGGAGAAAAAGGGTTAATTATTGAAGGGTGAAGTCTCGACAGACCAGGTTTGTTACATTCGCCAAACCCGATTGGTGTTTTGATGCAGCGATATCCACTTGATTTATCTCGAAAGCATGCAAATAGTCGTTTAAAGTATCCAGACGGAAGCGGAGCGTTTTGCGAGCACAAGTGCGGCCTAAAAAAGGCCGCGCGTGGCATAGCCTCACGAACGTCCAGGACGTGAATTATTCAGAAGATCCCGCAACGGCTAATCCCGGCACTCTCCAGCAGCCTCGTTTGTCTCGAATACCTGTCGTTACGCTCTGCGATAAATTCTCGGTAGAATAACATTTACCCAGTTACGAAACAAATTGTGGAATGCCGGGGATGCTGATGATAAAGGCACGCCGTGCCGCGCTGCCAGCGGCTTCTGGCTTCCAACTCTCTTCTACTCTTTTATTCTCTTCTTCTTCTTACTTTTCTGCTTTGACGACATCTTCTACAGATCGCATCACGAATTTCTCCACTCAATCGCATAGTTCAGTCACGTAACGAATCAGGTCATTGCATATGATATTTCCGTTTTTATACTGCTTTCAAGCGAACTCTAGCTTTCTGAGGTGCAGCTGCTTGCAGAAAAAATAGGTTTTTATTTCGAGAATCTGGGTTACTATCTTTCATGCTGAATTTTTTATTCAGTATGATTCGGATTGCTAGTAACTAGGGCTCGGTTACTTTTATCTTCGGAGAAATATTATACGCCACTTTTTACTCTTGGGGAAAAAGAATAAAATTGGGAAGAATCTTGTCACATTGAAACTTTTGCACGTTTCTACTGCAAAAGTTTAGGGATAATTAATTGCGAAGAAAGTATTCGATATGTAAGTGGCGTGGTTCGAGTTCTGTTTCAGTCACGAAACTCTGACTCGAGTCTCTCGAAGCGCATCCACGGTTCAAGAGCGGCAGGAATATCTTGGCGTGAATTTAAAAGGACATAAATTGCAACCGTGATAAGAGGGAGAACCCTTGTATACATTAAGATGCAGAAATGCCGTCTGCGTTCCTCGGTGAATCGGCTTGGCTCGATCTACCGCACGCTAGAAACTTTCCGCTTACAACTTTTATCGGCATTGCAATACATTTCCCTCTGAATAACAATTATACCCTAATACCGATATACCTGTATATTCGAAGAGGAGGAAAGATCCTCAAGACTGCAGATACTGTGAAACGGCTACTAAAAGATAAACGACGGTCTCGCGCTATATCGAGCATTCCTGTATTCCACTAACGTTGCAATTAGCTTGGAACTCTAACGATATGGTTGAACCGGGTCGCGAAGCACGTGCCGCCTGCAGCGATCCGTAATATACATGTAAAGACACTCCGTGAGTTAATACCGAGCAAATACCAAGGTTCCATAACTTGAGGCGAATCAAAGTTTGTCTTTTGAATTTTCTTCCGCGTTTAGCGAGGATGAGTCAGTCATTGGTATGGGATCGATTTTTTTGGCAGAAAATAACTTGTCCATGAGTAGCGAAAATTGTCAAAGCTTCGTTTACGTGATACAGTCGGCTCAAAAGAGGTGCTATCGGGAGAGTATTAGAAATTTGTTGAGAAATTATTTCCTGTTTGAGGTGACAGAGCTCTTTCATCCTAGACAGACTTTGTCAGGCGGATCTGGCTTGCCCGTCGAGATATGCCCTCGAGTTTTGGTTCGCCGAGATAAAAGGTGCGTGGATGGATCCACTTGACGCGGTGTCTCTTTGGTCTTGCCGTAGCCAGAGACACCATGGGGTATCTCTGGCTGGCACCGAGGGCCACTCGCGTTACTCTTTTCTCCTCTGGCTCTGGAATCGTGATTCCCGTTGCGGTCTGCAACCACTCGTAATTCAGAGGGTGGGTTCTCCACGTCGCTTTTCGAGTTGGTTCCACCTGTCCGTCCGTCCATCCGTCTCTTTTTCGTTTCTCGGTCCTCTCGTGGGTTCTCTCTACCAATGAGGCTCTTTTCTGTCCGTCTCTCTCTCTCTCTTTTTATTTTTCTGTCACCTTCATCTCGATCCGACATTTTTTTCATTTCGCTAGCTACTCAGGTTAATTGCTCGAGACGCGCGAAGATCGGGATGCGCGCGCGACATTTTGCCACGCTGATGAAAGGCAAACCTGACAGGTTGACGCACCACCGGCCAGCCAACATTTAATCACATGCACGCTGATATTATTAATTCGAAAATTGATTGGTGATTACAACGCGTCGGGTTTTCCGGAATTGGAGGAGTGAAACGAAGCGTAGGTTTTCGCACGAGTTTCTGCGACGAGAGGCAATCAAGAGGTCAAATGGAGCGATGATAGCGGAGAGAATTCTATCGAGCGAGAACGAGAATGATTAGTTGATTGCGGTTCACTGATGCAAATAGGAAAAATCTCCCACTCTACCATGCTCGCTGGTGGTATTATCAGTTAATCAATGGGATTATTGGTATTGCCGATGACTGACAGCGTGAAACTCGCGAAACAAGCGAGCTCTGATGTTAAATAGCATTGAAATTTAGTAATTGAACGTGGCGAGATGCGGAGCATACGCATGCTATGCGAGTTAGCGATCCCCTGTTTATAATGATTCGGAGTGAGTCTCGACGGTGAGCGTCGCGACGACGCAAGTCGCTATCCGCGAACGAACCCCTTCGTATGCATGAAAAACAATTATGGGAAGGTACGTCCAGCGCATGAGATAAGTCGGTGTCATAAATTACGGAATACAATATAAATGCAAATTTAATGCCCGACCTATTATTATTTGCGTGTACATTCTTACTGCCGTTCTGCACACCACAACGGTAACTGTCTTTCTACATTCTTCGTTGTTCTTCGGGGATACCCAACACGCAACTCGAGGTTCGGTAATCCTGCTACAATCTTTATTAATTTACTTTCAAAAGAAAATTCTGAATGAAATTATTTATTAATATTCACTCAATAGGAGGACAATGCTTATTCATGACCATGACGAATAATTTAATTATCACGAGACAAGTGTGACGCAAACGAACAACCACTTTCTTCATATTTAATTACGTTTGTACCAACGAAATCCTGGGACTTTCCCATGGCTCAGGATATGAAAACTGACGTGGACTCTCTTCGGGATGTCAGTATCAAGTTTCCTCTCGTCGTTTCTCCGGGGTTTGCGGTCACGGCGTTGAAGTACTGGAAATAAGGAATTTGTCGGCGATAAAGAATGGCGGGAAAGCGAGTGTCGCGCAAGGAGACACTACTGTCGGGGCATACGCACTCTCCGAGTCGACGTAATTTTAACAGGATTCGAGTATGCCGGGTCACGTAGTCGCGAGACAAATGGCGTAAACAGACTCGCGGAAGGTGAGTTTGCGTTGCAACTGGAATGGGGAGTGCAAGACAGGACAAACACCACTCGAGAGGCACGTACGCGTGCGAAGTCAACGCAACCGTGTCCCCGTAAACCGTTCTCCGGCCACGTTACCGTAATTTCCTTTGTTCCGCATAATGAGCAAGCCTGATTAGCTACGTGAGCTGGCACCTTCACGGTTCTGTCGCGTCTTCGACACCCAGGTCCATGGGTCCAGCTTCGACTTCCAGCTCCGGCTTCAACTCCGGCTTCAACTCCGGCTCTCGTTCTCGATCCAACTACGGCTCCAGCTTTGACTCCGGCTTAACTTGTTTCAAACTTTTCTCTTCCTTTTGCTCTTCTCCGCTCACGAACCTTCTTCGACGGACTTTGCCGAGTGGTGGGGACCTACCACCTCATCGGGAACCTGCTGGTTTCCATTACTCGTTTTAACGCGGCAACCTGATCTCTTTGGTTAGGGTGAACTGCGGCTCTTGATAATGTTTGCTCAATGTATCACACAAATTGTATGTGAGACAAAGCTTTTCCCTCAGTTGAAAGAGTTAAAAGAAGGATTTTTAATCATCAATTTTCGATACCTTTCAGGATATTTCGACACCGATACGTTCCACTTTGAGTCTCAGAGACCCAGATTTTATTATTGAAATTCTTGATTCTCCATCGGATCTACTGTCACATAGTAAGAGGACATTTTACATATTCTCGATCGCGAGATAAAGAATATTCATGGTGCACGGGCGCTTTTGATCGAACCTGGAAGATTTCGGCAGGATAGATACGAAGCGCGATTGTCGCGAGAGAGTAGGCGGGTTTGTTTCAAAGTGCTGCGCGCTGCAGTACCGAGAATGTTGCTTTGTGATTTCACTGGGAAGAGGGCTAGCTGATTTTAGTTGGGCTTACTCATCCGTGCAATGACGTACAAGATGCAATCTTCCCAGAGGCGCCATAGATCGCGTTGATCTCCGCTGATACTCTGACTCCACGCACATCCTTGCTAATGGTCTCTAACAACGCGTCATCTTATAAAGCGTGCGATATAATAACTGAAAAATATGTCGGAAATTAATTAAGCAACTAAGAATGATAAAAATTCTGCAGTGCAAGTTATAAAATTATCATTATCATACTATGATGAGATTGCATGAAACTAGATACATTTATTACGTTGAAATGCAACATCTTCATTTAGGGTATTACACTATATGAAGATAAACACATGTGAAATCGCAGAATATAGCAGTACATACATCGCGTGAGCAGGATGTAATCGGATATTTATGGTTATAGGAACTTTTTTTTTTTTATTATTTTTAGATGTTGAATCAATCTGTAAATTGTCGAATCATTATATTACACCCTGTATATTCGCACTTCTGCCCCTTTTGAGATACCGATCTTCGGCTGACCCTCATCCCGCGGAGCTCGTGAGAAAGTGCAAACTTGCCATAAGCACACTCACTTGTGTTGCGCCTCTTCGTGTCACTTTCGTCTCGCATAAAAACTTATTTTTATATGACTCATTGTCAGTCAGTTTAATGAAGCTACCGTAAAATAGTATACAACGCAATAATGAAAATCTAGCGAGCCCATAAGTATAAGTATATAATCGTATGTGTTCTTTAAATTCATTATTACTCAAGCGCTGAATATAATTAATTCGTCGTGAAACGGGAGTATCTACGTTCCTTTCGGTTGAAACTAGGGAGTTTTTCCCCGTGTGACGAGCGTGAAAATAATTCGCGCGAGCGAAGTCGGTAGCGATAAGCAGCTAACCGGGAAAACCGCATTTAATCGCGCGAACCCGGTGCAATGTGATGCGACGTGGTGCGACGTGGTGCGACGTAGCGCGTCGTGGTGTGCGTCGCGACGCGGCACGGCGTGACGGTGATGCGGCCGTAAATAATGTCGACGTAGGGGCGTCGCTGTAACCCGGTTTACCTACATTGACCGCATTACGCACATGCGTGCGCCCTTTAATGGGCCTGCTAGTGCGCGACTAGCGTGGCACGATATTACTCGTTTCCACGCTTATCGGATAGCCAATGTCGCTCCGTTATCTCCTCTCTGGTCCTTAAATTAGCTTCTCTCTTCCATTGTCCCTCAAGGTTCGCGCAATTAAACTGAAACGCTCATCTGCCTTAATACAAGATAATCATACCTTTGATGAATTTAATCTGAAATTAAGTTTTGATACTTAATAATTGCCTCCTAATTGAGATGCACTAGAAGAAGCTATACATATTCTACGAATGATTCTCACTGTGGAAAAATCTAGTAGTTTCGCGACAGTGATTCTATCCGGTGGGCAACCCTTTCGAAAGAAATCAATGATATCTCATTAATTCGATACACTTCTAATTGAATTACTTTGCGTTCGATATAATCATTCGCTGCTACCGATTTCAATTAATTTGTCAATTTTAATTAGCGCAAGCCTCTGCAAAGTTCACAAGTTACATTTTCTGGATAATTACTATGTTCGGTATAATTAGTGATTATTAATTTTGCGGCCGTCAGCATTGACTCCAGGCGCTGCCATTAGTGGATGAAACAATATTTTACCTCATAATATATATGTATATGTATATATGTATGTATCGGTCGTTCCCGCTTTGTGACCACAATATGTTTCTCACTGCTATACAGAAATGCGGTTTTCCTTACCGATGCTTTTTAAGCGAATCTCTTTGAGCATTTCGATAATTGTAGCGTTAATAAAAGAGGGCCATCAAGGTTCCCGAGAAAAGCGTAACAACCTGTGCGGTCTTCGATCTAGATCGCCGGAAGAAGAGGCCCTGAAAGGGCTACCCTCTTGAGAAGGGGTAATGAAAAGGTTAGAGGAGACTAGGAGAAAGAGAGAGCATGCTATAATCCGAGAAGCTGTAATCAGGAATCTCTTACCGGAGTATGCGCCGTTTGATTAAGTGCTTCTGCGCCGAGAGGAAAAAGTTCCGGCTGCAACTATGCGGGAGATTGGCCCGTAACCACGAGGCCGTGGATTGATCGGTCACGAGAGGAGCTGAATAATTCTGCAATTCTAATTTACATACGCGGTAGCTGCCACTCGCTTTTACGACGCAGTTCTATTGTTTCAGTTTGAGCTTCTGTTCGCTAGACATCGAATTCGATTAACTCACTATTCATAAGAACATTAATTCTTTGATTCTTTAATTTTCTAATTCTTTTATGTAACATTCAACAATGTGTCTTAAGAATTTTCATGAACCTTTAATACGTAATATAATTTCCATTCATCGAGTAAAAATGTCGAGCCAGTTAAAAGTAGAAATGATAAAACGAATTCATACGGAATATAGCTATGTATTTGTCATGTATAATAGTTCGTATAACTGGTATATTAACTCTTTCGTATTTCAGTTAAAAAATGGATTTTCTTTTAGTGAGGAAAAAGTTGTTTAACTAATAGTAATCGCGCAGAAGAAAATATAGAGTCCGGATAACTGGGTATAAATAGACCTACCAGAGGTTTCGGTGGAAATTCCCCGTGGTCGTGCATCCCACTCGCGACACGTGTCCAGGACAAGCCATAGGGCTGGCTAATGCTCTCAAGGGCACGAGATAGCTACCCCGATAAACCAGCTAATTGCCGTTTCTTTTCCGTCCTGGCTAACGAGAACTCGATTCATAAGCAATGCCACGGCACCCTCTACCTCACCTCGTCTATCCCGACTATTCTGACTATCCTTGGGATAGTCAGCTATCCCGAGGCGCCTCGTTTATTCGGGGAGTTTAATTCGCTGCCGTCAGGGAAAAAGAGCTCTGGATTAGCTGAGAAATATCGTCGAAATTAATCAACGCGGTGGACCGCGAAGAAAAGTGCCCAGGGGGTTTAGCAGCAACATTGCATACCCTTTCTGACCACGAGGGCTCTTTAGTTAGTTGAACCAAGTTTCGCGGTGTATGTTACGTCAAACAGAAGCTCACTAGTCAGATGGATATATATGACTTGTATCCGTGTAGTTGATTAGCTTTTTCTCACTGTAATTGCAAGTAACCTCCAGTTAGTTTCCGTGATATAAATTGTACAACCAATTTGGAATAAATAATGAATAATTCATAGTTTTTGGAAAAAAGAGAGAAATAAATCGTGAGAGTATCGAGAGAAACCGATTCGGAGGATGACAGTGAGTCAAATAGCAGTCAACTAATAGGCACATCGTACATTAATCCATTCGCCAATCGTTTGCCAGTTTAGACAAGCAATTACGCATGATTAATGCATAACGCAAGACGAGTAATGTTATTTCTCAAAGTCAAGAATTTTTCGTTGTCTCGCAAGGAGGATCGAGGAAGTCACGGCTATTTCAATTCACCTTTCAACCGCAGCTGGGCAATTAAAACGCTTCTAATAGGCTTCGAAAATTAATGCTTCGCCTCGCAATGCTTTCAAGTCTTTCGCGCACTCGGTCATCCGGGATTACCGAGCCTCCGTGGATACCAGTCATTTTTGTTGGCTCAAAGTTGCTTACATCGCCTGGCAAACGAGTTCCTTTTGCTTACAGCTTTGTAAAATCGTGTAGCGCTGCTAACTACTCTACGGGAAAGTAATGTATAAATATACTAAAAATAGAGAAACATTTACTTTAGAGATCGAATTTTTATTTAATAATTTTACAGTACGTTTCTACAGTTAGAAGTGTTAATTATTTATTCTACTAGCAATAAATATGAATGAAATCATAGTATAATAATCGCAAAGTCATTTAAACACCACTCTTGCAACACCAAAGTTCATTGATTTAATCTGAAGCAAAGATTGGGATATACACATTTTGTGCGCGGCGAAAGAAGAAAAAGGGGAGTGAGATCGAGCAAGTATGTAATCTCGCAATGATTCACCGAGGCAGGAGTCCACGTGGCTTTGCGTAAGAAAGTCAATGAGTTTGTTGACTCGTCGTAGCTGTGATCACTGCCAACAAACACCGATCTTCCCGTTGAGCCGCGTGATTCTGATGTAATGCTTACTTTCCGTATATGATATCGCGCGGTGCATACATCAGTTCACACACACACACACACACACACTGCAGTGCATCGCTTCATAAATTCAATGGGCCCATAATTGCGGAACGATCGAGCTGCGATTCTTTTTCTCACTTTATCTCGCGATTATTAGTGACCTTTTAATCGTTCTGACGCATCACGTCAAATCGAATCAAAGGTACTTTCATACATAATAAATAGTGCAAGCGTTCTCCGGTAAAATCAGAAAGAATAACCGTCAAGGTTCAGATGTCGGTAATATAAATTCTCGTTGTCTTTTCGCAAGCATCGGAGATGTTTCTTCAGAATTATTCTATTCACTCTAGAAGGCAGTTAAAAGAGTTGAGTTTCCGTTACTGAATACGTTTACTGATCTCTGGAGAAGAGAAATTTTCTTAATTCGGCCAAGTCTCCAGCGGAGACTCCAGTAATTAGTAAACATGCCAATCAAGTGTGATCACATGCTAAGCTCACGTCAATCCTCTGTGAAATGCTTGATCGTTCCGAGTGGTATTACACAAACAATTTTCTGTTCTTGCTGCACTGGTTTAGACTTAGATCGTAGTGTTGCCTCGTGGCGAAGTCTGGCGCCAGTGTCCGCTTACATTAACTGCACCCGCGATACGCATGCTCCTCTACCGGTCCTAGAACGGTTATTTGGGTTAAGCACGTAACAAATTAATAGTTGCGCGCCACGGATTTACATGTTGAGTCACGCAGCTTGCTTGTTCCGTTGCGGTAGTGCTAAGTTCTTGCCGATTATCGACTCGCGAACATGAGACACATTTGCACTCGATGATACTCAATGATACCTACTGACAGCTGCAATCACTTCTATAATACTGACTAATAATTATGCAATAAAAACTTATTTCTTATTTGAATAGAATTTTGCATGCGATTGATCCTAATTGGCTTGTCAAAATACCACAGAACAGTATTTGATTTCTAGAAGAATTCTTATTCGAATTCCTATTTGTTAAGCTTATCATCGATAGACGTTTCACGATAGATAGACAAGTGGCCACCCTTTAAAGGTGAACCGATAAAGTCATTAGCGGGCGATAAACGGTGCAGTTGATCCCCGGAATTAAGACCAGTGGCGATTCGCGGAATTGCAGAGGAATCCCTTGGCCTCCAGTGCGCTTGATGAATGAGCGAGGCTTCGCTCTGCACTTGAGTGATTTCGATTCCAGGTAGGAGCGGCAGATACGAGCAATCGTTATCGGGTGGATATCGCCAGCGGCATAGCGTACCGTGGCGATTCGTAGTGTAGTGCCACAGCCGTCCTCTCGAGTTTCCTCACCCCCGCCCTTATTTTAACTCTCACCCTTATCCTCACTCTCCTCCTAGCCTTCGATATCTTATCGATGCTTCCGAGCAAACTCACTTTGAGTACGCGGAACGCATACTACGCTAAGTGCGCTTCGCGAGCGAACTTATCGAACTCCTTCGATCGTCTATATTTAGACTCGGTTAAAGTTGCAGAAAACCGGTCGAATGCCTGCTAGACTGAGATATGCACTTTTAGAGGTGTCCTGTGTGTGGCTATTAGTCCTGGAAAAAGAGGGAAAAAAAAAACTTGTTTTATCGAATAGTACTCTTTTTAATTGGTAAACACCTCGAGTTTCATCCACGAGGATTAAGTTTTTAAGGGGAAACTTAATGTAGAAGATTGAGTCGAAAAATTGTAGCAGAACATATTGTGCGTATTATTAAAAAAATTCTACATTCTAATAATAATGTATCAAGGCACAAGTTACACAGATTTAAATTATTAAGTTTAAATAGGGAAATTGCAATATCTTACTTATTGTTAATCGAAGGGAGAGAATTTGATAGTTCCGCGGTTTACAATATTCACACCAGACGATATCGTACGTAGCTGATGTTCAATAGAACGAGCTACTGTTTCGTCGTCATCGTCATTGGCGTCGTTGGCAACGATAGTGACGGCGGTGACGGCGGTGCAGCTTGGCAGTGGCGGTGTCAGCAACGAGATTCGCGATAATGCGTGCCAGCTGCACATATATACATACACATATGTATATACATGCCCCACTCGCACTCGCGAGCATTGTTATGTCACCCCGATATCTCAATTACTCCCGAGCGGCCGCTTCAGTATTTACATGCGAGTTTACGTACCTGCCTGCGCCCATTGTTCCCGCAAATCGCTGCGCGTTTCTCTCTTCGAATGCACTGCTCTCTCCACCCACTCACCTATTTACACATACCTATATCAATGCACACGTGTATTTTGTACGTATTCACCTCTTTCTTTGAGGCTATCCGCTCGACGACTTGTCGCGCTTATCGAATTTCCTCCCCTTTTTAGCGCCATAATTCTACAGAATATCAATGCATTGATATTTCTACGGAGAGAAAATCCAGGATAAATCCCGAAATTGCGAATCTTGAACTACATGTCAATTGCGTAAGCAACGACATTCGCGATGATCGTTCCACGAGATGCGGAGATATATTTTCCAGCTTCCTTCTTCGAATACTATTTGACTTTAGTAAGGGGAGTTTTATTCAGCTAGATCCGATCAAGTTCTTCGATGTAAGTCCTCGCCTACGTGCGCGCATTGCCGCACGCAATGCACTGATCGTAAGAAGCGTATCTGTTTTTGGGTAATATTTCAATCGCATCGACGTTTATGGGACCATTTCGCATTTTGCCGGAGCAAGGTCGTGCACAGCACGGCTCACATTTCCTCTCAGTTTGCTGGATAACTCGTTTACAAATTCTCAATTCATAACTGAACCATTCGAGAATCTGAAATAGATCTTATACGTGCAATAAACTCAAGATACGTTTCAACTGATATTCCATATTTTTTTAGACTGTAAACAAATGTGTTTTCATCAATTGCAAATTATAAATACATAGAACTAAATAATAGTTTTCTATAACGTTTATTGGTCAATAGTATTAATAATCTCATAATGAAGGATGATGGTGGAATGGAATATCAGTAACAGAGCGATTCACTTATATTAAGGAAACTAGAAGTCTTCATCATGCAGATTATGTAACTCGCACTCTGTATTCATTTTTTAATATCTTATCTGGTCTTCGCGTTTCTTCTGAAAGATGTATGTTCGACTGACTCGCTTGTAGACTGCCTCGAGCGTATAAGCCATAAGCGAACGCAGGCTGCAGAACGAAAGAGGATGTAGTAGTACCTACGGCTGCAGCAGCTGATGGTTCACTTCAAGGTCACGTGCAATTTGCAAGCTGAATAGCGGCGGGAGATACACCGTGGCGAGCTTATTTCGGATATATACCTATGATCCCAGGTTTCCCCAACGCAAGAAGATCCGAGATAGCGGATAACGGTCGACAATCTTGTTAACCGGCCTCTCGGCTTCCCCGACGCATCTTGTCTTCATCTTCTCCGCGAATGCGGACTCGGGGGAGAAAAAGACCAGAGAAAAGGAGAGCTTGAGACCAACCAAGAGAAGAAGTTACCGGAACGTACGTGATCGCACTCATATCTTCTCTCGGACCTTCTTGCCTTTTAACCCAATTTCGCGCGTCCTCCGCTTTTCGCGTATCCTCCCTTATCTCTTCTTTTGGTTTGCAAACTCCCAAAAGACGAGAACACACAATAGGGAGAATTCTCTTCGCGTGGAGCAGCTTATCTGAAATATTAGCTCAGCCTGAAGCCTAATTCCATTGCAATTTGAATTATAATATTGCAATAATATTAGCTTGCAGTATTCAATGTAGAACAGTAATTCGATAAATATTCTCAGAAGGGAACTCTAAGACATTTAGCGAAAAGCACTTTTTACTAAAACACACCATGCTATTGGTTTTCTTTCATTATCTGAGAATACTTGGAAAAAATTTTCCATTTACAAATCTTTCGTTCCTTGTCTCGAATTTAATTAATCCGAACTAACATGTATGTTCTAAACTCTAAGAGTCTAAGAACACTATAAAATTATCCCCAGTCATTGCGATCATGCCATCGGGACAATAGGCAGACTATTTGATCGAAAATCAGTCGTGGGTCCTTTGGTTCAGTACCTCTGTGGATCTCCTCTTCTCTCGAGTCGCAGAGTTTCCTCGTGGCTCCTTTGGTATCTTCTTATTAGTTTTCTTTCCTTCGTTCATCCTGAGCGTCTTTTTCTCGAAGCTGGCGGCGCGTACCCCGTCGCATTCCAGAGTCCCGAGTGGAAGGACCTCGTCAAGGCAAGCAGGTTCGCCGCCCGTGAATGCCGTGATCGCTGTGATCGCCGTGATCGCCGTGATCGCCATGATCGCAGCTCTTTCGCGCCACCCCTACTTCCCACATGTACTACGCCCGCGAGATTTGCCTTTATGACTCTTACGCATCTTCTTCATTCACGTGCCAAACTCATCTTTCAACCCTCCATTTGATCTCTCTCCTGTTTATAATTCTGCGATGGACTGCAAAGTAGCGAGGAAACCATCAATAATTTCCCTCTTGAATCTATTTTAGCTTCGGCTATTGGTTCTCGTTGTTGCATTAATAATACGATTTTAATGATCAAACCAATTTTTATACGTACGTATGCAACATGTCCTGCACATGTTTCCGATAATTTTATTGGAGAGTACTCTTTTACATAATGCGTTTTGAGGTAATATATTTTTCGGATGAACGAAAGTGGAAGAAGAGTGGGCTGGGAGCAAATGATTTTTATTCATTTAAATCAGGATATAAAAGGAGCAACAAGTGATGGCTTTTATTGAAATCCGTATGGTCCATTAGCATTTGATGAATTTGAAATAAGGATAGCGGTGCTTTCTCAAACGCTATGGAGAAGTCTAAAAGATCGATTCTTAGGGTGAATAGTCGAACTGGGTAAAATATAGAGCAATTCGCGAGTCGCCAATGGCTCTGCAAGAACATCGTATTTTACTCTCCCAAAAGCTGTTATCGTAATTTATCCGAAACTAGAATAGGACTGTGGAGGAGGTCTGCTTTTTCGGGTAGTTGACCACGATATTTATCACAGCCAGTTGAGAAGGTTCGATCGAACCAACTATACAAGAATCAAGCTAGATTTAGCGATTCCGCGATATTCTTTTTCTCAACGATTTGCAGGTGTCTTAGATGGCAGCAAGGCGTGGACTGGAAAAAAGCAACGAGTACTAAGTGAAACGAACAACGTCCAGACGATAAACGGAGTCGTCCACGGTGCGGTACGATGCGCGACATAAAGTGTTTGCGGCGAACACGGGGTAAAGAGGTGCTAAAATTCACGGGACATTGACGTAGCCGACTGAACGGTTTTCCTCGTGAACTCTTCTTCTGCTTCCGCTTGTAACCGATGCCTCTCTAATAGCTCCTAGTTAGCAGAAAATTTTTCAGTGTTTAACACTGAAACAATTATTCAGTGAAATCACCGTGTCTTATACATTTTTCGAAATCTTTATAATCTTTAGTCATTGGAAATGGATGGGATGATTTTGAGGGTTGATTTAATATAAAGAAATATACCCATATGAAATTAAATTTTCGACTTTGATTCATTCGATAATAAACCCTGCTGCGAAGCAGTACTTTATCTTGTCACTTTTATTCTACCTTTTTTTTTTAGCTTCTATCGCTATTTCGCAAGCACTTTGTATCTGCATAGTTAATCTTGTTCCGAATGTAAGAATCGAGACGAATGGGAAAATTCTTAAATCTAGCAAGAAGCTTTGATTTACGTTGCTCTTAGGATTCCTTGATGCAAAGACGACTCGAAGGTCTCGGGTCTCAGGCCAGAAGAGTATTGGAATTGGCTATAAAGGTGCATTAGTTTCGTCGATCGAATTGATGGATGGCCGAGAGAGCTAGCGGTACGTGCTTTCACGCCAGTATTGACCCGATTCCTGACTCTTTGCTCGACTAAACCTTATTTGCCCAGTCGCGCATCCGCGAATAATAATGCCACCACTCCAATCTCTTCTCCCTTGCATTATGTAACTTTATAATACTGTGTAGAGGTATCCTTTCCTAGAACCATAATCGACCATAGGAATCACGTGCGTTCTACATATTAATTTCACATGAAATTACGTAACAGAGTCTTCTCTGAAATTGAAACAAAATACGTTTTTATTTTATTTTTTGGTTCGAAATATTCAAAATAGTATGCGATGGATTTGTAACAAAATACACTGAATTGTGAAACATATATATTTTAAAAAAGCTCGATCCGTATATGGAATTTCAAAAACTCTCAGTATGGTGTACAAACGATAGAATTTGTATGCGCATAAAAATCCGCGGAGTAAATATGCCAAATTGGATAGGTAGTTTACACGTCATATGGCAGCCGATAAATAACTGAATATCGAAAATGGTTCAATTTTCACTTTTTTTTTTTTTCGTCGATGCAATTTAGTCAGCAATGCCGGAATACCGCGCTGCATCCCGGGTGAATAGTTTTCGGTTAAAGTGCAGCACAACCGCGAGATTGAATGACCACGTAAATGAAAATTACGCATCTTTAATATAATTATCAGGTAACAATTGAATTTCGATAAATACGAACGGTAATAATAATTTATTGAATGGCTAACAGTTTCTATTGAACAATAGATTCTGGCTTTAATATATTGATCAAACTCGAAATATATTATTTCGAGGTTTGAAAAATATAGAGGAAATCTTTGAAAATTTAAATTCGTAGGTAGAATTTGTAAGGATTCATTCGAATATTATCGTTTGTACGTATTCGTAGAAATAAATTGTTGAGTCGAGGGTGCGAAGAAATATGAGAGGGTGTCGTCGCAGCAAAACCGCGACGATTGAGTCGCGAATAATGGCGCTTTTGGTACCCGTAACTTTGCGTTTAAGCCGGTATCCCTGGCCATCATCCAATGGCGGGGCTCCATGCAATTTCTATTACGACCGCGCACAAGAATAACGCGGTCGACGCGACAGTAAACCGACGGAAGTTGAGGAAATCAAATTCACCCGTGGAATGTGTTTCCAAGAGATAATGGCAACTCTACTTTTGAGGATATGCGATGTATGGCTGAAGCTCCTGTGCATAGAGTGCAGACTACGTACACTAGTCTGTCCACTATTGCCATATTCTACTTGAGTTATCAAAATTCCAATTTGCCATAGAAACTTCACTGGAGTAAGCACGCTACACAGCAGCAGTTTTTATTATATAATATTATGCAATACATAGAATGAATTCTTATAATTATTTGTACTCTCCTTACTTTTTACACCAATATTGAAAATAATTTCATGGTTTAAGTAATATTCAGAATAAAACGCAGCTTGGTAGATATTTAAGGAATTAATGGGTTAAAATAAAAGTTATTCGATAAATAAAATTAATTAGAATGAACTGTCCAATGGAGAAACTAGAATTTAAATTAGCAGACCATTTGATCCTTACGCATCAAATAGGAGTATATAGCGCTTACGTGTCGCCATTCTCGATCCGATTGCCGTGAGAACTAGAATGAAATTCCTTAGAAGTAGCTGGCACATCGAGGATTAGTAGCATTACAAGCTTATTCCACAATTACTCCAATCGTTAATAATATATTCGAATTTGCTTAAGAAAGAGTCTTCGATTGGCCGTTTACTCGATCGAATGCACATTTCCGCGATTGGTTTCGCCAGTCTCTGGGAAACTCAAGATAGAGCTCGCAGTATAGAATAACCGCGACATTTTCCACGGACTGTAAGCAATTATCCTTCGCGTGTCAGTGGCAGATCGGCGCGAATCGGGCTGCCCGCCGGAGGATTTCGCAATTACGAGAGCTTGGCGACTTCGCTTCGCGGGTTTCTACTTTCTCACAGGGTCTTCAATTAAGGAGGACTCGATTTAGCGGAGTAGCGCCTCGCGGCTCGAGTTCTTGCGCGGCCGCGACTGCTAATTGACAGCAGGATTGCTCGAGCTGGTTGCGCGTTATGGATAGCTTTTCTCCGTACAATCTAGAGACTCGAGATTCTAAAAGCGTAGAGTATGCCCGCCCGGACTGTAGACTTATCACGGAAACATGCGGATACCGGACCCGTTAACCCACTGTTCCGAGGCATCGGCTCATAAATTTCCTGCCGCATCCTGCCTGCTGCTGTGGGCTGTTACTTCTACTTTAACTGGCTATTTTTTGCCGAACCACTCGAGATTCTCGCCTCCACGTTCATGCTTCCTATAACTGGAATATGGCTTTCTGCATATGTAACGATTTTGCGTTTTTATTACCGCTGAGGTTTAAAACTATAGTTCGAGTTACTCACTCACGAACAGTCTAATCTCGACTGGATTTTATCAAGCTTTTCGACTTATGCGATTAATCCAGTTTGGGATTTTTTTTTTTTTCATTTTTCTTTAGAGTTTATTATTCAGGGTTTCATTTGGTTCTCGGATTTTTAATATGAATTCCTTGCGATATGATACGCTATTGGAATTTTCTGGTAAATTGGAAATAACAGTATCGGCTTATTATTTAGCTTGGTTTAGAAAGGTGGGAAGTATGTAATATTCTCGTTTCATAATTTCCCATGTGGAGCTCAAAGGACGCAGTCTTCGCAAGGTGTGGCTTTGGGCGAGCTGCTCGCGATTCGTAATTTACGGAGCCAGCGAAATAACTTAATGGACCGCTGATTTCAATTTTTCCCTCGCTTTCTGCATCGCAATGTTTGCATGGCTTTGCGTCACTCGATGCTTGGAGCACCGTGGTATTTTATTCGTATACCAAAAATTCAATCTAAATCTTTTGCGTTTCACTCGAATCACCCATTTGGCTCTTTCACCAGCGAGAAGGCTACTAATTCTGCTTATTATTCAGGAAAATGCTGTAGAAGTATATTTATACGGGCTTGTTGGAATTTCTGCAAGAAAATTGAAGGGAATTAGGTGGCAATTCGTTACGGTTTGTTTGCTCCTGGCAGAGAGGAGCGGATGTGGCGTCGGATGCGAGTGATTTGCGATCTCTACCCAAAGGAAGAACCAACACTCTGGCGAGAGGAAGGTCTCTCGACGAGACGTGTCGACGGATGGCAAGAACCACCGTGTGGCATTCGAGAGGAATGTTGCGCGGGTCATGCTCGCGCGAGCGCTAAGAATCGAACTCGCTAGCTCACTTGCTCACTTGCTTGCTTGTGCGTTTATTCGTTCATTCGTTCGTTCGTCCGTTCCCTCCTTCCTTGGCACGTGCCTTCCTACAGTTTTGCGCAACCCGGCTGCGTTTAGCCCATGCTTCAACGAGTTCGATGCGAAGATCAACGCTCGATTTTACGAGAGAAGCTCCTTTCGTGCGATTCTCTCAGATGTAAAACTATTGTACTTTCTTTGTTAAAGTCTGTGCAACAACGGAAGAAATATTTCTACGTTATTACTGTATGATTCGTGATACTCTAAAATCTATTTATTTAGTATATACTGTAAAACTACTGGCATTCAATGTATTAAGAAAATAGTGTAATTATCCCGTGGTGATTCGAACCAATTCGACTTTACGATACTCCAGAATATGGCACTTACGCCTTAGCAAGATGCCATCCCGAGCAAAAAGAAACTCGAGAGACGGTATGCAACAAGTTCAAGGGCACGCGCTAAATATAAGCTCGGGCTTGAACCCCGCGATAATGCGACTCGAGACGGAAGTGCGCTACGAAAACCATGCAAGCCTTCGCATATACATGTACTGACACGATATTCGGTTACATAGTTTCTTTTTACCATTGAGTAGATAAAAAGAATACCCAATGAATTTGAAAAATTTCGGAAACTGAGATCAACGCAGTAATCAGATTCGATGGTCTTTCGGGTGACTAATTCAATAAGGATTCGGTATAAAACGCGATCGCAGGGGTTCTATAACCAGTTGACAGGGTATAAATAAACGGGTGACGACAAACCAAGCAGAGTTTTCTTAATTAATACGCTATCTCTCGGTAGTGATATATACGACGACCGGTGCAACCGATAAGAAACACGAGACCGCGTGTCTTGCGGCTGATAGATGGATCTTGGTCCGGATCTTGCTGGATTAATCTCTCAGCTGGTTAGGTCGTCGGTCAATTAAGCTTGCAATAGGTACACTGGACAAATGTATTTCGAAGAACACCTTTGTTCTGACGCTTAGTGTGTTTATGTTCTTCGCGCGAAATTCAGTGATTCAAATCGACAGGATAAATCGCTTTACATCGATATTCCAAGAAGTCTCGTGATACCTCGTATCGAATCAATAGTCAGAACTGAAATTTAATATCCAACCAATGCTAACGGTAGTGTATATTTTTATTCTTAGCTGTATACAGTTAGTGCGATTGCATTTACATTATCAGCTATTTCGATCCCAGTATCGATACATTTTGAATTGTTCAGCTTTTCTTAATTGAAATTCGATCACTGTGAGCTATTTCCGGTTGATTTGTAACGCCTTATCAATCAAATAAGTTGTATTGGATTTTTTGCGAGTAAGACATTAATCTACCCGATTGAAAAGTAGAAAGAAGAGAGGAGAAAAATAGGAAAAGGAGAGAAAGAGTTATTCAGGATGGAAGTTTGCTCGGTAAAGCTCAGAGTACGCTCGTCTGGGTCTATCGACTTCTTAGATCCGCATACCTCTCCCGTGAACCTTGACTATTCGTTTGCAACACCTCCTGGCGTGTTCCTACCTGTCTTTCTCTCCCTCAGTCACTTTTTTTCCCCCCTCCTTTTCTGTGGCCTCTCCGCCGCCTTTGTCTATTTATCTCCTATTCATAGGCACGATCTCCCGATGAATCTGCGCGTTCGCTCGCTGGAGTTGCTCTCGTTTCACTGATACAGCGGTGGTTTGCACCGCACCGTGCCGCCTCTCTGCGGCCCTTTCGGATCTCCTATTCTTCATTCTGCCAGAGAGAGAGAGAGAGAAAGAGAGAGAGCGTGCATACCCCGGATATCAACCGATTCGTGCGACTGGTTGGCTGACTGACTGACTTTGCTCCCTAGAACTCCAAATCTCCCATAGATTTCAGCAAAACCCTAATAGAACATTGACAATCTTTTCCGATCAATTCCACTCGCGGGTAAATCCATAATACAGGAGTTTCGCGAGAATTTCATTATACAGAAAAGGAAACTAGTATTACAGATTGTAAATTTATCTTAATGATGCTCGTTATTAGTGGTTAATAGCTAGTTACATCGAAGTAAATTCAATTACCAAATGATTGTTAAAAACTCAATTATTAAAAATTGCTCGTGAAACCAAGTTACTGAATGTATGGTTTTTTTTATTTTTTTTTTTTGAAAAATCGCTGAAGGGAATGAAGTCTAAGACTCAAATGCTACCATGGTCGATAGTTTGATCTAAACGGATAGCCAGTGGATGATAGGATAATAGATTAGTGGTATCGCATCGAGAGGTGGCTTACGCTCGCGCAATCCGCGGTTTGGTTGATTATCTTTGTTAATGAATTCCATGGCCCGCAACCGATCATTGCCAGTGGGCACCTCGCTAAATTGACTAACTGTGGGTCGGCTGACTTTCTGGGAAAGCTAGCGCCGGCTGTTCACCTTGTGTGGCATAATGATTGCCGATCGTTGTGCCGATCGGCTGCGTTTGCCGCAAACGTACTTGACAAGAATGCAGTTTCACTGGCAGCGGACACCGTTTTTCTACTGCCACCGACCGCGACTAATCGCGCGCACTTTGAGACAAACTCACGGCGAAAGGATTTCCATTTCCATGGAATCGATGGCTCGATGCGAAATCTTTATTGCGAAAACGTCTTTCTGGATCCTACTGGACGATAAAAGTTCTATTGTAAGCGCTACCTTAGAGAGTTAATAATTATTTGGGTGACGGTTTTATTTGTTCAATAAAAAGTTATTTCGCAATAGTTTTACAAACTTTTCAGGTAGTATAAGAGTAGTTAAGTCGCTACGGTGCAGTGTAACTTTGAAGTTACGTAACAGTACGTTTACAGTTTCAAAAGTGTCTTAATTTTTGGTCATAAGTCGCCGTGAAAAGTGTTGCAAAAGATAAATACTTAATCTTCAGGGTTATAAAAAATCGAAGGGCTCCGCAAGTTTTAACATAATTCTCATAAAAGTGTAGGTGAAGCTTCGTTTTAACGCAATGCTTGAATTTCTCCTGAGAGCAATGTTACACTGGGTTATTGCACGAGCAAGTGTAATTCCGCGGTAGGTTGCTTCTCGGGCTGACGAAACCAAAGATAAATCACACATCCTGCCAACGTTCCTTCCTTTCTGGTTCCTGCTCCAAATTAAGTCACCGGAAGTCCAAGCAAGCGGAATACGGATTTGGAAATGCTTTTGGCGGGTTGAAGCAAAGTAAACAGTGATCTGGAAATCAAATGATCTCTTTTTGCCTTGAGTCCAGAGAGAGAGAGAGAGAGAGAGAGCTGTGTAAGCGGTTACTGATTGCGTTCCGGACTATTTTCCTTAGTATTCCTCGACTTCGTAGTGCCTCCAGGACATGTTCCTCTGGAACATTATAGAACCCCATGCATTGGATCCAAACCAAAGTCGAGTCCTTGATGTCTTGTTCGCGTCGTTTTGTACAAGAAGGCAAACTACTTTGCTTTTTACCATTCGCACACGAGTAGCTGTCCTCGCAAAGGTTGCGTCCTTTCGAAGAGTTCCTATCCAACTCAATCGAGAGCAAGGTCACGAAAGATTGTTCCACATCGCGAATCATTTTCTCTGATGGAATACCGTTTTCTGAAAAGAGATGCATTACTGATCTGCCTTCGGATTTCTTTCACGTTCCCACGACTCACAAGTCGACGATTCTATTTCCATGTTTCTCGCTAGCTATTTTCAGTAACGAGGTTCCAGATTGCTTAGATACGGTCGTTCGTTTAACAGGCTATCAAGGAGCCGAGATATCACGTCTGTTCAGTAGTCAACCGTTTTGACGGACACAAAACGGTGGTAGATTCAAGCTGAATGAACGACACATAATTTTAAGCGTAGGTGCATCATCATACGAGAGCGCGCGAAACCTGTTTCACATGATGGCGAAGGTCACGCAGTGTCCTCATGCGTGTGTGCGTGATTTATTCGATGCGGAGGCGCTGTATCGTTCGCGAAACTCTGGGAAATCAGCTTCTTCGTATATTTCGGCTTACATCCGCTTAGGAAATCTCTCAGGACTTTCGAGACCTTTCGCTGACAGTTAACAAATCTGCTTAAACGCTCGTCAAAACTATCAGCCTGACCTGACGGCCCTTCCGTATTCCTATCGAGCCAAGTTCGTGATTAGATTTCTCGGATACTGCAAGCCCGATGCATTTCCAGATTCCACCATACGTACGAGAGATGACATTGATTAACGAGTATCGTCCCTTGCGCGCACATTGCTCTTCCTCGCTTGGAAGCGCAGTCGAGGCAATAGACCCTCCGTTTCTTCCACGTTCCGAAACCAGCTTATCCTCGACTGTGTCAAGGTCGCCTCATTTCATAATGTTCCACTTGCATCAAGTTCTTTGCTGTGATCTACAAAGATTTTACGTATAACGAACGAATCAGACAAATCTGACGGTTCTTAAATTTTTTTCTGATCGAGAGAACAGTAGCGATTCGTTGATATAAGAGCCGTAACGAATAGTTAATATTACAATTTAAAAGATTTATTTTCTTTTAACCTTCCTTCTGCACTTTGATCCATTCTGGAAGAACGAGTTGCAGAAAATGTTAAAAGTTTAGGTAATTTCTTTCCTCTTCTCAAGTACGCTTCTAAGGAGTCGTCATATTCCCAAAGTATCTTGCGAGTCAGGAGAAACGGCTTTATTTCACGGATGCATCCAACCCTCACTGGCTCGATACACTTCACCGCAGGTGCATTCAAGACGCCACTGATTCATGGATTTCCAGGCCGTCCGCGTTCTTTCACGTTCGACGATCTATGAATAGAGATCCCGCTCTTCCTCTTGGTGCAAACTCTCGCGAGTTCGTGCTCGCGAGCGATTCAGTCTGGAGTCGCGACGTAGTGAAGAGAAGAGAAGAGAAGAGAAGAGAAGAGGAGCGAACTGAAGAGAAACCGGAGAGAACTGAACATAGGGCGGTGGCAGAGCACCAAGGGGACGTCCAGTCGATCGATCCGCCGGATTACTCGACGAGCCGTAAAACTTGAGCCTCTAACGGGAGCCTGAAAAGCTCACGGAAATCTCTAGCCAGGCTGCGTTGGAGGAAAAGTATCTTTGCACTCTGTATGCTTTCTCTCCATCGCGAACAAGTTCGATTTGCGCCGCTAGTCCGCATGCTCCAGTCACGAATCTGCATTCTGCTACTGCTACGGCTGGTCACTGGAGCAAACTGGAGGTCGTTGACTTTCGACGCACCGGAAACCATCCACGATCTTCGTCACACTTCCTATCGGATTAACCCTGGCATGGTAATGACCAGCAATTTTCACTTGGAGTTAGGAGAATTCTCGCACCAGTCCTGGAACTAGTAACATTCGGATTAAATCCATGGATACCGAACGGTGTTGCTTAAAGTGTATTTGCCTAAGTAAGTGGAATCAGACCGATCAACGTTGAATATACCCGAAATGGATATTCGGATCTCTTTCGGCAGATTTGGACGAGCAAGTTTAAAGTGCCAAGTCCGCCTCAACAGCTAATTAGAATCACACGAATTAAACTAGCGATTTGAATAAATCAAACAGATCCTTACATCCAAACCATTATAACCATAGAAATCATTTTGGTAAGAGACTTAGCAGGGATGTTCCGAAAACAGAAGCCACTCAGATTTAGTCTGATATCGACCGAATCGAGTTACCGCGTGGCTCCGTTGCCAGATGAATCACGCACGTTCTTCGATAGGTTCGTTTGAGAGTTCGAGAGAATCTCGAGAGAACCCAAGTGAATTGCTAATCCCGTGGGTGGGGAAGATGTACGAAATAAGAGAATGACATAGTTACGTTTGGTGTATACTGTAACAGCAGACGCGTGGTCGTTCCAATTACAGTCGAAACAAGGAAACGAAAGGTTAATACTACGATGGGATGAATCAGCGGCGATCGATCGACGATAATGAGTTAGGTCATGGGTAGGTGCGCCACCCACGTGGTTACTGCTGCTGCTGCGGCTGGTGCAGCGAGCAAGCGGCAACACACGGACCACGTGAAAGAAACGTCAGTGTCTGGCGGTGCCAGGCGAACGGCGTTACTGCGCTTCATTCCTCTTTTCTCGCTTCAATGGGATGCGTCACAGGAAGCCGAACACCCTGACGAACGACTGGCTGTTGCGGCTGATGCTCCTAACCTATCGTACGGTCAATTCGTTTTATTCTACTCGTTTATCGCGTTAGCCAATTGGCGTACTTGCGGACCTGTCTGCGAAGCCTTGGCCAAGGGGACTACTCGCGATGCTTCGGACTTTAAATCGTCCTCGGACTAAACAATCCAATTTGTCCGTGTATAGTATTCGAATGTATAGAAAAGAGTTTGAGAGGTGATTCTAACTTTCTATGCATTAACACTGTTGTCTACTCGCGTCAAATTTTTTTAATACCCATATTTTTCGGGAATTATCTTGAGATACAAGGAAGTTGGTTACTAGTAATAATAGTGGTAGTAAATCCAATTTTATAAAAACTGTCGGAACGGGGTCTCACAAGCTGAATGTGACCTTCCACACTCGCGCGTTATCCAAGGTCGCTTATTAATATCTGTTCGTGCGTCATTCGCGATACCGTTACAATCAGTCGAACAGAGTAACTTCCGGCGCAGTTTTTCCGGCGTGTCGAGTTCTCGAGAAGAAGGAGTCTGGAGCGTGGGCGTGCTTTTATCGGCTTCACAGCGGAGATTGGAATTTGGAGTTGCTGGCGTCGCACGGCGTGAAAGTAGCCGAGGGCCGTACGTAGTCAGCCAGTTTGCCCGCCAACGGAGATACGCCCAGGCGGAAGCCTACCAGGAATTCATAGACAATGACTTTTCCTCCCTTCCTCCACTATCTGTCCGTCATTCTTGTGGAAGTCTGCGGTTCCGAGACTTCCGGGTTAAACCGGACCCTGGCGCACCCGCCGCGCTGCTTCCTGTCTGCAGTTGAAATGGCGGGAAAACGCCCGCGGAGGAGGAGGACGTTCGACCGCTCGAAAACCAAGTGAAACGACTCAAGGAATTGATCGTGTATCAACGTATGCAAATATTAGCACGATCCGCAAGATATCAATTTCATCGCGTTCTGCTTTTTTCGACCCAGTGCCTATGAAATTTGATTTGGACGCTTCGTGCAAAGTTAACTCTATTGGGCTCATGGCTCTCGGTATATTTGGCTTTTGCGCATTGTGTGGTTAGCTAATTATCCTTTACTAGTAGCAAACCCAACAATTGTACAGGAATGCTATCGAACGATGTACACTGGATTTTTTTCCGGTGTCTTCGTTAAACCACAAGCTTCGTAGCATGCGTCAGAAACAGACCACGTGCTGCGGAATGCTCCGTCTCCGCCTGAATGCACACTGCACAATGAAATAATCACAGAATTGCCCTCGAGACAATCCCGACTGTTGATATTTATTAAATCTAGATGAAATAAGTGCAGGGGAGGGTAACAAGGGGTTTGAAAGGGTAGGGTGGATAAGCCGAGCATCTCGAAAACCGCGAGTAGAGCCGTCTTCTCGAGGAGTCTAAGGGGGTAGTACGTTCTCGTAGGGTCGGTCGGTCGCGTACACGCTTTCATTGGCATCGTGGCGTGGCATGGCGTGGCGTAGCATGGCGTGGCGTAGCATGGCATGGCGCACACTAGAGGAAGAAGAAGAGGCGGAAGAGGAAGAAGAGCTCGATCCGGGAATTGTAGGAGCGGCAGCGTGGGGTCCACAGAGCCAGGAACAGGGAGGCTCTCTCTCTGCGCGCCGAGGTAGCAGCTGACGCGCCGCGTGACGTCACGGCTTGCGTGGGTCGGCGTCCCGACGCCGGACGTCGCTCGATATTCCACTCGCCCGGGCGACGCTCCTTTCTACTACTACGATTCCCTTTCTCTTCCTCTTCTGCTCTACCACCAACACCAACCACCCCCTCCTCCAATGCTCTACCGCACTTCCAACCCCTGTCACCGCTTGCATCTGCACACGGACGCACACCAACTGTAGACAGGGCGTCGATCTCTCTCTCTCTCTCAGGAACGATTTTCGTTTGCGCAGAATGAACCAAATCGCTCCATGAAATCGTAATAACACTATAATTCAATGATATATTCAGATAGATTCGTTCATCCTATTTGCATTTTCTGCAAGACCAAAAGATAGGCGTGTCCTGATGGGGGCATTTTACCTTCCTTGAATCTGATGGATGCAGTCTTTGAGCCGAGTTGGGCTTTACAGTTTAGTCTATTTAGCTTTATAGAGCTGGATCGGTAGAAAGGAAGATTCGATGTCTCTCGGATCCTATCCCCTTGGCGGTCGATGCCTTTCCAACGTGCTAACCCTTGTTGTCAGCCTCTGGCACCCCCTTCAAGAGAGTTTTCGCATGCGAGAGGAACAGGGCGTGACGTCACGCCCGCGCCCATCTCGACTGCACCACCAACGAAACCCGCCCCGGAAAACACCGAAACCAAATAACCCCCTTTACCCTTTGGAACCTGGCCTACGCTCGTAGATACTACACCTGGAGTCAGCGGGAATCACCCGCTGCGTTCGTTAAGTTAGCGCGTTCACCCGACCCTGCGACCTCGCCCGCGATCACTGCCCGATCCCTGCCCCATCCCTGCCACCGACCCTCCCGAGGGGGGTGGTGAGCTCTGCAAGTGCATTGCACCGCGAGTACTCCCAGTTGGTACTCTGCGCACTGGAGCCACTAGAGATGAGCGCGCTGCATCTACTGAATGATTTTCCAAGGGGATTTTTACTCACGTCACCTTGCGCGTACGACTCGGTGGATTTTTTTTTTTCCTTCTTTTTAAGACTATTTGCTTTCCCTCTCTGTCTCGTTAGATTTTTCAGGAATATCCGAAAATTCTGCTCGTTTTTCGAACGAGGGGGTGAAAGAAGGATATTCTACACGAATTTTTCATGCAGACTGGGATTAGGGCTGGGAAATGATATGAAACGATAATAGAAACTTTTTTGAGTTAAATTCTTTTAATTTAACGACGAGGAAATCCATTTCAGATTTTGTAATTATAGAGGTCTTAATAGATAGAGGTCGCGTTGGTCGTAGTGGCCGTCCTCCGACATGGACAAACGTTATCCGATTTCTCTGACAGAGCGAAGCGAACCGATCGCAGATTCGAACCGATAACATCGTACCCTGCGATCGATCTTTAGTTTGTAACAAAGAGAGCCGCTTAAAAATCAGTGACAGCAGGCTAATCCGTACTTTTCGATTTCTGTTCCAGGTATGTATGACGTGGCATTATCGGGAACTTGCGATTCACCAGTCAGTTTGCATCACAGGTACAGTAAGATAATCCGTACGATAAACTAACGAGATCGTCATCCCTAAATTCAAATTTTTAGAGATATGCCTCCTTTGGTACTTTTCAAAAAGAGTCGATGGGTGGAAAGATTCGAAAGGATTCATCGTATAAAATTTTGCCGGAAACTCCCATAAATGTCTAATTTGGGGAGCCACGGCCAGAGGAAAAGGGCGTTGGCAGGAGCGTAAGCCCGAAACGGGGTCGGTTTGGGAGGCGCGGGGTGGTAGAGCGATCACTATAGAGAACGGCCTATCTTCTACCCTCTTCCTGGGAAGAGTTCCTGGCCGACTCCCCGCATCGACGAGCTCCGACGACCCTTTTTGCACTTTTTTCCCTTGTTTCTCGAGCAAGTTCTAACGACTGAAGTCGCGCGCAGCAGACCTGGGTGTGCGAAGGAAAGAAGTTACAAGAGCAAGTAGCACACGAGCTACGTAACATCCCACGAGAGAGATCTTCATCGATATAATTCACCGTCTCGCGAAGAGCGCGGTCGGTGGCCACCGAGAAGTTCAGCTGTGAACAGTTATGCTCGTTGCAGCATCGTTAACTCGGCGCTCTCGTTTCAGCGAAAAACATCCAGTCGGATTTATTCCGGAGCTTGACGAATCTCTTGCGCTCTCCTAGCTCGTATCGTTAATACCGACTGGAGCCAAGGATCGAGAGTCTCACAATAGCCAAAATATCCGGCTACCGAATAAAACGGAGTGTCCGGTGCAAAGAGGAAAAGAGGAAAAGAGAAAAAGGGAAAAAGGGAAAAACAGACACATAAAAGAAGATAAAGGAAGATAAAGGGAATAAGAGAGTAAGACAGAATTGCAGAGTGCGCGGGCAGAAGGCCTTGCTAGTATTTTCGGGTATTTAAGAGAAGAGCGTCTGGCGCGCGGAGGTCGAGAGGGGTCGAGAGGGGTCGAGAGAGGAGAGGATTTGCCGGGAGCGGCGGTGCGGCAGAGACTGCCAGTGGGAGTAGCGCGCACGGGCGGGTGGATATCGTCGGCTCGGCCCGATTCGGACCAGCTCGGCTCGTTTCGATTCGGTTCATTTCAGTCAGCTGGCTGACAGGGCGTTGCCCCGCTCGCGCGATGCACCATTCATTACGGAGTGCAGCCAGA
This sequence comes from Trypoxylon attenuatum, assembly GCA_963989405.1. Lineage (NCBI taxonomy): Eukaryota > Metazoa > Arthropoda > Insecta > Hymenoptera > Crabronidae > Trypoxylon > Trypoxylon attenuatum. The sequence continues at coordinate 15,251,186 of OZ022490.1, read as the reverse complement.
GAGCCGACCTAGCGCGACCAGACCCAGCCTGCACTGGCTTCTCCTCCTCGCGTCTCTTCTTTCCAACCCCTCGACCACCGCCTTCCTTGCACCCTCAAGCTCCCTCTTCTTCCACCCTCGAGCCACCACCCATTCGTCCTCCCCATCTTTCTCTCTCTCTCTCTCTCTCTTCTCAGTTCTGCTTCGACTGCGACTGTGGCTTGCGACCGCCACCCGCTACTATTCCTACTACTGCCACTACCACTGGTACTACTCTTACTACCGCCTACTACTACTCCTACCGGCGGTGGTGCTGCGCGGCTGCTACTACTACGGCTCACTAGTAGTACTACCACCATTAGTACTTCTACTACGCTCGCTTCTACTGGCACTGGCAGCGTCGGTGTTAACGTGTGCTTGGCCAGCCAGGACTCTCTACTACGCTAGCTGCGGGTCCACTAATACCAGAAGGGTCGAGGGTGGACTGGGCTTGCTCGTACTAGAGTTACAGTTGTTACCAGCACATCTCGCGCTGCGCTCGAGAGAGAGAGAGAGAGAGAGAGAGAGAGAGAGAGAGAGAGAGAGAGAGAAAGGGAGGGGCTGAGCCGACTAACAATACTTCCATTATTGCTACCGCGACAGGGGCTGTCACGGGTGGCGGCCATTCGCGTAATGTTCCTTGGAACAGTCGCTCTTAATCCGACGCTCCGATTACAACCGACGGTTTAATTCTGACGAGGAGGAAAGCGAGTGAGAATAGAGAAAAAAGGAGCGGGGGAAAAAGAGAGAAAAAAGGAAGGAAAAAGAGTGGAAAAAGAGATAGAAAGACTGAGAGTATTTTTCCAGCTTGAGCTAGAATCTCTCGCCTCATTATCGACGAAGCTGGGTCTCCAGCCCGAGTGAATGACTAACGTACACCCCCACAACGTAGCTGCGCCCACACTGCGCCCATGCTGCGCCCATGTTGCACCCATGATGCGCAGTGGCGCGATGCGATGCGATGCGACTCCGGTTATTCGGATCCGCGTGTTCCACATTGACAGATCTTTGCCGATAGTGGTAGCACGGCACCACCGGCTACGAGGGTGGGAGTGTATTATGAGGAGGTTTTCAATGGGCGATAGGAATTGTGCGCGGAAGCCGTATGACGTCGCGAAACGTCTACGCGCGCAACTCATTTTCCCCTTCGCGTTCCCGCTAATGAGAAACTCTACCGCGTCCCGTGTGCTCCAGATACGTCGGTTAAAAAATGTATCCCGATTCTAGGCTCCGGGATTCCGGGGACGGCTTGCCGTGAGAGAGCTCTGCCTGATTCGACGACGTAGATTTTTCAATGCAGCCACCCGATCGATATACGCCGACGTGATGTTGTGCTGCTGCTGCTGCTGCTGTTAGCTCTGCTACTAGCACTGCTGCTGCTGTCTCGTCGAAAAACTGCCGATCGGGGGGTTCAATAAACTCGGTTCGCAGTTACTCCGAAGCGGGTCAGGTGGAATTTTGACCTCGTTCTCTCAACGGTTACATAACTCTTCTTCTCGGCGTACGCTAGTTACTAAAGAGTACGCGCTTTTTTTTCATGCGAATTTCCAAAGGAAATTCGTCATTCGCTTCGCTGCTAACACTCTTTACACCAAACACGGTTCTTTATAGTTCCTGTTTATTTTTTTTTTTTTTTTCACTTGCATTTAGAAGTATCAGCTTCTTGCGAATTAAGCGCCCATTCCTTGTTCGTTAGTGGGAGAATTCTTTCGAGAAAACAAGAGGAAAATCTTGTACCGAGTCGTGGCAGTAGAATTTTCTCAATTCAAGATCATAATAATTATTTCTAGTGGACAGGCGTGACGTATTTCCTACAGTAGTAAGATGGCGATGCTGATTGGTGTATTTTGAGTGATTTTATCTGTGAGAATCTAATATACCAGAGCAGTGCACTTTAACTTTTACCGCGAAAATTGGAGAAACTTCGGCCCACGCCAGCTTCTAAAGCAGCTGCAAAGCCAGAATGAGTTACTACCCAGGACTTCGCTGCTCCGGTCTCGAGTTTCACGCGAGAGTTTCATCGGGACCTCCAGCGAGTTGATTTCCTTCGATAGGTTATCGCGAAAGACGAGCTTTTGGCGTACAATGTAAAAAGATATATTGCAAATAGAAAACATACGATATCGAGTCAAGTTAGAAAATTAATGTACACACACGTTGTATCACAATGAACGAATGATACTTCAGGAACTGAACGATATTTCTAATTAATATAAAAGTTAGTACTATGTATTTAGTATAATTGTTTACAAAGAATACCGAATATTTATTTTAACAGTTTCTCGAATAGGCCCAGGTATGAATTTTCTTCGAGACGACGTCGAACGATGTATGTGACGGGCAAACGCAGTGCTGTCCTTGCGTATAAGCGTCCGATCGATGCTTATCGAGATGATCGTAATTATGGTAGATTAGTTGGCCGTGTGCGTCTTCTCACCGATGCCTCTTCGCCATTTTAGTTCAGCGTTTTTTTTCCCTTCCCCCCTGACTGAGATCGATCGACACGAGTTTTCCTTCTCGTCTTTCGAAATTATTACTGGCTCATTTCATTCTTCTTTCCTTCGAGCTGTTAGTTCGGGCCAGTTATTTCGATTCCTTCGATCATTGTAGCTTAAAAAAAGAAAATAAACAGCAACTTTCTAGATTTGCAATTCTATCATTATCTTGATTGTTTCAATAACCGCAAACTTTCTCACAATTGCCAATTTAAACGTCACGTATGACTGTCGATATTTTCCGGAACTTTTTCAAATTTATTGCGAGTCCGGATTTAGGACGAGTTGCATTCCACGGATCGTTTGAAATCCATCGTGGTGTTTCGTTGTAGAGGAGAGGACGCAAAAGTGTCGATATTCCGATACGCTCTATTAATCGTAGCATTTTCACTCTGGCGCTCGACACGACGACAAGTCGCACGTTTACGTAAGCGCGAATACTCGTGTAATTATCTGCAATGTACGCGTCTCACGCGTATAGGAAATGATACAAAGAATCTTGAGTTTTATTGTGATTTGTGGCCAATTACGCTCTGAACCCGGCGGTAATCTTGTACGCGCCCTCGAATCTCACGCATAGACATTACTAAGCCACATTAATCGTAGACTGACACCCATACATTCCAGAGACCCTCTCGTTTCTCGATCTTAATGATCCTCGATAGTGGTCATTATTGTGATACGATTGTGATTACACCTCGTGAAATCTCATCGTCGCGCGCCTTATTATACCGAGCTGTCTTTTTGCATCGTCGATCGTATTGGCTCGGAAAAATACCAGGACCTTTCGCGTAGATGTGCCAATTGTTGCCAATTGCAGGGTTACATGGATCCTCTTGAGATAGTACTACGTGTGCATATAATTTTTTCACGAAACGATATAGCCGTACGTAATCGCGCGCTTATCCCGCAGGTGAGAGACCTTCGACTTCCATTTGCCAGCGAGAGAGTTTTCGTTGCGGACAGCCATCTATTATCGGATATCGATGAAATCATTTATTGAATTTCTTCAGATTTTCTCGTAACGGCAGTCGCGGCTTCGTCGTACGTGAGGCATTTCCCAGGGCCAATTTTCACTAATCGTCCAAGTGGGCAACCCAATTTGCGCGATATAAAAGTGCAACGGATAAGATATTTTAGCTCTTTTGCAATCTGCAAAAGATTGGCATTTGCATTTAAAAGATTTTCTATTTCAATCAAGTTTTTTTATAGAGCAATATTCTTTGACTTCCAGTCGATTTTATTGGCAGAGCATCGAGGGACTATTAGAATTTCAGGAATCGTGAATCGCACCTATAAAAAGTATCGATAAAAAATAAGGAGCAACCTGAGGAGAGGTATGCGCGACTACTATGGAAGCCAGTAACCGCGATGAAACGCGAGAAGCGGTATGTTTCTTTGGGGCACCAAGATAAAATAAAAATCGTGGCGCGAAAACGAAGGGATAACGAGACAGTGAGAAAGACAGAGAGTCGTAGAAGAAAAGGGAGAAGGAGACAAGATTTGAGATATGAGTTTCGCGGTGGACCGCAGTCGGCGGTTGGCGAGGTCAGTGGCGCTCCCGATGCCGCGGGCGATGGTGCAACGACGCCCTCGGAAAATCAAAGCTAAAAATAGTCACTACCGAGCCAATAATAGTATAGTCGCGCTCTTCTGTCGACTGACAGTGTCGTATCGCTCGCTTTCGTATCCACGAGGTAGCCGGAAGACGCCACTGCCTCAATTGGATGTTCCTTCCGGGAAATTTGCATCTATTTGGAGACCGGAAAGGGATACGTTCGTTGGTCTGACTATGTATCACTACCATTACCTACTACAATACGCAATCAAATCTACTTGACCTTCGTATTTTCCAACGCATTATCGCTTATAGTTTTCGCCACGGCGGGTACCGCTTATCTGTAGTAATTAGAGCGTATTAGAATTTTTGCGAATCTCTCGATAAACCGTTCACTAGACTGATTAGCATTCCATTAAAATCTACATGATAATTCTTGTTGGAAGGCAATATCGAGTCGTTTGAAAAATCATTTTTTCTGAGTTATTGCAACGTTTTACTTTCGACTATACTCGATTAACTACATACGTATAATGGGTATGTATAGGTATTTAATTACCAGTGAAATAGTTGACTACGTGGTTGCGTTGTGGGCGTGTATGCTCTGAAAAGTGACTATAGCTGTTACAGTCCCGCTCGTTCGACATTTCGTGACCGACCAACTTTGCCCGCTACACTTCTACTCGAGCTATTAACCCCGGGACCAACATCATCGCCAGTCAGTATTGCCTGATCGTAACAAGCATCGCCACTCTTTCTGCCCGTAAACGGTGCCAACGCCCATTAAGTCGCTCCAACTGGTGTCCGGACCCTAAAATTAGTTGCCCCGAGTGGCCGCTGACCATAGTGGGAGTAGTCGAACCATTATTCGCTTTACATAGTCAACTCATTACAGCCTTTCTATCTGCAATTCTCATCACTACTGCTTTTTTCATTTCCAATACGTAACGTAAAGAGCGTTGAAAATTTTAGAACTATTAAACAAAGTAGTTTTCGTCTCTTTAACATTGATCTGTAAAATGATTGGACACGTTTGCAATTATAATTATCACCAGTGGCGTTTTTATTATATAATCAAGTTTAGCTTTTTCCACGTAAACTTTAAATTGTAAGTAACTCGAAGGTTGTAATAAGAAACTAGTAATTTCAAGAGACATTTTCTCAAACTAGCCAGTCAAGGTGTTAACGGGCTTCGAAACGAGAGGCTCGTTCGAATTTTTATCGCGCGAGTAACAATCTCCGTACGCTAATGGCAAGTCCAGTAGCACTTCCGTCGTGATGCGTTTCCACGAAAAGACCAGTGTCTTGTTGTCAGCCAATCGCAAACCGGTAGAGCTATCCGGACGCAGACCGGAGAGGAGACCTACGCACTTGGATGTCCTTCTCGGGTTTTCCTTCACGTAGCCACCTAACGCATGTACGTAAATGCATGCGGTTCTTCCCCTGTTTGCCGTTGTGCTGTTCCTGCTTGTGCATCGAACAGCCAGTCGAAACGCTATCTATAGTACTATGGTTCAAGAGTTCAGAATGTTTCATTTGGAAAAAATGCGGGTCTGATTAGTTGGGGTGGATGAACACATACTTTGTTCGACAATTGGATGACAGAGGACGATTAAATATCGTGGACAACATAAGTAAATACAATAGTTCAGTATTTGACGCGTATTGTAAACTTTTCATTTCAATCTCAAACCTATTCAGAACCCAACGAATCGAACGAATAACTGCAACGATGAAGTTTCTGTGGGTTACAACTAATGTAAACCAACGTTACTGCATATGTGTGCCAGATTGAGCCTAACACAATTGGTGCACACTGTTACCGCGAGGGAGCGGCACATTGTTGCAAATATGGAACACCACCAGGGTAACTTGGGCAGTGTTTCTCCGCAGAACTGTTCAATGGGGATACACAGCGCAATGGACTGCTGGAATAGTGTGATGTAGCTGATAAAAGTTAAATAACTAGTCTGTGACGGTTGATGCGAGAATTGTGTTACGCTCCGTTACATTTTTCAAGCGGACCATTTCCACTGTTATTCAATTGTGTTTGATACTGGGTGAAACATTATTCTCGTAACAGGTCTCATTTACATAGAAGATAAAAAGGCGTCAAAAAAGAATTATGGATGCGAATTGCATAATTATCTTGCAGCGCGCATACATATGAATTTTAGACCGAATTATCGGAAAAATATTTCCATAATAATATTGTATGTTTTATACATTTGGAAAGGAACGTTTAGACGCAATGTCGAAGACAGTGGATGCGTTCGAGAAAATTGGTAAGAAAAAGGTGAAGAAGTGACGATCCAGAGTGAAAGTAGTCTAAAAATGCGGAGTAGATGCCGAGGGAAAGAATCTGAAAGCCTTGAGGGAGGAAAAAAGAAAAGAGAAAGGTAAGAGAAAGAGAGAGAGGGACTGTGATCGAGAGGAACGGCTCGAAATAAGAGAGATGGAGCGCGAGAAAGGGGTGAAATCGACAAGGGGCTCTGGGTTTTCCCGGAACGTGGCAATGGAATGACAAGTAGCGGTTGAATCTTTAATCTTTAGCGACCCGGGATATTAAAGTTTCTCGAGGGCTTGGCAACTACTTGGAATACCACGGTGAAATGGAGTTTAAGTTTCGGCAGGAGCATGGGGCCACCACTTTGGAATGGCAATATCGATGGTCGACTTTTAATGCATAAATAAAAAGGACTTGGAGTATTTCTCTCCTCGACGTGTCACTCTTCTCGTTTCTCGATTCTCCTGATATTCGTACGACTTCCCTTTCGTTTGAGACCACTGAAAAGTTGCTTCTCCTGACGCTACGTCAATCGTCACTTAGACGTCTATGGATTTCCGATTGTTTGCTTCAGATTTATAAACTGAATCCGATAATCTACACTTTATTGTTTCATGTAAACTTCCACATGAATAAATGTGCTCTGAATCTATATGTTCAAACCATTTTTAAATGAACATACGTACGAGAAGTTGTAAATATATCAACCCTACTCTAATTTTCATTTGGATAATTTCAAAATCGAATTTAGATAGTCTCAAATTTCTTTGGTTAATCGAAAAGAGAATAAAACATCCTGCACAGTTCGATGCTCGTGTAAACATCGAAGATAAGTGCGTGTAGTAAAAGCGTGCAATTGGATTCTTAGAATGGAACGTCCGAATGTAACTGGTGCCTGATTCGTATGCTTCTCGAATCGCGGAGTCCCAGCTTATTGCTTCCTCCGAGCAAAGTACCGTTTTAGCCGGGGTTGTTTACGGCTAATATTAATTCCAGGCTAGTAATCTCTCCTTCTCCCTCTCTCTTTCTTTCTTTCTTTTTCTCTTTCTCTTTTCCTCTTTGTGTGCCTCCGCAATTGCAAGGATCTCGAGACCCTGTCGCGTTCGTTACTCGGTACGGCTTCAATGAAAGTTGGCCGTGCACGCGATTCCACACGATTCCACGCGATTGCACGCGATCCCGCGAAATATGGAGAGTGGCTGGTTGACTGGGTTCGATCTTGCTAGCTAATGCCGACTGGCGACTGCGTGCATCGCCTACTGCAACACGCGTACTTTACACACCGAGTGCTCGTTAGCTCTGTCATTTGTAATCTCATTGTTGGCGAGTCGCGCGAACGGACACTAAGGTATTTCGCCAAGCCTCTAGTACTCTGCAAACAACTTTTGATTCCGTGGGAACGCTCTTTCAGCTACTCATCGTATCCTAAGTTAAACCAAAACCTTTTTTTTTTTTTAAGCCGAAGCCCTTGAATTCTCTTTAGTATTACATTGGATTCAATATTGATTCGTCACACAAATAACTTTGATTGCAACCCCAAATGTAATTGCACGCGAATTACTTCGCATATCAAATTTTCATTGGCACTTTATTAGTAATTAGTTTAATGCAAGGAACAGAGTTGTAGGGACCAGAAAGGATAAAATGTTTAACAGGACGGAAGGTAGGATCTTGTCTAGTAAGTTTGCAATAGTTCTTGCGGACAATTGTGGTGATAGACTCGATGCAGTTGCACTATTTCTCATTACCATTCTGGTGTCTCAGCATGTGAGGTTTGCCAGTCGTTCAGCGTGGACGACTGTTAAGGTGTCTGGCAAGAGGTAGAGCGAGTAAAAAGGGGAAAGAAAATCAAGACTGAGGGGGACAAGTTATAAGGTTACGGAGGAAAAGGAGGCGTTTGGTGGGGAGACGATCGGAGCCCCACGCGTGACGATAATTTCCATGGAAGACTGACGACCGCTTCATGGTCGCGGAATGCAAACAAACCACGTTCGGCGAACAACCTCCCCAACACGGCTCCTTCTTCTTCTTTCGCGCCTTCTCCCGCGTTTAAGCGAGTCGACCTACAGTGAGTAACGAAAATCTTCAGACACCAACCTTCATCTTCATTCATTTCAATTATACGTACCTCAATTATTTATGTATACAGTAAATGAATTCCGAGTTTTGCTTAATAGTGTAATAATTTCACAACTGAATTCAAATATATCCCAGTCTTCAAATATTTTCATAACTCACTGTACATACTTGTATCGAGAATTCTATAATACGTTACTGATATAGTACGCATCAGCAGTTTAAAAAATTTTATAAAGAAATTCGCGAACTACGGGTGTCAGAGTCATAGATGACCACCAGGTTCATCAACGTGTCAATATGCATTCCTGCATATAGATGACCAAGTGTAGATCGTTGTGAACGTTGCTGTACGCTTACCCGCGTCTGGTTGTCCTTGTCTGACAGTCAAGGTCAGGGTCGTCCACACGTCCAGTGACTCGAGTGGGTTTGCCATCCAATGGGCATCGTGTCTCCCATAAACGGCCACGTGCTGCTCCTGCTGCTGCCGTTGCCTCGATTCACCCGTATACCAGCCGATTCCACGACAAATGCAACTAGTTTCCTTGATACACTATACATATACTCGGTGCTCTTATTTATCTTATTGTGTTCATGGGTCCTCGACTCATGGACATTCCGATAATCCTGTCATCTTGGCTTTTAATAGTGTTCACGTTAAATTTCCAAAGAATCAGCCGATTATAAACAACGATCTCTGCGAATCAAATTTCCTTGAGAGCAAATGCAGTTTAAGCCTATACAAATTTCATAGAAGAATTAAATTGTCTTTTACTCACGATCAAGTGATCGATAATTTACGCTGATTTTAAAGCAATGTACATTGTTTCGTTTTGCCAAATGGACTTAATTTCTATAACAATTATTTGGAAGAAGAAGAAGAATGGAATGATTTTAAAAAAGTTTCGGTAAATTTCAAGATAACTCATTTAAGCTGATAACATCTATATAAGGGTCTGAAAGCTCGACAATAAAGCAGAACGATCGGCGCAGCGTTAAAACAAAAGAAGAAAAATTTACTGGAGTAAACGAAAGAGGGTCAGCTCAGTCAGAGTGGCCAGTTGAATGAATCCAATGGCTCAATCGACCCCGTGGACGAGCGAGCGAATGCAACCTTCGCTTCTCGCTTCTCGTCGAGAACGGAGAGTAGAGAGAACGTTAAACGAGATTTAACTCGTCTCGGTCATACCTCTAGTATTCGAGGACGTAATTAAGCTACCGATGGCACTTAATCTATTCGAGTAGCTAACAATTTTTCTCGCGTTAAATAACTTTCGAATTGGCTGTGTTGTACTCGCAACATCGGGATGCGATTCCAAACGCGACTATCCAGGATGCTGTGCTCTCGATTCAATTAACTTTTTACGTTTTCACCCCTTTCGCACACTTCGGTTAAAGCTCTTTGTAGCCGCATGAGTGCCTCGAAAAACGCTCCATCTACTAGAAGTACAGTTGGATTACTGTCAATAGATTTTTTGTTGCTAAGAACACTTCCGATCGGTACTAAATCTACGCTTTATCTAATGTTTTTCTTTCAGTCGTAACAGAGGAAATTCCACAGTCAACGTGTCTAAGTTTTATTCTCTACACAATCGTAGTACATAAAAGTAACCTCGTCTCTCTGAATAATTATTTATTCGATATTTCGGTATTTATTGAAATTATTCATTAGTGTCATTATAAAGATCGGATTAAATGGAATTTAATTAGCAAAAATCGTGCAGTACTATATCAGTTTGTATTACTTAATACGAAGCTTGACACGTGGAATGTCCAAAGGCGCATAAATTTGTCCAATTTGCCATTCTAATGCAATACGATTCGGTCAGGATGTCGGTGCTGGACATTTCGATAATCCAATGCCCCGAGCCACGTAGTCGAGATTGTCCGCGTGAGCTATTGTGCGAAAGGTTTGCTACCGTCAGGTATTCTATGTGTGAAGAAAGGGTAGAAAGGCCTTCCCGATTCCTGAGTAAGCGATGGTGAATCGCCAAAAAGTGGTCAGTCGGAAGATTCTCTTGGAGAAGAGGCCTCCATTCGACATGACAGATTATCTGACGGCCTCTTCGGCGATAAGACACGAATGAACGAACCAATGGTTTTGATCCTCCTGAACTGTAGCTATTCGAGCGAGAAGAGTCTTCGATCCGTGAGTCCTCGTAATACTTATTGTTACTATTCTCAATACACTGACTTCTAGCTTACCCCCGTTCTCACGAGAACACGACTACTGACACTCGATCGAACTCGTGAAATCCAGCCAGGATTAAGCTGCTAGATATTTCCAACGTCGCGACGCGGCTACGCCAGTCTAACAACACTTCGGAGTAATGTTTTCTCGTACACGCGGATCGCGTTACTTGGGAACTATAATAGCTCGAACTACCTGTACGGGTGATTCATACTTCCACCGAATTGCATCACGCTTTGAGTAAGTGTGAACGAACAAAAAAGTTGAAATCACTTAATTTTTCAAATAGAATATATCTATTTTATCGAAACTCTTAAATGATCTAATAATTAAATACTTTCATTTTCCATTGTTTGAAGTAAAAGTAAAATTCAGTTGTCGAAAGAGTTAAGACACAAAGAATATTTCGAACGAAATATTTTCAATTTTCTATTTCTGACTGTGAATTCACATTGAAGAATCACCGAAGGATGGAATTTCCAGGGGTATGCGAATCGGTAGCGCAACCATAATATAGGGGCTTACAAGCTGACCTTGGCCGTGATCGTGAACCGACTCCAGCTCTGTGAATCGCAGGCAGGTAACCGCGGTCAGACGCCGGCCGCCGCACCGCGCCACCCCGCGCCACGCCGGTGCGGCATGGCGGCTTATCTACTCAAACATCGAATCTGGAGCGCGCCAACTAATTACCGGCTTTTCCATGGCTCTGGCTGAAGCCAGTAATTGCATGGTCGTTGCTATCAGCGTTGATTCTCCTGGGAATACAGCTGTCCCGTCGCAGTCGCCTCTGGATTAGGATATCAGGTGCACCACTCCCATTCCCCTTTAGCTTCGTGTCTTGTGCTTTTTACACGCGATCCGCGATTAATCCTTTCTTCTCCCGCTCTTTCGTCGAAAGAGCACCAAATCATCGCACTTTTTTTACTTGCCACCCTGTCGTCCGAAGTTCTTGAAGTCTAATAAAAATTCCGAAATTCGCAATGTTGCTAAAACATTATAAGCGAGTAAAAAATCTAAGTGAAAAATAAGTTCTTGTGGAAGTATCTTTTTATAAAGCTAGAAGTTTTTTCATGCTTTTACTTGTAACCCAGTAAGTATGTTTATATTAATAGAAATTTCAAGACTAATTTGGATAAAGATTTACAAACGATTGCCCTATATAAATTATGCCAGATTTTCGAATTTTGTGCTGCACTGTTCAGCGTCGTATCATAAAAAATGGCACATTTCATCCGTAAAATATGCTGATTCGTGAACGGTGAGGTGATATAATGGCGGTATTTCTTCCGCGGAGATCGTACTAAGGCTAAAGGAGTGGTTTAACGCTCGGTTTAGGAATTTCGCGGGAGGTTGGTTCGCATATCGAGTTCACGTGAACTGGCCTGATTCGCGTTATCGGCGTCATTGTTGCTTTTCACCCGACGGCCCTTTTCGTGCGTTCCGCTTGAGCGTGCTTGTTTTTCCCTGGAAGGACTTTTAATACCGCGGGACACGCGCCTTAGACACGCCAGTTATGCTCGCAAGCATGGATATAAACAAGCTTATAACTTTACAGCACTTTGCATACTCTATTAGCAATATTTTCCACATTTTCCGTTGAAGAACCTGCTTTATATTAAAATTTTTTGCATTTATATTAATTGTACTTGAAATAGATGGAAAATTCTTTTGTGCAATTCGAATAATTCAATTGAAATAGTATTTCCAATTTTTTTTTTTTTTGTTCTATCGGCATCTTTTCTTTGAGACATGGAACGAAAGTTTGGAGCTAGCTGTATAGAGGGACCTTGAGTGTCAGTATCGGGGAAATCGTGGAATCCTCTTGGCAGATCTCTGCCGAAAGCAGAATATTCTCCAAGCGGAGAGCTTATAAGCTCACGATTCACAGAGGGGGGCCCTAGTAGCTGTCGGTGGGGCCAGTATGCGCGTATATCTCCATCGTGCAAATCCCTAAATCCGATAGAGAATACCTATCGGCCGACCCGCTTATTGCGCATCGCTGATCCGATTATGGCGTCTCTAAGAATCGTGAGTACCGCCCAGGTCGCTCAGGAAGACGCGATCAACCGATGCTCCCGCGAGGTACTTCCACCACGCTTTAGTTTCTCTTTCTTTCTCTTTGGTTACTCCGTTCAACAATAACCAGGGGCTATTGCAACTCCTCATAGTTGTAAGACCCACATTAGTAGCTAAACTCATAATACCATATCATTACTGGTACTAGTTTCGAAAATGAGTCTCCAAGCAGAAGAATATACATATATTCTTTAGAGTCTTGTGCGGTGCATAAATGCTTTCTATAAAGTATCTTCCTTCGACCGAGTGCATGAAAATTGAATTCGTTATCATCGTTAAATTACTCTTAAATTTCTTTTAATTGAAAACTCTAATAACTTGAGGTGAGTCTACATATAAAGCTGTCTAATTCTTCAAACAGGATGTTACATGACAGGCGCTGTAGAACTAATCCCTAATTAGAATAATCTAATAATCGGTGACAAATATACTCGGGGTCTTTTGCATAATCGTCAACTCATTATCTCAATCAACGACTATTCTAGAATACGTATATGTACATACAACTTGCCTTGCAGCGAGGAACTTGTAGCGAATAGTTTCCGAATGTTAGGCCAGGTTAATTGGGATCGATCGAACGGTCGATCGATCAGCAGACGGTAGCGATTGGCCGCAGGTTTACAGGTTTGTCACGGCGGGTTTGGCATGCAAATTCCCACGCGCATTCCTGCCAGTTGCAGTTTGCAATCGCGGTAGGGTCGCGGTCTAACGGGGAGTATGTTGAACCGTGGTAAAGTTGTTACGTTGACGTTATGTATTTATGTTAATCAGCTTCTGCGAGAGGACGACAACGCAAGTAGAAAAAGAGAAATTACGAAGTGACTTTGAGCGTGGCCCGCGGTCACGCACGCGAACGCAAACTTCTAACTCTGTTCGTGATCCTGCGTCTTACCGGAAGTCCTTCGACAAATATTCTTCCTCGAGGCATCACTTCTATTATTCTGCTTTTCTCTACTGTGGCATCGTGTCACGCGAAGTGATGTGCTTCATGCTACATTGATCTATCCTTTGAGTCTCTATTCTTTTCGGAAGACCAATCGTATTGTACTTATAGATGGCTCACTTGAACATTTTAATGTTATTCAATGTGTCTCAAGTAAAAGAAATAATCTCTTTTTTTTACTATACATTCGATATATCGTTAATATTGAAATATGAAGCATATTTTCTCGGGTGTACTATGGAAGAATTGTTTAAGCGCGACGTGTGCATCGTATAAAAATATCTCAATTCCACGAACGGCAGGATGATCAAAGAAGACAGACTTCCCGGAGCCTCGTCTATTAATACCGCTGCTAATCGCGATGCAGCCACGATGTTCGTGGATCGTTGACTTCTGCTCCACAAACTCTCGCAACATTTGCCACGACTCACATCCATTATTATCCTCAATATTAACCCATAGTTACCCAGTCGCATCAGTAACCACGATAAAGTTCCGTGAACGGAGATTTTGCGACCCATGAAAAATTTCTATGTAGATAAACTTGCTACCTCCGGCGACAGGAAAATGTCTTTATTGAACAATTAACGGAATTTACTAAATGCATCTAGGATCGTTTTGGATCGAGGTTCGTAGTTCGAGTCGCAGAGAGTAATGTCCTCGAGTGCATGTACGAGAGTACGCTACCCTGAGAATGCAGTTGCATAACACTACCTCCTTCCCCTTGACTGGCCAGCCAGGTCCGTCTGAGTTCGCGTCTTCTCCCTCGCTCTTTCGTTTCCATTCTCTCACTGGCTTCCTTCGGACTCTGGTCTTCTCTCTTATCCGTCTGGCTCTATCATTTGTTCTTCCTCTGATTTCTGGACCCTCTTCGAGGTGCTGTCTTATGTTAGTTACCTCGGACGATCTCCTCTTTTCTTGGCCCAACCACAGGTCCGAGACAAGTGGATTGTCCTTCTTTCTTCAATTTTCTCGTCGCATCTTCTTCGATTCCCCTCTCAATTTCTCTTTCGCTCTTCCTTACTGCGGTCGGTAATATACGGCTTCGTGCCTTGGCAAGGTGTCCAACTCTCTCTCTCTCTCTTCCGAAGCTCGCTTAACTCGAGCGAACTTGAGTTATTTTTCTTACGGCACTTTCGTGCCAAGTCCTCCAATTTTGGCGGCGAACTTAGTCGAATCCTGCGGTCGTGCGCACCCTCTTAATGTGACTCTGATCACTAATCAAACTCGGTTAAGTTTCTGAACGAGTAGAGAAATTATTAGCTCGTGCTTCTTTTTGCCTCTTTTTTTTTTATCAACCTTTTGGCCGCTAGTCTTATTTAATCGCCGGGGGTTGGGAGAATATCGGTGTGGTTTGAGAAGGACCAGGTGGCAGAATGGTTGGGTTAAAGTCCCAGGGACCTCGAATTTAAAGAGTTCCTTACCACTCACGCGAGTCGAGCATTAACGTCCAGCCTAAATTTAGGGTGACTTTAAATTCTTTATCAGGCAGAACTGCTCCGTGGCCACTCATTGCGCAGGCTACTCTAAGTTGCTGATCAATTCGCGATTAACCCTCTATATGGTTCATTGGGCCCAATTCAGGTAAACCGACCTGCAAATCGCAGACCCTGATAGTCCATAGTTCTCACAGCTGTACCTTCCTAGGTATTTATATTCCCGAGGAAATTACTCTTAGAAGATTGCGGGCGGACGATATAAGATCCTAATGACTTACTCAAGATTTAAATAAAAATTGTGTTATTGTATCAAAAAAAGTTTGAAAGGTAATCGTTGCTTTCACATTTTAAATCAAAATCTCCTTTGCCAGAAAATCGTGAACGCGCGTGAAATTGCCATTTCGCTACATAATAGAAAGATAAGGGGGCAAGTCGTTTTGCAATGAAGATTGCACTCCGCACCCAAGAGGGATATTTTCGGAGAGAAAATGCAGCAATCGTGTCGACAGAGAAAGGTCTCTTCTTGGGAAAGGTATTTCTGCCGCGTAGTGGCCGCGGCATGAGGCGCCAGAGGAGCCAGATTTGTGGAGACGTCGGGCGCCGGGACGCTTGACCGCAACCTGCCGTGACAGACGAACAAAAGTACCAAGCAATTTGTAATTCTCGTATGCTTTAATAAGCTCTACACCAAGAGACAAAGCGTGCTTATGCTTTATGCTGCGTCACTTCCGGACGAATGGATTATCCTGAAACAATTGTCCTCGTGACACCTCCACTTTTAAGTAAAATGACTCCGAAAAGGAACTCGCCAAGCAGATGCATCTAATAATACGAATCTTACTATGTATAAGTCAATCGGGGTTAACTAATCCACGTGACTGTTAACTAATCCGCGCGAGCCTCTTACGCCATGCCTAATTATGCATGTGAAATCTCTGTCTGTAGATTGTTCTGCATCGCGATATCCACTATGATTATTCTTTCGATTCTGAAAAGAAAGCGGTGTCATAAGCCTAGCAGTCGACTGTCTATACGTAGAATCATGTGTGCGCGTTCGCCAGCAAGTGTAATTGCAGTAAATAACCCAGCCGTTATTTCCAAACTCGAAAATGAAATTGTAGTCTTACAAGCTGCCGATTAGATTCGATTGGAATCTATTGGCAATTTCTCACGCCCAAGGAGTAAAGTAGACGGTTTCTAGCTTTGACGATTGGTGATTGATTCCACGCGAGACTTTTTGAGTGGCAAAGTACACTTTGCTTGCCACATATTGCGCTGGTCTTTCGCGACGATCGGCTTGCCAGGTTCTCACTCTACCGATCTCCCAACCGTCGTTCGGCTCGCGTTTCTGTCTTACGTCTCTCGTTTCACCTTTCGCGCAGGTAGACCCGTTTAGCATACGCCGCTCACAAAGGACTCCGTTCCAGGAAGCTTCACCTAAAATACTCGATAGCCTTCGCATTTTTAATTTATTTCTCTAACCAACCTCCTGGTTACCTCACTCAATCGACTTACGACCATTTTCATTTCTGCTGCTTTCATACTGCTCGATAAAGACACGTTTCCTAACCAGACACGACTTCGCATTGAATCATGATCGAACCCCTGGTAGAAAAAAATTTATTAATACTATGTGAAAATGATAGTTGAATAATAATTTTGATATTAAAACAAAGCAACTTAAGGAACTCGCTGGGTACAATTAAGATATCTGGAAGTAGTAAAAAGGGCAGGAAGTCGTGAAACCAAGCTTACCGAGGGGTAAGTTACTACTTGAACTGTCGTCTTTATCTCGAAGATTTACGGCTAATTACTCGTCCGCGAGTTATGCAAAAATTGGTGGTTTACTGAGGTTCGCGAAAAAGCGGACCGCCGTGAAATCTCGAGGATCGCGAGCGAACTATAACCACGTGCTTGCTCTGCCCTATTATGAATGGCCCGAGAAAATGCTAATTTTATGCAGCTCGGCAACGACTTAACATGCCAGCCGAAAATGTGGCTGCAAGCGGTAGTAATTACGAACGTAATAATAAGAATTTCAACCAGGCGTACCATCGTAAAACACTTTTTTTTTTTCATACGTGCATCACCGAAACTATCACGGCCACTCGTCAAATTAGCTTTCGCGTTTTTCCCTGTCTCTTGCGAACTTATTTCCTGTAGTGGTCACGCATCGGCTTTAATATCTCTATCGACCTGGCCAAGTGTGGAATTTCACGGTTTGCGCCCTCAATTGTATCCTAAAGTAAAAAATAACGAGATTCGCGTCCCTATAATTCGTTTACAAGATCGATCAGAAATTTGATCAAATTACTATTTGCTGTGACTCTTGTCTGTCTATCTATGTTTCACATTTCCTATTGCACGTTGGAACGTACGACGTCTAATGCATCGGCAGATCTACTCTATAATTAGCCGGATGGTCACAAGTATCCTTTGAAGAATTAAATTGTACCGAGCTAATGATCGCCGTCCGATAGAAGCGCGTGAGAGAAATCGCAAATGCATGTCGCCGTAAAGTACGAGGTGATTGGAGTGTGGTAGCGTGCGTGGTTTCGGTAGGTGGTTGGTCGGTCTCGTGCATCGGCGTGTCCGGTCTTTGGAATGCCGCCGCCGGTGCCGCCGTCGCCGCCACCGACGCCGCAACAAGAACAAACCAAGTAGATCCTCGGACGGTCCCGCGAAAACCAGTGCTCCGATAAAGCCTTATTCATAGTCGCGATTCGCAATACTCGAGTATCAAGTTCCAAACACACCAATTTATTTTCCATTAGGTTCAATGCTTAATGCACAATTTGCAAAAGCACTAAAAAAACCTTTAGAAACGTAATATCTGACTACGATTGGAATGATAAAAAATCACTGTTACCTCAAGAATTACAGAGGAAATCCTTAATAATATTATTTAAAGAATCCCTAAATTAAATAATTTTAGTTATCTTTTATAGAATATGTACTAGTACGGTAACACTGAATTTCTATGTGAAACATTTAAAATCAGACTAATTATCTTCATAGAATGCATTGTAATATAAAATCTTTAAATTTACTATTTTGATAAGAATCGCGATGAACTTTCCCACAGAGAAAATATCTCGCTTATCTCTTTATCAGCGAGAGGATCGAATGCATTGACGAGAGATACAAGCTCCTCCATTTACTACAGTCAACAAGCCACCTTGGTATCGCGAACCGGACACTGCGCAACGGAATCATCCCCGGTCGAGAATGATGCACGAGAAAGAGTGAAAAGAGTGAAAAGAGTGAATTACTAGAGCAGTGTCATTCTATCCGGCGTTAAGCAAGAGGCGCATGAAACGCGGCCAGTGTGAACGCAACCTGAGAGCAGCGAAAAAAGTGGCAGTGGCCTGGTGAGGGGTTGGCGAGGGGGTGAGACGGGTGAGCAAGCGAGCGAGGTGGGAACGTAGTAGAACGGCGGGGAAAGGAGGGTGACGTAGTAGTAACCAGTCGTGGAATGCCGCGGTCCTACGTGTACTTACTACGCTGCGTGTAACAACGGCGCAGAATCGCTACGCGTATTACCCCCACCCTTCATCCCCTTACTCCCTTACTCTTTACCACCAAGCATGTCCCCCGTTCTTGTCTGGCTCAAGGGACCGCGGGCATCTTTCTACGAGAATAATTAAACTCGCATGCATTAACCTGCCCTGAGACTTCTGAGCTTCACGCTTTCTTACAATTTTTTAAGCAGGTAATGTTTCAGAAACTTTTTTTTCCCATTTTTTGGGGAGATTTTCTTTTGGTGAAATGCTAAACCTGCAACCAGCAAATTAATGTTTTATATTTTTTCTTATTCCAAATTATAACTTTTATAGTACTCAGACTTGTATATTCAAACAAAATTAATTCATTTTATTGTTTATAGTAATACGTAAATAGTTTCGCGTTAATCGTCTGAAATTTCAGAATTAAGGCCTATGAATCGTAATTGCTGAAAATACTCAGGATTGAAATACCATGAATTATCAACGGCAATTTTCAAGCTAACTGCATGATAATTCAATTTCATGCAGTGGCCTTTGAATTTCACTGATATAAAGAATTTTAATTGTTGGAACGGCGCCCGATGCGTAGATTACCATATTTTCCGTAGACGGTCAATTCTTAAACGGGTTCGCGTTTCGCGAATATCGCTTGGTCGGTGTTAACCGTGATGCATTAGAGATATCTAATAATAGAGAGTATCGCAGTGCACATTTTATTACCCGCCACTTAGTGGGTCGCGTGCAATAGCCGCGTGGAGCCAGTAAAACGCGTGGGATTACGCTCCCACAACCAGAGAAGCTTTTATTAATTATACGCTTGCGTAATCATCCGACCGATGGATACGCGATAACCAAAAAAGTAAGACGTGCCTCGAGTGACTCTAGTTCTTTTACCAGATGCTAATTTGTGAATTTTCTTGTCAGCTATAGTCTTCCTTTACAACTTTTTTTTATTCTGCTCCTAGGGATTTTACTTTTGTACTAAATTCACTTTTTTTCTGCTCAAAATTCGAGCAGCCGAACCCGCGAAATCCCGGCACGCCGTATTATTCTGCGTTGGGAAATTTTCTACAGTTATATTTTACCTGGAACAGACGTCACAGGCCGATTTCTTTTGAAAAGGATACGAGGTTGGCCGTTTCGTTCGCGAGCAAGGAAACGGGTTCAGCAGGTAGGGTCACGAGCGTGCAGAGGAGTAACAGAGACGCGAGCAGCGACGAACGTACGCGCGCGGAGTCCGCGGCTCGAACTTTCCTTTCTTTCGATCGCCAGCTGCACGGTATTTTGCCCTCCCGTCTTTTATCGATCGCGGTCGTGTCGTCACTCCATTCAGAGCCGCGCTCACAGCTGTCGTAGCCCGATTTTCCGGGCAGCCGACCTCCGGCAAATCTCTTACCACTTACAGTTTTATGCAGATGCACGATCAACATACGATTTAGATGTAACCTAGCTAATGTTGTTAGACAACATTCTTATACTATTTCAGTGCCATTTCAATGCATCTGATACGATAATATCAATTTTCAAGGTTTTCCGAGAAAGACTGAAAAATTAATACATTGCTAAGCTGTTTTATTTTAGGCCAAACCAGTCAAAGCAAATGAATTTTTTTCCTCATAAAGATTGCTAATCGATTCAGACTTAAAAATGATATAAACTAACAGTGAGCGCACGAAGCAAATAAAATAATTTAATTCGTGAGCGGAGAGCGATATTCCATCGTAAAAATTGTATATTCGTGACTAGTGAGTAAAGTATTATTCATTCGAATATTCTTGGAATTACCGTCTTCAAGAATTATATCGGCAAACTTGAAGCATTTTTTGTTCTCTCAGTCTGTGTAAGTGCCTACAGTCCAAGAAGCAGTTAATAAGAAATTCGGTCAGCCGTCATAAATTAATTAACGTAAATTAGTACCAGCTGGAGTTGTGTCACGAATTCATCGGTACATTAAAAGGGTCAAACGAGTGGTACCCATTCTTTCCCGGTGGTTGTCTATTCTGAGAAAAACGGATTTCCTCATAAATCCCGCTGTCCGGCCTTGAGCATTCTTCGGCTTCCCACCGAGGAAGAGAAGTCTCAAGAAGTCTATTTCGAGAAGTCAAGGGAGACCGCTAGCGTCAAATGAAAAGGAATCGAGAATTAATTGAGTGGCGAGTTTCCTCTTGACGGTTTTCGGACTCGTTTACATCCTAATTATCTTGAAATGCAGCCTGAAATATCAACCACGCGAAACTGAGTTTCTCGACTTCGAAACTGAAAGCCGGTTTCGCCACGGTCAAATTTATTGCGAGGAGGGCCCTATCAAAAAAATCCCAACAGTTTGGCGAAATAAAAATCGCCAGATTCGAAGGATTCGCCAGGTAGAAATCTGTCTTGAACGTTCGATAGATACGCGATATAGAAAGTGAAGATAATGATTTGATCGTTGATTATTATTATTATGAACTTAGAGTTGACTCACGAGACCAAAAGTGTGTTTCCATGCTTCCTAAGTTCTGTCACTTAATCAACGTCTACCCTCGACCGATATTAGTCCGAGGAAAAAATATCTCGTAGCCAGAAGAAATACTCCATTGAGCGGCAGGGGAGAGCGATTTAAAAAGATTTGCCGAGCGACCGGCATTCCCGGCCCATAAATCGGTATCTCTCTGTGCACGCAGGAAGTCGAGGAGGAGAAACGACCTTGGCCCGCCTCGACTTTGCGGAACGGTATTAACGAGATTTCGGCACGTGCGTAGGAAGTTTCGTCGAGTGGAGTGTAGCGCTATGGAGCTACGTAGTAGAGCTATGGAGTAAAGCCTAACGTAGCTTTCCGGCCTTAGTCTCCTCTTGCCGCCTAATCGCCCTAACACCCGCCTCTACAAACTTTCCTTTTTTTCTCCACCCTCGACAATTATTTCGGGGAATTGTGGTTTCCCCTCTACCCCGGTTCGTCTTACTCACTGGTAACATTGCAAAAAAGCAAAAGCACACCAAAAGCACGCATAGTTGAACTAATTACATAGATATCATAGTTGCATAGAATTATGGATAGATACATAAACATTGATATTTACTTTTACTGAAAAACCCACTATAAATATTCGTTTTAACTGAATATTTTCAAGCTATCTCTGAAAGAGATAAAATACGTTAACCCGTTCTGGAAGTTGAATACTAATTAGTATACTGTGGAATTATGAAACGAAAAAAAAACTTTGAACGAGAGTGAATCTATCTCGTAACGGTAGTGTCATGCAGTTACCGGGTTTAAATAACTAGCTTAATCTAAACACCCCTTTAACAAGATTAATTTTGTATTTAGCATGAAATTGGCATAAAAGCGGAGGTCGTGCGCGAGCGTAAATATTGTCTGCTTAATCGCGTTTAATACTGCGGGAAGCGCGCGTGGCCGGTAATTAAAAGTTCAAAACAATTAGCGGTTCATTACGTGCTCGCAGAGCGCGCATAGTCCGCCTGGATTCGCGACTGATTTAATTAATTAGTAATTACGGATCGGAGGCAGGCAGCCCCGCGTTGGACAAGCGCAGCGAATTAATCGCTCTGAGATTAATGGTTTTTATGGGTGCTCGCACACTCGCTTACTTGATCGAACAGTTTTAAGCCAGTTCGTTCGCTCCTTCGAAGAAGTCGCGTTTTGCGGCAAACAGAGTACACACAATCAGCGCGCTCAGGAAAAGGGAGACACTGGGAATGAGACGACCAAATCGAAAGAGAGAGAATAGGCCACCAACGTGGCACGAATCTTGAGTTCGGCCAAAGGAAACCACTTCCATGCCGATTCTACGAAGTTTCTCCCAACTGCGGTCATTTCTTTTCTCGCCTTTTCGCAATCGAAAATGGATAGAAAAGAAATATGAGAACTAATAGGATCATTTTTTTTTGTAAATCTTATCGAGACTTTAACGTTGGTAGTACTTTTGTGGCCTTGAATTAATTATTGATAGTTTCATCTATCTTTGGACGGTCGAAAGCAAATCTCTTGGAAATTTCCTGCTCCAAAACTCGCGTGTACCCCCTGCCTTGACCCTCTTGTGTCAGAAGCAGATGTCTCCTCCTTCTTCTCAAACCGAGGTTACGTACACGCAAGGGTAATAAAGACCACCAATCCCACATCCTCCCGCGATATTATTCTCGGGACACCCCTCTGGCACCGTTCGAGTTCTCAACGCTTTTTTTCTTCTTATTCTCCTTCGCTTCTTCTTCTTTTTCCTTGCACCCTTTCTTCTCATTCGTTTGTTTATCCCGTAAGCATTCGAAGTCCTCCTCTTGTACCTTCTTTCTCAGCCCTTATTCTTCGGCGTGTTCCTTTGAGGCGTCTGTCTCGCGTCTTGGTCGCAGCTCGAGCGTCTCTCGGAACCTTATTGTGCCTTGCACTCCTCGCGATGACTTATCTATTCTCTTTGTCTCGTGCGGCACGGTGCTTTTTATTCTGTTTTGTTTTCTGGATACTCGCGCACCTCCCTCTGCGAGGGAAGCTTTTCGTATCGCAACTACCTATACTATGTAAGTAGTACCTATCCTACATGTACTATCGCCACCATCGACCATTCTCCACTCGTTCTTCGAACAACCCTTGCTCCTTCCTGTCACGTGGTATGTATTTGCTCTTTGGTCGTTCGCTTCCGGCTGCTCAAGAACGAAACATCTCATGGCGTCTCTTCCAATCATACCCCGTTATTACTCTTCAATTTAGTTTTTGGTTGCTTCTTTCTGCAGTTTTTTTTATTCTGTTTGGTCAGTGCTCTTCGTGAGTATGCACTCCTTTATATCCGTACTCTCTTGATCCAGGTATCTCGCGAAAGGCTTTACGAGGCTTTGTGCTTTTTCTTCGAAATATTCTCTTCTTTACTTTTTTTCTCTGCATCCCTCGTTTCTTCTCCTGCGATTTTCTTTGCCCGTCACTTGTACGGCTTTGTTGCCCCGGAGCCCATCTTGTAAACCTGACCACGCAGAGGATCATTCTTTTCTTCTACAATTTGCTGCCACCTTTCGTTTCCTGGCAACTCGTTAACACGGAAAAACTCATTAAATGTTTCTCGGCTGTCTCAAACGTACGAAACAATTTTATTTATGATCAAACATTTTTTCCTTTCGTAATACAGTGTTTGGTAATTTGAGTTCCTGTGCGATCGAGTTTCTCTCGAAATCTTACCTTTCTGCGCAAAAGGAGGCAATACCTCTTCGTTCGAGACCCCACTTTTTTCTTCTTTCCCTCCAACTTTCTCTCTGTCACGCATCTTCCGAGAACCAAACAAACGATCGCATGGAACTGTTCGAAGTCTTGTTTTTTGGTAATTGTCACTTTATCCCTACGATTTGCACCCTTCTCTAAACTCAGACCACTTTTCAGTTACAGAACTGAAGAATATAATACCTGACAAAGGTGAATATACTCTCGGAGACCTTCCGTGTTTTTAGAAAACACTTTACTCCGGTAACGACCATAGCGCAGGGCTCACACAATGAAAAATGTTAAATTGTGAAACCCGATGCCGAATTTTAAATAGCGAACTCTGATGATTATTAATGACTCCCCCATAAAATGCTCCTTTACAGTACATGTATAACGGATGAATATATTTTCATTCTGGGTTGCTGTTCAGACATTAGTCCATAAAATACAGTCAAATCGACAATTGTAGATCAATATGCAAAAATGTTGAGCATGCATCGATTTATTGTTGCAAAACACACTTCTTATATTTATTACAATTCTGAACAAAGACAACAATGGTTGACGACTTCATAGTTGGAAGCTAGGTTTCTTGTCAATCCCCAATTCTTCTCAAATCTTCATTCGCTTGATTTCTGCTTTGATTCTCGTCGTAGAGTGCGTTCTCTTATGCTTTCAAAAGATGCGTTCATTTCATTTCGCCTTTGGCAGCATTCTTCCTCAAGATCTCCTGTCCGTGTTCGTCTCCGTGTCGTTTCATGTGACCTAAGACCACCTTGGGCGCGGCGCACTTGAGGTCATAAGCCAGTCCGAGGTAGGCCAGTAGATCGAGCACAGCCGTACTGATTCCTCCGATATGTCCGAACTCCGAGAGCCTATAGTCCCATGGGAAGCTATGATGAAAATTGTGCCAGCCTTCACCAGCAGTCACGAACCACGAGAACGTTGACTGAACTGCTTTTATTCTCCTAAAAGTTTCATGAAAATTCAGCTCAATAATGACGATGTTCTCGTCTGTAGTTCTTCTTCGAATAACAGCAGGATCGCATGCACTCGCTCTCTTTCTCTCTCTCTCTCTCTCTCTCTCTCTCTCTTTCGACCCTCGTACTACCTCTGAACTGTCTGCATTGTACGCTCAGCGTACGATTTGCAGCCCTTTATTTCATACAATTCTTTCTCATATTTAGATTTCTATACGCTTCCGTTTTTCTTGCCAACCCTTTTTTTCTCGCATTTGCGCACAGTGCGCTTTTGAAAAACCAGGGAACATGCACGACTCTTTTTTCCTTTTTCTTTTACAGGAGTAACATTACTCCATATGTATACAATAGAAAAATCAGTAGGTAGCATGCAACATGGGAATTTTCTTAGGCTTTTATCCTAGCGAACGTAGACCGTTAGAATAAATTAAGAAAAAGAAATAAAACTGATGGAAACAGTCGCAAGCTAAAAGATAGAGTCTTAGAAGAAAAAGTTATCCACGTGAGAATAAAGGAGAAAAAGGCGATGGTGCCTTTCGCGAAATTAATGTCAAGCAACGAATCGTCACTACTACCGTAGAGAAGAGTTTATTGTCGCGATGATGAAGAGCTTTTTGGAAATGACTGCTGACAGTTATTTATACATATGGAAGTGCTCGTTTCGTTGAGAACAGTGTTGCTAAATACTAAACTGACGATTGCAGTGTGGTTCAAAGATATGGAATTTTTTACTATCGACAAAAACTTCTCATTATACTTATTTAACGTTAAAATGAGGGATTAAGATCTATACTTACTTGTCGTATGGTTTGGTGCCCCAAAGGTGAGCGACCGAATTTATGGTCCAAGTAACGTGCAAATTAGTAACATACTGTAAGCAATATGCCACGAAGAATGCATTCCAGAAGGTTTCGTTCCAGAAGTACATCGGCACGATTATTGGCAGAAGGAAACCAACGAAGAAATAACACTGCAAAAAGTAGCTGGAAGATGATAACGATTAATTAGATTTTTCTGATGTTAATTCATTATCTTGTTCAGCCATCTGACTTGAAGTTTTTAGTTTGTCTAAAGAGAATGATAGTTACTTGTACTGGAACATAATGAGTTTGTCGGCACGGATCTCATCCATGTCCACCTCTTTCTGTTTCCGCTTTGCTAAGGGATGTTTCTTGACCATCAGCCAGCCGATATGCGAAAAAAAGAATCCTCGGGTACTGTTGTGAGGATCTACGTCAGTATCGCTGTATTTATGGTGAATCTTGTGATCTCTCACCCATGTATACATACTATTCTGAAATTATTGTATCACTTCACTCACACTATTTTTGACTCAATACATACTTTGAACGAACAAAGCGGTGATATCAATGAACTCGTAAAGTTTTAAAATTTGAAGAAAAAACAATATAGGTTTGTCTTACCTGACCAGCCATAGTGTGGAAAAAGACTAGTGCAAAATGTAAAGCCGGAGTTGGTTTGAAGCTTTTGTGAGTGTAGCAACGATGCGCGCCAAGTGCAATCGATTGTGAAACACAAAATCCTATTCCGTAACCTATATATGATGGTTATTGAAAATTATCTGATTAGTTAATTCGGTCTGTGAAAAGGTACTGCTCACTTAACACATACATGTATTGTCTCGACCCTTTAAGGCATGGTATTTTAGAAAATAAAAGGATCCATGTTGTACACAAATTTGATTTCTTTTTAAATTAAAAGGAGTTGGTTTATTTTTAATTAATAAAAGAATAAGATAATGTAAAAAACATTTGAGGTGAGTCGGACGCTATTAAAATATATACCATGCCTCAAAGAGTTAAACAAGTAGAAAATTGTACAAAGTTTTCTTTCTTACTCGAACAAGTTATGATTAAGTCTAAATAATAAAATTGACAGTTAAGTCTTATGTGTACTCACCCCATATGAACGTAGCTAATTTTGCATAGAATATCGCAGTGTATGCGCCCACCACCCAACCGATTTGCAAAAGTGCGTGAACTAACACACGTTTCCAAATGATTTGGTGCGTGTAATTCATATCTGTCGTGTATTGGTTTTTATACACGACTTCTTCGAGTTCGTATGTAGGTTCTGTTGTTTCAGTTTTCGTTTGCACCTCCATTTTTGCTAATGGTGAAGCGTTTCACCACTTTCTACACTCACTTCGATATTATATTATATACTGTATCAAATTATTCAATTTACGAAATGTGATCTACAGTCGTCGCACGACACTGTTTGTCTTCCTATAAAACTTCCGCTTTTTCACTAGCAGGTATCTTTTATATGACTGCTTAAAATACACTTGCATACTGATTCTTATTATTTATTTGCAAATATCTTAACCCTTATTAACCTCGTGAGTCGGCTTTGTCATGATTTGTATAATGAATCGATTTCGATGAGTGAGTAATTTGATTGAAAGAATATAAAGTCTCGATACAATAATTAGCGAGAGTTTCTTTTGTTTTATTTAACATATTAATAATTCTTTTTCTTTAAGAGTAAGACGAATTTTTCTGTTCCGATCTTATGGAATTCCGAGAGAATTCGTTCTGTGTCTCATAATTGTTTGTTTTGAATCAATTTTAGCATATGATATCGTGACGCATCGTTCTCCCGGAGTCTGCTTACGCATTTTCCTTGTTCATGCAAGTTCTCAAGAGACTCGTGTCGATAAAACTTATTGATCGTTCTACCAATTACTATAAAACCACCAGTTGCATAAATCTCTCTTTTTTAAAAAGAGATTCTCCGAAATCCGGAGAAATCATCCATTTTCTACTATATTTATGTGATCAAAGGTTCTGCATTATAAACACTGTTGGATGAGGTTCGCAGAATTAAACGCAAAGGTAGGCTCAAGGTAGAGAGAGAGGGAGAGAGTAAGGAGGATGTTTCTGGCGAAGGTTTACGATTCTTGGCATCTGTTCGTTGGCCACCTGTCGGCAGGTGCAAACCGAACGCCCAAGTCTTCGTAGCCCGTTACCTTCGACTCGGTATCAATTGGCCCCTTTTGTTTTCACCAGCCCATTCCCGTTTTACTACAGCGTACTACGTCGTACGCACGACATGCGATAGCCTACTCTTCCCTTCTCTTTTTCTTTTTCTTTTTTTTTTTATTTCGCTCTCTTTCTGTCTCTCATTCTCTCTCCCCGGATGTTATCGACTGGTTACGGGCCATGGTGGTCCCCCAACGTAAAACCCTTTAAGCCCGAGCCACGTAAACAGGAAGCACCTTCCCCTCGGTTCTGGGCTTCGACTCGGCTAAGCCAATACGGCGTATGTACTTGCGATCCCTATCGTCACCCTTCGTTCCCGATCCTTAACACTTTGCCCCACTTTTGATCTGCGGTCTATTTGCATTTTTACGATCTTTTTTGACTTGTCCTCCTTACTCTGTTTCGGGAGGGCAGGCACTTTTGGAGAACCGTATTAGATATACGATCTTGAAAGCTTTGAAATCTCGTGCTGACATTATCTTTATTCGAGTATAGTCAGCGAAAATATTTTTCTATGCTAAGAATTATGAAAATGGCCAAGGCAGAGATTTGAACAAATTTATTTATTGTTCATTTATATTAAGATACTGTAAAATCAGTAACCTCTTTCTTTTATCTCGACTGACAAGTTTGTATTCTTTTTTTTAATAATTGTACATTGAAGGGGGTGCACCACTTAGAGTCCTAATAACGAGCATCTTCTTCTGCTTTGTTTCAGGCTGCGATACTTCAACAGACTGCAGAGTACATATACCAGTTGGAGCAAGAGAAGACCCACCTACTGTCGCAGAACAGTCAATTGAAGCGACTGGTTAATCAGCACGAGGGTGGTGATGTTCCAATTAAGAAACGCAAACCAGACAACCAAGGTGAGGGTCATGGTACAGTAATATATCTATCTCAGCATGCTGAGCGCACAGTAAATTTTTACGCCCGTGGAAACTACCCTGCAACGACTAATTCAGCAGAGAAATTGTACTTTCATTCTTTTATCAAGTTACCCTCAGGCCTTGCCGCGTGTCAACTCGAGCTGTGCGAGTAACAATTACAGTTTTTATGATAGATCGCACTAGTGGATTAAGCTTCTCGTGGTATTGTTGCCGTTATTATCTCGAGAACATTCATGCCAGATTAAATTCGAACAATGTCCGCATAATATTTCCTTGTTTTATGGGAGCCGTCGTTCATTAATCTCGCCGAACGTCGAGCTCGAAATTAACTTTTATCCGAGGCAGAAAAGAGGGTTGAAGAGGGCGGCAACGGGAAGGGGGGAGGGGGCGGTGCAAAAGGGGTTAAACGGTAGCTTACTCGAGGAATCACTCGCGGAATTCTCCTAACCAGGATCAGTTTCTATCGTTTATCATAAAAGCCGCGCAATGCGTCGAGGGTCTTTCTTTCATTCAATTATCGTTTATGGTTCCGATCCTTTCCCGTTAATTACAGCGGTCCTGCTTCACAAGAATAATTTGTATTTTATTATCTCTAGGGTTCCTTTTAAGCGTTTCCCTTCCAACGAGCTATTAACCATTTATTAGCCTACGGGTTTCCACGATTAAAGCAGAAGACAATTTTTGGAAACTTTTACCGGCCAATTAAACGGAGCCGCAATTCCAACTGGCTCGAATATTTCCTTTGTAGTTTGATACGTGATATTAATCACAGTAATAACTCTAATATCGCGGAGGAAAAATACTTTTATTTCACTACCCGGAGGCAATTATGATTCTATGGTAACACGATAAAATGGGATTGACCTGGTCGGTGTTCGTGACAGTCTGTTTGCAGTAAAAGTACACTTTAAAGCAACTGAAAATGGAATGAAGAACCGGGATTAATCCCGCAAGTGGAGTGATATTAACGTACTCTACATCGTTATATCATTATTCCTGTCTAACAGTCTCGGTGATTCACTGGCCAAACGCACATTTCCAGAGGATAATCCGGTGTGCAAAAGTTCTGGAGGAATTTTTTAATTTCCCCAGCTCCGAACTGGCGTAGATTAATGTTAGAGTGTCGTTCGTCATTTTCGCGAGCGTAATTACATTCCTGACTCCAGCGAGAGTCGCCCTCGTAGACGCTCTTGCAAGACGCTTCCTGCGACGTCGATTGCAGGCGTCGTCATCGTAGTTCTCACCGACAATTTCGTTTTACCCTTGGTGAAGTGTGAGCAACCTGAAGTCCGAGGGTGTCGATCGAGGCGATCGAAACTTGCTCGGTGCTTCTTTGGCTCGTGGTACCATTAAACTTTGAAATTATCGGGCGAGCCAGAAGGAGGCTCTTTGCTCTCGCAGAGTCGTTATTACTTCGGGGTTAAATGTAACGAGCGGATTAAAGGGGACAAGGACAAGCAAGGAAGGATTCTTTCTTACGATTCGATGAGTCTCTTCGTTCTCGGTACTTTGTAGTGGCGCCGCTCTCACTTTCTCTATCTTTCTTTCTCTGAAAACTCTCCCCCTTGGTTTGAGACAATTTCAATTTCCGGCTTTATCGCAAATTAGTTCGCTCGTCGATAGTCTGCCAATATTTAAAAAAGTTCGCGGCGACCCTCGAGCGGCGCCGTCGCCGTAGTCGATTTCGTCCTCTTCGTCCTCTTCGTCCTCTCTTCGAATCGAGATCGTTAGGCACCGCGTCGCCAATGCCACACTCCAGCTTGTTCAACTTTTCTTTGCAAAGGTATTCGAACAAACAATTTTTCCTGCGAGGACGTACTTTCACCGCGACTGATTACTTCCTTGGAGTTTGAAAGTCTCAAGAATCAAATGGATCCTTTCTTCCGCCAAATGAAAATCGGTATTCCACGACTCAAGAGAATGAAGAGTGGTGGTCGGACAGGGAGGATTCTTGATGTCTGGAACTTTTTTGTCGGCTTTGCTCTCGTACACCCAACTTCATTTTCCTGATCGCCGCCTTAATCAACTTGACATTTTCCGTGTTGCATCGAGTTAGCTCGATCGTGCAAGAAATACCGCGTCACGAGACCCCGAGAGTTCAGCGGAAAGTCCAAAGTTTCCAAGTGTACGAGCGAGTTGCGACCTCGAAAAATCGCTCCCACAGTTCCGTGAGAGAAAGTCGCGTCAATGAAACGATCACTGTTCCATAATATTCGTCGTGACATCGTGCTCGTATGCCCGTGGCGAAGCATTGGCAATGACAATTTGAGCTTTTTTAATTGGCATTGGTCTCTCGTTATTTTTTAGTGAAACGTTGCATATACCTTTTGTAAATCGTTCACTACCTTTTATTGCAGGAGGAGTTGTCGTCAGTTTGCCAGTGCATGTCAACGAGAGCGGTGACGAGGGATTGGGCAGCATGTCACCCGAGCCCTTATCGGTAATAACCGTGACCACAGAGGGACATTCCGTGGTGAACAGCGAGGTGGCCGAGCTCAGGCGACAGTTGGAAAGGGAGCGTCACGCGAGGTTGAATTTAGAGAAACAGATGAGAGCCATTCAGAGTCAGCTGTACCCAGAAAGATTCCGGGACAATCAGCTGATCGCTTATCAACCTCACGAGGTAAGCAAGCTACAACTCCTGTCCTTTCCTTTTCTTTGATCACGCAATAATATTTCACCTGCATCGCTGAAACTAGTACATTACAATCAATTTTATTTCCAACGCAATTACACTTGAGGTCAGTGATTTGTCGTACAGCGAAAAATTAATGTCCGGTGGTTGTGACGTTTGCTCGTAGGTGATTGAACATACGGATAACGTGATGGCTCAGGAAACCGAGGAGGCAGTGGCTGCACTACAAGTGGTTTCCGTGGTATCCTTGCCCCCAGTGGGATCGACACAGACTGTCGAGACGTCCAGTCCAACTCCCAGTTCGCCACCGCTCTCACCACAGCCCGCCGATATGGTGCCCGAAGAAATCAAAGAAGAAGAATCGCGACCAGGGAGTCCGAAGATTGTCGCGTTCTCGCAAAGTCAGATTTTCTCAACGATCGAGGAACAGACGACAGGAGACTCTTTCTCCTCGTCGAGTCGCGTAACTTACGCCTCGAATACGGCAGACTTCAAAAGCACTTCGCCACAATATATCACCGCGAGTCCACCTAGGCCCTTTTCACCAGTCGCGGAACCGCAACGTCTGCCCAGTGTTCTCGAAGCGGCGATGAAGGCCGAGCCGAAAGTTGAGGTTGAAAGGTAGGCTTTGACTTTCGTTTATTTATCACTTTATTGTTGAGTAAAATTGTTGACTAACGAAGAATATTGGGATTGTATTACAGATTGCCATCTCCGTCAAACTCATTGGAGGATGGCACGCCTCAAGCAAGACTGTACCTTGCGAATACCTCGCGGCAGAACCTGGAGACGATAGTTGAGGCGATACGCCACCTGGAAGGTGACCACTTATTCAGTGACGAACCTGCTCAGGATGTGCCGCTCGCATTAACGAACAAGCCCACCGCGACGAATTCATCGAACAAGTCTGCAAACTCCTCGTCAAACGCGACGTCAGCGAAACAGCGGCTACTGCAAGCCGAGTTCCTCCAATTTCATAGGCAGCAGCAGACCCAGCAGCGACCAGGTGTCATCGTCGTGAAGCACTCGTGATCGAGCGTCGAGTCGCGATCCGTACAATAAAGATGTGCTCGCGACGCGCTCGTCTTCGCTCGAGACATCCTGCGCGATTTCTTAACGAAAGAGGAATTTCTTTAACCCGACGAAGACGGAGGAGCGTCTGGATGAACGAGCTGGAGAGATGGACCGAGGACTTTACTGGACGTTTGTGGTTTAGGTTTTCCCTTGGCGTGCCCGCGCGGAAGCCCTCTTTTCTCGCGGAAGAAAGCCTGAGGGCATCCGCGCGCTGGCGCGTCTTCGACTGAATGTCTTGTTACCACTGAACGCGGTATCCACTCCGACCCAGTCCAGTCCAGTCCAGTTCAGTTCAGTCCAGTCGGTTTTTACATATGTTCCTATTGCGGTTTGTCCGCCTTCGTTTCGACGGTACCTCGTAGCGCAGGGACGATCCACAAAGGTGCGCTTGATCGGCCCTCGGTGACGGATCTCACGAGCCAACGCGCAGCCGTATCTAAGTGCAGGACCCTCAGACCTCCCTTTCCTCCTCTCTTCCTCTTGTTCTCTTTTCTTCATTTCCTCCTATACACTATCGCCTCTTGTGGTTGCTCGAAACGAAGGTGCGGTCAAGTTCAAGTTCGACGAAAGGATCCTCGTCACCGAGTCGTCGAAACGTTTCCCTTTTTACTTTTTGTAAATACCACCGATTTCACTCGATCGTTTTCGTTTCTCGTTACGAGATTAAGCGAACGCGCAATCCCATTGTCCCGAATCTCGAAGGATTCTCCCTGAACAGTCTCTTCCGACCTTCGCGAATCGAAAGCGAAGAGGGTGTTTCTCCTCCTGATATGAGGTAGAACTTTCATTTTCTAGATTTAAGCGACTACTACCAGGATAATATTCCTAGATATTAAGGCTGCGCATGCCCTACCGTATGATATACACCGGTGCGAGCTGCACGAGCAGTTACCCCGTGATGAATTTAACTGACGTATGCGGATGTACTGATATAAGCACGCGCGCAGCTGCTCGGGCGTGCACGCGCATTCTCACATGCGATTATAAATACTTATTTGCGTTCTTTTTTTACATTGTTACGATATAAAAAAAACAAATAAATTGGTCGCGCGTGAAGAGATGCAGAGTACGAGGACGCGTACGTTTTCGATATTTACACGGGGTTACCATTGAAGATGTTGTTACAAAAACGGACAATGAACAAGATTAATCAAAAGACGCGCGCGCTTAGGCGAGTTGCGTACGCGTAGACATACATATAGAGTGAAGACACAATGACACTTACAGCCGTAGACGCACGTATGCTTAATATTTGACACACATTAAGATGCACCGAAACGCAATGAAAGATGAACGATCCAGCTTTGTTGGTACTCTGTTGGCTCGTTCCCCTGAGCGTTTACCTTCTCTCTGAGTGCTCTCGTCACGTCTCTCGGAATGAGAGATCGCTGGCTGAAATTCCGTTTAATCTGTGCCAAATATCGAGTACCCAGAGACTTTTGTTCCTTCGTAGAGGTAGTGCCAGCGCGAAAGGGCTGGTCGGTGCATCCGGTAGACAGATAGTTTGGTCTACGATCGTTCGTCCCTTCTTCGATCCTTAAAAGATCCCTTTCTTAACTCGGAGAAGAAAAGGCTGAAAACGAGATAACTTATCGATTCTTCAACCGCCCACCCAATGTACATAACTGGTAAGTTTGATTTAACGATTTCCTTCTTCTACAAAATTGCGACTGATAAAATTGAGACGTTGTTAAGAAAAGTGGAACTTTAGGTACGAAACGGCATCATTTTCCGTGCCTTTCGAAGGGAAAGACGATCGAAGAGGAGGTTGAATGATGAACCGATCGGCTAGTAGGGTGAGCCAAAACGTTTGTTTAGGGGAGGGGGGGTTATGCGACTTTACGTTACGTTACGTTACGTTACATTACTCTGTTTATTTCAACCGATATAATTATCCGATTGATCGACTGATCGCCGATACCTATTGAACGTAGACCAATTGCGGTACATTAACCGGATCCTTTCGATCGCGACTACTATTACTCATACTTTTCCACGATGCCGTTGATCGAAGTACGAAAAGCGACAGTAAGTTTAGGGGTTAATGTATGACTATGCCTACAAACGTTAATTTTAGATACTCTTTAAGTACGTAATTAAGAAAACCAGTATGGCGTACAATTTAAGCGAACTTTAGTTAAATCATAGGAATTAGGTATGTAGGAATTGTTAGCGAATACACACTGAAATACAAGCAAGTTATTAATATTGTCTATCGGTATGATAAATGTGACGCTAATCGGTAACTGTACTGTGTATATATATACATTATTAGAGTAATGTCGCATACGTTGTAGACCTAAGTGAAAACGTAACATCGACTCGATGTTTAAGGGATTAACACCGTGCGAACGAGTACCATACCGCGAGCATCTCGCAACCGTCACCCACCCCATCCATACATCGCTTTATCAACCGACGAACTTTTTTACGCGCACGGATATTTTTTCTACCAACGATTTTCGATACTGGTTCGACGTTTCTACGAAAGTTTTCATCACTCGCGCCAATCTCGCACCGTGGTCTAGACGATTCACGATGCATCTCGATTCTGACCGACTTGGGTGATGGATTTCGCGAGACGCTGCGGCATACAACTCGATAGACGTGATTGTGTGAGAGACTGCATGACATGCGCGAATGAATTACGGTTCAGACGCACACATTTTTCGAACTAAATTGAAGCTTTTTGAGAGAAACACGATTAATATATTGGAAGAAATCAGCGGACAAGATGTGGCGTCTGAACCCTGCATAATGTGCGAGCGCGATACAAATATAGCCGAGTATCCCATCCTGTTTGCGAAATTCTTTTTAGGGAGGGCTGATGTACAAAGCATCTCGATGTCGATGTTCGCACGAGGACGCACGAGGGCCTAAAGAGTTCGAGAGAACACTGTCAGTCTTTTTCCAGATATTTACCTTGAGCGAATCGCCTCGTCGAACGGGGACGCGCCCCTCCGTATCTTTTCAAGGTCTATCCTGTATCTTTGCATATTCCTCTGTATCTGATCGTATCTGAGATCGGTTTTTCATTCTACTCTGCTTATTTCTTCCACATGTGGCCCAGTCGTTGTTTTTCGTTCAATTTCCGAGGAGCGCACTTTGGAGCACCGCGACGGCGTGGCGGATGTTTGCGCGCGACAGATCTCCCGTTCTCGCGGCCCAAACATGTGTGTCGTCGCGGCGCATACGCGATTTCGAATTATCGTGAATTATCAGAATATTTCGTCTGTTTTCGGAGGTCTTTTGGGCGGGTGCAGTCAGGCGCTTCCACGTAGGGCTAATACACCTCGAAGGAAGCGCGTACTATGTATACGAGAGTGTTGCGCGCATACACCGCGTAAGCTCATACAGCTTTACGAGCATTTAAGGAAAAGCCTTCATCTTCGTAAGACTTCGCATAAATTTGGCAAAGTCTTCTTCTGCTCGAACTCCTAGCTTTATTCGTTTCTTATCGAAGCTCTGTCTCTTACGTCCCCCCATTCACTTCATTAGCAATGTTGTTTTCTTCTGATAGTCGCACGTCGCAAATTGACACTCGTCGAGCTTGCGTCTTTTTCTTTCGATCGCGTCCCCTTTGTTCGTTCGCTCGTTTGTTCAACTTTCAATGATTCATTGCCGTATGATTGTTAATTTGGCAAAAGAAGAAGCTAGAGTTTACAAGAGGCGCGTGTGCGGTACACGCATACGAGACTTACGCGTGGATGCTAAGAATCGCTCTAACTTCGTGACCAGACGCGTGGCTGGTTCCAATTATCATCATCGTCCCCCGCACGTCATAAAGCGAACAGTTTCGCGCGAATAGATACACACACATCCACGCGCGAATGCGTTGACGTGTATTGTTCGATGTTGAGAATTCACTTAAGCGACCAAAATTCTTGTCTAGTTCAAATGAGTATTAAGTTTTTCGCGTTACGTATATTTATTATCGTCGAATTACATTGCATTTCTCGCGTTTCTTTCTCCTCGCGTTGCGAATCGTCCGGCGGCTACAAAACCCTGCATTTCTCATCCTCCTCCTCCTCTCCTCCTCTAAACTAAAGACATAGAGCCAAAAGAGAAAAATCTTTCACCGCACTTGTGCCGCCGGTTTTTCATTTGGCTAGCTGCCAATTGTAATCAGGAAAAGATACACGTCAGCGTCATTGTCGTTGCCGGTATCAGAAGCTCGAGCTTGCGTACACGATTCCCACGCATCAGTTTTCCACGCGAATCGCAGTCGTAATCTATTGCCAGGATTTCCGTGGGAGCTGTCGCGTACCGCGTACAAAAAATCCCGATGAAGAAATTGAGGAACGCGACGGCAAAGAGTAACGGCCAATTGAGTGCTGCTTCGATGGTACGAGCAATTTTGGCAATCTTTTATTTTCCGCGAAAGTCTTTATTAAAAAAGTGTTTTGCCTTAATTTACTGCACGAGGATGAACCTCGAGATTTACACGTAAAGAAGCTCTCAAGTGGCCTCCGCTTCTCCCCGAAATCCTGTCATTGCGATGTTACGGACACTCGATCGCCTCGATTGAAGCGAACTTTTTTATCGTTGACTATATACATATAAATTATATACATACATATATATGTATATACAAAAAGCATATACATGAAACAATGACTCCTATAAACTTCTATACACTTTCATCGAGAAATGAGCGAGAGAGTAGAGCACAGTCCGTACTTGCCGCCACGAGACGGCTAACAGTTGGGAAAAGAAACCCTGATGGAAGAGGATAGCGATCGCGAAGAAGGAGGTTGAGTCAGATAGAAATGTTGAAGTTGGAAAAGTTAGGTAAAGCCTCTCGAGGTTTTTTTTTTTTTTTTGAACGAGCGCGTGGCTGTACGGATATGCGAGCGTCTACGAGGAGGCAGAGCTAGTTTATTGTTAAGGCTAATTATTCGATTGATACCTCATGGCAAATGGTGACTGAAAGTGTGAGTACTTGCATCGTGGGAAGCATGAGACGCAAATTGTGCGTGAATTCCGAGAAGCTGAAGATGACAGCCGACGCTGCTAAGGTGTCGGTTTACTTCTACGTATCTAAGGTTCAAATTAATCGGGCCTTGCAGTTGAACTAATTATTTTTCTATCGAGAGTATCGAGCACTCAGCTTTCGGTCACCACGGGCTTGAGGGTAAATGAAGCAGATGCTGTGTATAGCGTAAGCCGTAAGCCCTGTCGCGTCGTGTCGGGACGTGAGAATGCGAGAAACTGAAAGATAGAGAAGTATGACGACCCTGATGGATTCTATGTAATATCTATCAGGGTGAAATTGTAGTAGCGATAGTACGCGCGTTTATCCTTCTCTTGGAAGTAAAATCGAGGAGGGTTTACCAGCGCGCGAAATACGCGAGATGATTGTGTGCGTGTTCGAATGTGAATTTTGTAGAGCGATTATGATGTTCTCCTGAAGATCCTGAAATACATTTATTTTTTCTTTTCTTACGAGGCTAGACTGTTGGAATCGTTCGAATATCTCTCAGCGAGCGGAAATCATTTTGAGCGGAACCGCGGGTTTTGGGCTTGAGAGACGGAAAATTCTGGGACTTATCAAGACAATTATCACTCAGTAACCTTATCGAATTTATAGACACAAGTTTTGCAAAATATAGCAGTATTATCAGCGAAAACATTTTTCACTCGAGGAATTTCTAAGAATATACGTATTATATACTTCCTTTTGGCATCCGGCAGGTATCGCACCAAACACTATACGTGAAAATAAATGATTTTTTTTTCTTTTAAGTTTATTTCTATACTCGCGGGAAATCTTAGAATTCTCCTTGCGAAGGAGACCCAGGAGCTTCGGGCGATATCGTTCGGGAGGACGCGAATTTTCGAGAGTCAACGTCACGCGGATAATATCAGATTAATTGAAAGCAGAGATCCGCAGACGAAAGGTGAGAAAGCAAAAGTTCCTCAAGTTCGGGTCGCGTCAGCATTCCTCCGCTAGAAAGTACAGCTTTCCACGGGCGTCTCTACGTTCGTATACGTGTGTATGTGTCAGATCGAGCGAGTGAGTCGCAAATGCCGCCTACACCACAAAGCACAGACTGCCATTCGGTTAGGAGAGTTTACTCTCCTTTTCGCAATAGATACATTTAACGAAACGAAAAAATAGAAAACGTGTCTAGTTGTGTCTGTCAGACGCGCGAGAGAAACGATGAGGCAACGTATGAGCGTATATAGGTGTATGCGAATAGTAGGTAGCGTGAGAATCGAATGATTAAACGTCTCTAATAGGATTAGCTGCGGACCGTTTAGCCGGGAGTAAAGACGGCAAAAGAGCTCACGATTCATCAGCGTGCTTCCCGGGGAACATAAGAAACGCGCGAATGAGTATGCGAGGGAGCATTGTTCCATGATCGGGGTTTTAATTCCTACATGTCCATTGCGAAAACCGTACTGTTTTGGATTATGTCTATCGAATTTACACGCGATATTACATGAGTATCCGGTAGAAATTCGACAAGAAACGTCTCTTTCTCGCTATCATCGTATCATGGATATAGTGAGATAACTCTCTGCGAGAACATAACGAATTAACTCCTCGAGGCATCGACTATGCGTGCTTCGGTTTTGACTCGTCTTTTCCGCTTTGATTTCGCGCGTTGGGGATTGTCTTCTTCTGCTCGAATATGCCGAAGAAAAATAGCGGAGAATCGAGTGACGCTGATGCAAGGAGACCAAAGACCAAAGAAGGTTACCCCCTTCCAAGTTTTTCTTTCGGTGTATTAACGATTCTCGGGTGCGAGTAAGCGAGTAAGCGAGCTTCCGATTCCTTCGTCCAGCGAGGAAGCATTTCTTCTTTGTCGCGCTCGTTTTATAAGGATTCAAAGCATAAAGAGCTAGGAAACGGAACGATTGAATGAATGGATGAATAAATGAATGAATTGCTTCGATGAACGAATGGGCAATTGGTATCTGATAAATGCAAAAAAAACAAGTCAGGGAAGCGCCCGATGCGCTTATTTAAGTAATCGATCAATACACGAAGCAGAACTTGTAACAATTCCGCGAGAGAGAAAGAGTGTATGCGTGTGTATGTGTGTTCAAGTGTTCGAGCAGTGCGAAAGAAGTGAA
Organism: Trypoxylon attenuatum; assembly: GCA_963989405.1. Taxonomy (NCBI): domain Eukaryota; kingdom Metazoa; phylum Arthropoda; class Insecta; order Hymenoptera; family Crabronidae; genus Trypoxylon; species Trypoxylon attenuatum. The sequence goes on along the minus strand of OZ022490.1, from coordinate 15,211,751 downwards.
GATTGAGGATGGATGAATGTGATGGAACGATAATGGAAACATAATTCTCTGTGATGTATTTATACTTGATTATGTAATTACGGTTATCAGTGCGAGCACTTATTATTATTTGCGAACGCATCGCTGTTATAACTATCGAGTAGCACTTAAGCGCGTAGCCGTAGGGTAAAGGGTAGAATAAAGCTAGACTCTTCACAATGTCAGATTTCGGGTGTAGTACGCGTCCTTCGCGTAAATTACTTCTATCGATTGAACGGTCAATAGGCGAATCGTTTTGAGCTGGTTCGCTCGCATTGAAAACCACCAGCACGTCGTTGAAGATTTTTTCAACGACGATAAATGTTGAGAAATTTTGAGATTCGGCCGAAAGACAAATTTAGGCTTCGAAACCCGAAAGGGGTTCCCTGACACCGCCCAAATTGGGGTGCCGGGACCGAAGGTCAATCGCTCGAGTGGCAAAAAATTTAGAGTACTGCTTATAGACAATGGTAGATAATAAATGAAATTATGTAATAATTTAGCAGAATGTCGAATAGCGATTACTAGTTTGCGTAGCAAATTTAGGTTGCTAAATGCAATTAAGGCGGGAAGAGTGTATTATGAGTCGGTGGCGAAGTAAATCCAGAAGATTTTATGCTTGCTACGAGCTTCAGAAATTCTTACTAATATTTACATGTAATACATATATGTAGTTCATGTGCAGTGCGCTTTCAATTTAGATTTCAAATTGTATGCTCTTAAGTAATGTGTAACTTTTACCCAGATCATATCAGAGTATTTAGAAAAATATTGAAGAATTTTATACATTTAACTTTTGTCACGCGCAGAGATTTTAGTGACGTGCGCTGCACGGTAAGAGAGAGTATGCTTTGCCACTGATAACACCGACCCAGCATTATTAATCTTACAGTAGCAGTACCACGCGAGCGATTACAGTACCTGAGGTGGAAGCAAACATTGGCAATCGAGCCACTAAAAGTCATTAATACTCGAAAGAAGTTCGCGAATGAGCGAGTGCTGCGAAGGTAGCGATAACTTCAAATTCGTATGCCTCTGGCTTGACCGCTTTCACGATGTCAGATGTGCCAAGGGTCAGTTGTTTTATTGACTGCTTCTTGGTCACGAACTTTAGGGTAAGAATTCACCAAAACCGGCCGCCCAACGGATGCTTCTCAGTATGCAATTTCTCTCGACGAACAGTAATTCTATTCACCGGAGTGCAAAGTACAACGAACGGGTCGAGAGAAGAGCTTTTCATGCGTTTCGAATATCGTATCGTCGTTTAAGTGTCGCTTGTACACGTCAAGAGTCTTTCACATTTGGCTGTAAACAATCAAAGTTGGATTGTTGCGCCATAAGCTCTATCGTTCGTTCCGATTTCCAAGCGATACAAAGATATCCATGATTTACGCACAAGTTCAATTAAGCCTGAAACGTTGCGAAGGACACTGGATATTGATTTGGACCTATCACTGCCCATTTTCTGTACTGATACTCGTGATACCTTCGATAGACTGTTAACGCGAATTTTTTCAAAGAAAAGTGTAAGCACGAGATATTCTTGAATCTCTTGGAAGATCAAACGAATGATATAAGATTGGATATAATGAACATAATCGAGTAAAAAGGAACGAAGCATAAGGAACTCTAACATAAACTTTATTGTATTAAGAAAAATCGTGAAAACACTCTTCGTTCCTTTCTACGAGATAGAAATGAGAATTTTAATAAGACGTCCGTGATAATGTAAAAGCGGAACGAACGTCCGCTGAGATAGAAGAAACGTGAGAAGTATTTTGTTGGGACGACCTCCGTCGTTGACAAAGTTGGGCCGAGGAAAGGAGAAGTCGTGAAATTAGATAGAGCTAGCACGTGAACGCAAGAGAGAGAGAGAGAGGGAGGCAAACGCGTGTTAAAATATATGTATGTATGAGTGACAACGTGCGAGGATGGATGAGAGTAGAACGAGTGAGGAATGTTCTTGAACTAAGTACCGTAATTATTAAATAAAGACACACCGACTGCACTGAAGAGCGACTCGAGCGAACCGCGACACCAACGTCCGATTCTCAGGGCGCGCTTCGAGCAACTTCGTTCGGCTCTTCGATGGTGCAGGGTTGCACGCGAAATTAAGAGAAAACTTTTTACCTGCGGAAAAAAAGAGCTATTTTATAATGTTCAAACGCGAGATACGTAATTGAGATTTTAAAGAGTATACTAGCGTACGATTAGCAAAAATACGATTAGGGCAGAGAGTCAAGATGCGAAGGGGCCGCTTTTGAAAAAAGCGGCATTCCCTTCGCTTCCACCCGTGATAGCCGATGAAAACCGGATCGCGGGTTGGAGTATACTATTATATTCGACCCTTGCGGTTCTATGTGCAAAGAAGAGTCGGACTGAGGTCAAGCAGCGCGTTCTGTTTCGCTCGAGTCGACGGCTAGAATTAAGCCCTATGATTATTATTAACGTACGAGATTATTAACGTCCCGAGAGAGAACTCGGGAAGAAAGCTCGGAGCGGATGTTTCGTGCAAAACGCAGTGGGTTCAGCATGGTCCGATCGTTTCATGGGATCGATCGGTGAAAATCTTAAATCATCCCCTATGGAAGAAAAATGTCGTAGAGAATCGAAAATATGGAAGCGATTGGACCGTGCACCAAAGTACAATTCAACTCTACGGAGCTGGATACATACCTGGTGAGGCCCCGAGGATAAGCTCGCGTAAAGAGTAATGTCGAGATAATATATTATCTTTGTCGGATAATGTATTACATGAAAGATAATTTATTATATTAATAGCGTATTATTGTATAGACGACGCGATGAAACGTTGCACCCCGTCGATCAGCAATAACCTAAAGAAAAGTCCCTAATCCGCCGCAAACGCGCGCATCGATTTTGTGGGTTTGCAAATTGGCTCAGGACCCACGAAAGGACGCGTCGCGGGAGTGGGAATCGAACCGAGATGTCAGATAGCAAATCGTTTAGTCGATTTAAAGGATGGTAGAGAAGTAGCGAAATAGCTATCTGACGCGAATAATTGAAAAGAATCGAAAAAAGTGGAAAAAACATAGAGAGAACGATATAGATATATAGAAAGAGAGAGAGAGAGAGAGACAGAGACAGGTAAGAGTGCAATGTTTTATTGTTATGTACTCCTCTCGCGTGATGCACGGAACGCGCGCCACACGAGCAGTCACCTTTTGACAGAGAAGTCTTCATACCATTTGCATATTGCTTTATTGTTATACGAACATTATAACGATACATTACATAAAAATAACAAAAAAAAAGAATTATTACAGCAGTACGCATTGATTCTGACGAGAGTCCCGAGCCGAGGCTATTAAGCGTACGTTCGGCTACGAGCAGCAGAGCGGTAAGCTCCGATCCTCTTCGGAGAATCCCCTTTTCGGCGTAGTCTGGTCTGTCGCGTCGTAAAGCGAACTCGCGAAAACTTAGCCCAATATTCTGCAGCCGCGGTTCATGGCTCGATATGGAAGTTACCTTTCAAAGTAGCAGGGGCACATTGCAAGATGAATATGCAATATGGGCGAGTCGCGACGCGGATACACAAAGCCTGTGAACCTTGGGTTCCGCGACGCCCCCATTCCAATTTCGTTAGTGTTATCCGATGCGACGAAGGGAGCAAACGAAGCCGTCGAATCAGTTGAAAATTGTCCTCGTTCTCCTCGAGCAGTATTACTCCAAGTTAAGGATTCATCCCAACTGGGTGCACCAGAATCAGTATCCGAAGCCCCGTTGGTTATCAGTTTCCGCGAGTTTGCTTAACAGAGAATTCGTGGAATGCGAGATGCGCCGAAAATTGAGAGAATCGCTTACCGCTCTCGCTCTCTTTCTCTCTTTTGATACACGCCCGTTTTGGTATGACTGTTTGGTCGCACTGGTTATGTCCACGCATCAAATCCACCCGTATACATATATACATGTATTATAATCTATAGATACATTTACAAACCCGTCAGCCGCGGCTTGGGACTTTCGATACATATTCTAGATACGCGACACGTTTTCACGTAAGGTACGAAGGCGAGAAAACCGTTTTAATTGATAGGCGTCGATTTACTTTCCTTCTTTTTCTACATACTTTGTATATTTCCACGTAAAGGTTATAATTAGGAAGCGGCGTGTAATTACAGAGAATGATAATGGTGAGAAAACCATTAAGTGACTAACGTTTCATTGTTTTTACTATTAATCAAGCAGATTTTTATTGAACCAAGCAGTAACGCCGACGATGACGGTGTGTGTGTGTGTGATCAGCACAATTATTGTCGTCATTTTATAACGATGCTATTTGATTTGCAAACCACTGTGTTTATACCATACCCCTACTATCCTTTCCCCGAAATTCTTCCCTTTAACGAGCCTGGACCAGATTTCAACATAGTTTTTGCACGCGAAAGATATCCTCTTTTTCTTCTCGAAGATCCCTTTTAGCGTAACGAGTGATCCTAGCGAGCCAAACTTCCTCAATTCTTTTTTTCTGTGAGAGGATGATGGCTCCCAAGGATCCTTGTCCGCCAAAAACATGATCGTCCTTGCCGATTACCGTATAGAATTTCATATTATAAACGATCGTGTTATTAGATGTCCAGGGTGAACCAGAGACTGTAACAACCCACGTGAATCAAGTGGCATCGTTTCTTAATATTATTATCGTCGTAACGGTAACGTATAGTGAAACCTCGCAAATCTGTCGACGTTGGGAAGCAATCGACCGGTTTCTTAGAAGCTAGAGAGGCAAGGGATTGCGCCAATAGAAGTACAAATTATTAAATGGAAAACAAGAAGAAACCCGTAAAATGCGGACAAAGTCAATCATTCGAGGATGAAATGATAATGTGACCAATACAGAAAGAGGTGTAACATCCGACTTTAGTTTCATCGCTTTGTATCCATTACCCTTAATTATATTATTGCTTGTAATATTAATTCGAGATACCTTGTAATATTAATTAATTGTAATATTAATTCGAGATACATACATACATACATTCAAACAAGAAACCAATCAACCATAGATAGATTCTAAACGAGATAGGTCATACTGTGGAGCACAAACCATGCAACTCTCACTTCGAAAATCAGTATTAATCAAATTAGTTGATAGTTTGACATCCTTTACTGTCATCGCTAACGTTTGACGATTGAACACACCACTGAATTCATACCCTGTCATTCCAGTTTTCATTTCCACTTGTCCCGATTAATCCAGATCCACTTTCACTCGTTCAGAAGATAAATTTCTCTACAATACATTTTGCAAACATAGTTTTGGACTATCAATTTATTGGCCTTGCATAGAGACAATTTTGGATGAACTTTTTTTCAAGAACTCCTGAAGATATATATGTAGTTAAATCAATTCATCCCCCTTTGGATTATATGCCAGACTTTGAGTTACTCTATACACAGACATCAGATTTCTATCACACTGTAGCAGGTGTTCCGAGGATAACGTGTCAAGGAATCTTAGGAAATAATATTCTTTGCAAAATCCTTAATAATACTATACTTTGCTACATCCATCCTAAATCTTACAAGATCTTTGACCTCCACTTATTTTCGAAGTGGCCATTGATCCGGACATACGTTTTCATCCAGAGTGCAATACTCCCTGATCGAGCTACATCACGGACATCATCGTACTGTAAGGTATACTTTATTTCATCTAACAATAAGTTGGAGGATTGAATACAATCCGTGCAGATGAACTGGAAGAAAACCTATCTTTGACAAAGGAACAATTCTAATCTTGACATTTGCTAGCATATGACAAAAGAGATCTATCGAACATTCGAACTATCATAGTGTTTCTAGTCCAACTATTTGGGATTTTCGTCAATCATTTCTAATGCCTCGAGTACAACAAATGATAAATAACACTCATTTGATACTTCGTGTTTCGGTCCAACTTATAATTTCTACAATTTCGTATTATAAACTACTAAACGAATTCCCTCGATAGGTAAGGATCTTTATTGCATGGGTAAGAGTATCGAAATTTTTGAAAAGGGAGGAGGAGTCGAGCAAAGACAGTTCTACTAAATTTTATCTAAATAAAAATCCAATATAGGAGCAGTTGTTTGCTTTAGCTGACTCAACTCCATGTTCTCTAACAAGTTGATAACCCACTTTGAAATAAGTGCCTCCAACAGACATAGGATTTCATTTATAAAATTAAAAGAGTACTTAGAACTGTGTCTGGTCTCTAGAATACCGATGGAAGCCGCCTTTGGGAAAGACAATAAGGCGACCAGATTGGTGAATGTTAAGATCTTGCGTTCCATCAAGCGGCGAACGTTAAACCGAGCCAGTTGGTGTCCAATAGGTTAGGTTATACGGTCAGTTCATAACGATAGAAAGCAGATAGAAAGATCAGAGCAAGAGGAATCACGAGGAGTACACACGTACATATTCAGTGCCATATTGCAATGATAATAGAGGTTTCTCCAGTGCTAAAGATAGAGACGTTAAATCATTGGAGAACCGAGTTAAAGACGTTAGTACTAGTTCAGTGGTCGGAACAATAGACGGTTAGTTGGCCTGTCAATCTGTTGGTTTATTGGCAATAATGCGAGAAACTGGTATCTCTCAACGCCTACACGCCTACCAAATGCCGATAAGAACCTAGTGTCGATTCTCAATAAGACCATCAAACACATGATTTACGTGCTGTTACAATGAGTATTCTACGAAAAAGGTAAATCATCGTGTTCATCTTCTTTCCTACGAATTTCCTTGATTTTACAATGTTGTTTTTCAGGTTGAATGAATTCCATGATATGCTCAATGCTGATGAGATAGATCTCGTTAATCTTAAACGATTGTGCTTTCATGGTAGGTTTCCTTCATACATATTGTATGTTTTAATTGTATTCTGCAAGAGAGACCCATGTTAGCGTGCTTATGAATATTTATTCTACGTATCTTGGCTCGAGAATAGATTATAAGAGGTTCAATGCACCAGTAACATTCATAACTCAATAAGTTTTTTGTACGTGGAATTTTCATTTATGCGATAGAAGAACAAAGTTATTTTTGTAATTGGAATAGAGTTTTTAATGCGAGAAATTGTATTTTATAGGAATACCGGACGAAGGAGGCCTAAGACCATTATGTTGGAAGTTATTATTGAATTACTTACCGCCACAAAGGGGCAGCTGGTCCGAAACGCTCACACGAAAAAGAGTACTTTACAAAACTTTTATTGGTACAGTGTCTTTGTCTTAATTAGCAACAAACGCTAAGTAGAAAGAGACGGTAGCATTTATGATTTTATGCTTTACAGACGATCTCATTGTTACGCCAGGCGAAGTGGATTCTGATGGAGAAAGGGTCGACGTAACGCTGCACGATCATCCTTTAAACTTAAATCCAGATAGCAAGTGGCAAACATATTTTAAAGATAACGAAGTTCTGCTTCAGATAGATAAAGATGTTAGGTAAAATAATTATAATCGTTATGTTCTTTTTACTTAATTAACATACGTAACGAAACGAAACTCTATTATAGGAGACTATGTCCAGATATTTCTTTCTTTCAACAAGGAACCGATTATCCTTGCAAAGAAATCGTAAATGCAAATGGACAGAAACGTTTGCACCATAGGGTGCAGCATACCGTATTGAGAAGCGCAAATGTGGAGAGAAAAGGACTGGGAATGACGAAGGTGATTATTCTTGAAAATAATGCGTAGGAACGGAGAATCTCTGGTTTAGAGTATTGTATAATTGATACAATTTTGGTATGTCTTTGTGCTTATTCGGAGAACAGCAGGTATTAGAATGTAGATACCGTTGTATTTTTAGCTTTAAATCTGATATTTTTTAAACTTACTATTTATTATTCATAGATTGCGGTTTCCGTCAGAAAAGCTGCTGAGGATTATGCACCATTAACGGAAGGTGGCGAAGCACATTGGGAGGTGCTGGAAAGAATACTTTTTCTTTATGCAAAGTTGAATCCTGGCCAGGGATATGTTCAAGGTATGAACGAAATTGTTGGCCCCATTTATCACGCTTTCGCCTGTGATCCAGATCAGAAATGGCGAGGTAAAATTTCATTTTCTTGCATCGAATAAAATACACTTTTTCCACAATATCGCCCGATAAGAAGTTAACAGCAAATTTTACGTTTACCAGAACACGCCGAAGCAGACACATTCTTCTGCTTCACTAACTTAATGGGAGAGATTCGGGACTTCTTTATTAAATCGCTCGACGAAGCGGAATTCGGGATAAATTCTATGATGAGTAAACTTACTAATCAAGTTAAGTCTAATGACTACGAAGTATGGTTGCGTCTGCATCAGCAAGAATTGTGTCCGCAGTATTACAGTTTTAGGTAAAGAACTCTAATTGTTACAATTATCCTTTTACACAATTACCATTTTAATTTCTCGCCCGTCTAAAACTCTTACAATGCATTATCCCACACTAGATGGCTTACGCTTCTACTTTCACAAGAGTTCCCATTACCGGATGTTATGAGGATTTGGGATTCCCTTTTTGCCGACGACAATCGATTTAGTTTTCTCATACACATTTGTTGTGCAATGATTTTGTAAGTATAACCACCACATAGCTTCTATCAAATATTACGTATCAAAAACCATTATTATATATGCAATTTGATCGATAGGTTACTGAGGGACCAATTGTTGGACGGAGATTTTGCAACAAATGTAAAACTTTTACAGGTACCAATAGAAATCAATTATAAACCGACATGCAAGATAATTGACTCTTTCCACGTTTTACTAATTTATTTTTCTTTACTTAGAATTTCCCATCAACGGATATACAGATAGTGCTGTCGAAAGCAGCATCATTGGCAGGAAAGAGCTTAAATTCCCCATAACACAGGATTGTGCGCATTAAAACTTCTACAAGTTGTGAATGGTGTCTAAAGTTGTTTGAGGCATTTTTTACGAGAGAAATGATTCAGAAGATAGGACAAATGTTTTTATTGCCCGAAGCGTTGTTTCTACTTGTACACTTTCTACTGTGTAATACAATGTTGTTTACAGTTCCGAATTATCTTCCGCGAGAACGATTGCTTGTCGCAGTGATATCGCTCCATTTACTTTGTTAAATATATCCACATATACATATATATATATACATATATATATTCTACTGCTATCGCGTGAAGGGGTCGTTGTAAAGTATAGCGATACAACCGAGCGTTAACCATAATATTCCCATGGATGTGTGAACCTTATGTTGGTGAAAAAGAAAGCCGCAATTAATTAACTCCTGCTGCTTGATTCTTAGGATCGATCGTGTCTCGTCTGGTCATATTCCCAGAAAGACAGAATAATGTCAAGATTGATATACGAAACCTGTGCTGTGAATCGATTGTTTAGCCATACATGAGGCGGCTGTGTAGTTAAATGTTGAAGGGGATACATATAGATCTACTAAAGTAAAGCGTTTACCATGATTTACAAGCGCTCGCAGTACTCGGCTGACCCGGCGAAAATTTTCGAATCAACTAAACTACGCCAGATTATTACCGTTTATACGCGCAATAATTACGTAATGCGTTCTAATTGAAATATATTTTGTAATCTTATTTTTATAATGACCTATGTCGTTCGTCCTACGTTTATAAAATAAACAAAAGTGTTATATTTGCACCGGTGCCAATTGCTAAATCCAACGGATTTTTTGCCTTGTGAACAGTTTTAATCTCCCATTGATCGTTGGATGATTTCGGGACGATCTTTTTCCCGATCTTTCATCATAGATCTCTCGTTAGATTAGCTACGCTCATGGTAATAAAGAATCAACGGTTAAAACTTACACCCGACGTTTCACAACCGCGAATGATCGATGATGCGTAACGTATTGCGAAATCGCTTGGGGATCTTTAGCGATGAGAATCCTAGATTTTAGGATCTTGGAATCTTTATTAATCACATTTCTTACCGTTCAAAGCGTTTCATTAAATAGCGGCAGTTTGCAATAATAAAGCAGTCTGTGCGCAAACGGAACACAGGTTGAGTTTCTAGATTTCGTTTCGTCCGGGCAGCTTGCAAATACAATGATTGACTGCTCGCCGCGGGTGGAATACGAATCAAGCTACCTTTTCGACCCATCGCGATACCGACCAAACGCGGCAACGTGTTTGTGGCCATAATCCGTTAAGTAAGCTGTGCATAGAATGCAAAAGCTTTAACATCCGCAACTGAAATGCTCGGGGAAAATTGGGAATTTGATCGAGTCTGCTTTATCCCAGGTTCCACGCATCTGCATAAACTGATTCAGTCGAGATCCAATAGTGGGAGAATGCAGCTCGCAACAATCGCACATGGCGTTCCATAGTCAGCTTTTTGCAATTTCTCAATTCAAACGGCTGAAACGTTGCCGAACGCATCAATAGTTGGACCACTTCTAATGAATCGCGGGTTCTATAAAAAATGGAAAATTGGGGCTATCGGACAGTGCGATTCAACGATAGGGGAGATTCCTCGCGCGCTCTTTCGTCGCCCACGCTCGCTTCGCGTAGCATTCAAGCGAGGAGCCGTGGACGCGCGATGATCGCTGATTTATGGCGCATTGTGCTCTTAAACTCCCTGGTTATTTATACGAGCGATGTTCGCGAGCGCTCGCCTTCATAGCGAACACCAACGATTCCCTTTACCCTTCGTCCTGCCACCCCGCGTATTTTGCTGGTGCATCCAACTGCTTTCGAGCGTTTCCTCACTGTGCACCACCACCGTGGCGAATCGCGAACGAACCATGACGAACGCCACATTTTTGCCTCTTGGCATTCCTCTTCCTCTGACTCTGCTGCGAGGTCCAAGGATGATCTCTCTTGGAATTCTAATGTGCTCCGAGTACCGATGTTTCTTTCAAGAAGTAATGAGTTTTAAGACACAGATAGATGAACTTTAATAAGATCCAGAAATGGAAACAACCAATTTGGTGAACCTGATAGCAAAGTTATTTCGTTTTTTTTTTCATGAAAATGAAACACGATTTTTTTATAGCAATTAAATATTTTATTAAATTATTTATTGTTCATTGATATACCTTTTGCCATCTTTCTGGCAGTAGCACAATTTCGCGCTCATTAAGTGTTTGGTTTTTGATGGCAAAGAACTGCTCCAGGTGATTTTTAAGCTTCTCATTTGAAGTAAAAATTTTACCGTATAAAATATTTTGTAGAAAGTGGAACAAGTAATAATCAGGAGGTGCAAGATCTGGACAATATGGTGTTCTCTTCGGTTTAAGTGGATCATTCATTTTATAAAGCTGGTAACAGTACACTTCAGAATTGATCATTTTGTTGTCTGGTAAAATCGCAAAAAAACGATTCCTTTTAAACTTAGGCGTTTCAAATGATCATGGTCGGTCGATTTCGATAAATTAAATCACTCGGCGATTACACGGGCTGTTATTCGACGGCTTGTATCGATCAATACCTTTATTGTGTTTTCATCAGCTTCAGTGGCTATCAGAACGTGGTGCATCTTCAAGGTCAAAATCGCCGGATTGAAATTTTGCAAACCAATTTTGGCACTAACGTTCTGTCAATGCATCTTCCCCATACACACAGGATAATTTTTTTCTTGCTTAAACCGCATTTTTATCATTTAGATAGTGAAAAAGTAAAATATATCGAAAATTCCACTTTTCACCTTCCATATTGGAAAGGGTACCAACCAAAAACTATTGCGTAGAATTAATCAAACTTTTTCACAAGCAAGCATTCTTAGATCAGCTGTCAAAGTATATAATAATTTTGCGGCTTATGTTTGAATTTGGCTGCGAAAAAATACAATCAAGTCTTCTGTCGGGAAAAAATGAAACAACTTTCCGAACGACCCAATAGTTGCAACGAGTATCGTAGTTCCGTCGTGGTAATCCGTGCGATCTTAACTCAAAATGTTGCATGCGCAAGGTGTGGGTGTCAGAGTGGTTGCAGTGGTGCGGCATGCCGTCCTCACCGAAAATAAGCACAAAAGCGCTAGGTGGGTCTCGAGAAAAAAGCGGAGCAGGCGCGAGCGATTGCGTGGGCGGACTTTTATAGCGGCTGATTGCTTGATTTATAATGTTAGTCGGGGGCAACCTGCCAGCCATAAATGCTCCTTGCCGGTACCCCCGAATATTCGTGAGTATTCCGCGGAAGAAAGGGGAGGAAGGCGGGGAGGAAAGAGAGCGCGAGTCGCTCGCGGCGATTAAAGTTTGATTACTGACGAAGACCGCCATATCGCGGTGGCTAAGCGCCACAGCAAAAACTGGGCGACATTGCCTACCGTAAACACGCCCTCGTCGTTAAGGTGAAACCCTGAAATTTACGTCGATGCGGAGTCCGGCCCTTCGGCTAATCAGAGATCGCGGATTTTATGATCGCAGGACGATCGGATCGTTAGAGAATCACCGGTACCAAATGGCTACACCTTTCTTTGATCTACCCCGTCGGCGCCAGAAGGCTTGCTATAAGGTTCATCACAAATTGCACTACTTTCTATGATTCTGTCCATTGTATTTTTCCACTTTTATTCTTTCCTTATAAATAATAAAACATATGTTCATTATTTTCATGATTAAACAACTATTTTACCATAGTCACCAAATTGTAGATTTACCTGTGAAAAATGGTTGAAAGATGGTTCTATAGTAATTTATTTAATTCCTATTAAATTCCAGGAAGTAATTAATAATCAATTTCCAGATGAATCAGATACATCTGTGATTACTGAGATATCTGTTCCAGGAACAGGATGGAAATTTAACTTACATACATACTTACATGGATCTGATATGAGTGCGCAAGGTGCATCGACGGATCAGAACTTACGAGCAGTGTCAGTGCCAGATCGAGTTAGGTGGAGATCTATCATTTTTCGATAGGCGTGCCGGAGCGGTCGTTTAAGGTCAGACTCTATCGATCGCAGTTACGTTGAGAGTGGACCACCGCTGAGAATGCTGGCGAACAATCTGCTAGTCACCCTCCAGTGATCTTAGCACATTCGTCAACTTCATAGCTCCATGGCTTCGTACATACTATCCTCGACCTGGGACTTTGCAGCTGAATCTGTTCGCACGGACCGCTGCGTCCGTTTTAACTTGACTCGCGAGTCTCATTTCCTCTTTTGATAAATAGATAATTCCATTTACATGGAGATAAACATCCTGTCGACTATTCCACAAGAATTTGTAATACCCGAGTTAACATCCATGCATATTAATTTAGTACTCCTCGACAAATAGCTAATCAAAGATTTAACTATTTCTTCTATCAAATTAGTATAAACAAGTTAGTATATTAATGAGAAAAAATTTTGAGTCGGAAGCATCGTGGAATCGGTGTAGGATCCTCGTTGGTTGCCGCTGATGGTGGTCCAACTCTCTGTCGCCTCTCAGAGATCTTAATCGTTTATTTGTGCCAGTGGATGTACGTTTGCATCTACCTGTCGCCCAATCTATTGTACTCGAATAATCTTTTCTCTCTCTTCTTCTCTCAAACCCGTTCATGGGTAAGACACGTCACGACATTACGAGTCGATTTTACTTGCCACTCGCGACGATCCATTACATAATAAGTTTGTGGCACCAGCCGAGTCGATCAAAGATTATCGTCGATCGATAGTCATCTACACCGACAACCGTTGCCTCTTCTCTTATCTCCGAGGGCCAGCTTTTGGTCTCGCCGCCATTCAAGTTCAAGCTCTCAACTTTGTTAGCGCGCAAGCATCGAGGTCGAGGGTAAAAATCGAACAGTGAGATTCGCGATCCGCGGCTCGCCATGGATAACTGATTGTCCTTTTGTGGCTCTTTACAGTCGTTCCTGCAGCTGTTTTGATCGTGGCCGTCGAAATCTTCTTTCTTTTCTTGCGGCGATCAATCTTCTTTCGCCATTTCTTGCTTTTCTAATTCGAGAAATAGAATAGTATTAGGACTATGAATAAGTTCTCGCTCTTTTCTAACAGAGGAAGTTATCCCCACTACGTGGGGGTAATTTAAGATGATAGCATATCTGTAAGATAATACCATAAACAAAGTTCAAATCCACATGAATGTCAGTTCACCAAACTGTTAACCAAGGAACGATCTGGAGAGAGCGCACACATCATTTTTCCGACGGGGAATTCAAATTTTGCCAGAAAGATGGGGGAAAGTAATAGCCAGCGATGGACAATATTTCCAAGAATATATTTATTACGACTATTTAAAAATATAGCACTCATTTTTACGAAATGACAGCGAGAACTTATTCATAGTCCTAATAGTAATTTTCTCGATTTTGCACTAAAGGGTACGAATCTCGAAATGAGATGCTCCAACAGAAGTTTCACTAAAGTGTCAGTATTTTTTTTGGATTTGTGACTCCGAGAAAATGATAGAATCGAGCGATTTCTTTTGACATCGTTGGTGGGTCGCCCTTACATTAGCATATCACAATAAAGCCATGCGTGCGTGATCAGCGTGTCCGTTCCTTTATTTCGTTCCTTCCGCCTCGGTCGAGCGTGGTAGCATTAATCTTAAACGCATGTCAGTAATAATCACGCGGCTTATATGCTCTAGGTGAAACGGGGCAACCTCACACGGTAACAACCTACCTTCCCAGGACGAGAGACTACCTTTGAGCGATGACGTTGCCAACCATAGACATTCACGTGTAAATCGATCGCTTCGGAACAGACATTTGTCAGATCGACCTACACCTATTACGTTACGAGTATTCTGGAACCGACCAGTATATTCTATCTTCCAGCGATATCTGTATATTCCTCATAATTGCCAAGATACACCTTCTACTTTACACTGGCCAGCACAAAATTCACCTTTGAATTTGAATTGCAATCGCGAGGAACTGCTCAAAGGAAACAGAAAAAAAAATAACCAGGAAGGATACTTATCGTACGAAAGAACTTTATGCGAGGGTATTCGGAAAATTGTAGTTACATTTGAAAAAAGAAATTAGAAAATTCCATCGAAAAGAGTAGGTATCCATTGAGCGGATGGCAAAGCTCAAAGAGAACGTGTCTAGTGGCAAAGCGATTTTGCGGAAGGTCGGTCGAGGCGCCGGAATAAAATGCGCGGTCCGACGATAACGAAATCCTCACCCCTTTCGGTGCACCCTAAAGTTTAGCGATCTCTAATGAACTGGTAGTCCGTTAGTTAGTCCAACTCGCTATCTCCCTCTTCCGCTACCATATACCGGGTGCGCTACGTATGTAAAGGGCCTCGAAATTCAGAGAGAGCGGTTCGTGCGCACGGTTACAAATAAATCCTGTTAGCCGTAGCCGGTACCGTAGTGCCGCAAAGCCGAATTTTCCCGGCTGGCATCTGTGAATATTTGCCCGTGGGTAGCGCATTACAAGCGAGGTCTTGTAATGCGCTCTAACTACGCTGTCCACGCTGTACCAAGCGAAGGCTGCCACGCAAACATCGAGCACCCAGCCGCTTCTTTCCTAGGGGTGAGAAATTTACATTTTTACGGGATTACCAGTAGGGTACCAAGATCTCCCGAAGGGGATCCGGTCGGACTGTTACAACTGTAATAATACGTGGGAGGTACTGTCACTATTTGTTAGACTGGTATCTTCGAGGTGTTGAAATGTGAAATTCTCTAGAGATATTGATATTGCTACTAATCCGTGGACATACGGACTTTACTTTCTCTTATACTATTTTTGCACATTTTAGATTATACAATTGCCACAGGAAATTTTTAATTCTACGATCTTTATTCCCGACAGGCGAAAGAATTTTTCTTGTAATAACGATTAATGGAGATTCATGCAAATCATCGTAAACGCAATAATTACCGCGGCGTAAAAATGCCTGCGGATACGGTTGGTCGATCACAAGCTCGCGGAAGACTGAGCAGGGTGTAAAGGGTGCCATGGCAGAGAAGGGGTTGCATTGGATCCGCTGGAGACTGGAAACCCTCTTTTAAGTTTCTTTTAGCCGCTGCGGCTAATTTGCGGCTGCGAGCTCGGTTTGACAGGAAGGAAGGAAGGAAGGAAGGAAGGAAGAAACGATCGGAAATGATGGGAGTCTGAAAAGATAAAGGAAGAAATAAACTTTTTCTGCCTTTGTAATTTGCATGCAATTTCCAATTCGACCGCGCGCCCTTTGATGTCCCTTACTGATCGCCCCTTGATTAACGTTCCTCAGCTCGTCGCATCTTCTCCTGGAAACTTTTCTTCTTCGATTGTGCCGTACATCACTGATCCTTAACAACTGACGCTTCATTCCAGGTTAAAAAAGTCAATATTCCCTATAATTCTGCCGATCAAATTAATGGCACAAACGTTAAGATGGATATTGCAATTTTTGACTACTTCCTCGCAGCACACAAAAATTCAATTGTTCTTGCTCAACTATCTTGAACATTGCAGATAGAGTGACTTGCCTCGCTATCTGATTTTCCTTCGAATTCGTCGAATGAGAGACGCGATTCATGCTGAATTCGAATGCCGCTCGTCCGGTAATCTCCGGACCCATTGTTTTTTGCGAGACAGCTGGAATAAAAGGGGGCGGCTACGCGAATGCGTAGGTGCGTGGAAGCAGCAACGGCGACGGTCCTGGTAACAGGATTAGCGGAGGGTGGCTACATAGGGGCTGCGATGGGTGCACAAGGGTGCTGACAAGTGGAGCGAATAATACAGAGAGTACCACACCGCACCAAAGCTTCAAACCTAAAACCAGAACGAATTCTAAGTCCACTGATATTTGGTTAATTCGATCCTCGATAGTTCATCTAGTTTCGGATACCCAACGGAATCGCGAATCCTCCTGTGCTAATTCAATCTCATCGGATGGCCTACGTATATTTCCAAGAAACTTTATTGCGGTATTCAATGTGTTGACCTATTTTTCCCACATGTACGTGATACTTAGGATTTTGATAGTTAATATCATTAATCATTGATAGTATTTATCTAAAGGTTTTATACGATATTTGAGTATTATCTAGGAAAATAGTTCGTCAAGTCTGACGAGGTTTATTAAATTTATTCTACAACTAGAAACATCAATTCTATAACGTTAGTCGTAACCCAATGATCTCAGAAAATTGTTACTTTAACTCTTGCATTCATAGTGCCACGCTCGTTCTCTGTATTCAATTGTAATAGCAGTGTTTCGTATTACAATTCTCGTGGCGGTGAAGCGAAAATCTAGTCAAGCTCGCAAGCTTTATCGATTTAAAGCGAATGGACAGGTACCGAACCCTTTGCTCGATCCCACTGTGTTGCGACAATGTCCGTGGACTCGTAATAATCACCCTTCGAAGCGTGATTATCATCGATCATGAATGTCAATTGAAAAGCTGCCTCGACGAGAAAGGGGCTTCGGGAAAAATAGACCGCCCACTCGATCCTTATACATATGTTTCACCCCACTGTTGGAATATTCGCAAAAGTTGCGTTGGTAGGATCGCGATTGGGCCGGTTGGCCCTTTGAGCGTGTAGTAATGCGATTCATAATTCCAGTGGCACATCGACCACTAAAATTATCGCCTCGGAAATTGGGGGCTTGCAGCCCTTTCCACCGAAAAGCGATAATCCGCCTGCGCGCTGTGTACTCCTGAAATTGACCAATAACGCGGCTCCCGAGGAGGGTGAATATTTAGCTTGGACCAATGCTTACACCTGCATTGGCGCTTAGTTGCATTTATGGATATTCTTTGAAAATTTCTTTTCGTCTAATTGTATCCCTGATTCTTCTTAATTCCATTTTAATTCATTAAGAATCTAGATAAGTTGCACTATACATCTCTTCGATTCTACATACTAGTTATTAAGTATGCTAAATTCAGCTTGTAATTAAAGATATTGTATTACACAGTAAAGCGAATATCTTCTGACATTGACAAACCCCAACAGCGATCGAAAAACCTGAAATCCAAATCAAGTTACCTTCGATACTCCAAAACTTCTCGCTGGATATTCCAATCGCGTCCTTCCAGTGCAGTAGATTTCTACGCAGAGACCCATAGTGGTAGCTGTTTGGAATTTCGGGATTCACGATTCCAGTAGGATAAAAGAGGCAGTGCGGCGAGGAGAAACCTCGTGAAGATTGCGAGGCACCCTTCAACCAGCCGATTCTCACGTATCCGAATGTTTCGGCGGGTTGTGCGTGTGGAGGCGTAATTGTATTGGTGGACGGTAGGATGTGGAGGAGAGAGGAGTGTCGCAATAGAAAGAGGAAGAGACGAACGAGGGTAGTGAGAGGGTGATGAGAGGATTCTGCGAGGGAGGAGCGCGCACCCGTAGAAGAATGAAATGATCGAGTTATGCCTGATTGCCGCTTGTTGTTCCAGCTCGATAAACCGGACTCGTAGCGGCCTGAATTCGCCCTGTTCTCCCCAATTTCGTCAGTCCAGCCTGCGCTACTGGCTCTCGAGCAATCGTCCCCGAGGAAGTTTCGTCCTCCAGGACGACTCTCGCGAAACAAGTACCTAGAGAAAACCTGGTTAAGGAAGTCGAACACTCTCAAATTATTTTCCAACCTTTTCGAGCGACGAGCAATGAGATGCTTGTCGCGTTATGTAGTAGTGGAATTATACAAGTATAAATGCGACTGAAAAATAGCATTCTGTTGACTGTGATATAACAACACGATTCCTGTCTGATTAAGTACAGTATTCCTCGTGGATTTAAGTCGTTTTGCTTCGGAGCTTTTATGGGATCGTCCTGCTTTGTTAGCGAGCGAAAATCACGAAGTCAGCATTAGAATCTTGTAATCGGATTCCTCACGATTACGTCGGTTCCCGGTATGCGTGCGCATAGTCTTTTGAGGATGATCAACGGGCTTGAAATTCTTTGATCTCCCTGGAGTTCTTGCTGCTTCCGTTTAATTTCGCGATTTCCCCCTATCGATATGTACACGGGAAAAGTTTTCTACAGTTCATCAGAGTGTTCATTTTTACCTTAATTAATTACAAAATTTTTCGTGAAAACTATAATAATGATCGTGATACGAAACATTAAAGAGGATAGTTATTCAGTTAATAACCCAAAATTCTTTGAATTACCAAATTTTCCTAACAATAAGATTAAGATTGACACAGTATTTTTTTAGTAATCGAAGATGCGATCATAGGATGTTGCGAGATGGCCACTTGTTGGTACTGGCACCGATATCGGTAATATCCATGGGGGGGCATTTTTGAGGGCACGACCAGCTGAGAACTTGTCAACGGGACTTAATTCACCGTGTAACCGTACGCGGGATCGAGTTAACGTTAAGATCAAATTGGATTTAGTGCCGTCGCTGGCCCGGCTAAAACTTAGTCATCCGGCAGGACCCTCCTAATCCATTTACGCTCCTTCGTCCTGGCTTCTGCCGCCTCGAGCTTCCTTCCTCGACGTCCGCGACCGTGCTTCTGAAATAAAGCGAGTACGCGGAGGAAGAAAAAGAAGGAGCTTTCGTTGAAACGAGAAAGATACTTGCTTCCAATACCTCTGCGTGCTCGCTTCGACGAAAGTCGAGCTTAAATTCTGCAGCAGAGGAATAATAATGACCGATAGTTCTCTTGGACGATATCGAGAACTCCTTACGGATTATCTTCTTTTCCTTCGAGTTTGGATAACTTTCTGGAATACTGATAGTGCAGCTCGAGCTCGAGTGGCAAGAAAGTTTCCAGCACAGCTAGAATATAGAGACGTTCCTGTCTATAAATGTTAAATCAATTTAAGGATTTTGCTGAGAGTTCCTCACGAATCGAGCAAGCTTGGCTTTTTATTTTCCCCTCGAATTCTTAATGTATTACCTAAGAAACGGAAATTCAATTATGGATAATGTATGGTTCCTATTCTTGCATTTAATGCAATACAAATACTTGTACACTATTTCTGGAACTTGCTAAATGGTTACGAAATAACTTGGAGTATTCCGTCAAGGATGTGAATATAATTTGATCGTTCTACTTTTTGAGTTTTTATTGCGATATATTTGAAGTATGGTGAAGTTTCCTTCCGCATTGAAAACCCAGCGTTTCCGTTTAACAAGTTTCTCGGGGAGTTTTGGACGCAAGTGCTTTTGGTCGGTAGGTACTGCAGACTATTTGGGATTATTCGAGGTAAGCACGGAGAAAATAAGAGAGCGACGCAACGCTGAAGGAAGTTGCACGGTGGCAAGAGAGAAGAGAGGGGTTGGTGGTGGTGGTGGCGGAGAGTTTGTTAGCGCGAGAATTTCGCCTTTTTGCCAAAGGTACGGATAAACTTGGCGATTCGCGGCTCGTTGTGAAGGCGGCATGCTGTGGACACGCCCAGCGTCGCGACGCTTTTATCGATCAACCGTCGACGCAGCCACCACTGCTGCTTTTAGCGTCCCTGCCACCCCCCAACCGAACGACACCTACGCCAACGGCCATTTTACTTTTGCACCGCGACGTTAAACCGAAATTCCTGCTTTTATCCCGTTTTGATCAACCAGCGAATTCTCTTTTATCCTGGTCGACATCCTATCACTGAACCTCTGGATAATATCCTCATAGATTCGTATTATTCTGCTGATCGATAAGAAATATATAATATAAATTTATAAAGAAAATTATTACATTTATTGGTCGTTGAGAAAAATTTTTCCAAAGAAGAAAGTCAGTTTTCACTTATCACCTTGATGGTTCCTGAATTCTTGTTTACAAGAGGAAGATTGGTCTGATGTGAATCCTCGGAAGTCGAATTCCCAGCCTCTGAAAATGAACAGGATCGAATGGTGTAAGATTCGCTCGAGCGCACTCCCTTGCTCGGGGCAGTCCCGATTAACCACCCAATTAATGAATTTTAACGCGTAATCTCGAGCAGGCCGGTGACCGGGGTCGTTGGTTGCGTCTACAGAGTCGTTTTGCTATGGGTGCTGCCGGTCAGAATCGCGAGAGACACCGGGAGCTATGGAGCCGTATATCTGCGCATAGGGTCTTATCATATTTATGGGAGTCGGTGGCGAAGCGCGACATGGAAACCGCATCTGTCGGCACGCATATTTTTAAATACCAATTCGAAACCATGCCGGATGGTTCGCTCCCCCACGATTTCCTTCCTTTCATTCGCTTCGATTCCGATACCTACTGGGTTCGTTATTCATTGTTTTTTTTTTTTCTTTTTGTTGTTGCCACTTGGTCGCCGCATCCCGCGGTAACGAGAGAAGAGAAAGAGCTCGCGAGTCCAGAGAGCAACGAATTTCTTTGGCGAGTGAAGAACGTCTCAATCGTCATGCTTGGCGAAGGTTGATCAGCCTCGATTATTTCATTCACAGGCTTTGCCCCGTGGTTCTTTTCTCTCGTGCAAATGACGATCAGCCGTCCGCAGCAGCAATACATAAATCGGAATTAATTTTACGGCCGATGAGATTAATCCCAGTAAATTGCCGCGCTTACTCCCTGGGTTAACGAACCGGATGCGCGAAAGGTAAACGCTCGGTGCGGCTCGATGAGTATTGGGATACGATGGATTAATCGCTTTCTCTATTGGGTCCTCAAGTTTCCTCTAAAGTACCAGAGTAGGTAGATTAGCCACCGTTTGAAGGTATGATATAGATTGTCAAAAAATAATAAAGAAGATATCTAATAGTACGACCTGGTAACCACTTTTATTTACTCATCATCATATGATTTATTGTACCATAATATCTCACATGAAAGCCACGAGTTATCAATTGCAATTGTATATCTTTATCCCATAGTCTTTGATCGTTATACTTTGTCAGTATAATACGAATCGAATTAATTGGTAGCAAAGTGTTCCCAAGCTTCTCACGCGATCTCCCGAAAGTCATTGATCCGGAAGACGGATTTGAGACCGAGTGCAGATAAGGAACATCGGACCGCGATCAGGATGTAGTATAAACGATTACTCGGAGCGCTGGATTTTTCGGCTAGCACGTCCGCGCCCGTATTACACAGTCGAGCCGGGTTCAGCAGCGAGTTGTAAGTGGGTACGGTGCTCGCTGATTCGAAAGGAATAATCGGATTACGGCTGAATACCGGCGCGCGCGGGCCAGCAGTTCATTGTGAACCTTGACTCGAGAGGGATGAAACCCACGTAGCTATGTGACGCTTTCTCGCTTGTTCTCGCGGTGCGTTTTACCTCTCGCTTCTGTGTTCGAAAGGCTCCTTTCTAGACGAACAATTGAACGCAGCCCTGGCAATTCAATTCCGGGGCTCGGCCACCCGACACGTGCTCCCTATTACATAACATTAGACTTACACCCTCTAGCAGTTACGCGAGGCCGCAAGGAGCCACCCTCGGATCGAATCGTAACGCACTGACCTCCCTCCTGCGATTTTGCTTGCCTCGCGCGCTCCCACGCGATCACCTCGACTGTGATCCTTCTCCAATGATTGTCATCGCGCGTGAAGACACTGGGATTTTCTGCTCACATGACTCGGTGAGACTCGCTTGATGCTGGGGGCTTCGGTTTAGGGAATGCTCTCATAGAGAAAGGTGGATGAACTTTCAATCTCGATTCAAACAAATAGGAACCTGAGTTTTCCTTTTTTCTCATTGTACAAAATGGTATATAAATTATTCTTTCCATTGTAAACTGACATTGTATTCTCATGACGATGGAATCTGCTAATCTAGAAATACACGAGATCGTTTTTTAATTTAATTATACACATTTATATTGTATACTATATTGAACACTGTATTCCGTTTCTTATCTAATTTCCCTTAATGTATAATGTATAGAAAAGTGAATCTAATTAGGAAATGTATATTTATGCATTATCATAAATCAGAGTGAATGTTCATTAACGCAACCAAAGGGTTTAGTTTATTAGCACACAATTTGATGGTAATTCTCGCATATCAACTCCCTCAAAGGAATATTATTGATTATTAAAACTTGGAACAATTGGCTCAGTGTCCCGTGGATCGGACATGCAGATATTGTATGCGCGAAAACAACGGAACAATGACTCGAGACAATTGAACAGATTTTTATCCGGCGATTAGAGTCAAGCGACGTCAATCCATGAACGACGAAAGAGGCACCGGCGTCTCGAAGATGTTATCAGTTTTGCATCTTTCTGGCTAATTATCGCGAGTTCTATCGCCGTTGTGCCGTCTCAGACTTGCTGAATCATCGAAAGGGGACGCGCGTTAAGCTTCAACCACCTGAGTCTGTCACGGAAACAACCTGTTCCCATGAAAACGCTTAACTGAGATTCTACTGCATCGAGGGTCACGTGATCCACCTACTGATCCCATAAAGTAACGTAGACGCGTAATAAATAGATCAATAGTCTAACGATTCCTTAACTCTGAGCAAAAAGCAATCAAATAGTATTCGCAGAATATTTTTTCCCACATTACAACGCAAGTCACATATTCCTTCCTCGCTTTAAAAATTTAATTATTTTTATAACAAATACGAGAAATAATATTTTTGTCAATTTTTTGTCAATTTTTATAATTGCATATACAAATTTTAGTATCATATTAAATCAGATATAGTGTTGCGTAATCGAAAGAATTATTAACTATACAGATAAAAAAAATATTTTTCAATACAGTTGACGCGAATATCTACAATGTAAATAATATTTTTTTAAACTCATCAATTTATAGAGCCTTTCATCGTTGGTACGAATAGTACCATTACTTCAGATCGTAGAAAACAATATATGTAGTGGTACAAATAGCTGAATATCGTGAGTACCCTTCAAGTTGCAGTAACATTCACGAGCAAATGTACCCTAGATTAGCAATGATCCCCGTGGCGCCTTTGTGCCCAAGTCCTCCATCCCATGCGTGTACTCCATCCAGCGCATAATCCAAAGATAAACCTTGAGTACGGATCGCCAGCTTATCTGATCCATCGAACTTGTATCGCAAAGCGCATCGGGCGACCTCGTGGCGCAGGTGCCCCTCGCTTTCGCGATACTTAATTGCGGAGAATGAAAAAATACCCAGCATAATAAACTACGTATCTAACGTATACATAATTGCGAGTAATCCATTTAAGGAAAAATATTCGATCATACGCGTATTCCGTAAACTTTTATTCGTAGCTTTTTTTTGGAGCTAGCAATAAAGGAATTAAAGATGCAAAGATCTTTCTGTCGTTTAAAAAATAAACGTTGAGAATGATTCGTAGCGTAGCGTGAGATTTGTTAACGATTAGAGTGAAAGGAATAATGCAGCTGAAATGCATCGATTGTTGGATTAATAAATAGAGTGAGAGTATGCGATGTTGATGTCTCTTAATAACCGTAATTCATGGAGATAGAAGGAAGCTAGGGGTCACGCTTATAAAAACATCGAGTGTTGGAAGGATCTCTCCGGGCGTGACATCCCTTTTGCGGCTGGTATCGGGTGAATAATCGACCGATGACGAAACGATGCATGCTATTACAGGTGAGAGCAGGTTTCCTTGGCATGCGCTATCAAAACTGACCCATTATTGTTCTTCTCGGCTTTCCTCTCGTCATCCTTCTCTCTTGGCTGGAATCAATCGAAGCGAACCCTTGACCTCGACATCCGGTCTCCTCCGACTGGTGCACGAGCTCTCTCGAATTTTTTCTGAGCTACTTGCCAACCTTTCACGCCCCGCTATAGGATTATTGTTCTCTTTCGAGTGCTACTCGTGCTACGACTCACTGCCACACTCTTAAAATCCTGCTCATTGTCAGAGTCCAGTTCCAAAACAGTTTCTACATCTGTGCAGAATGTTACGGACACTTTTTGCACGATTTCCAATGACTTTTTGTAATTGACTATATTCTTTCTATTTGCCTCCGAATGTAGGAAGGAATATATTCTGTTTATAGAATTCTGTTTAAAAAATCTGCCATCACTTAAAATTGAACCACACCTGTGTACTCAATAATGTGTGAGCACAGATATCGTTGCTCAAAAATCTGCCACCCTGTGCAACTGTACATAATGTTGCTCAGTTTATGTGTGTCGATAAAAAAAAAAAAGCATGCGATCCTTCAACGATGAAAATTCTCATTCCGCTCTCTCTCTCTCTCAATGCGAGTCACTTTTAACCGAATCACTTCCAGCGGAGTGAGTCCTTTATTTTTCGTCGACGAATCCTGTCTACCAGAGGATTCGCGAAATCGCATTTATTTTTGCTTGAATCGCTGCTGAAATTGTATTAAGTGACCTTGCGAAGAGGCTTCATCGAGAAAAGTACGATTGCGAGTCCTTTAAAACTTTATACCTCCTTCTTAAATATCGATGAGGACGATTGTCGAAGTTTGTTGTACCATCCAGTTAATTTCCATTCCTTTGGTAAATCTTAAAAGCAACTTCTCCCTCTTACTTCTTTCGTAATATATCTACAGGACTCTTGAAAGGCTCGTCTCGATGCAAACATGCTTCGCGCAGAGATTAAAAGCTGTAATCGAATAACCAGACGTTCAGAAGAAAAAAGGAGTTCTTTCACAGTTCGAAGGCACTCCTTTTGCCTCGTTAAAGCTACGATAGGGTGCTCTACAGAGACGAGAGGAGAAGTAGACGCGAGTAGAGGACCAACGAGAGGAGAAAAAGAAAAGTGGCGCGAAGCGAGAGCATCGCGAGACTCGAACATTAGGGTGAAAAGGGAGAAAATGGAGAGAAGAGACAGAGGAAGAAGCGAGTGAAAGATGGAATGAGAGAATGCGAAGAGGGTGGGTTTCGTTAGGTCGGGCGCAGTTTTGATGATAACGAGCGGATTTGCAATCACGACTACATTGTGCAGGATCCTGCTGTTAGCTAACTTCAAGAGGGATGAAACTCAGACAGGCCGAGATCACAGAGCAGGAAGCCGAGAACGCGACACAGACGTCGAGCTTCGTCCTCTCGGTGGCACCCTCTAACCGAGTACACTCTACGAGATGGAAATTTCGAAATTACAGGACTATATACATCCTGGGATACCACGAATATCTTGTACACATCAGTCGTGTCTACTTTTGCACAAATTCCACGGGATATTTCTCTCTGCAAAGCAATTTCCTTCCTTTTCAACCCTTCTTCGCTTACTTCGACTGCTAATAAGGGAAAACGATAGGCCCCTCGGGCTCACCTGACAAATCGCACTCAGGTCAATTATGCACCGACTTTCCGGACTACAACTTGGAGCCAAGCTGCTACCGTGGGGCAGCAATAATAATAATCAGCGTGGTAGTAAACGTGGGCTTTAGTCTGACGGTATATTGCTGGCAGTATATTAAGTTTGAAGGCGCGCGAGATCCGCGTTAGCCACCGCGCATTATTAACTTCTGGTGAAGGGTAATAATAATGGGTAATCGATGTCTGTGTGGGTTTCTCTACGCTAACTTTATGGGTTTCGACGACGAGTGTGGTTCTTGTGGCAGTAATCTCGTGAAGCTCGTGATCAAACTTTATTTTCTTCTTTTCGATTCCATGATACCGCACAGTCGAATACCAGGAAGTATCACTGTCGCTCGATACCAGGAAGCAATATCCTTCCAAAAGCAATTTTGCAAATCTTTTTTCTATAGCGTTTTATAGAACTTATTAATATCTTAGATTCCAATGAACTTTTTTACATATTTCTTACGTACTGTATAAGTCGTGTTCTTTTTATCGTTGTTAATTCGAGATTAAAGTAAATGTTTTGTATTGGAAATTGGTCAAGATTCGGAAAGAACTCTGGCAGAGTATCGTATTGGGTCGAAGCTAGTGGTGGTTTATCTGGATGTAAAGCATCGAAATGCAAGTGTTTCGGCAGCGTGGCGTACATATTCACTCGAGTGGAGAACGCTTGTATCGGATTTTTACAACGTTTGCGTGTTTGCACAGCAGGCGGCTGGCAGCGAGTGACATGTCAGGCTGCTTTCTCGAATTTGTATTCTTTTATAGGGCATCGAGGGCCCGTATACAATGGGCCCTCCACTGCGAACAGGTCCCTCGAGAACCTTTATCATGATAATGACGCGCGAACACGAACGACCGCCGGAAAATTTCTCCCGGAAGATCGCGGTTTCCCTCGACTTTGGATCCTGTTAACTACTGCGCTCTACCAAAGAACCGAATAAGTAGGTGGAATATCATTTTCCACTGGAGACTCTGAATCGAACGCCTCCCGAGTCCCTTCCCTTTCCCACGATTTCGATGATTCTACTTGTGTTTGGGAGGACGCATAGAATACTTTACCTTAGAATTCGTTTCTTATTCATTTTTGCCTTTCGGCGACCTCCGCTGCAACCGCATATCGAATCGAAAAAAGACATTCCTCTAAAAATGAATTTCGATTAAATTCTTATCTAGTCATTGACGATCAAGTTCCTCCAGTCATTTCAATATTAATATAAAAATATTCTTAAGTACGAGTATTTTTGTTACCCCAAAAAGAACCTTAGGAATTATTTATTCAGCATATTTTTATGTATTTACTGTATCTGGCAAGAAAAGTCGTCGAAAACCGCGTTTAGTTGTAAGAAAGAGGGAGAGAGAAGGAGAGAATACGAATCGCTCGATACCCAATCGTATCGATTAATGGCTAAAAGTTCCATTGGTGACGGCGAGCCCTTGCAGGGCCGTTGTCCTTGGAACCCCGTGGCTTCTGGTAGAAGATGCTCTCGAGTTTTGTCCAGCTTTGTCCAGCTTTGTCGACCAGTGGAATAATTCGAGCGCCATTTTTCTCGCTTTATGCCGGGTAAGCGTTACTAATGGCTCGTGCTTGGGACCTTGTCCTCGTCCAGCACGCGTTCTTCTTAAATAAAACTGCAGACCCTCGCGAAATGCGCCACTATACCTGGCCTGACTTTTGAACTATGCATCCAGAAGAAATCAGAAAATAATTGACATTGAAATCCAAGTTGTTTTATCTGTTCTTCTAAAGCCCGTGATACTTTGGGAGTCTTTGACATGTGTCAGATTGGGAGTTTCGAGGGTAACGGAACACCAAGTAGTTGCAATCCAGGAGGAAATAGAACAGAAGGGTGGAATTCCGACACGTTACACACAATTTACCAAGGAAGAATAGAATTGTGAAATCTAAGTGTCTTCTTTGATCTTTGGATGCTAAAAAACAATTTCATCGACTGCTATTGTCGTCGGAGTCACCAAAAAGATAGAGAAATTGATGGATTTAGAGAAAGGATGTACCAGTTCACCACTTTGGTGTCTGTAACTTTATCCACTTCGGTAAACTAGATATTCCTGAGAAACGTCGTTACTGGTGTACAGTTTAAAGATTCAGAGGAATCGAGAAGTCGATCATCCCTTTATGCCAGTGACAGAAACCCTTGCATCCCAACCCGATGGAAGTTTTTTCAAGAGTGAAGTGCAATTCAAAGGAAAAAGGGAGAGGGAGAACACCTGCGGAGCGACCTCGTGCAGATGTATTCAGTATTTCACATTCAATAACTAATCCGTGAACCAATTTACTAGTAACTTTAAAATATTCCTCTTTTCGATCCAGAGTAGAGAGTACACTTCAGAGTACCCTTATTAATACTAATAACACTACAATTTTTTGATAATAGCAAACACGATGCTCAAGAAAACTGAGCAAAACCCAGCAAAACGTATCGAGTCAGATCCCACCTCAAATGGATTTCCGTGTGAGCGCTTTCCAAGCGTAATCTGAATGCGCCATCGAACTTTCCCCTAGTAGGGTTTTCTCGGAGCCCGAGCATAATTCAAGAAACAGTGGATTTCACGGGTGCGTGCACACGCGTTGCCGTCTCGAAGCAAGGCAATAAAAAGACCTCGAGAAGCTGCGGACCGCGGTCGAGAACCCGTTTGACAGTTTTCCTGAACCCGCACCAGCCAAAATTCATATTCATCTTGGCTAGTGTGGGCGTACATGTGCGTGCTCGAATAGAATCTAGTGTATAGGACTTGACTCGATATACCTCCGACCAAAGTTAGCCTGTATACTTAGGCAAAGAGAGAGAGAGATGCACCAGGTCGCTAGAGGCTAGAAGTCTCGAAGAAAACTCCCAGGCAATCGAGATAGTCGTCGACCAAGCGAATAAGAGCGAGAACCCAACAACCGGAGAGAGGGATAGCAGTGATAAAAGGCGTTAGTCCATTCCCAAATGATTTATGTGTCGGCGCGGCAGAAATACAAACAGGTGCTCGAACCCCCTCGAGAACCCAAACTCATCGAAAATAAAAAGGGAACGACCAAATATAAAATATATGTCCACGCGTAAATATTAAGAGAGAGGGGGTGGACCGAAGAACCCGTAACGAAACGGTCAACCGGCACCAACTCTCATACCGAAGAAACACTCGGTATGCTTTTTCCTCTCGAAGAGAACCCGAGTCTTTTGAATTTCTGCGATTTTTCTTGACCTGGTTCACCGTTGATGGAATACGGACTCTAAACAGAGAGAAAGAGAGAGAGAGAGAGAGGAAGAGATCGATGCTCTGGCAATCAGTTACCTCCAGTTTAGTCTACGCAACTTATAAACTGGTCTGACACTTGCTCATAATATTGTATCTTCTGTTTGGCGGCTGGTTAATGAGTTGGAAAAACATATCTATTGGTGTTCATTGCTAGTTTACATAGTCTCTTAACTCTCTTTCCTCTTTCATTTTTACAGCTGGTCTGCAGGATATTGATCTCAGTGGTAAGACTATTTCGATAGACTTTCCAGAGTGTGGCCTTTCTCATTGATTCGAAAAGGCAGACGCATCGTCACGAGAGAAATATGTGCTGAAAAAAATAGACCCTTTATCAAAAGAAATTTCTATCAAAGTGTATATTAGGATTACCGATGAATCTCATTCATTGATTTCACACTAAGAAAATATCGAAGGATCTGTCGAGGCTTTTCAATAACCAGAGTTTAATTTATCAGAATCGTCAAGATATCCATACACGTTCGAGGAAACATCCATCGCACCGATAAGAAACGCAGATACTCGGATCGTAATATGCAAAGGAAGCAACCGTACTACACGTGCCAGAGTGCAGAGTAAATTCTGCCACGTAACAGGACGATATATCTGAAGTAATAACACGCGCTTTCCTTCTTGAGTTACGAGTACTGTTTTTTTGCAAAGATGACATGGCTGCTCTTCTTTGACGTATCTCACGGCAAAACGCGTCTCGTGCGAGCATTCAGAACAATATTTTGAAAACGCACAAGTATCGTCGCGTCTATCGAACGAGTATTTCGGGTGTTATCGCTTCGGGAGAAAGCAAATCGACGATTTCTCGATTCGACGTTTTGTCAGGTGCACGATCACCTGCCTGCAAACACGAGTTACACCCGCCAGACGACAACGCGTCGAGGAAGAACCAATTAAGTACGTCCAAAAAACGCTCTCACGAATTTCATGGTACGCTTAGCGCAATTGCGATGTCGCGGATTAATTCCTCACGAGTTATAAAAAGACGTGGCCTTCTTTCGTGCTAAATGTCACTGGTCCGTCAGGAATGAAAACAAAGCATTGACGTAACGCTAAATTCGATCAGCATCTCGGTTAATAGATTCTGTTGTTTATTCTGAAAATATCCTCGACTTTCTTTACCAAAGGAATGAGAACTCACGGTACGATATTTCACCGAAATGTTGTTTCTCGTGCCAATTATTGCCTCCCAGCAAATTGCAATTTACGAAGATTGCATTTGCAATTGAATAATTATATTTTGTATAACAATACAAACTTCCCCTCAATAACCCAATTTCCTGGAACAATACCAGTCTCTTGGTATTATTAATCTATTCCCGCCTTCGCTGATTCAGACTACGAGAATATTGAAAAAAAATCTTAAATTACCATTCTAATAGAAATCGATTTTGATCTCGATTAATTTTTATCACAATCATGATTATTCCTCGCCGTTCTTTAAGCCACATTTCCTTTAAATCTCAACTCGTCTCCAAAATCAATATTCCGTCTAGCAACAACAACGAAGAGCCCACAATATACAACAATTATAAATATCGAGCAGTCGTGGAGAGCAAACGTGCCACGGTGGAGGGTGTCGCGAAACCACCCCAAAGATCGGGTGAAACCCGACGATGCGAGACGAAGCAATCCGCGAGCTAGAAATCCGCTCGGATCAGCACCCGGAGGAGTGTTGCCGGGATATGGGCGTGCAAGGTGGGCGGAGCGTGTTTCCAGGAGAGCCTTGGATGCTCCTGATCCTGAAAGCGCGCGGCTCCTGCACCACCTCCGGTCGCGTTTCAACCCCCTCCAGTCGCGATTGATATACTCCGTACACACAGAGAAGGGGATTAGGGCGCTCAGGGTGGTAAGAATACCAGAGGGGTACCCGAGGAACAGCTCTCTGCGAGTGGAGGCGCGCCGCGCCAGTGGTAGGGGCACCGGAGAGGATGCCAGTCGGACCCGGGACACGGATGCGGACAGGATAGCTTGCGATCCTGAGGGATTCTTCTCGTGTCGTTGATCCGATTCCCAATTCCTTGTGGCTCCCGTTCGTGTTTTATTCGTGATTCTTTCGACGATTTTCCTTCTATGGATAATGCCAGTTTGTAACTGTTTGGAAGATTGAGAGTTGATAGTTGTCAGGAAGATCGACGGGTTTGTGGGACGTGGTGAGGGAGAATCGAAGATCAAAGAGGTTTGAGGACTGTTTTTGGGGTGTGGACAGTGGGCGGGATTCGCGAAGGGAGGTTCGTCGAGCGGGTGTGCCTTGGAAGACTATGGATCGAAGGGAAGAGAAGTCGTGATCCGCGAAAACACCCTTTGGACTAAATATGAAGGTACGTTGCTTGCAACACTGTATGTACTTCTTCTTTGGAAAAGTAATTCATCGCTAAGCGATAAACCTCGAATCTTAATAGACACGGTAAGACGTAAGAGCAAGTGGAAAAGTTTTAATTGGAAAGTTTCGAGTTCCATTGAGTGTTTCTACTATATTATGGGTTACCGTCGCTCGCGCTTCCTTACCGAAACAACGTAATTTCTCTGCTGCTAATCGTCGTCACCGATATCGTTGACGTCATTGAAGCGTTACTATAACTTTCTTATCTCGATCAAACACCGATCGCAAGCGATGTCCCAGTGATTTCAACTGGCGTCGAAAATAGCACTCAGCTTCGTACTGACTCTGGCGAATATCAATGAATCACGAGTAAAAAAAGGTGTTTGCAAAATTGTATTAACATTTGTCGAGAATTTGCAAAAGATTCCGACCTGCTATCGGTATTTTTTTTTTGGTTAGTGAGACAAGTATACCGATATTAATAATACACGCGTGGTGAGATCTCTGCGGTACGACGGCAGATCGAAGCGAGGCCTATGAATATTTCTGATGTATCCAGTAGTCGGGGCGCAGTCCATTTGACCTCTTCACCCATGCATTTCTCACTTTGTCAGCTAATCTCCGTCGTCTCGACCCGCTGACGAAGAAAAAACGCATCCTATTATTCTACCTTATTACTCGTTGATTGCATTCATCGACTTCCACGAATACACTTCTCCGAGAGCATCCTCCAAATCGGCTTCCAAAAGTATTTCTCCAATTATAATATTTCTCGATAAACTTCGATTTCGAAAATTTAAATCTCGATAAACTGTAGTTAGAAAATGATCCGCCATCATTATCACTAATTCTTGCTAATCTTCCGAATTATTGTTGCATCAATTCCTCCATTCGGTTAGTACGTCCTTCAATTTCTCTGAAAGGTGTATATCCTTGGTGAGTCGATAATAGTTTTCGGGGTTCATTTCAAGACGTTTGTAGGATCTGTGAACTTGGTGGTTGGTAGTGTCGAAGAATATAGTATCCTTTACACTCAAAGTTGTAAAGGATACTGGCACAGTCCATTGTCGCAGCTCGAGTCGGTAATACTTGCGAAACCCGCAGAGTCCTAGCAACGGCTTGCCACTCGGCTCTTCGTTTCTTTTTCAACGCGGATGCATTTTCTCAAGGCGTCGAGAAGAGAAGCCAGGTCGAATTCCAGCCTGCTGTAAATTACCTGCTGGACTCGATGGGACTCGGCAGGACTACAGTGGCGCGAGTTTAACGCTCGTAAACCCAAGACACCGCTATTCGGTCCCACGGTCCCCCACGGATACTCTGGATACCCGGATACCCAAAAGGTTTACGCAAATCTCTCGTTGCGTCACCAACACCTTTTGCCACTGTCTTTAAGCCTTTCCCTATAGGTCCACGCGTTACACTCCGGATTACAACTATTAAAATCCATACGCGATCAGTGTTGAAGCCGATCTCGCGGGTGACGTCGCGTGGCTCGTAATCGAGGCAATAAATCTAGCGGGTCAACAAATCACACTGGGTTACAGTTATATCCGATGGGATCCTTGAAGTGTTTGTGCGAAAGCTGCGAGTGATTAATAGCGATTTACGCGTCACTTGGGAGACTGCACTTGAAAAACTACCTGTTAGCGATTCCAGTGTCAAATTACAGAATCGCATACCGCGAAAAATAGCCTCTTCTGACTATTATGGTAAAAAGAGCGTACACGGAAGACTTGTGCGTTGGATTGCTATCATTTGTTAAGAATGATTGATATCGATCGACAAACCGTTGTAAACAAAGTATATGCTTTGTTTAGGATTGAATCTGGTTATATTGTAGAAATAGTTAATTGTCAATGCGGATCTGGTTCTTCTTCTTCTTCTGTAATCTCTTTCCGTTCGAGAGGACGTATAAAGGTACGAAAACACTCCGAGTCCGAACACAAGGATAAATCAGCCTCCTCTTCTTCATCTTCGAGTGTCCGTCGACGAAAACCTGACCGACGGCGCCGGTTATAAACTACTCTGCCTCCGCGCGATAAACTCATCTTTCTTCTTCCAAAAAGTACTCAACAAGAACTAATGTCTCTTCATTAATCCTGCTCCACAACGCGCATCGAAATCAATTTCCGCCACGATATCGCGTTCCGGTGATTTCAAAATCGAAATGGGAAACTTCTTCAGACTCGAAGTTACAAATTTAAATACTTAAACACCCACTGACGGTTCTGGAATACCTAAATTATCGATACATCGTTGCGCAATACTTGATGAAAAATCGTCGGTGTTCAATCAATAATGAATAAACCATAGCGAATCGAATCGAAACAAAAACCTAAAGATTAGCGTTAATATCTTTACTCGTAAAAGAAACTTGACACAGTATATAGCTCTTCCATTTTGCAAAATCTCCTATTCGTCATTAATTACCAATATCTGTCAATAATTAACACCATCTCATAGTCATTACTTATTTTTCAATTTAACTTGACTAAAACTTCAACCATATAGAATCCAATCTCTTCGAGTCTATTCATCATAAGAATTCGCGTTGCCACTGTGTAAGGCTATGGATACTGGATTAAAAATCTAGCAATCAAAGTACCATTAACCATGCAAAACAATAATGGTTCAGTGCTGATCAGCATAATATCGTCGCCAATTTTCACCTCGGGAATCGTCATGAGGAAATGGTATAAAGAGTATTTAATCGGCGCTTAGGTGCGTTGCGTTGTTGGTTCCAAGTGGCGGCACAAGATCGAAATGCCAGAAGGCATAAATCACAGGTGGGAAGTTCAACTTTGCCTTCGGCAGATCATAAATCAATGGCCGTCCAGTTACACGTGAAATGATTACCGCTCGACGAGAAAAGCCGTAACAAAGAGTTGAGCGCGGCGAACGTGAGAGGAAGTAGAGGAATCGAGAGAGTCGAATGAAGAATGAAGGCAGCAAGAGAAAGAGAGAGGAGACCAGTTCTGTGGCGTACCCTCGAAAATTGGCTGTCGTCGATGTTGTCTTTGGAGGTGTCAGTTGTGCAGCAACGATGCCGCCAAGGACTTTTTGCTTCTTGTGCTTGTGCACTCTCGTGCCTCCTTGGAACCTTATAATCCTGAAGGAGAGATCGATCCATCATAACGCAATGGCAAAGGATCTCTTCGAATCCTGGACCCATCCAACACGGTGTCATTCCTCGAAGTGCGTCAATCACTCGGACTTTCCTATTAATAGAAATTCTATACTGTATTTTTCTGAATTAAGAGATATCGACACTTTCTACTGCATTTACCATGATACACTGCCATCATAGTCGGATATTAGGCTCTCCCAAAACTTTCATTCGTTTTATTACGAATGCATTGACAACATATAATTTATCTTCTATCTTATATTACTGAGTTATATACGATCCATCCTGCTCGATTATCTTTCTTTATATTTCCAGAAATTGCACAGTGGCAGGTTCTCATAACTTTTGTAGTTTCCTGGCAAAATATTGACATTCATTATAATATAAATAATTTAATAATTCTACAGTCACTTTATGTGAGTAAATCACTTACAAAAATTGAAGATTTTTAATCAACTACTACCCTTAGCTGGTTGCAACATGTAGTAATTGTCTCTTAGACAGATGACGTTTCCCATATTTTATATTTTTCAATAAAACAAAACACTAGGCAGTCACGATTTTTCTTGTTTATGATGGCATTCTGACCATGGATTAAATCGTACTGTAGCCTAATTTACATATAGGCCTGCGACGCAAAAGGAGAAGCTAATCGCGCGAGCGTCCCATAAATCGCAGGTCCAAAGGTAATTAACTCATCGATTACCCGCTGCGACGGACAATGACATCCGTGCATTACCCGTGTACCAATTAATATTATCGAACCGGGCGTGGCAAGGGTTGCCTACTACTCGAATGCACGTGTCGCGATCCTCGCGACACTGCTGGATAAGGAAAAATTGCAGGGACATCTGATAGGGTCTTATCTCTGCATTTATCTCATGCTACGCACAATGCACCTTGCTGCTTTGCCAGTCGAAAATCGAATTGGCAATGAGATACTCTTACCACATAAAGAGATCAATTAATCGTGAAATATAAAATACATACTCGCGAAAGTAAACTCGGTGAATCGATTTGAAGTACAAATGAATCTTGAAGCGACTGAGACATTTCGAAATAAGTAGATCCCTTTCATTTCCTAGAAATATATATATAAAGTACCTATACCACTTAATAGCCCAGTCGACCCGCAGCAGGAACCACCGGCAATAAATCTCGCCGAATATTAAACCGATGCAAATTAATAGAGCGGCTGCAGTAAATTATGCGGGCGACGTCTGAAATTTTACGCGACGACAGCCTCTTTTCTGGTTGTAGGCTCGTGAGGAAAGTTCAAACTGCGCGATCTGAGTGGTACTCGACAGAGCAGGCAAACCGGCCTAATTAATTAACCGGAACCTACGGCGTTTGCTATGGATCCAATCAATTAGAATCTACACTATAAGCTCCATTCAAAGACATTAGTCTATTGGCAAGTTTATTTTACTTGCTAACATGGCTAGGATTAAATCGAAAGTTAAGTGAAAATTTCACAATTGTCCTTAAATCCTTCCTATCGTGGTGTTATATTCCAGTAATTAGAACTGCACATAAGAAACAAGCATAAAGCATGTTAAATTTTTTCAAGTTATCGAATTTCTAGTTTAGAATCGGAAAATATTTGCGAACGATCGAATTGTCTTGAGATTGGTTTATTTAGAGGATTGAAGCGAAGACTCCTGACTGTAATTATTCCCTCGTTACTCGAAAGAGGATCAAGCGATAGGCAGCGAGCGCGTAATCATGCGAATCGCGGAGGTTGCTTTCTGCCGTCGACGGTGGATCATGTCCAGAGTGGCCTCATTTATCAGCCAGCGGCCTCAGGCTCGTTTATTATTTCACTCTGGCCAGTATTAATTGAGATTTGGAGCCCGCAGCCAAATCGACCGTCCTCTCGCCACCCGGAAACGATGTACCCCTTGCTCCGTGCTCTTTGGAACGTGCTTTACGAGATTCGAGCATCCTGATACAATAAGTTTAATACCAGCGAGTCCACTTTGTTCCTTTACCGAACGAATCTTACTTTCAATAATGGTCCCAATTACCAGGCGACTTTATCGCTCCTTGACCACTGTTAGTATGTCCATCTCCCCTTTATATTCAACATTCACCGTAATGTATAAAAATAACGCGCCAATTGTTCGATATCTTTTTACCGTGAAGTTAGTTTTCGTCAGATTTTGAATCAAGCAAAAAAACCTGAATTCTATTCAACAGTGACTTAAGTCTGAATCTGCTAAGTGATCGAACGAATCGAACGAATGCATCGAAGATAATTAGTTGGGATTATAAATCCCATCGAGTGGAATAACTGTATTCTTCAACTGTATTTATTCGAAGTCTACGTCGGACTAATAACGTCACT
The DNA here is from genome assembly GCA_963989405.1 of Trypoxylon attenuatum. Lineage (NCBI taxonomy): Eukaryota > Metazoa > Arthropoda > Insecta > Hymenoptera > Crabronidae > Trypoxylon > Trypoxylon attenuatum. Next base: position 15,174,630 of record OZ022490.1, on the reverse strand, counting down.
TTTTCCAGGACGAAATTTTTTTAAGCAAAATTATTTATATTTCTAAAAATTACAAATTTTTCCTTTCAAATAATTGAAATTCATAAGAACATTGCTGGTATACACATGTATATCAATTGATAAATTTGTTCGCAGACCGAAATCGAGACGGAGACCGAGTGCTCCGACGGCATTCTCTGTGCGAACAACAACAACAACAACAACAGTTCGACCAACAACAACAATGTGGCGAGCATCGGAAGCAAGAAAGGGAAGAGCGAGAATCAGGAGGGCTTGGAAATGGAGTGTGGCGGTTGTGGGGAAAGTGTGCGCGAGCGCACGGTACTCTGCGTAGGGGGTCGTACCTGGCATGCCAGGTGTCTCAAATGTTGCGCCTGTGCGAGACCTCTACACGACCAGCACTCCTGTTTCCTAAGGGGGATGCGGCTCTACTGTAGGCACGACTATGCCGTGTAAGTGTCAAAGACCTATCATTTTCGAACTTCGAGGGCTTGAGACATCACAACTACACCGATAAGGCAAAGACAAGACCAATACATATATGTAGATTATAGAGCCTTTCAAGTCACGGTACTGTTTATAATGGTAATTGGAGTCATTGTCCTCCCGAGGCACTGACTTTTCCTGGTTTTATCTTACCGTGTTCTACATACATGTCTTAAACAAGACTCTGTAATGATAACGCATTACACAGAAGAAACATCGTTGGTTGATACAATCGTCGGTGCGTTACGCTTTGGTAACTTTGCTCTGCAATCACGACAGCTGCGAAACACTGGTTAGATACACTTTCTAATTACAAACCGTGCGATGGAATTGAGCAATAGTCACTGACGGATTCTACCCTCGTAGAATCTTCGCACAGCAATAAAAGATTCGCTTGTAACAAAAAAGGAAAAATGAATTGACTGAAATATGAAAAAAAAAAAGTTCGCGAAAGGATTATTTCGTACGTATCGTGTATCGTTAAGTAGAGTAGTCTGACTATTCGGTTGGACACCAGGAAGATCGCGATAAGAGGGAGTAGCAGGATACCTTTCGATGCTCGTGCGTTAGGTCGATCCGATTCCCGAATGGAAGCAGGCGCAGAGGATTATTGATGAATCGAATAATGCGATCGAAGCTGGCGCAAGGCACCCCACTGACCTGTACCCAGTGCCTAAAGCCGAGCTTAAGAAGACGTCTCGCCGCTACCATGAGAGCTCCGGGAAAGAACGATCATTTGTTCGACTTACAGCCAACTCTGGCTCGAGTGCGCGCGACACTAGCTTAAAAACGATACCTAATCCTCCCATGACTCTCGAGTGCTCCTTTGGGACCGACCGTGAAGGAAGCTGGATTATAGGCTCGTGACTCGCCAAAATCTTCCCACACCTACCAACGCTGGTGTTGTTCTCTTCTAAGACTGCCGCATAGGGAATTTCGTGTCACCTGTACACGCGGGAGCAGCTAACGCTGTCAGGATTGAGTTAGCACAATCTTGAGAAGCTTTCGAGATCTCGATCATTCTTATATTGTACACATCTGCTCCCTGGCTTTTCATGCTTCGATAGCTAATCGTTTAATACGATGTTAGTATTGGATATTTTCCCTGGATTATGGGTGTAAAAAATTCAACGATGAGCCTTGAATTTATGTAGCATGCAGAAATCAATTGACGAACGATTGAATATTCTCCAAGTGAAGAGATTCAAGTGCTATGGATGATCTTGCTGGAACTTTACTGATCCTCGAGTCACGTGGCCGTCACGTGGGTGTAGGTATTGGCACTCGTATCGGAAGATAGCTGTAGATCCGACTTAGAAACCGCGAGTCGCCGTTGGGTGATTAATGTCTTCCTATGTAGTCTTCGTTCGTGGTCTTCTTCTTCTTGTTCGGACCCCACGTACAGTCGGGCCTATTCACGTCAAGGCGCGTGTATCGCGCATGCTCACGCGCGAGCTGCGAGTCACGATCTCTCGGGCCCGATCCTCGCCTCGCCTCCCGCGGATAAAGGACATCTCAACTGACTTTTTCTCGCTATTACCAAGCCTCGCAAAAAGCCGTCGCGACGGTTGGGCGTCCGATTAAAAATTTCGCACCTTGCGCCGTCACATCTGCCATGATGACTGATGGTTGGATAACTGTACATGAAAACTGTGCCGCCAATAAAATCTTCTTTTTCGTTCGAAGCCACACTTAACGTCTAATAGAGTCACGCGAAACGCAGTATGATGGTTGGCAGTAGCTTTCTCGAGAATCGACACAGCGCGAGTAACGGTTGATTTATCGAAATTCCGGAAGGGGGTAGTTCTTCGAGAATAAGACCACACGAGAACATAAGGCGAAGTGCGTGGGTGCCGAGTCACCGAAAGTCAAAGTCGGACCCGAGCGCAGGGACTGCCGTGTCTCGGTGTTCCAGGGGACTGAGGAATTCGCCTCGTAAGGGCCTCTCGAACAAGCAATGATTTTCTCTCTTTCGTCCACCCTCGTGTACCACGATGCTTTTCAAGCGCGCCGCGATGCGTCCTTTTAATTTAATATAAAAAATTCTATGGATCCACCCCCTTTAGTTGGCAGGTACCACAAATATCTTTGCACCATGACTTCGATGGCTCTTATGGAAAGTAGTCTTTGTATCGATTGAAAGTCCTCGATTAACGGGATTTTTTTGAACACCTGCTACTGCACTCCCAATGTTAATGACACTGTTATACGATCGCTATTATACGTAACGCAGCATCAACCATATAACGAATACGTATACTACATAATTGCAATTCGTACCACGCCCTTTCTCTGTTTTTTCGATCAGCAAAGATCTTTGATGGTACCACAACTCGTATCAAAACGATTCTGATACAGCTGCCCTGATCAATTCACAAATCGTATACTCGAGTAGTCGAGTAGTCTTTCACTGTTCTGGCGTAAGCAATTCTTGAAAATTAAATCGTAATTCAGAGCATACACCTGTTTTGCACGAATCATTGACTTTTTGCATTTGGGGTGCGAGAATCGATGGTAGCCTGAGTAGATCGCCGCGCGGGACCATGAATTCTGGCATGCAGGGGTCGAGTAGCACTGGACTTAATCCCCCGTTGACTTATAGGGCCCGCCTATGTGGAAGAACAAATGAATAAATTAGGGCGGGGCCGTTTGGTAGCCGATGTACAGCCCCGAAGATTTATAGATACCCGATACCAGTCCTCCCGGCTGGTTACAAGAGGATTGCCCCTTCCATCCTTTGCGCTTGGTCCTCGGACATAAGCGCAGAAAGCTAGAAAGAAAGGGTGGCGCCACTATTTATGCAAATCGTGCCTTACCCGAATTGCTAAGCTTCTTTGGGGTGAGTCAAAGACCCAAGAGCGAGGGTCACGCCACCTTTTACACCTTCTACCCTCTAATAATAATCCCAGAAGCCAAAACATTTAAACTCTTAATTATTAGAATACTTATACGAGATCTGTTTCCTCCTAACTTTTACATTCCCTGCAAACTGCTTCTCGCACACTCATTCAATAATTAATCTATTTATACCGTCTCGAATTAATTTATCATGACTGCTCATTTTTGAGTCTCTTCACCACAGACGAGTTTTGTAAATATTCGTAGAAATAAGTATCTTGGATAAATATTGTAATTTCACACGCGGCAATCTTCACTTTCTACCCCCTAATAAGTCCAACCAGGTCACACTTGCCAAATTCTTCCTTGTCATAGCTTTCACTTGCTTTCCTGCTTCTCCGCGCTTCCGCGAGCTGCCAAGATAAACACTGATGGAGAGCACAACATAAATCCTCTTCGTAACGTTCCATTCGCTTTTCGCTTCAAGCCTGTGTTACCCATTGTATTCCGTCGCAACTATAACAGGATCGAAATTCGCAGAAACTGGGTCTAAATTCCAGGCACCTTCACCCCCAGTTCCTCAGCGATTAAACTCCAATTCAACCAGAGTTCAGCCGCGAAACATTCCCGAAGACATTGTTAGTAAGGAAGGTGTGAGTTAGCAGTACTATCGATCGTGTAGTTGAAAACACAGATGGAACGAACAAGAGGGAAGCCAAGACGCTTCTACTTGGTTAATGTGTCGTGGAGAGCATATACGTGCTCCTAGGCGTGCCCTTTACACGATCACCATAACCAATAATGCCCCGAAAATATCTTTGATGCGAGAATGACGATGCATCCCGTGAGCGGACTAATCCTTCCGCGGCTTACCATATTTTTCCATACAATAACCGCTCGACCGATCGCGCCGCGCGCTATTCTTCTCGTTCGCTCTCCGGTTCTGCCCCTTTTCTTCTCTCTAGGCATCCGTACCCTTCGCGACCTCTTGGCAATAAAACAACAAACAATTTTTACGTAACACATTCTCCACGCGCTTTCCCTTCGCGTATGATAATAATCGCTTTGAAATGGCGGGAATTGAAGAATTCTCTCGTATTTAATTGTGTATAGTTGTCCGAAGATTTTTTCTGCTACTGGTCAAAATATTGTTCGGTCCGTATCGTGAGAGGTGAACCGATAATTAGGGTTAATTAGCGATAAAGAAGAGTCGCGTGCACTGGCTGACCGATTGCAGGCGTTATCTACTTGCTAGGCGTCGGAATAAATTCAAAGGGTCCGAGTCATTTGTAGAGCGAAGGGAAGCCGCAGGACTGAGACGTCGAGATAATCTCGACGTAATCTGCCCCCCGAATCGGCAGGCCAATCCTTAAACGGTGCCTTCCGTTCTCCAGCCGCGCTTCGAGGGACATCCATTGGCAGAGTAGTATGTTAATGAGGACAGGGCCATCGGATTCTCATGCACGGAGGTCCTCAATGAACCTGCGCCACCGACCAAAATAGCCCCTTGTCTTTTCGTCGATACTACCTGAGAACTCCTACTGGGAATTCCTCGCGGTGCGCGTATGTTTCTCTTCTCCCAGGATAATTTCTCCTTAGAATACCTATTTTGGATTTCCTCGATACGTTTATCGTTTCACTTGAGCGAAATAAATGTTGAAACTCTCAAAAATCGACTGACTTTGACTATCTTTGAACTTTTGTTTATTGTGGAATCTTGGCGATCTCGTTTTCCAGAACATTCGGTGCAAAATGTGCAAAGTGTGGTCGCAGCGTGGGCGCGGGTGATTGGGTGAGACGCGCCAGGGAAAGAGTATATCACCTGGCTTGTTTCGCTTGCGACGCTTGTTCACGCCAACTCTCTACTGGAGAACAATTCGCCTTGCTGGATGCCAGGTTACTCTGCAAGGCTCATTACCTGGACGTCGTTGAGGGTAACAACACCTCGTCCTCGGAGGACTGTGACTCGGAACATGGTGGTAAGGGTAGCAAGACGAAGAGAGTCAGGACTACTTTTACCGAAGAGCAGCTGTCGGTTCTCCAGGCGAATTTTCAGTTGGACAGCAACCCGGATGGCCAGGACCTCGAAAGAATAGCTCACGTGACTGGACTCAGCAAGAGAGTCACGCAGGTCTGGTTCCAGAACTCGAGAGCCAGGCAAAAGAAGCACAGTGGCAAAATTAAGACTCAAAGTAAGTTTCGTTCAATTTATTCAAATTCAATTTTACATTTTCAAATATAATTCCAATTTTCTTTTAAATTTCTTCAATTTTTAAATATTATCAAACTTGACAGTATACAGATTCGTCTGATGGGACATTTTTTGTTCTATCTTTGAAATGAATAAGAATTTGAAAATTTGGCGTTGGTAAAAGTGTTCAAGTAGGAATTTCTACGTGTGTTGTACAGTGCACCATTCACCACCTATGCAACACCACCCGAGCGAACTGTATCCAGGTGGAGTGAATATGGTTGGTGCATATTTGGGGGGTTACCAGGGTGGTAGTGCCGGTAGCGAAAGTCCGGGTAGCCCACTGACACCCCTTACTCCATTGACACCATTAACACCTACGACGCCAAACCACCTACAAGCTCAGTTCTGCCACCAAACTGGATAACTATCAAAGAAGCCACTTTTCACAATGCGAACTTGCTGATGTGGCTTCAAAACCTGGAAATCACTATGATCTCCCTATCGTGTACATAGTAAAGGTATTTGGCTGAGCTCGAAGCGAAGAGTCATCGCGATAAAATCCACGTAGTGAACTTAATCACGAACTTTTCTGTTTTCTCTCGTCATTAATCAGAATTGTCACCGTTCAGAATGGAAGATACGTGCGACTCGGACTTTGTAGATTACGAAATGTGCGCGAAAATCCAATTTATTTATTCGAGTTCTGTTATAACAGTCTTACGCACCGATTTTTACGGTTCCATTCGGTTTGATTTGCCTCCTTGTAGCGGGTGTCGTTATACAGTATAGTGCCAATTTTGTACCGTGGGTTTTGCAATTTGAACACTGGATGAGAATAAACCTCGCCCTTTCGCACTCGCTACTTTGAGCGTTTCACCTTCTTCCGGTCCAAGTTTTTATGTAACTCGTCGTTTATTCATAAGACGAACTTGTACATACGTATATACCTTCTAGCTTTTGTATATAGACTTCGATGAAACTGTGCATGAGTATTTGATATTGCTCCCACATTGCACACTCATTAGCGCAATATTATAAACCGTACTGTTATTAATAAAATGTCTTTTACTGTTAAATCAGTCGATTGTTTTGTAAATACCCTTCAATGCCAGACAGGTATCTTAAACTATTATAAACGAAGGTATAGTGTTGGAGCTGAAAACTAGGAGATTATGCTCAATAGTAAGTATATTTCACTTATAGAACTTAGTTCACAATATTTACATCACAGTACATTTATATTAAATAAGAATTCTGTTTTACGATTACACAATTATCTAGTTATTGTAAAAGATACTTTCATTCGGAACATTGTTGCCAGACTCCCCACTCCACAATTAAAGTGGCAAAGTGGCAAATTTATAGTAATCGCTTAGATCTACTTTGTTCGAGTTTGAACGCCTTATTAAAAGGAGAACCTGATTTTATCAGGTTGCGACGTAAGTCGATGAAAGTGAGAAATCCTTTCTGTCCGTATCGCCAAGTAAGAAGCTAAATCATATTTATCACTTTCTTACGCGACGACTTCTTCTGAAAGAAACTCAAATCTTGTAGATTGGACCATGAGTCTTTTTTTCCTAATTACGAGAATCAATCGGAAATTTATTTCCTTCTTTGCACATACTATTTTTTGACAGTACTACAAATTCGTGAAAAATATTCGATACCTACTAAATCTTGTCATCGAGACTAGTCATATGTAACTTGAAACTGTTTTTTGTCCTGATGAAAACACGTGTGAAACTCACTTCGACATCAGTGTGACGCGGACTCAGTAATGTTGTATAACATGAAATCTTACATGTTGCCAGTTATTTACGGTAAACCTAACATCGAGTGCGAGAGAGCTGTGCTACCTTTCAGGTTTAATTCCGGCGCTCCTATGACCACTGACACTCTGACGAATTTTATCGATCATTTGGGCGGATTTTGTTCAACACCATTAACAATCGCAGAATCGTTTACCCTTTTTCTTTTATCCCAATTAATTACGCAAAATACGTTCTGAATCTGCGACACAATCACAACAGCATCCATCGCGTAATTTTCTCGCAAATTCCAGCTGCGATTACTAATTTAAAATCTTTACCCTGTTCATTTGTAATTAGGGCGTTCGAAAAGTTCCAGCACTAACTCGAATAGAATCGTGTGATATTTAACTGTATAAATTAGCTGTGAACTACTACTCGACAGTCAGTGCCCACTTTCTTTCAACACCCTCATGCATGCGCTTGTTAATCATAGTTTCGTAATACTATAGTAATATTCGAGCACCATATAACCAACCTTACTTCCCGAGAATTCGCGAATAGTGTAATCTCCGTAACAAAGTCAACCGAAAGTGCTAATTACTCTTGAACACGAGTCTCACGTGAGACTGTCAGTCGATTCAAGTAAAATCTCTCGAAAATCAGGAGAAAGAAATTAAGCGTAAGAGGAACATAGGAATTCACCGAGTACGATTCTTACAGGAATAGGACCTTGATACAACGAAAATATTTACAAAACGTATATATATGTATAACTCGTCAGCTGCCATTAAACCTCGTTGGGCATCGACAACATCATCGAGTCCTGCGAGAGTTCGTCCATGGATTGTTCCGAGCCTGGAGACAAAGTTTTCGAATTACGATAAAAGATGAATTTAAAGAAAGTTCGAAGAATTCGATGCTGATTCTTCCAAATCTAAGAATTCTCACAAGAGGCTAATAATTCAAGTGAAGTCGATGTGTTAACGAAAACTTGAAGAAAAATATTCTTACCATGGTTGTGATAGAGCGAGGTCGTCGGACTCTTGCAGGTTGCTGGACTAAGTTGCGGTTGTTGTTGACCATGTTGATGCTGCTGATGTTGGAACGAGTAGGTCAAATGTAGGTTGATGTGTCGACCAAACTCACCCGGCGAGGCATTGGAATTTGGTGGGGATTGGTGAACTGCAACAGTCAATCCCATTCTGTATCATTAGAGAGTCCGTAGAGACCAAAGTATATTGTAATATGATCCTCTGCAAATTCTAAGGCTAATATCAGGCGGGCGTGAAAGAAGTAATGATCATACGTCATCTGCAAAATGGCATTAGAAGTGATTATTGAAAAAAAGAGAGAAAGAAAGATAGAGAGAATAGAGAGAGAAAGATATCCACGAATCGCCAAGACAATGAGCATTAGCAGAAGCTCGTCTGATATCGCCTAGAAAAAGCATCGAAAAATCCTTTAAAAGGAGATAATCGCGAAAAGTACCGTGTTGGCCTTTCATTTTGCCCGTGTGCAGATGCTTCTTCTGCCTCGCTCTAGAATTCTGGAACCAAACCTGCGTAACCCTTTTGCTGAGGCCCGTTACATGGGCTATCCTCTCGAGGTCCTGCCCATCCGGATTACTGTCCAGTTGGAAGTTCGCCTGGAGAACCGAAAGCTGTTCCTCGGTGAAGGTAGTTCTGACCCTCTTCGCCTTGTTACCGCCCTTGTGGCCGCTCTCCGAGTCACCGCCTTCTACGAAAGTACCAATTAGGGGTGTCCCAGATCGCTCCCGTCTCTCAAACTCTCGCCACCTTTCGCTTATAACGATCAGCCAGATTCATTCAATATTCCTCCGACACTCCAAGCTACTCGCCATTGAGGGAGCGACAAATTTCAGAGGGAAAAGTAGAAGCTTTGTGTCATTTGCGAATAAGGGCTCTTGAGGATTTTCTCTCCTACTTTAAACCACTTTGATTCCGATACTTGGAATAGTAATGCGAATGAGAAAAGTATTTGTAGAGTCTCACCATCGGACGAGGTGTTATTGCCTTCAACAACGTCGAGATAGTGGGCCTTGCAGAGTAACCGCGCGTCTAAAAGGGCGAATTGTTCCCCAGTGGATAGTTGACGTGAACAGGCATCGCATGCGAAGCACGCCAGATGATACACCCTTTCTCTGGCTCGTCTCACCCAGTCACCGGCACCCACGCTGCGACCACATTTCGCACACTTTGCTCCGAAAGTCCTGTCACACGAAATTCCCGACAGTCCACATTTTGCTCGAATTCACTACACCATGTTCAGTAGAGTAGTTGTGTGATTAGTACAAATTTCTTGGTGGGCTAGAATATTGTGATGCTGAGGAGTCGCGTGACGATGTTGAAAAAGTACAAATCACGGAGTTGTAGAGAAGGAGGAGTATATATATATAAACGAGAAGGTTAGCGAATCGCGTGAATCCTCTCGCAGCTCGTTAGTCCACTCTAACTGGTAGCCTCCGAGTGAGAGAGTAGCGACTCGAAACAAGCACACGGCAGTTGGACCTTCCGCTATTTTTTCTTAGTCAAAGTCGACTAACTAACGATCCACCGAGGCTCGAGGAAAAACAGAAGCGCCTTAAGGGGATACGCGACACTGACTGCGATAAATTCACCACTCGAGAAGAATCATACAACGTTATGACTGTCCAGAATCATGGAATTAAGTCGAAATCCTCTTTTCAACGAGATTGCCTTCACTTTAATTTTACATTCAAGATATTTCGCAAATCATGTGACAATTCCTTGTATAAGTAAGAAATTGAATAAACTTCCTTCCAGAGATGCATCGAATTTTCAGTTTCTTCTTGAAAATATCTCGAAAGTTACGTATATATATTTATTCTTCTTAGCCTCTTGATACTGTACCGCCACTAATGCATTCGCACCATTTACCGAGTTGTTTATAGTTCAACTTGTTTACGATTGCCAGTGGAAGTGCGTACATCTCGAATAAAATAGGATCGCAGAAGCGTAAGGCGATCCACGGGTTTTCCTTAAGACTTCCGACTGAATAACGATCTTACCGTGGTAGAGAAAGAAAACCGGAGGTACTCGTAAAGAACTCAGGTACCCAGCACGCGGCCACCTGCGGTAGTAGCACCGATAAATTTCACGCGACCAACACTTTAACTTCCAAGTCCTCCTGTTCTAACGAGCCTATCTTTCCAACTCCTTGGATCCCTGCAACCTGTGCCCGTGGCTCTCTCTCTCTCTCTCTTTCTCTTTCAGCAGATGTAAAAAAATATTTTCAATTATTAGAAAAATCTTCTTTTTTTATTCATCGAAACTCTTTTGAACGATCGTCGATGCGCTTAATCTCAGTTATCGCGCTATTCTAGGCTCCTGCTCAATTAGCATGGGCAGAGTACCCGTAAAAGCACTCAGCTAGAGCAGTATCGTAAGTCGTAGAGAGGAATCGGCATACTTTTTGCCCATCCCGAGTATTAATGTCTTATCGATAAGGTGAATATCGACACCCTTGAGAGGCTCGACTCGTCCCTAGCAAGAGCTGCTCGCGTAGCTTTCCTGCTAAATCAGTTCGTGTGCCATTAGTAATCGCACGTACCACCGTGATACAAAGTGGTGAATCGAATGCTCGCGTGCAGAACCGCGATACTGATTATTATTCATGATTTTACTCGCCGCGGCCTCACTGCCCTAGGATCTACAGTAAACTCCCATTAACTGCGGTTTCTGGGAGAATAAGTTAACACGTTACACTCGCCGGACAAAGACATCCTTGCGCACTAAATATCCTGTACAGTATATTCTCGTTACTCTGAATCGCCTAGAACCAACGTTTTCAATTAAGGAAAGAACATAATTCTCATTAAGAGGAAAGGATTTTTCAGCTTTCTGTCGAAAACGATTTGAATTCAGCAACACTTGTTACTTAATTGCTTTTGATTGAATTATCGATAAGTGTTAGATTTTTATCGTAAACAGACACAACGATAATTTGGTTTTTGGTGATGACGATTTTAGAGGAATTTGAACTCGACAAGCCGGTTAGGCTTAGAGAAAACGTGAATGTAGGATCAGAATTAATTGCAAGTACACAATAGGTAAGGAATAGGGTGGTACTGTGCAACGTTTGCGAGAAGACGGTGAAATAATCCCTGATCCGAGCAGAGCTCCCTCTCGTAGATAAGACAGCAGAAACTTGGGTTTACCTGGGAGGAGGTAAAGGGCATATATACCGATCCTGCCGTGACAAATAAATGACTTTGCAGAGGATCCGCGGAACCTCACTACCATATCTGAACCCTATGTTTGCGTGTATGTAGACTTGCATCGCGAAGAAGTTCGTGCTGGCAAAGCAACACGAAGAAACACGAGAAACTCACCAAATAGAAGAATTCCAAGAGAAGATTATAGACAGAAAAAAAATTGTAGACTCTGATGAGTACAAGTGAAGTAGAAATTGATTGTTGCAATTTTGTACAAATTTTTCACAGGAAATTGAGTGATCCTCTTACTTTTATTTCAAAGACAAATACACTCGATGTCTCTACTGGATGGATTTAAAAAGAAAATTTCAAATTTTCTCCTTTGGTTACTTTTGTACCTTTGCAAGGATTAGGTAACAGAGCAAAGGAGCGCCGCAGGGGAGCAGTGAGAATACGAGAAATACGAAACAATAGGAAAAGGAGTAAAATGGCAGTAAGGTCGAAAAAGGGATCAGAACCCTGGTGAGAGAAAATCACCGTTGCAGAGTGAAGTGAAAAAAGTTAAGAAAAGCTATTTAACTGAAGGAAAAGTAGTGCACACTTGTAATGTGGAAAGAGGAACGAAAGAATATATATAACAAAATTGAAAAGTGACAGAAAGAGTAAAGGTGAGCCATCGAAGAGCAAGTTTTATCGAGGTGCTGGGGCCCACGCCGATGTAAACGGTAGCCGTGTACTGGCAAGACACGAGCATGCTACACGACACACGCACGCAGTCACGCATGCACGCACGCACCAACGAGCGCACCACCGAATGAATGGTGCCGAGGGTAGGTGTTATCGGTGCACTGAGAGGAGCCACCCGGAGCCGATTAGTAAAGTTGCGTTCACATCTGAAACTGCATACACTATAACGACATGCGATCACACGTTATATCAAAAATTCGTATACTATCAATATCTGTATAGAATAAAAATATTTCACTATATTGACAATTGAAAAAAAAACTGAAAAATAGCTGAAAATGCAAATTGATAATAACCAATGTTTGAATTTTGCTTTTGCTTTTAATTGAAGCAAATTAAATTTCTAATAATTCCTATTGTACTAACTGAAAAACAAGATTTTTAACTAAATTCAACTCATCGCCTATAGGGTTCTAAAAAAAGGCTCCAAAATATAAAAAAAAATAAATGAAGAACAATTAAAAGGCTTTGCTTTGCCGTTGGAATTCCTTTAGATTAATTTATCTATATCGAATAAAGAATGAAGTTGAAACAGGGAACGATTTCAATCCTTTCCCTCCAGTGTTACCCTGACGCGGCTACAAACGGAGCCTAACGATAGAATGCTGCATCTCGGCTGTTCCACCGCTACTCCTCGGCGACGGTTCCTCTTGGCGAGGCCGGTCCGGTGTGGTCGGCTGTGTGCGCAGCGACTGGTAATTAAACAACGACTAGCGGCCATTAGCCCATTATCATATTCATGAACACGGAAAGTGCATCCCGATTCCTCGTCGGACTCACTCCTACGGCGTCTGGCTGCCTCCCTGGCTGTTTATGCGGATGCTGTTCGCGGAGCTTCCTCGGCTCTGTCGATGTCTTATGGGGCCACGCGACTACCCCGGTGGCCACCCTACTACCACCCCAATATACCCAACAGAGAAAGTACCAACTCCAACCGAGTCATTCCTACAAAGTTACTTCCAAGACACCTACCGACTCCTACCAGCTCCTGGTACTCGCACACCACCACCTTCTAGCTGGAATTACCAGTTTACACGACCGAAGGTACCTGTACCTAGTAAACCCGCTCGCGTCCGCCAATTGTTCAACGTAAACTCCTGAACCACTGAGAATTAGAATTATAGATGGGAATACAAAAGAAACGAGATTGTTTGTTTGCCGATGACGAAGAAGTATATACAGGGTGAGTCAGTGACCTTGCACCAAACTGAAACCACGTATTTTGGGGGACAATAGAAGCCTAAAAGTCCCGGAAGACAAAGTTGAAATCTCAACCCTTTCGGAATTACATGGGGTTGAAATTTTAAGTTTTAAAAAATCATATCTTTCGACAGGATAATACTAGAGTCACGGGTCTTTTTCTAGAATGTGTGGGAGGGCCCAGGGTACCCGGAAAAAAATAGAAACGATGTGAAAATAATTATTAAGCCACATTATTATTGATTTTCTTGTAGTTCTTCTATGAACGTGAAATTTGCCCGTTTAGAGAAAATCAATAATAATGTGGCTTAATAATAATTTTCACGTCGTTTATATTTTTTTCCAGGTACCTCGGGCCCTCCCACACATTCTAGAAAAAGACCCGTGACTCTAGTATTATCCTGTCGAAAGATATGATTTTTTAAAACTTAAAATTTCAACCCCCTGTAATTCCTAAAGGGTTGAGATTTCAACTTTGTGTTCCGGGACTTTTAGGCTTCTATTGACCCCAAAAATACGTGGTTTCAGTTTGGTGCAAGGTCACTCACTCACCCTGTATATACAAATTAAATATTGTTACCACTATTGTTCAGCGTTATTAGCTTTGGTAGTGAATAAAAAAATCTTGAGAACACGTGTCTGATTGATAGTTGTGTCTCTCGTCTATCCTCAATTTTCCCAAGAGGCTATTCTTAATCATTGAGAGTTAATGAAGTTCAGGCTGCGCGTCGTGACTCGGAATGAATAGTGTCACCATGTTAATTGTACATGCAATGATACCTTGAGAGGTTGCGCGAGAAAGTGGACGAGGACACAAGCTTGAGTTTTGACTTGTCGTGCTATATGCCGGTACTTTTGCTTGACCTTTCCTTCGGAAGTAGCGAGAGGGCCCCCAGGTGGAATCAGGAGAAAGTGCTGAGGATCCTGCCGACTCTTGGACCATGGATATTAAGGACTATGGTAAAGAGTTTTGGGACAAGGCATATTTCTAAAGAAGGAAGAAAGTAAGCTCACAGGAAACAATACTAAAGAATAGCAAATCAGTGGAGTTAAGACTGACGATCTGGGCAAGGATAAACCTTACAAGGAAAGCGTATGCATTTTAATCCTATTGTTTCTTCATTCAATAATAATTCGTCACTGGTAAAACTTTCTCGAGGCGCCCACGCCTGCGTCTAGAAAGGGATTTGAATTTTGTACGCGTTGTTCTCGATGGTCGTGTGACTTTATCTCTCAAGACTGATCCTGTCGTTGTGCGATCCACCCTTAAATCTTGTAAGTCTATGGAGATTCAACGTAATCCTTTCAATGGAGATTCCTGGGGAATTCTAATTCCATGTCGACTTCCAAATTACTTTGCAATTCGATGTTTCTCTCTGATCATAGCTTTCTAATTAATTCACTCTCCTTATTCATTTCCAAACGACGCTATAAACTGATTAAAATCACAACTAATTAAGAGCTGATTAGACCTGCAACTATTTACAATTCTGAGCACAATCATCCTCGCTGCTATCTTTTTCGCGATTCATTTTTTTTTTTGTTGTTAAACGACCACTCATCGCTAATTTCATTCTCATTGAGGTTACCAATTAACAATAACAAGATACCAGCTACAGTGGACCAATTGTAAAGTTAATTATGTTGATTAGATCGTATTGTATCGATGCCCGATGCAAAATTGTAGGCAACCGTAGAATCAGAAGAAGTCAGAAGAACGCTATAGTTTTCGACCATTTATCATGGGCGAGCGGGCGCAGATCGAAAAGGTGGCTTCGCTTCTTTCGAAGTCCCTTGTCGACGAGTCTTAGGGTCGTGGATCCTGTCGACCGGGTCATCGTAAGGCAGCATTACGAGGCGGAAAGCATGAGTCAAAAAAATTACGCGGCGGATTCCTATGGACCTCCCGCATATTCGGCTTTGACTGTGGTAACTATACGCAGTCAAAGACCAGCGGCTCCGAGTCTCCTTTGCGAAATCGGGCCCTGCCTTATACATACTCCGTTCATTTTGACATGTCTCGTCTTGCAATTTCGTCGGACTACGTTACTACGTACCAATTCCGGCATTCTGACAACTATAAATAATAAAAAGATTTATCTATTAAATACCGAGAAATCTTCATCTCAATTCTTCTTCGACTATTTACCTCTGAATCGATCAATTGTCATATTTAAGCAAGATAAACATAAATCTGTGTATTTTTTGAAAAGTAACGTTAATATTCCATTCGCAGAATCTATGATAATCCATTATTGGAGGCTTGAAACCCAGCCCTTTTGGATGAGTCTACAATAACTTGACGTGGACAAGGGTTAATGCTTAGCTCGTGAGCATTATGAGACCGTGGAATTCGCGATGCAAAGGGAACTGGATCTCGCGGTTCAGTGTCACACGCATTCACGAGCACTAAACGTTTGAATGGGAAGCTAGACGTCGCGTCACCGGGGAGTAAAACTCTGTTGGGATTATTTTTCTGGTACATGTCGTCGATTTCCGCGTCCGATAGTATGGACAGCGATCGTGGTCGCGCGTCACGATCGGATATCACGATAGGTGAGGTAGACAGGCCGTTGCAAGGCCTTGGTGACTCCGTCGTCTGATTGACAGTTGGATAAACACGTTGGGAAGTCCTTGCTCGAGACCCTGCTTGCAATCGACCAGTCATTTTCGGATCTTACGTATCGATTCTTCCACGAACTTTACCTATTTCTTCCTGAAGAAAATACATCTATTCGTGGCAATGCACTCGATCGACCTTAATAAAACATTTGAGTTTCTATATACGTCTATTTGGATCTATTTACATAATTATTTATATTATTATCGAGTTATTATTTATTTATAGTACTATATGATTATCATTGGGATTATTTCATTCAATGGTTTCAGCTGTAGCGATGAAAGATGCGACAGTAAATTGATACACGACCATAGCGAATTGATATTTACTACAGTGATAGTAGTAACAGTCACAGTGCCAAGTGTATTTCGCGGATTTATGTGCTCCTGACTGCCACCTTATCGCGATAATTGAATTCACTGGGATTGCGAAACCACCGGGCTAAATTGCCCCCGCAGGAAAGAGTGAATACTCGTTGGTACTTGATGGCAGACCAGCAATTACGCGTTGTGTATGTCGCGATTTATACTCTTCGTTTCTGCGGTAGCTGCGATTCAAGGCTACATAGCTTCTTTAATGACTGGCAGCGATGACTGTATTAGCAGAACTACTGCATACTGAGTGAGAGATCCTTTCGAACGAATAACACCTTTATTCATATTTTCAGAAGAAAATTCTGAGCTGTCATGCTCAACCTACCATGATTTCGCGTTAATTTCATTATAATGATCAATAATGTGGATATAAAAATTTGAGTTGCAATTATGCACCGGAAGCATGTAAAAGTACTGTTCCCAGTTAAGGCTGTTTATGGAGCGCATCTGGATTATACAGTATCTGAAGAGACTCCATTTTCAGTATTAATAAAATATATAGTTTCTAACTTTACCAAATCGACTTCGCGAAATTATTAAATCAAAAAAAAGATGAAAGTAGTTCAAGAGAACTTAAACCCAGAATTGCTATTGTAAATTTATAATTTATCAATATACATATGAAATATTAGTGATGGTATAATCGAAATCAATTATAATACTCATCGATACAGAATTAATGTAAAGTTTGCTAGATTGAAAAAGGAGATTAATACTCACAGTGCATAATCGTGCCTGCAGTAGAGCCTCATCCCTCTCAGGAAGCAGGAATGTTGATCAAGAAGAGACCGTGCACACGCACAGCATCTGAGACACCGAGAATGCCAAGTTCGGCCGCCAACGCAAAGAACAGTGCGTTCGCGGACGCGTTCTCCGCAACCACCACACTCCATTCGGCTCGGAGACAGTTCCGGTCCGATTAACCCGGTAGTACTTTCTGGGACTGGTAAATTATTTGGTGCAGTCCCCTCACATACGCTCTCACCACTCATGTCCTCAGCTTCTGTCTGAAAATACAATTTTGCCTTACAGTAAAGAGTATTGACTGCTATTGAAATTGAAATATCGCCGTGTCGAGGTGTGAATCTTGGTAGGCGGGTGCATCTATGTTGACCGATGGGCACATAGTATTCTATGAAGGAGTGTGGGTTGGATGAAAAGATATTTAATGACGCGTGGCGAAACCAGTGCCTCCCCATTAATGACTTCCGGGCTCACCGGGTTCACGAGTCCCCATCGTCACACCCTTATGCTCCGCGGAATGCTATCGGTTAAACCTTTTGCCCGCCCTTGTCACGAAACCAGCAGCCACTTTGATGGATCACCGAATCTTCGCGATCGATCCATTGTCCGTCATTCAGTTACGGGTGTTAGTTGTGTGTTTTACGCTTCGCGAATCTGTTTCCTGATTACATGCAATATAACTGCGAGTGAAAAGGGTGTTACGTGTAAAAATATTCTTATATGTTAGAGGCAAGTCCAAGTCATATTTGAAACTGAACAAACGATTTATTAAAAAAGTTTGACAAAGATGTTATTGGTAAGAGAAGCAAATGAGAATCTATCGATCGAAGAGAACAATAAATGTATTTGCTGACATAGAAAATTAATTGTGATTTGATTATAAATATTATTCCGACCCTCTGGCAGCTGAAACTTCCGCGCCATACTGTGAAAGCTGCCATGACCGGACCCAGTGGTAGCATTGTGGCAAGCTTAAGTGTGTGGCCCTTTGCTCTCGCGTATAAGTGACGCATCCGGACGTCCGTCTCATGATATATGCGACCAGTCCCAGCGAAACCCACCCCACAACATCCCTCCAAATGAGGGTTGCACAGGGATTGTATAGCTCGATGGGACGAATAATAGTTTCCGACGCGAGCAGACGCCTTCCAACGCCTCTTCTGTGTCTGGCGGTCTCTCGCTGTTGTTAGCAAGCTTGTTACAGCAAATCGTACCAACGCACCACCGGTGGCTGGACCTTCTCCAGAGTAAATGGTTTTGGAACGAGGGAGGCGTGTCATTCTTATACAAGAATACGCTTCTGGGAATTGAGATCCAAAGCACTCCAGAAAAGCTTCAGTCTTCTTAATCAATTAATTATTAGCCAACGGTCTTTGTCTCCTTGGAAATACCGGTTCCCGTTCGATCACCGAAGTCAAGCAAGGTTGGGCGTGATTAGTACTTGGATGGGTGACATCCGAGAGGATGTTTCACCCATCTTTGAGAAACACCAGGTCTTGTTGCGCACATAGTGGTTCGGATCCCATTTAAAACAGTAGGTCTTAGGGCATTATGACCTTAGCAGTCGGTCCCGAAAAAACAATAACAAACAAACCATTAATTATTAACACTTTCGACGACAATGGTATGAAAACATGGGTTCCACTAGTACCTAGTGTGACCCACAGAACTTGCTCAGCCATCAATGAAAAATGTAAAGTGCTAGATAACTACGTAATTTGATAAAACGCATTTGATATCAAGTATTTATTGGCAAAAGATAAATAAGATGAATGAGATAATTGTACAGTGTAGAGAAAGAAAAGATAAAAAAAGAAGGAAGTAACGTCAGAGTTCCAAACGAATCAAGGAAGCATATTCGACAAGGTTATAAGGGAGGGTATATATCGTTCACCATAACTCATGGGGTTGGTCCTGCGAGATGAACGCGCAACCGCGATAGGCGGCAGAGCGTGCAGCGCGACACTCGGATCATCTAGGCATAGGGCGACCAGCAGCCGCAACCGTGTACAAGCTGGGTATTATGTTACAATGCTATTATGTAACTCCTCTGCACGAGTATTGTTGGGGCCCCCGTGACGTATGGTTAACCACGAACCATAACCAACCAAATGTTCGCACGTCCAACTGTGTATGGGACTCGTGTTCCGCGTCCTACCCTCAGGGGCACGACAGACCTACTTCGTCTTTAGACTCCACGGCAAATTGAAAGAAGGGTGCAGGAACATCTTCCCTCTCCGATTTGACACCATTATTCGAATCGAATTCCATGCAATCGATCTTACTGTTACACCTAACTCATCAAGATACGTTCTTGCAATTAGTACCGAATAATGACTTCCTGTGATATCTCAATCCTGCGTGGCTTATCAGTCGTGTTTAGCATAGCGTTACTAACAAGTTAAAACTTTGATATTCCAGATAAACGTTATAACGTGGTTGATTCGATGCATTTGATTAGGATTACGTTGACATTGACACGACTTGCCCAATTCATCACGACTTTTCCATTAATCTTTGGATAGGGGGGGGGGGGGGGGCGCGTTCTTTTATCACTATAAATCTGACCTTTAAATATCGGTCGACACAGGAGATAGAAGTATATCATACAGGAAGGTACATATATTTGCAGTTATTCAGGCAGCCTCCACACCCACTCGGCAGCGGTCGGACAGCGGGTGAATTATTGTTGACAATAACGACCCCCAGTTCCATGAGAGCCGGGATCGTAAAACGGAGGATTAGACTTCTTTCGGCTATTAGTCTAATATATGCCGTCCGATATCAAAGACGGTGCGAATCATACGGACAATTCTACCGACACTAACCTACGGCAAGTTCATTCGGATATCGCACCTTCAAGAAAATAAGTACAACTACTGTATAGTTGTTCATTTTTTCAACCCTCACTATTTCTCCTTTTTTTCTTTGGTATTCAAAAAACTAACCATATTTGGAACTAAACGATTGAGCGAGTTGTTTAAAGAATCCAGTGACACGCCCAAGAGATATTTGCAGGGGTCTTGCTAATGTAAAAGACTGACAGGATCCACTGAAATATTTGAAGCCTCGATGGCATCGATAGCTCGTCCATTGGGCATAATCGGATCCCAGGAGTCCAGCAAAAGCAATCCCACTTTCTTGGCCTTATTGCCTTATTTACACAAAGGTGGATCGTGAGCGGTTGACTTGCCGCGAACAGAACGAACGAAGGAGAGAGATCGAAAGAGGGAAAAGCAAATTCGTATTCGGCGGACTCGTAGATCAGGTTTGTACACGCCTCTATTGAGAATGGGCATGGGGTCCCATTCTTGGCTCTCGAGTGGTTTCGCTTTCGGTCCCCTTTTCGACGGAGGTATGACTTTCAAAGCTGAAAGCCTGTCGACGGGGGTTCCTCAGGGGGTTTCTACGGGGGTCCCGCTATGGGGCTGCGCTTTCCTACGGCATTCGCGCGGCTCCCTGTCACTTTTGCTCCGCGACACGACACACTACCACTGGCCATTGAAACCGATACTTCTTTTCCAGCCTTCGGGCCCGAGACCGTGCCAAAGCCACTCGAGAGCCCATTCTGACACCGGACCTTACACTTTCCTGCGGCTAGATGGGTTTCGCTAATAATAACGATGATACCTACTTCTCCAAATCTTTTAAACATCCTTCTATCATTTCGGGAATCCTAAGCCCCCCCTTAAGTTATATAATTTTGCTATGATTCTTATTCAACGTCATTCTCATTTTGGAAAAAATCGAGAAAAACTGAAAAATGCCTGAACAATTGTTCCTTCGCAATCGTGAATAAAGTTGAGAACTATACACGGTTCTGTCGTGATGCTTTTGCCAGTTTTGTCAGTAATATGATACGTGTAATTTCTTACCGGTAACTCGGTAGCGGATTTGTATGCGAAGAGGAGTTTCGACGAGAGTGTGATGGGTTGACGCGAGCGAGTAGAGGCATCGCACTTGCTAAATTAACGGTAGAGCCTAGTGTACGGTGAATGTTGGGAGGCGAGGAAACGAGGAAACATCGATACTAATGCGATCTTCCGTTTTGTCGGATGCGAGAACGCGAGGGATGGGCGCTTACACGAACGCCGTGCGCACGGAATTACCATCCTCCACATTCGAAGGAAGGTTCTCCTCTGTACTCAAGCGCTCGGTGGCGCGAGGCGTAAATTCGTTTCGACCAGAAACGAACACGCGAGCCAATTAGAAACGAACACTTTGTAGTAGACACCCTCGACTCGAGAAGGTCGCTACTACCTAACCGGATTTATCCATGGGCGCGAGCTCTTGTTAGAGGAATTTATTAGCCTGTGACGACACACCAGGATGTATTCGCCGCAATGCATTTATTTCTCGGGATATTCCTTCGGTCCTGACTTAAATTATGTCGCCTTCGAGGAAACATCGAAAAGATCATCCCCATGAATTTTTTCACCTCGTTAATTATACCTATTATTGATTTGTCAATATTGCAATAATATTAGATATAGGAATCGATATTTTTCCAAGTATCGTTATTAGTAATAACTTATTACATAAGGATTAGAGCAAACTAAATCAATGGAGCTAAATACAGACACTAAATACAATAAGAATCATAACGTGAATAATTCTTAGCACCCAACCAATTAATCCACCACCCAAGGGTCTCTCAAAGAAAATATGCGATATCGCTAATTCGAAGCGCCTGATCCGTCGAGCATCAAGGAAGATATCCGGCGTATCCAATTTGTCTAGGAATGTGTCAGGTCGCGCAGGAGGATTACCGCGTAGACAGTCGAGGGTTCCTAATATATGATCGCGGGTTCGCGGAATGCAGCCGATTAAGCCGCAGCCGATAATTTACGGAGTGGTTTCAATAACCGGGCCGAATCGGAAAGCCGAAGAAACTCGAAAAACACGAAACGCGGCCTGAGGCCCCGGAGAAAGGAAGACTGGACTCGAGGAAGAAGCTGGCAGGCAGGACTTCCTGGTGCGAAAAAAGAAGAAGACGAACGACAAGGTGAAGTAAAAGATGAGGATAAAGAAGAAGGAGAGGATGAAAAAGAAGAGGAAGAAGAAGGAAAAGATGAAGTAGAAGGAGAAAAAGAAGAAGAAGAAGAAGAAACGATCCCTGAGGCGCGCGAGGCCTCTGCCTGTGTGCGTTTCCTTTCGCCCGTCTCCCAGACCCAGGTGACAAGTTGACAAAGTGGCCCAGTACGGGCCCTCCTTTCGCTGGCCTCGGCCTCTCGCTGCAACGATCCTGCGGGAAAATAATGCTTTCTGGTTTTTGTCTCTTTCGAGTGGAAGCCAGCTTTTCGAATGGCAGACCATGGAGAGAGGGCACGAGCCTCTTCACGCCTTCGAGGAAAACCTACCCCTGGGAGCATCGAAGAAACGAGATCCCCCGCGGATACAATGGAACCTATGAAAGCGTATGCTCGACACAACTACTCGAAATCCATTTAAATCGCCATCCGATTCTCGCCGATGCGCTCTCGACCACAATGTCCTTTCCGCGCTGTTCTTTCCACGAGCGCATCCCCCTCGAGAGAATTCGTCGCGCGATTAGCTGCGGCAGTGATTATTTAACACTCAAACTCCCAATGCAGTTAAACTGACGGTACTTTGTAGTTTCATTTCGATAGGACGCCTTTCAAAATTTTCAAAGTCATTTTGCGAGGAATCTAACAAGTAACGCTAGGGAAGTGTCATACGGCGATTTTCTTGAAACTTGACATACAAGTACATAGTACGTATACAAACTTATTGGACACGTACATTTTTATATCGGCCCAAAAGCCATTTGAAGGGTAGAAACTACCCTTATCGATTTTGAGCATAGGTTCGACTATTTTACGAATTATTTTTAAGATTGCTGCGAAATCAGGTAACTAGAGGTTTTTGGGGTCGGTGATAACGAATCTGAAGTCCGTTTTTAAGAATTCAAAATGGCGGGTTTAATTAGGCGGACGCAATTTTTCAAGAGTTTTACACCCTGTTAAAAAATGCGTCAATTGCAAAAACGTAAGAAATGAGTATACCTTGGAGGCGAATTTGTAACAAAAATGTGAATTTTTCAAATCGATACTCGCCCACACGGGTTTGTTAGTTAAAAATCACCCCGTTTGAAGGGTGATTTCGACCCTTCAAACGGCTTTTGGGCCGATATAAAAATATATGTGTCCAATAGTTTTCCATGTACTACTTGTATGCCAAGTTTCAAGAAAATCACCGTATGACACTTCCCTAGTGTTACTCGTAAGTCAATAGAAAACTCAAGATTTAAGTATTCTTTGAATCTTTAGGAAAAAGCGAATACGTCAAGTTTGGGAAAGTCCAGTTTGACATCGAAAGTTTAACTGGAATGTCCATCACAGAGAAACGATATTCTATCCTCCGATTTGCATAACCGTCGCGTTTGACTTTTGGTATGACGAGGGTACACCTCTCCCATTATTGTTCCTCCAAGACTCACCGGTATTCTTGAATAAAAAGTTGAACCCTAAGTTTTGCTATAGTGCCTTTCTTTCCCTTACCACTAGAATCACAGATGATTATCTTTGTACCTCCTTCCTTACTATACCAACAATAATCGCAAATTTTTACACAAGAACAACTTTATTTCCAAAAACCAACGTATCGAGGAATTCATTTAGCTAATATCGTCCTTCAAGGGCTTCGAACTGAGAGCAAATATTTTAAAGTGGATTTCTCGACTCGTACGTGCACATCCGGTTAAATGCAATAAACACTTGGAGTATCCGCTAGGTAGATGCAGAAAGACAAACATAGGTAAGGCATAACTCACAATTAAGTAAAAAAAAATACATCCTTCCTGTTGTACCAAGACTCACAGTGTGTTCCATTAGCCATGGAAGTAAGAATGCGATTATTTATACGTAGCTTTGCAGCAGGTTCGCTCGAGAAGGTGTACCAGTGGGCAACCTTAAAGAAAGTGTACGTGGCTTGAAGAGTGTGTTGTGCCACGAGCCTTCTAAAAACGTAGTCATATAACTCGGGATCAAGCTGATGCGCCATTTTGCGCCTTACGCCGACAATTTACTGGACCACACACGCACTTGGATCTTTGCCATCCTGAAAGGTGCTCCTTGCGTATCAACAACTCCCAACGCGGCTTTCGCGTGGGACGCTAAGCGGCTCGAACTCCTAGCTATTTACGACTGCTTCTGTTTTATTGATATTCTCCCAACACTTTTTGCGGTAGCCAATCAACCTACTGCTACTTTATCCCGAGAATCTTGATGACCAACTATTATTTGACTCAACTGTATTGTATAAGTACTTCCGGTTGACCATCGATTAAGAGTATGATTGGATCGTTTGGTTTATGTTTCTGCGAACGACTCAATAAGAGAAGAACCTTCCGATGATTTTTCTTTCTAATACTTTTAGGTCTCTTTTCCACCCTGCTTGATGATCTGACAATGAAACTGTTCACTGTTATATTTGCGGATGGGAAGTATTTCGTGATAGGATTTTGAAGCTGACGAGTACACTTTGCCCCGTGTGGCAAAATTGGATTTAGATCAGTGGCGCTGATCGATAGTGAAATGTTAACAATAGAAAAATCATTGGACTCGAGTTCGCAGTGGATGCCTCGATAGGCTTACGGAGATTTGAATATTTAGCGTGGTTGGTCTTCAAGGGAGAGACTCACGATCGACATTCTGACAAGACAATCAATTGTTGCCATCGAGAATGCTACTCAAACACGACACTACTACTATTACTGCCATTGTAATCATTTTGATCATCGCGTCATACAGATTAGAACACAATTCAATTTTCAAGAATCTAATTTCTTTCATATTTCAACGTCTTGTGGAGAGTAAAAAAAGATGAAAGATATATTTTGAATTTGGTTTAAGAAATCTGAAAGTAAGTTTCTATTGTGCGACTACTCTTGTACCTTTTTAAAGGAAGGATGCAACGTTTTGACATAACGTAGTGCAGTCCCTTTATTTCAGAGAGAAACACACCCTGTCCACCAACGCCCATCAACTTCATCAAGACTCGCGCACAAGTCCCGGCAGTCTTGAAGATTTTATGGTACGTATAAACTATGCCAGTTTTACTTCACCACGGACAGAGAAGCACGTTTGCACACCAAAGACCAATAACTTGACTCACGAACAATACCGAGTCAAAGGATTTTACCTTCAATGTTTCCAGCGGATGCTTAACATCACCGGAGTGAGCACAACACCACTGGATAGGTACTTAACGTGATTCGTATGCTCTTAACACTTTTTACTTGAAGCACCGTCTCACTGTTTAATTACACTTAGTGTCTCTAAGTAAATCCATACATATCCAAACTTTAGTGATCAATCGGTAACCGATAGAACAAACAGACGATCGAATTTATAGTCAAATATCGATGTATGCCAAGAGACAACGCTCGATACACACAGTTCGAAAAAATATCAAGAATACAAACGATCTACCTTCATGGCGAGAAGTAATCCGAGCAACGCAGAGTGTCAGAGGCGGATGTATTCCAGTAGAGGTCGTCGGTGAACAGGTCCAATTGATTAGTAGCCCCAGTCGAGAAAAGTCCTCTTAGGACATAATATGTCGGAGATCGCGAATTACAACGATGACACGTCGCGCAAGGTGTCAAAAGCGTAAAAAGTTCACGGTACGGTTACACTCGATCATAAGTCACGAGCGATCGAGCAGCCGGTGACAAGGCTCGAGGCATGGCTCAACCGCGTGCAAGAGGAACGGCTCTTGACTCTCGCCTCCGGAGTATAATAACGCGATATCGAGGGTACATCGGGTTGTGTGTGCGCGCGCGCGTGAACGGTCAAGACCTTACTCTCGAATCCGCGGAATGGGCGTCATCGGACCAACCCAGAAGGCGCAGCCATGTCGCGCGTTACTATTGGCTCACGAAAGATCCGCCTTAGTTGCGCCCACTGCGACGGTTTCGAACAACTATACTCGTATTCCCCCACTATTTTATAACACCCCTCTTCGTTCGCGAATCCCTCTCACCCTTATGGTTATGCTTCTCTCTTTCTCCTGTTTCCTCTTCCCGTCACGCAGCCAAAGCAACTTTCTCTCTTCCTCACCGCCTTGATTGGCTGCGCTCGTCCGTTACCGCTGCAAGTGGGATCATGCTCGAAGATCATCCTTGTTTTACGACGATACCTCTCGTTGGGATCGTTTAGCGTAATCAGCGTTTCGATGAGCCGAGGAGATATTTTGTACTGATTTCGGGAATCAGTCGAAATCTGGATTTTTCCGGGATGAGGCTGGTTGGAAGGTCGAGGTTACTGTACAGTGCCCTTTACTGAAATAGAAAGTATAGGATCGAGGAAACGGGAGCATCGTCTCGATGAATTGTATTTCATCAATGACACAATATAGAATCTTATTCTTATAAAAATTTAGGAATAGAAGTAGCTAATTGTATAAGGGCAGTGATAAGTTTAAGGATACAATTTATAAATGCGAGAAATGATTCTGCAGTGGTATGTGAGTAGTACATGTGTGTACATGTGTATATCTATGTTCGTAGTGAGAATCGACCCACTAGCCGTCTTGGACAAGGGCCAGTCGAGATCCAGCGAAAGGGCCAACCAAGCAAAGACGCGTGTTCGTGCACATTCGTATGCGACCAACATAATAAATAACAATACTCGGCTGCCTACAGCTACGGTTCGCATAGCCTCACCTTATACCTGAACTACCGCGGCGCGTCATTAAAATTATTTATGGGCAAATAAGAATCCAAAGTCCTTAAGTCGAGCTCTCGAGGGTTTGCACGGATGTCCCTCGGATGTTCTCTCGGTGCAGGCCTCTTATCCTCGATTCCCTTTAGTCGCGAACGTCCGCCTGGGCTTATAGGTTACTAGATTAAACTCACACTCGGTCTGAACGTGTTTGTCGATGTTTCCACTGGTGTACACCTAAATCAATAATATTCAATTTTTTTTTCGTGATACAGCAACAACTAAGCTAATTACTTTCGTTCTCGTTATTTTCAATCCAGTTACAGTCAAGGTATACAGGGTGATTCAGTGATTCGTGGAACAAATTTAAGCGCGTATTCTAGACGCCAATCTAAGCCCAAAAGTCCTGTACCAAAATGTCGAAATCTCAACCCTTTCGCGGATATCAGCGTTTAAAAATTTAACATTTAAAAATTCATATCTCGAGACCGAATAATGCGAGAGACACGGGTCTTTTTTCAGAATGTGTGGGAGGGCCCGAGTAATCTGAAAAAATAGAAACAATATGAAAACTATTATTAACTCATATTATTATTCATTTTTCTTGCTCGAGTATGCAGTATGTATACTACTTGGAATCGTTAGAGAAAGTTTGTATGTATTCCGTTACACATATGAAATAATTCAATCACTTTTGAATGTTACTTCTTTATTATATGTGTCTGTTTATCACCGATAGCTTATTGGTTGCTTGCGTAACTGTACTAGCCAATGGGGTGAAATTGCCACGGCATTCAAATAGTCCATATACAGGGTGAGTCAGTGACCTTGCACCAAACTGAAACCACGTATTTTAGGGGTCAATAGAAGCCTAAAAGTCCAGGAACACAAAGTTGAAATCTCAACCCTTTCGGAATTACAGGGGGTTGACATTTCAAGTTTTAAAAAATCATATCTTCCGACAGGATAATACTAGAGTCACGGGTCTTTTTCTAGAATGTGTGGGAGGGCCCGAGGTACCTGGAAAAAAATATAAACGACGTGAAAATTATTATTAAGCCACATTATTATTGATTTTCTCTAAACGGGCAAATTTCACGTTCATAGAAGAACTACAAGAAAATCAATAATAATGTGGCTTAATAATAATTTTCACATCGTTTCTATTTTTTTCCAGGTACCCTGGGCCCTCCCACACATTCTAGAAACAGACCCGTGACTCTAGTATTATCCTGTCGGAAGATATGATTTTTTAAAACTTAAAATTTCAACCCCCTGTAATTCCGAAAGGGTTGAGATTTCAACTTCGTGTTCCGGGACTTTTAGGCTTCTATTGACCCCCAAAATACGTGGTTTCAGTTTGGTGCAAGGTCACTGACTCACCCTGTATACTGATACCGCCTGCCCTGAGTAATTCAGTTTTAATTGGCAAACACCTTTGCACAAATCATTTTAATTACAATTTATAATATCTAGAACAACGGTCATTTCGTATGACCGCCAGGCTTTCTAGTATATTTATATACTTTTTATAGTATTCTATGATATGTATATCATGCAACGTTTACATTCCTTTGAGGAGTAAATAGAGTTAATGTTAACATCCTGATCTAATATATCCACATGATTGAGGCACGAAATAGTACTTAGCATATCGATCGTGTAATTATCCTGAACGAAGTCCTCACTATACGCGAGGAGGCTCCGGCCGGCATCAGCCCCAAGACTCGAGTCAAGATGAAGAGGTAACGCCGTAGGAGGTGAGAAATAAAAATTAGAAGCCTGAAGAATTCCCAGCTGGGGGTCATTTCTGACGGAAGGTTTTCGCTGGTCCGCCACGACGATCGACCACCTGGCATCACGTAGTTACACCTTGTAAACGGCCAGTGTCTACTACCAATGATAAACACTGGCCTCGCCCACGGCAGAGATTAATTGATCCGGATTTGTCACGGTCACCGATACTTCACTCTCTTTCTCTCTTT